>OV656872.1:104930294-106130294 GCA_927399465.1 Sarcophaga caerulescens | reverse complement strand
AACAAAAAGAATCGTAAAATTGTCTTTAACGCCGACGTAGAACAAATTCGCTGGCAGTTCTATGTAACAGCCTTGTCTTGTTAAGGTACGTCATGATAAGTTTAACTACTGCTGTATAGGGGCCCCCTATTTTCCCTCCTATATACATACATAACATACATAATTGGTCATTACAACCCTTCAGTTAAGATTACGACCTAGATTCTCACAGCAATTATGTTGTGTGTGTTAATTTCATACATGAGTGGCGTGACCCTCAGTTTTGAGAAATCTGCTGAGAGGAAGTCGCCAAAGAAATATTTTTTCAAATTTCGTTTTGATCTCTGACCTGGGGTTCGAACCGAGGCGACCACACTTTACTGTAAGGCTATAGAGCAATTGAGTCTATATTTTCCTTTTCAGTAAAGTATCTTCCGAAGCACTTTTCCATATAAAATACAGGAATTGCGCTCATCCCACCAACCATCATGGAGGCTATACCTTCAGATCGCTGACTGTCTGGTAATTTTACTCTAATCCTCTAGACACGTTTATAACGACCAACAATGAAAGGTGCAGATGTATCAGATCTCTACTACAGCTAATACAGCAGTCGGGTATCAGTCTAGAACTTGTTTCATTTCTTTAAATTCTTTTGCAACGACCCTCGCATATAGTACATTAATCGTAGCTGTTTGTATTGATTTTAGTTTTGAATTTATTCTATCATTTGAACTTCATAATGACGAACAAACTTGCTGAATTGCTTTAAAAATTATTGTCTCTTTGTAAACATTTCATACTCTAGTAAATTTTCAGAAATAAACAAAAAAAATTTACAAAAAAATTGTTGCCTACTTTAGGGATATAATGCATCCTTGCATGTCTATAATGTAATATAAATAGACAAAGCTGTGTGTCTTTGATTGTGTGTATAAGTTTAAATGGAAGATATAAAATGAGAAAATGAAACAAAACAAAACTAAACGTAATTAAGCAGATTCTATTTTTGGAAATACCCTACACCTGAAACACTAGAGTTCTCCTACGGCTTGCAGTAAATATCCTATTGCTTTGGTCCTATGAAAGTGGGCGTGTTGTTTAAATTTTTCTTGAATTACATTTCTATATAAGGACAGATTTTTAGTCTAGTTTTAGGCTTTGATTTTGAGGTATAGTTTGTCCAAGTTTGTTTTTATTTTTCTTGCTGTTCCTGTAACAGCATGATGTAAGAATAAAAACAGAAAAATCATTGCATACTTACAGCAGTATTTAAATCTGTTTTTCCTTTTTGCATAATTGAAATAAATTGTTGCATACTTTTTTGCTGCTCCCTTTTGTCTATTTTTCCTTTTCTTGTTTCAACTGCAACTACCACTTGAGTTGCTTTGCACTCCAAGACAATATATTTTTTTTTTTGTTTTTTTGGAGATTAGTTTGTAATTTTAAGACTTTTTTTAGTTTTTTGCATACAGTTTTAAATATTCACTTTTAATGGAGGCACTGTCGAGGGAATAAAGCACTTTAAATTTTACAATAAAGATTGTGAAGGTTGCCATGCTTATTTTGTTTAAGGAAATGTTTTTGGTAGAAATGTAGGTGGAGCGTTTAGCAAAACAGACAAGGAAGCTATTGTATAGTTTGTCAGCAGTTCGTGTCTGAAATGGCTAGAATATTATTACGATGTCATAGCATGCAGTTCGTTTGAATTCTTTATTTTTTCGGGTCCAACATTGGCAGCAATGTCCTTCTCTGAGTACAAAATGTGCGGTTCTCAATCGAAACTGACATTCTTAGGCTGCTAAGCACGTTCTGCGCTGACCTTTGTCACATACAACCAGGAATGCAATTAATTGGAATCCTCAGGGCAGCCATCGAAAGGAACGCCCAAGCTATATCTGGTGCTAACAGCTGGCAAGAGATCCAACTACGACAAATACATTGTGCAATAAGCTGAAGCCATTTGCAGCGACCCAATACGTGTATATGCCCCTGGCTAGATAAGTTCAGACGCTAATTTCTTACTTACTTCTCAAGAGCGTCTCCAAAAGATCTCCCCTTCTTCCTCGTCTCGACAGCGTTTCACACCATTACTCAACTATAATATTGCAGCCTTTTAGGCGCTCAAACAATTGCGGAGTATTTTCTAAAACCGATTCACTCAATTCACTTAAGTTATGAGTAAGCGCTCATTAACCAAAAGAAAAATCAAGGCATCTACCAGTACACGTAGATTTCTAAGGTAGATATTGGGTTATTGGAAAAGGCGCGAATTTAATGTACATGGTTTGTGTCTTTAATAAATTTCGTAGAGGCTAAACGTCAGTCATTTGTTCTCACATGGAGAGAGAATTAAGAGAGATAATACAAAAAAAAGAACGCAAGTAAACTATAACAAAAGATCCAACTGTGCGCGAATGGGTGTACATTCGTCAGTCAGCGTATTTGTACAATCAATCTCAGATGAACTTGAATATCAGTTCTGGAAAGAAAGTTCAAGCGTCAAAGAATCTCCTGCATAAAACCTTCTACCAAGTGATGGACAACAACATAGAAGATGTGGTCTACAAATCCTCTGTTGAAAATACCTGTTGTGGTCTATCCCTGATACCACACTTCGTCATACTGACATCCACCACCATGGTTCTTAAGGAAAAAAATTTCCAGTCTTATGTTTGGGTCAATTTTATGATCGTCAATCAATAGAAATCCAGATTGATTGACTGGCGGATTCGATGATTACCCAATCTCTTAAGCTTTCTCGTTTGAGGAAACTAATTATTACTAGAAACGTAGGATAAGCTCATCTAAGCTAATTGCCGATATGAATTTAATGTCTGTTATTACATTAGTTCATACAAAATGTTCAAAATTTACATAAAATTCTGCATTTAAATTTATGCAATGAATAATCCTGTATAAATTGCAGCCTTGTGATATTGTTTGTTTTGCTTTTTAAACAAAAGTCTTAAAATATGCTACAATTTTTAACACGATTTGCATATCATGATCTGAAATCCATTTTTCAATTCATGGAATAAATTTATTTATTTATTTATTTTTTCAATTTAAAAATATAAATCCGTTATAACATTTTGTCAATTTTAAATATAAAAATATTTTTTAAGCCTTTAAATATGCTATAATTTTTAGTTTCTTTTTAAGGATTTAATAGGAAAACTTAGTTAACTAAAAAGCTGTTGCTTACTTTTATTTTATTTTATTTTTTATTCGGCTACATGTTAAATTGTTATTTATTTTATGAGTAATTTAAGGCCTGATTCCATTGTAATTTCTTATGAAGTAAAATAAAACCCTGAAGTGAAAATGCAAATTTCACTTGTAAAAATTACACAGAAACACAGACAAGCAACAGCAGCAACAGTCTGTGCCAGCTTAACACAATTCAGGGCGATACAATACAAAAATGTAAAAAAAAAACAAGCAGAGTAAGAAAGAATGAAAAATAGGAAAAATTAAATAAAATATTGTAACATACAACATACACGTTTAAAGCAAAGAGGGTGATTTTCATAAGGGTTCATAAATATTATGCTTTCGTGAATACTCAAAGAAATGTCGTACAAAAAAAAAATAAAATGAAATAAAATGTAATAAAATAATATAATAGAGCAAAGGGCCACAAATAAACACACACAGACATCTTATATAAGAATCTGTTGAACTCCCATTTGAAGGAAAAGCATAGCATACGCTTAAGGGGCATTAAGAAATCGTAGCAGCATTAGCTGCAGCAACAGCAGCAATAACAATAATGATTAACACACATGCATTAACTACTGTTTTTTCTTTACTCGTATTACTCTCTTGTTTTTTTTTTTTTTTTTCATTGCAAAATTATAACTTTTATATGCACGGGGTATGTTGCCATTGTAGAACGCCAAAAAGCATGCAACAAAATTGAAAAAGTTTTTGCAAAGAATTTGTGTAAAGAAATGAAGAAAAATTTACAATCACACTACACCAAAAGCCGGTTTGGATTGTTGTGATAAAGCATGTGGTGAAAAAGTGTTCAAGAGAAGCCAATGGTGTATGGGAATATTTGAAATTCTCTTGGTTATTTTAAAACCACGTTTCTACATGGTGTGCTATCATTCCATTGTTGTTTAAGTGGTGAATTTCTAATGCGTATTCTCTGTCATTAGTTCCTTGTTGTTTTACTCTTTAACTTGCTCTCTCTCTCTCTCTTTCTCTATCTCTTTATCTTAGTACACTTACATGGTGTAAATAAAATATTTGTTGTTATTTATTCTTGCTATGTATGTGAGTGTGTGTGCATAAATAATAAAAATACTCCGCTATACCCGTACAATACACGCTTATTTTCTTGTGTTTATTTATTATAGCTGCTGCTGCTTTAAAAGCCGGTTTATAGGTTCTCTCTATCTCCCCCTCTCTCTCTCTCTCTCTCTCTGGCTATTCATATTTCATTTTACACTCTTTGTTATTACGGTTTAATACTCTTTTGTTTACATATTGCCATGTGATTTTTGTTGCTTCGCTTCTCTATGCTGCTGTTTTGCTGCTTTGCTGTGGTTACTGCTCTGTTGCTGCTCTGCTTTCTCGATTTTATTGCTTTATTGTTATTATTGTTGTTGTGGTCTTTTTTAGTTGATACTTTGATTTGCTTGTTTTGCTTTATTTTGTTTTGTTATTGCTTTACTTTGTTTAGCCACCCATTGTATTGTATGTTAGTATTTACATTACAGCCTAAAAACATGCTTTACATATTTCTGTGGAGTAGTTTTTTTTTTTGTTCCTGTCATTTGTTGTTTACACACTAAAATTAAAGAAGAAAAAAAATGGAAAAAATAGTCAACAACAATAACAGCAATAATAACAAAAAATATCGTTAAAGTGCCAAGTGTTGATTAAATTGTTTGCCTTCTCTCACTCCCCATATAAGTGGTGATTTATTTTAATTAATTTTTCTCTTGTTCTTTTTTCTATTCTTGTTCTTCTTTTCTATTCATAATTTCTATTTGGGGTTTTTCTTTCTCAGTTTTGCTTTGTTTTGTTTTTTTGCTATCATAAATTGATTAAAAGTATAAATTCGTTTTGATTCTTAATTGCTAGAAACACAAAAGGAATTTTTTTCGTTTTTTGGTTGCTTTCGCACCTAAAAGTAGGCAATGAAAATATAAAAGAAAGAAATGGTAATTTTAATTGTGTAAAAGGGGAATTTTTTATTTGCAATTAAAGTGTTTATTATTGGAAAATAAAAAATGGATGTTCAAGAGCTTTGTTTGAATGAAAAGTTTGCTTCTAAATTAAAGAAAAATTACACTTCACAACATGGGATTGGAGGTATTAGCTTCACAATAAACCTAAGCATACAGGTCTCGTAAGCAGGTTTTGTTTGAGGTTTTTCAAATTCAATAAAAAAAATAAGGGACTGTACGCTTTCTCCAATTAATCCATCGGGGTATTTTTAGACTCCCAGTGAGGATAACATCAACAACAAACATCATCAGAAAAACAGCGCCAGCTCAAGCTGAACTCAATTAAAAAAAGTCTTCATCTTTATATTTAATACAACACTGCAATACATTTTCACTTTCTTTTTAGAGTTTTTAGACAAAGATAGTTAGCAAATTGCAACCTAATCGAACCTTCTAGAGCAATCAATTGTTCTTCAGCAGGAAAAACTTAACATTTTTGTACTTGAAACCAGCCATCATAAAAGCACTAAAAGGATGAGAATGGTTTGAAAGACAGTACTTCTGACAAATACTATCCTAATCAGATTCAAAAGTGAAATATTTCCAAGACAACTCTTTACCGAAAACTACCTGCTGTAGTATGATACGTCACGATACGGCAATTCTGGGAAAAAAAGTAGCATTTTGAGAACCCATCTGATCATATCGACTATTGAAGCAATAAATCTGAATGGGTTTGTACAGACGACTCGTAGTTCCATGGGGATATCACATTCAGTTAGTCTTTGGATTTGGATAATGCACTCTCATTAAATATTTATTAGAAAAGAACAGCCCTTAGAAGTGATGGTTAATTTCCTAAAAGTAGGCAACGTTTTATAATATTTATTTAATGCCTTTTTTTGTGAACATTAGAACTTAAAGGAATATTAAAAATCTTTAGTAAAGTTATGCTATGCACCCCAAAAGTATACTTTAAATTTTTAAATATGCATATTTGTTGAGAATCTTAATTTACAACCATAATTGCTTAATTCTGTAGAGAATTTTAACTATAAGACGTGTATATCAGATACAAATGCAATTATTTTATATTATTAAGCCTGAAAGTATGTTAAAAATTCAAAAATTCGTTTTATTATGATAATTTATTCGATCAATTCTTCTAAATTTAGGGGACAATATCCTAAACCTGGTCCTTTTAATTCGAAAAATGTATTTCTGTTTGGCTAAAAAAGGAAGTTTTTCATATTCAAATTAACAACAACAACTACGGTAATGAAATGGGTCATAAACGAAAGTTTCCTTTTCTTTTTAGTTAAAATGAAACACAGAAAATATTTAAATCTCTTGTGTTAAAAATTGAAATTGAAATTTTCTTTGTGAAATTATTATTCCCCCTTTGGTGGTACTTTCTTTGGAAACTGAAGAAGAAGAAGAAGAAAGTTTCTCTTTCTCATTTCTCAAGTGTTTTTTGGCACTTAAGCTACTTTTCATAGCACACAACTCCTTAAAGTTTAACTTACAGTTGCAGTTGCTGTTGAAATGAATGAAAAAAGAAACGAAAGAATAGAACTTATAAATGCAAGTGTGTCCGTCTGTCTGTGTGAGTGTGTTTGTGTGTGCGTGTGTATTAGTGTTTAACAAACAATTCAAAAACAATTTTCCTTGGCAATTGCAACACCTGCTTTCTATGTATATAAAGCCTAAATGTATGCAAAGGAAATGCAATAATAAAGTAAACTTCTTAGCAAATGGAAAAATAATAGTTTAAGCCACACATACTTGTACTTACGAGTGCTGCACGAAAATTACGCGAAAGAACAATGAAAAGTCTTCATAGTCCACGGAGTAGTCAAGTAGTTAGCTTACTAAACGAGGATTTGAGAGCACAAAGGCCGACTCTAACATCCTTAAAAGTGCCTTTTTCAATTGTTTTTTCGTTATTTGCCAAAGTATTTTTCTTGGAACTACGCCAAATTTTTATATGTCAAGTCGGTGAATTTTTGCACAGCCCACGTATATAGAAATGGAAGGAAGTTAATAGATTGAAGCAGGCAATCAATGAAATAAGTGGAAAATTTTCTATGGCCCTATTATTGAAGGGAAATTATTGAATGTGGTTTGAAAATGGAAAATTATGAAATGAAATTATTGCAAATTTTTAAAAGAGAATTTGGAAATTCAAAACTAATCTTATTAAGCTGAATATAGCTTTTTTATAAATATTTGCCATAAAATCAAGCCTTAGCATATGCTTTATTTTATATGAATATATTCACTTACTGTATATCTTATCTTTGGAGACTTATTATTAGTTTTGTATAATGGATAGCGCTGGCATATTCTAAAATTTGTTAGTATTAATTATTTTAATACCTGAAACTATGCTGTAATAAATTTTGTATGCAAGTGCTATAATTTTCATCACGATTGTATTCTAAACAAACTCTGCTTGATTGCTACAATAGTTCATATTTTAGTTTATTTTTGTAAATGAAATTAAAATTAATTGTTTGTTGTTGTTTTTATTAAAACAATATCAACAAAATTTATTGAAATCATGTTACAACCCCCAAAAGTATGCTTTAATTTTTTTTTGGTTTCATTATGCATATTTGCAAATAAAACTGTTAACAATATTTATTTGAAACGAATAAATGTAAATGATAAACCCTCTAATGCAATAAATTTTAATAAACCATGATATACAGCCTAAAACTATGTTAGAGTTTTTAGAATTATATTCCAAATAAACAGACATATGTACAACATGAATAAATATTAAAGTGAAGCAAAAAGTAAAAAGCAATTGTTAATTAAAATAAATAAAATTGAAATATGAAACACAGTTTTGCCTAAAAGTATGTTACAAAATTTGAAAAAAAAAATTTTATTTCTGAAATAATTAAGCCACGTTTAATATGTGTTTTTTAATTGAAATAATTTAAAATCTTAAATTTTTGCAGTTGAATTTTAAATGAGTAATGTATTTGGCTATGACCTCTTTTCCGATTTTCGAGTTAAATATTGTTGAAATATTTGAGTAAATTTGGAAAGAGTAGGACTAAATTAACATGGTTCTTTATTAACTACATTTAGTGCGAAAACCAACCATAAACCCTTTGAACTAAAAGTAAAGCAATTAACCGGTCTTTGGTAAGCTATTTTTGACCCTTAAATGCACTTTTCTTTAAAGGAAGAAGTAAAGCCAGACTTCCAGCAAATTATGCTCCAACATACATATGTATGTATATTCATATAATTTATCATTACAATGCCTCAGTCAGGATTACGACCTACCTTGCCACGCCATTTTTGTGTGTGTTAATTTTAGTCGAATTAAAGTCGACCCTGAACGACAGATTTTTTTTAAGAATCTTTTCATGGCAATTTTTATTGCTCTCAGAGTTTTTGCCAGAAATCTGCTGATCGAGATGTCTGACCTGGGGTTTAAACCGTGACCTCACGTCGAATCTGTTGTAAATCCGTATATTTTAATTGTAAATCCAATATTAAGAGTAATTCAAGCCTAAAAGTAAACCGTAAAATTAGTTTTTAAAACTCCTTAATTTAGGCAACAAAAAATAAAACATGATTTTTATTTAACCGCTTACGAATAGCAGTGAAGTGAATGTGTGTTCCATTAAACATTTACAAACTATCACAACTACCGCCCAAAACTAGACCAACAAATTATGAAAAATTATTTAAAGTTTAGGGAAGAGAGTAAAGTAAAGTTTAATAATGTGGGATTAATTAAAACTTATCAAAGTTTACCGACAAAAAAGACGCCATAAATTATGCAATAAACTAAAAAACTGTTAAAAAGCCTAAAAGTATTGCTAATTAATATGAAAACGTTATACATACATATGTATATAATGTAATAATTTTAAAATTATAATTAAAACAGCCTAAATTTATGCTTTAAAATAATGAAAAATAAAATATTTTAAGCAGTTTGTGTAGCATTAATAAAAAAAATTAATTAAAAGTGTTGAAATTAAAAAAAAAAAAATTATAAAAATATTGTGTTTCTAACAGAAGCCACTCTTCTGAAAATATGTTGGCCAAAACCTAAAAGTGATTTAAAATAAAAATTACCACAAAATTTCTTTTTTAAAGCAGGCTTTAAAAATTAGTTATTTTTGCAATGAAAATTGTGAAACCAAAAAACAAATGTTATCATAAAAATATGCTTCAATTATTGTAATTATAAAAAAAAACTACCCCTAAAAATATGTTAAAACATATCAACAGCAATCATACCAATAGAAAATCACGATAATTTTAGTAGTAAAACGCAAAACTAAAGATCAACTTTTCAACGCACACAATTACTATAATACGTTGTTAAAGCAACATGACTGCCAAATCCATTGAGGGTGATATGCCCAAAATGGCACCAGAAATACCACGTTTAAATTCGGAACTTGCCGCACAAGCTGCCATGAGAGCACAACAAATTTTACGTAAACAAGCCTCTCAAGAGGAACATCACAATCTCAACAATGCCGTTGGGGCGGGGAATCATATGAAACCACTTATGCAGCTGCCACCAAAGCCACATGGTGCCCAGCCACCACCTTTGCCGCCGCAACACCATAAACCAGTTCCTGCAATACCGGCTCGTTCGGCCGATAGAGCACCGCCACCAGAAATACCGCCTAAACGTCACAGTTTAAAGAGTTTGCCAGATGGATTTAATTTACCACCGCCAGGCAGACAACCGCCACCCTTGCCTAAAAAGCCTTTGTCATCATCAGCACAAAGCTCAGCTCAAAGTTCAACACAGAATAGCGCACAAAACTCTCCTCTAACGATGGCTAAATTTAAAGATAAACCTCCTGTGCCACCAGAAAAACCCGACATTAAAAGGTCTTCGAATCCCTTTGATATGCCGCTCGATAAAAATGTACCCTCACCGGCTCCCACAAGGGCCAGTGATTTAAAAAAGTCTTCTACAGCTTCTTCTTCAACGACATCATCCACTTCTCGTCTGTCGCCCACCGATGATTTCGGTTCGGAGGATGCCCTAAGAGGCATAGAGAGTGGCATACGCAATATGGAGCGGGCCATGCAAGAGCAAATGAATTTACGTTCCTTTGAAGTGGCCCAAACTGCAAATTTCGATATGCAGTTTAAGGCCGCCCTAAGCAGTGGCAATCGTCATATATCAGCTGTCAATATGAGAGCGGCTGCTTATGAACGCAACCTCTCATTGGATGAAACTGCAGTGGCGGCCCAAACAGCTGCTGCTGCAGCTCGACAATCGATTGAAGAAATTAAGCAACTACGAGCACAGGCTTTACAAAACAGCTCCACGAATAATTTGAGTCAACTGGAGCAGTCTCAACAGCAGGCTATGCGCTCTACTATTGAACACCATATGCGTTCTTTGGATCGCAATCTACCCTTGGAATTGCAATACAGTCGCCATAGGCAACATGTGCCTGCCGTTATACCAGTACCACCAGCACCGCCAGTGGTTCCCACAAATCCTACAGCAAATGTTGTGGCTGCTCCCAGTGGCCCTATGCCCTTAAGTTCGGAATTTAGAGAGCACATCAGACAACAGCTATTGGGTAATATACCAGGCACAGTGGTTCACAATACTGGACAAAGTCCTGGTTCAGCGGCTGCCGCTGCTTTACTACAACACCAGGCTCAGTCTAGAGCAGCGGCAGCTGCTGTTGCTGCCGCTCAGGCTGGAGTAGTTGGAGCTCCCAGTTCGGTAACGGCCGCCTTAACTAGAGAAGAAATGCGCATGCGCCGTCGTTCATCACACGATGAGACTCAAATGTCTCAGGGTCCAGCCATACCGGGTAGGAATCAAGTTTTCTTTTATTGATTTTCATGGGAAGTTCTTTTGTTTTAAGTACCAAAAAATAAATTTTCTTTTAAAAGTTTTTCTGTTGTACCTTTTTTGATTTTTTATTTGAGTTTTTTGTTTTTTTTTTTATTGCTCCACTGTCATTACCTTCAAAGCTTTTTAGTAGTCCTGTTGTTCCCACCTGCTTTATTACAACCATTAGTTGCATCATACTGAAATAATGTTGTATCAAACTGAAATCAGTTCGAGGGCTGTATGATTGAATCTGTTATTAGTTGAATCAAACAACATTTGAAACTTTATTAAAGTGAGGTTATTCCAATGAACGAAATAAGCCCAACAAATATGATCCATTTCAGATAGTATGATCACAGCAGTTGCGTTGTTTTATCACACAGAAAGTTGAAGTTTGAAGGAACTTGAAATCGAATGAAAACAGCAGTATTCGATTGAAAATGAAATTGACAGAAACGAATATTTCCTTAACGAATGCCTCTATTAGATGGACGTACCTTTGAGCTTGCAAGCTGCCTTTTTTTGCATTGGTGGCGGACATCTTTTATACGCCTCAATACTTATACCGGATAACATATGTAAGTGTGCGTTTTAAGATGTTAACGTTTTCCTTCACAGGACGGTAGTATCCTTTAGACGTTCCAGAGAAATAAAGTGTCATCCCTGTCTGACGTCTCTTCTAAGAGCTATTTTATCATCGATCCGGTTTTCGCATCACACAAGGGTTTTTTTTTATAAAATGAGTTACTTTCGTTAGAATATCTTGACATCTTAATGACAGGCGGCGTCATGTCACAATATGATACTAAATGCGGTGTTATTTTCGCATTTCATGTGGTTTTCTGTATTGTATCAAAGGCTTTTTAGATCTATATCCATCCATTAGTTCTTCGGCTGATATGTTCACATCATGAGTATCCTTGCCAACAAGAATCTGCGATGTTCTGTAAATAATCCATCCAGAAGCACTCTGACCATTCGAGAAAATATAGTCACATACTCCAGAAAGCAAAATCTTTTGAAATTGAGGAGAACTCTATATGCACATTCTCACTACTACTTCCACATCAACACTTCAATATATTTTCAGGAATGGCTTTGTTTCTGAGCAATGACGGTTGGCAACCCTATAATTCTAGAACTTGCTACAGTAGAGCATTCAATCGCTGAGGTGGACGAACTTGATTAATGCAACTATAACAAGGCAATAAATGGAATTCGAATCTTTTTGGAGATGATTTATAATACTCCTATGTTCTTTAAAAGACTTAGGGAATCCCCTGATCCTCCGAGAAAACAAAGTCAACAACAACAGAACAGCACAATCTTTTGAAATATACACGTTCTCACTGCTGCATCCACTTCAACACTTCAATATATTTTCACGAATGGCTTTGTTTCTGAGCAATGACGATTGGCAACCCTATAATTCTAGAACTTGCTTCCAGTACGCAAACGTGCTGAACTGGAAGAACTTGATTAATGCAACTAAAACAAGCCAAAAAACGGAATTCGAACAAAATTTTTGAGGAGATGATTTATAATACTCCTCTGCTCTTTGAAGGGCTTAGGGAATATCCAATTTTTAAGTTACATTTTAAATATTAATTAAAAGTTTTATCTTTTAATTTGATCTGCCTGCGTAAGCCTTACGTAGTCTATTTCTATTTTAATTTTATCTCATTCCTACTAATTTATATCAACAAATCCCTTTTAAATCATATTTTATAGTTCATTAGAATGCCCCACACCCATTCTTTCAGTCCATTTGTCATAATTCTTATCCCCCCGGATTAAGTCTTTACGCATTGTATGTACCTATTTATACCTATACGATATTCTTTAAAAAAATCATTAATTTACACAATAAAACTGAAGTGAAACTGAAAAAATCTATTTTAATCTTTATCCTTATCTTTCTATGTTAGAATTGAAACAATTTTCTTTAGCACCGCATTGTTCAGCCGATTTGGACTATATGCGTTGTTGTTTGAAAGGTAAAAACAAAACCAAATCCAATCTGAAACCATAACCCGCCACCAACCAACCAACCAACCCATCATCATATTCACTTTAACTGACACATTTTTTCTTTTTACAAAAAAATAATTCACCAGCAATAATTAAAAAAAAACTGATTCTACTCACAAAATAATTCGTTGTTCAAAATATTCTAATTTGGTGTTGTTTTTTTTTATTAAAAAATCGTGAATTGAACCTAAAACCCCTAAAAATTCTATAAAAAATGGAACGAATTGGGTTTCTAAACAAAGCAGATTCTAACCTTAAGCCTTAAAAAAAAAAATAAAGACTCACCCGTGAAACCTGTAATCCTTTAAAGAGATTTAAGGTTTCTTACTAATCCCTAGCATGGCCACCAGTTAATACTTTTTACCTTTTAATGGGCAATTTTTCTGCAATTAATTTCAATTTATTTTTAATAATTCGCTAAAAACAAAATAATTATTTTTTTTTATGTTAAACAGGGTTCTCCATTAATGTATTTGTGTGTGTCTGTGTGTTTGAGTGTTGTCAAGGCACGGCCTCAAAGCAAAAAAAAAAAAAGCAAAATGTAAACCCTGGCCTTAAGCACTTTTACTTAATAATGGTTAATTGTTTAACTTGTTAATTAAAACACTTTTTTAATGTTAAAAAAAAACAAACGTAATAATTAATATAATTTAAATCCAACCTTTACAGTTACCCGCCTCAGAGAGCATTGGGATGAGACCTCGCAATGTGTATTACAACGTGCGGCCCAATTGAAAAATATGTTAAGCGATTCGCAAAGGTGAGTGCCAAAGCCTACTATGTAACGCAAATTAATATTAAAGCCGTATTTTGTCTTTATTTCAGATACGAGGCCAAGCGTTTGGAATTAGAAAAATGGCTACAACGCATGGAAGCCCGGGCCGAACGTATGGGCACTGTTGCCACCACAGCTGATATTTTAGAGGCTCAGCAAAAGGAACAAAAGGTAAAGATATTAAATAACATACACACAAAGGCTTAACTTTGCCCTTAAACCTCTGCCACGCCTATTTTTATTGGACGTTGTCTAAATATGTAGCCATGTAGGCTAAATTATATACTTCTTGAAGAGTTCTGAAATTATTTGACGCCCCTTTTTAAATGGGCGGAAAAACAAAAGCAGGAAAAAATTTATAGTCCTAGGGCTGTTACGACAATATTCCTATCTACTAGATCCTCAGGTAGGTGTTTTACTTCGAACCATCTTGGATATAATTTGAACAATTTCATTCCTATTTAACGTTTCCAAATATGCGATGATCAAACTCTACTTTTATCTTCATTTGCTGCTTTGTAGATTCCAATCGATGACTTGTTTCTCCATATCAGTAGATTACTTTTATAATGATCAACAGGTCTCGGTCTAGAGCTGTTGATAAGTTTGTGTTCGATTGGCCTTTCTTCAATTGTACCATCTGGGCATAAATATCCGCAAAGGTATAGAAGAGTATATGTACATGAAAGCTGTGTATTGCTTCCTAAATTATCAACCTCGGCTTATTACAGTATCAAAACAAGAGAGCATATTGCGCAAATGGGTCGCGTTATTCTGAATCTTCTGGTCTTCTTGACATAGTAGATACGGTTGCTGAACAGCAGCGATTTCTGGACACTAAATCGCAAAGTGACCATGGACACGAGTAGGAAGTATAAGTAAAATGATGAGGTTTGAGCAGCTCTTAATTCTTAAACAAGAGATAGGTAATCTTAGCTATTCTCACTTTTCCTTTATAGTTTAGACCTTGTGTTCCACGGGAATCCTCTTCCACAATGTGGAACACACACGTCCGATTTTTTTTTTTTTGCCTAATCGGTGTATTTCGGATAAGCCCCAATAAATATAAATATCTAGATCTTTTAAAATGTATGTAAATAGCTAAAAGGGTGTTTTTGTTAATAGCCCACATATGGGCTGTGGACTCCATGAAACAAAATCTTCTATAAATCGCCTTCAGAGTTCACAGACCACATGTGGGCTGCGAATATTTTTAGCTTTTATAATACATTTTTGGTACACAAGTCTACCATTGGCTAACTATTTGCTCCAACGTAAAACTGATCTTTGTGGAACTTTGAGACAAAACCGTAAGGACTTGCCTTTATTGGTTGAAAACAAGAAACTAAATGGAGGCGAGCAAATCGCTGCTCAAAAAAGCCATGTCACTATCCTAACGTGGAAGGATAAAAGGGATGTCCTTATGTTATCTACATGCCACGCAAATGAACAAACGATGCCCAGAGGCCGAAACCAACGTCTTAAACCGAATATGATATTGGAATACATCCAAACTGTCAGGTCCACGTCAAAAAAACGAGATTTCCTCCATGTCCCAACACATATTTTGTTTTTTATGGTCTGTTCTGTGAAGTTTAAGTCAAATAAACGATGTTCTCTCAACATCCACAATTTTAAAGCTCTTTAAATTTGTATGGGTAAACAGCCCACATATGGGCAGTGGACTGCTGGTGCTTTCTGTTCATAGCCCATATATGGGCTGTGGACAGTGAACGTGTTAATTATCGGTAAAACAAGGGCTGCAATGGATATTTTCCACTAATAAGGAACATGGAGATCGTTTCAAGTGCATCCGCACATTCACCAGAATATTACTGGGTACTCCTTAAAATTAGTTGTTTTTGGTAATATATAATTTGTGAAGAAGTAGGTCAGCTGCTGGTGCAGCCCTTGCTCTTGCCAACTTCTTCCTCTTCCCTGGTTTTGGTAGAAGTTGGTCAGTACAGAGTAACTCAAGTAATCTTTTTGATATCAAAGCTACCACTCCGACCTAACCTAACCTAGGTTAGCTGCTGAAGTAGCAGATCTTAAAGTTTGTAAGAATAATCACTTTAAGTCTGCTAATGATTAGTGCAGAACGATAGCTAAAATTAGTTCAGCAAGTCTATAGTAACCTACCATTGTCAGTTTGCCTGAAATTAGAAACATATAAGCAAGCATTTCCCCAGAATATTGTTTTGAGGCTTTGTTTCATTAATTAAACCTTTCTAGCTCACCAGACTAGTCGTGTACAGTAATGTTCTAGAATGATAGGGTTGCCATCTGCCTTTGTCCACAAACAACGCTCTCTAAAATTATTGTTACGTTTTTATCTTTTAAAAACGTTTAAAATATGAGTTCGTAGATTGCAAATAAAATAAAAATAAATTTGTGTTTAGTTTTAATTAAAATTCTTTATTATTCGCACAATTCTGTGTGTCACTATTCACAACTTGATGTAAACAACAACAATTGCTTTGTTTGTTATTCTTCTTTACTCTCTTTTGCGTAAACAATAACAATTGTTTGACAGATCTTTATAACGGAGATCTTCAAACCACGATCATTCTCTTCAAACACCGCGCGTCTTCACACAAGACTGACTGAATTTTTACTGACTCCGTTGCCTGCTTTGTCTTGCCTTTTATATGGCAACGTAAACAGTCTGATGAATTATCTTGAAGTCGAATGTTCGTAGCTTCGCCTTCTGAAGATCTCTATAAATGTTAACATTGTTGTTTCATTATTGTTGTTTGTGTATTTTTGTACATTTATTCTTGCAGTGTTTGTTGTTGCATTTTTGTTCACTTGTTTATCATGTAAACAATTTCATTGTTTTTGTTTTTGTAGGTTTTCTTTACTACTTAAACGATGTGAAAGCAAAACACCATTTCCATTTTCGTAACATTATATTGGAAGTAGTAGTAGTACTGCACATTGCACATTTTTCTTTCTGCAATAGTGCTACCTAATCTTTCTTTGATCTTTAATGCGAATGCTCACCGTCAGGGGTCAAGGGTCTTTCTGTATAGAGTATATTTGAAAGGGCTTAAGTGTTTATTTTTTTCTTCTTCTTGTTAATTGGAAATCAATAATAAATTTGAATAGCTTCAATCACCTCAATAAATGGAGTGTATGATGAAGGCTTTAAAGACAATTGGTGGATTAACTATTCCCCACCTAAATATTTATGTGATGTTTTTGTAACACAGGCTATTTCACTTGCCTGCCTGTTTGCATGGAAAACACAAACAAAAACACTCAATATTGTTTGTGTTTTCCTGTTTATATGGGAAACACAAACAATATTGAGTGCAGGCAGGCAAGTGAAATAGCCTGTGTTACAAAAACATCACATTAA
Source organism: Sarcophaga caerulescens (assembly GCA_927399465.1). Taxonomy (NCBI): domain Eukaryota; kingdom Metazoa; phylum Arthropoda; class Insecta; order Diptera; family Sarcophagidae; genus Sarcophaga; species Sarcophaga caerulescens. The sequence continues at coordinate 106,113,114 of OV656872.1, read as the reverse complement.
AAATTTATTGCAATTCTTAATTGCGTTTTTCTTCCTTCTCTCTGTTTCTTTTAGTCTTTCCACGCTGAACTCCATCAAAATAAGCAACAATTTGAGATTTTCAATCAGTTGACCCAGAAATTAATTGCCGTCTATCCAGCCGATGATACCAGCCGTATTAAAAAGATGACCGAAGCAATTAATCAAAGGTAAGCCGTTAATCAATTAGATGTTGCTGTTGTTCTTCTTAATGTTAACGTTGCATTTATGTTTTTGTATTCCAAACAGATACTCGAATTTAAATAATGGCGTCATCAATCGCGGTAAACAATTACAATCGGCTGTACACAGTCTACAATCGTTCGATAGAGCCATGGATCAATTCTTGGCTTTTCTCTCCGAATCAGAATCATTATGTGAAAGTGCTGAAGCTGAAATAGAACGTAATCCATTAATGTTTAAGGTAAGTGAAGCGATTTTTTTATTTCTATTTTCTCTTACGTTTCATATTTTAGCTGACAATTTTCAAATTCAAATGCAATCTACATATGTACTTACGTATTGAAGTTGAATTTAAATTTTTCAATTTCTTTAGTCAAATTATTCCATTTTTTAATGTTTGTTTTGTGACATAAAAAAACACAAAAAAAAATGAACGAAAATCATTTCAATTTCTATTGTGGCGCGCATAAATTTTGAAACATAAAATCTTACTCTTGTGTCTAGTGTTTGTATTTTCCTCTGCTTATTGTTTACCCCCTCCCCCACTCGACCTTTTTTCTAGAGTTACATCTTACCAGATGTATGTATTTTATGCATTGATTTTAGATTCTATCAAACCAATTAAACATGAACAGCAACAACAACAAGACAACATACAAACAAACAAAGTACCAGAATAGATAACTTTGAAATTTATTGCAACACTCAAGTGCATTTTATTAAGTGCAGTACTTTGAAAAATATTTAAAATACGAGTTTGGACAACAGATTTCACTATAGTACCATGGGAATAAGAGTCTCTTGAATTTGTTTCTTTTCGTTTACTAGCTACAGCCTTTTGTGAAAATGTAATCACAGGGAATGACTTTCGTTTCAACGACATCCAAAGTTGAAGCAGTCAGTAATGGTTTATGGGTAGCGTGATTGTATTTAGAACCACGTGAGGCTTATGTTATCGCATTATTTTAGTTCGTCAGCAGGTAGACGATTGATTGTTGTGATCTCTTTGAAAAGTTTATTAATATTTAGGAAATTGTTTTGACGTTTTCTAAATACAGTCCAAGTAATATAACAGCTGACCGTCTGATAGCATAGGATCCCAGTGCCTGCTGCTTATTGAAAATTTCAGGAAAGATAAAGGCTGGTTACTTATCATTAGCATTGAAAAGGCTTTGGAATTTAGCGACACATTTAACCAGAGTTTGTTATTGACGGATAATCAAACTAAGTTTTTGTGTATAACATCTGGAAATTTACATTCCCATAACGAGTCTCTATTTTAATAATAGAGCTTCCGCTAGGTCTAGATGCACATCCTACAAATGTATTAATCGTTTAACTATCGGTATATTTTTAGAGAATCCCATAATAATTGCTTCTAATGAAATTTTTAAATCAAACACTTCGCAGAACCATTACTCCTGTCGTATGCATTTCCGTACGTTTATTCAAAGTTTGCCAAGCGAATGGCATTTTAACCACTTTGAAGTAAGAGATCTTTTGTGTCATTGATCTCGCCTACACGATTATCAATACCATCACTACAGCAGATGATGCTCAATTAACCACAATGGTTGATCGCTACCCGTCCACATAATTGTTCCCAAAATAATTAAGGCCAAGACGAAAGTCCTGAATTGATGTAAATCCCCAATAGGAACAGCCCTGATTTCCTTTGAATCCAACTGATACATACTTATTGTTACGTTTTTACCTTTTTAAAAATGTTAAAAATATGAGTTCGTAGATTGCAAATAAAATAAAAATAAATATGTGTTTAATTTTAAGTCAATTCTTTATTATCTGCACAACTTTTGTGCCGCTGTTCGAACTTCTTCCACTTATACAATGATAACTTTCACAATATGTGCTTATTCGTGATATTTCTCTGCTTACAACCTTTTTTGTAAGCAACAACACTTGTTAGTTATTCTTCTTTGCTCACACCCTTTTTGTAAGCACAACACTAACAACTGTTTTCTTCACGCAACTTGTCTGCACACAAGTCTGACTGAATTATAACTCGATCTCGTATCTTCACACACCACTGGTTGAATTCTCACTCAATTCAACGCGACGTCGTCACACGACTAACTTAACTCGAACTCCGAGAATCACGTGTCTTCATACACGACTGACTGAATTCTAACTGAATCCTCGTTGCTCGCTTTATCTTGCCTTTTATATCACTGGATCAACAGTGTGATGAATGCCCTTGAAGGATGATGACGGCCTTAGGGAACAATCCAAAAATGTAAACAACTTGTTTCCACTTTTGTTGTTCGTATATCTTGTTTACTTTCGTCCAGGCAGAGTTGTTGTTGTTTTGTTTGTTTGTCTTTCAGCTATATTTTTTATACACGGACGTTGTTGCTATATTTTTGATTATTCATCGATCTTGTAAACAAGCCTGTTGTTTTTGTTGCTATATGTTTACTTATTCGTTGATCACGTGAACAACTGCATTGTTTTGTTTTTGGAGCTTTTGTTTATCATTTTATGTGTGATCAAGTCCATTGTGTTGTTTTTGGAGCTTTTGCTTATTATTTTAATAACACCATTTCCATTTTCGTAACAATATGTACATACATAATTCGCCGTTACAACCCATCAGTCAGGATTACAACCTAGCTTCTCACGCACCACTTATGTTGTGTGTGTTAATTTTTTACATGAGTGGCCGGGGACCTACAGTTTAACGTAGACTTCAAACGACAGATTTTTGATAAAATTTTCATAACAATTTTCTATTTACTCTCAGAGTTTTTGCCAGAAATCTGGTGAGAGGAAGTCACCGAAGAAATATTTGTTCATATAGATACTATGATACATAGACTATGGCGACTTCAACTGATACTGGTTGAAAACGTTCGAACTGGGTGTAGTCAGCCCCATCACAATTGCATAAAATGTGGTTTTACCTTCATCCTCTATATATCAAGGTACGCCTTCTGTCAATTATACAGCCCTTATATATGGGTGAAGCGGCAATTGTTTCATTCTCCCTGAATAATCCTCAGGTATGCTCTCAATACCTGAAAATTTGCTGAGGAATCTTTTGTAATCTGTTAATTTGCAATTTCGTTGCCTGAAGTAGGTTGAGTATATTAGTTATATCAGCGTGAAAACAGAAAACTATTGAACCTGCAATGTTAAGAAGTGAGAGTTGGTACAGCTAACTCCTAATAGTTCCTAGGCTACTGTAGGATATATGACGACATTCCTTTTGTTTTATACTGGTTGAGAAAAATTTCATTTCTGTTTGAAATTTGACACAGATCCTCTTTTTAAACCCTCAAGATCAGCTCTAATCCTTTCAAATTCGTCTATATCGTTAAGAATATTCTGTTGGGCTAAAAATTCTATAATCTGGGAACTTTGGCATCGAGGTAACAGTGAAAGTTTTAAAACTTTCACTAAAGGGAAGTAAAACTCTTTTCAAAACCGTTTTTCATTTGATAAGCTTCGATTTAACTTCGCTGTAAAGTGTATTTAATTTAATTTCCTTAACTGTGCCCTCATAGTGGGTGCTGCTTTTGTTTATTTCTCGCGTTTTCTTCAGTCAAAACAATTCCCCACTGATACGCATATTTTGCATTCAAAAACGCATAACGATTATGATGCTTTTGTTGTTGCTGATGCATCATATTGCATATGCACATGCATATGATGCATTTTCATTTCAATGATTTGCTAATACTCTGCCATAACATGCATACATACATACATACATATGCGCTGATATAATTTCATATGCAATACAAATGAAAATATTGCCACCATAAGTTGGCAAGTGCAGTGCAGTGTTCACTGTACGTATGTATGTACTTGTAGGCAATATGTTGCATATGTTGTTGCACATCAGTAGTTGTACGTACATAAGCACTGTAACTGCAATTGTATGTTGTCTACGAGGCATTTACAACCACTTGAAATTCATGCTGCTGTACACACTCACAATTTGTCTGTCTCTCTGTCTGTTTGTTTGTCTGTTTGCTATTAAAACATGTTGATATTGAGCCCGAGTGGTAGTGTGTGGTGTGTAGTGGTGCTGGGTGCTTGGGTAGCTTTGCCGGGGAATTGTGTTTGTTGTGTTTTTAGTTTGATTTGGAAAATCAGAAAAATCCCTACAAAAAGTATTTCCGCGTACAAAATTTTTTGTCTGCATATCATCTTGCTTGTCTTTATCGATTATACTCTCTTCTCAGATCGTCGTCATTGACTTTAATTGCATTCAAATGTTTCAGAAAAAAAGAACTGAAACTGTAACTGAAGTGCAAAAGCAATTTGTTTTATTTGAACAAATTATTTATAGATCAATAGATAAATTGTTAAGAAGAACCCACAAGAAATCGAATTCCGTTTCGCTTCCTCTTCCTCTTCGTTTTTAAATTAATCAATAGCCAGCCAGCCAGCCAGCCAGTAAACATTATAGGCACCCGCATGTTTTGTTTTGTTTTTTTCTGCTCTCAAGTATCTCTGGCTTCTTGTACGATTTTGTGGAGCAAGAAAAAGGGGTTTTCTTTTCCCAAAAAAATAAACATTTTTGGTTTCTTTATCGAATAATTAAAGTTCAATCAACTTTAAAATACAAGAAGAAAAAAATTTGTAACCAGACCCAGGCAAGCACCCATTGTTTGGTCACCATTCATCAGCATAATTTAAGAATTTTCTTGAATTGTTTAAAAGTTCAAAAATTTAATTTTAAAAACTTCCAGCATGTCAAAGTTCAATAGATGATGTCATCCACTAAATATAAACACCGTTTTATGTAAATTTCGTAGAGGATTTGATTAAAAAAATAACCTCTAACCAATTAACCAGTCATGGCAATGTATAGGGCCTATACCCAATATCAGTAGATAGAGGTCATCTTTATGGCGTACCAAACAAAGTTCGGTGTACTTTTCTAACCACCTTAAATTTAACTACACGAAGGTAACTCTTATATTGGCTCTACGGCATAGAGAGGGTTATCGTCGGAGATTGCATTGCCGATAAACTGCCAATGATCCCGTAAAGAGCTCTCAATTTGCGACATATTACAGGTATAGGGTCCGCCTAATAACTTTTTTTTTTTTGAAAATGCTTTAAAAAAAACTACTGAATATTTTCTCAAATTTCTTTTTTTATTTGAAAGTACCATCCTTCCGGTTAATAATGGAAAATAATTTCATTCAAATAGCTGCCTCGGCTGGCTATGCAGTAGCCTACACGATCGGTCCAATTTTTAAGCACATTATCGATTGTGTGCAGCTGTATTTCACCAATTTCTTCACGAATATTGTCCTTTAAAGCGTCAATTGTCTCTAGCTTGTCGGCGTAACACTTATCTTTGATGGCACCCCACAAATAATAGTCCAACGGTGTCAAATCGCAGCTCCGAGGTGGCCAAACGACACCAGCTCTGCGGCTGATAATGCGATCTTCAAAATCAGGGCGCAAAACATCGAGTGTAGCTTCGGCTGTGTGGCACGTAGCGCCATCGTGTTGAAACCAAATGTTGCCAATACCCACCTCTTCAATTTTTGTGAACAAAAATGCGTTCAACATGGCCCGATAATGATCGCCATTGACTGTAACGGCCATTCCTTGCTCATTTTCAAAGAAAAATGGCCCAATTATGCCTCTGGACCAAAATCCGCACCAAACAGTGACTCGTTTTGGGTGCGTCGGCTTTTCAATGTATGCGTGCGGGTTTTCTGTGCCCCAAATGCGACAATTTTGCTTGTTTACATACCCGCCAAGATCAAAATGAGCTTCATCTGAAAAGATGAAAGCAACAGTTAAACTGTCGTTTTACAGAGAGGCACAATTTCAATTGCTAGGCACTGCCAGACTGATATGGATAACAAGACGACTGGTTCTCAACTTTTCTTAAATCCAACCAAAGCATGCCGATAGACTTGGTATTCTTATTCATCTGAGTAGCAGTAAGAGATTGCCTTAGCCCTCATGTTATGGAGACAGATCGAGTTTTTTGATTTCAAATTTTCTGTAATCTTTCACTGAACTCTATATATATTGTTACGTTTTTACCTTTTCAAACGTTTAAAATATGAGCTCGTAGATTGCAAATAAAATAAAAATAAATTTGTATTTAGTTTTAATTAAATTTTTTTATTGTTCGCACAATTATGTGTGCCACTGTTCACAACTTGATGTAAACAACAATAATTGCTTTGTTTGTTATTCTTCTTTACACTCTTTTGTGTAAACAATAACAATTGTTTGACAGATCTTTAAAACGGAGATCTTCAAACCACGATTATTCTCTTCAAAGACAGCGTCTTCACACAAGGTCGATTGAATTTTTACTCATAAATAAGGATCAATAATATATTTCTATAGGGAAAGCTTGATCCGCGTGTTGGATATTGATTTGTAGAATGGTCTTAACCTAAGCTGTTCCATTTCATTCGTGATGGGTGTATTTTTTTTTAACATTTCGGCCAGTATCTTCCAAAGATGGAGTTCTGAATGACTTGTCTTTGTATCCGCAACAAAAGTCTGTCTAATGGTCTTAACACACATGAGAATAATTAGTAGACAAAGTTGTCTCCCAATAGATTTGCGGCATTAAGTGCCGAGGGGCATATTGTTCCATTTAAAACTTTCCCTAAATTTTCTCCTATCGGGAATGTACCATCTATGTTTTGAATTTAACGCATTCTAATGCGTTTTCCCGGTATTCACCTTCAAGCTCTTGCTAAGTTTTATGCTATAAAAGTTTTTTCTATAAAGCTTCCAAAGGCATTAGTTAACAGCAATAAACTTTGGCTACCCAACGCTATAAACAAGTCTTTAAAGCTTTTTAACTTTTTAAAGCACTCAAAAGTTTTTTATGCGCTTTTAAAACTTTTAGGCCCTCTACTACAGTTTACACCCTTTAAATGTAAAAAGTTTTAAAAAAGCAAAGCTTTTCTCAGAAAAACTCAGGATAATAATAATTCACCACAAAGACAACCTGGTTTTTGACAAGAAATTGTAGAAAATCAAGTGCTTTAGCCTAGCCCAGTTAAACTTTGCTTTGGAAATTTTTCAGTTTGAAGGAGAGAGAACGGCGAAGAGTACAGAGTTTGCTGCTTTATCCGTCAGTCAACGTTATTTGCAAAAGTGCATAACTCTACAAACTTCACTCTCTTCGACTCTCTTTCTCTAATTGCTTGTTTTTACTAAACAAACCGTAACACTTTAAGCTGCCCAGGCTTTTGAAGCAGGCAAGAAAGTTAACAATTTTACGAGTTTTGTTTACAATTTTGCAAAAGCTTTACTCTTTTATTGTTTTGGCGGTTTATTGTTCTTTGTTTATATTGTTATCCCTTTTTTTTAGCTTTCTTGCGCTCTCTTTTCTAATTGCCTGGCACAACACAATTCAATCTCCAATCTCTCTATATCACTCTCTCCATCACTCTCTCTATTGTGTTGTCGTATTTGTAACTTTTCTTATCACCGGTTGTCGGTTATGTGACAACGATACGAGATTGTTTATACTCGTAACAGTAACAATACACCGGTGTATGTTGTTGTTGTTATTGTTGCTGTTTGTTGTTACCACAGTGTAATACTACCGTTATCTTTGGCCGTATTTTGTTTGGTAAATAAAAGTTTTGTTTTTATTTTTAAAATTAAAATGGGAGAGAGAGAGAGAGAGAGTAAAAGTGAGAGAATAAAATTTCTTCTTACGCAGATGCTGTATATTGTATGCAATGCATTTTGTATTGTTGTTGTTATTGTGTTTTCTTCATATACTTCCCAGTTATTGTTGGCCGATTTAGTTGTGTGGCGTTAAGAGAACGACAGTGTTGCTTACTTTTTATTAATTTGGAGACATAAAAAGGTACCCAAAAAAAAAATACTTTTCATATGTTATACAGTGTGGTCGTGGAATTAATTGGACCTGCCGGAGACCTAGTCTTCTCGTTATTTCTTCCCTTTATGTTCTTAAACTCTCTAGGAATCGATAAAATGAACCATTTAAGCCTCTTTAAACTTATTCTAGATATTTTAAACCCAAATAAAAAAAGATAACCTTATTCAAATTGTGAACTTCATATATTCTATGATAGGCGCTATGCTCAGTGTTCCTATTCTATTACCTTATGCCTTATTATCAGGCTAGTTATTACAGTTACTCTCAAAAAATTTTAATATACTGTTCTGCAGTGCCAGATCTATTTTCTCAACGATTCTACACTTTTGTCCAACTGTATGGGTCAGTCTCAATGCTAATCATATGAAATCTTAATATTAATTTTTTTTTTTTTTTTTAAATGACCCCAGCACTCTGGGGATGGCCCCTACTCATGCAGTGCATTGTGCAGGTTTTTTAGGAAAGGGGGAAGATGCGAACGGCAAGGAAACGAGTTGCTGCTAGGTGACTATAAAATGGCCAGTGCTATACCTTCACCATTAGACAGTCTACAGGCAATCGTCCCCAAGAAGCCCGCAGTTTCTCACACCACTTATGTTGTGTGTGTTAATTTTATACATAATTGGCGGGACCTACAGTTTAAAGTCGACTCCGAACGACAGATTTTTTGAGAAACTGAGAAGAAATCGCCGAAAAAATACTTTTTGTATTTTTTTTTTTTAGTTTTTGATGTCTGGCCTGGGACTCGAACCCTGGCTTTTACGTCTAATAAGCCAGCACACTACCTACTAGACCACGGCGACTCCTAAATTGTATTGAATTGTACTGCTCTCACGTTGATTAGAAAGTGCTACGCCTATTTCACTAAAGCACCTGTGTTAACTGCTCAAAATTTATGAACCGTAGCTGTGGTATTTAAAAAAAAAAGACAACAATTTGTATTCACTTTGGTTGATAATGACTATTCCTATTCCTAACTTCTAGCGACATAAATAATCACAAATAACACAACAATGCAAATTTGGACTTTTTTTGTGCAAATAAGATGGCTCCAGGCATTTCGCTCGCTGAACACGAATCTGTTCAAAAACTTTCCATCACGTCAGGTTTCCGAAAAAAGGGGGCTGAAATCAGTGGTGTTGTCGTGCCGGAACGCTCCGGAACGTCGTTCCGGTACTTCCTTTTTGGACAGGAACGCGTTCCGGAACTAAATCTGATTTCTGATAACGAGAATTGGCTGACGTTTAAAAAAAAAAAATTAAAAAGAATTGCTGATTTTTTTTCTAATTTTTGACGAATATATATAACGAATTTATAAACAAGGGTTTGAACCGAACCCGAATCGGAACAAAAACCGGAACGAACCGGCTTGTTTTTCCGAACCGTGAACCGGAGTCCGGAACGTTTTTTTCTGCTGAACCGGAACTCGACCGCACAGAGCGGCCGTCTACCCAGGATCGGCCCTGTCTATATAATTATATATACGCGTTCCGGTAAAAAAAAAATTAGCACAACACCACTGCTTGAAATCCCTTAAAATAGCGTTTTTGGCCATTTTTGAAAAATTGTAGAGCTAAACACTCACGTGCTAGAACCATCGATTTTGTCAGAAATTGACAATTGATCTTTGCTCTTTACAATAAGCCCAAAGCCAAATTGATTGCTTGCACCCTTAAAGTAGAGAGTGGGTTTATGTCAAGGGGTGCAAGAGAAAAAGAAACACATTTCGGAGGTCTTTAAAAATTAATCAGATTTACTTGAAAATTGTTACTCAGGGGTTTTTGGGGTCGCTGATTACAGATCTTCATTCAGATTTACTTAACCGCCATATTGGATCCGCCATTTTGAATTGTATTTATATTTTCAAGTACCGTCATGATGTAGTTCTTTGGGCCGGTATATTAATGTAGTGTAGTGTAGTGTTCTATTTATGGTATCAAAGGCGGCCCTCTCAAAACCAATGAAAATAATGAAAAGTGCGGAGTTAAATTTTTATCAAATACTCCTTGATTTCTCTCAGTGCATTATTAGTGGTATGCCCATGAGCGTAGATACTGATGGTGGGGCGGTGTGGTGTAATATTTAAAATGCTCAACTACAAACCTGATTAAATCAGATTCAAACTTCTTAAAAGGCGAAACAATTTTCATTAATGGTTTACAAATTTCGAAATAAGCCATCTTCAAGTAAACGTATGTTTTTTAAAATTATTACAGTTTTGAAAAGTACCAAATTTATTTAAAAATGTACTCACATTTCAATCCCCCATACATCAACACTGTCTTATATTTGCTTAAATGAAAACAAGTGTATAATAACAGTCCATATGATGAGTAGAAAAATAAACACAGAAAAATCTCCACACAATCAAATAAGATGGGATGTAGAAAATTTAGAGAGAGCGTGAGAGAGATTTAAAGTTTTCTACAGTGTTTATGTGTGTGTGTGTGTTTGTATGTTTGAAGAAAAAAAAAAAAACAGAGAGCGAGAGTGATGATAATGATGATTGTTGTGATACTTTTATGATTTTCTTTAATATGAGAATAAATGTATGTATGTGTATGTGTGTATACATGAGTGTGTGTCAGTGTGGTGTATAGCTTTGGATGAGATGTAAATGCGTTACGGAATTTAGTTGGTATTTTGAATTTAAACGGTTTGCACGCAACGAACGTACATAAGGCGGTATAATACGCGGCCGAAATTTATAATTTTTTTTGTTTAAAAATTATTAAAAAAAAAAAACAAAAATTATTAAAAAAAAATGTAATTAAATCATGAGAAGAAATTGTTTAACAAAATATTTATAATTATTTGGTATGCATTTACCATTTGCTGATGACGGGTTAACAAATCTACAGTGTTATGCCGGGTTAAAAGCTGTTAGAAAATATAAAAAAAATAGTATTTTTCCCTACAATAATTAATAATTAAACAATAAGAGTGTTTAACTTCTATAAAACGAATAATATTATTTAAAAAAAAAATTATTTGATCTATGAAAGCCAGTGTTGAACCCCTAATTGTATGCCAACAAACAAAACAAAAAATATTCTAATACATGCAACAATTTGTAGCCTATTTTTGGGTTAAAAATAAATCCTATAAATGTATACAAAACGCCTAAAACAATTACTTTAGTATGCATTTTAAATGCTAAAACATAACAACTGGTTTTTTTTAGGTTCCAAAATTAAAAAAATTCTCGTAAAATAACTACAAAATATTAGTTCAGAAATAAGAAGCCTACTTTTAGGCTTAAGACAATTTCTACTGTTTAAATTCTGTACCAGGGAAATACGAAAAGCTATGCTATTTAGCTACGGCTTTTCTAAAACTCTTTAGCATGTTTATAGGAAAAAAATATTGTAAAATTAAAAAATAAACAAAATTATAAAATTAAAGTCAATTTTAAGGCTAAAAGAGGTTTTTTTTAACAAAAAGCCCTCTTCGTATATACAATACTTTTTAGTGCACTGTAGATCGAGTTACAAGAGTGAGCTAAAATCTGACATTGATCTCTAAGGAACAACGTCAAATAGCAAAATTACTAAGACACTATGGGGAGTCCCAGATATCGGCAAGGAAATTAACCTGTCAAGTCAAAAGATAAATCAAAAAGGTGTACCTAAAAGGCACTCAATTTCACAGATGGATTTGATTCGCATGGGTTTATTTATTTACGCGCACAACAAGTTGGCACGATGACTTAGAATGCTACTGAGAGGAAGTCGCCGCAGAAATAGTTGTTCATTTTTCGTTTTGTTCGTGTTTTCACCTAAGGCTCGCGTCTAATAAATCAATATCGAAAGCCTATTTGAAGCCCTACTAAAACTACATCCCACATCTATCTCCTCCATGCTTTACAGTCTTTCTCATGTTTTTTGATCTTCGCTCAAATATTTTATATTCGATCCAAATAAATTCATTTTGATAACATGCGATTAAAAAAAAAGTTTTCCTTATCTTTGCTCTCGTTCTGCACAAACAAAGTCTCTTAGTAAGGTTTCTTTTGTTTATAAATCGTATTTTTTAGAGCGTGTATCAAACGTTCTTCATAAATTTGCTGGTTTCCTACATTTGAAACCAATTCGTGTTCAATTGGAATTTCTTTATTGTCAGTTTTATTGTTTTTTACCACAATCGAAATTTTAAAAATGATAACATACTCAGGTTACCCCATGACATATCCGAGTTGATAAAGTCATCACCGTAATTCTTAGGAAAATCACATACATACCCTTTCCCTCGAATAGACCATTGTAATCCTCTCTTCCTAGGAAATCAAGAGAGTCGTTCTAATTTATTTATTTATAACAAAATAATACGATTACAAACTATATTGTAATTATTACATGCTGAGTAACTTAGACCAGAGTCTCTGATGGTAATCGAACCCAAAACACTTGCACCAAATTACTAAGCAACCCAAAGTCTTCAATTATTTTTTCCAATGCTCTATATCTGAGATTTGTTTTATCAGTCATCATAACCCAAATTTTAGGTATTTTAATGAAAATTAATTTATGAAGTTGCATACTTTCAGGGGAATATTTAAACCACATAAAAAAGATTACTTTCAAAATCAAACCATATAAACAAGTAATTATTAAAATTAATTATGCCTAACATTAGGAGTTCAAACGATATACGTGAACAAACTAAAAATGTTATTAAATAAATAAATAAAATAAAAGCAAATATTAAAAATTGATGCCTACTTTAAGGACTTTAATAATTACAAAAAAAAAAAAAATTTCAATTCCGAAGTGATTTTCAAAATAAAGCCTATTCTAAGGGGCTTGAACTGCATAAACGAATAAATTAAAAATTTATTGAATAAATAATAATTTATTAATGATAATAAATTAATAATATAATAATAATGATGATTAAAGTAATTTAATAAATTAAATTACTAAAATTAATTAAATTACTATAAATTAATTAATTTAATTTAAAATAATTTAAAATTAAAAAACACATGCTGAAAGACGCATTCAAATGAAAATAACAATAAAATTAGAGCCTATTTTAAGGGTTTTTGAGTGAATTTAAATATGGCTATGGGGCTTACTTTAAATTAAAATCATTTAAAATATATTAAATGTCTATTAAAATACAATACATTTACAAAAATCTTTCATACAATTAAAAATATAAAGCCTACTTTTAGGCACATGCCTATAATGAAAGTTATCCTTATGTGTTAAAGTAATATGGTTATACCGAAAAGTTTATGAAAAAGTGTATCAACAACAATAAGGTGCAGTAACAACACTTTAATATAATTGAAAGTCCTTTTATAAAGAAATAAATAAAAACAAATAAAAAAAATTAAAGCATAATTAAAGGCTTGAAACAAGAGATATAAATACACAAGAGAGGAAAAACAAGAAACTTTCGATTATTTACGTTTTACGTTGCAACATACTGCGAGATCCATAGCTGGGTGTATGTGTTACTTTGTGGTTGAGTTCTATACTCACACATACACATACACACGCAATATAGGCTAGCGTAGATGCACTTCTATATATATGTATGTATGCATGTAAGCTAGTCATCAAGTGTGTATTTAATGTGTTAAAATGATGTTGTTGTTGTCATTGTTGTTTTGTTGTAATGTTACGCACTAATATTTTCAAGAGAGAGAGAGAGATACTATAACATATTGGCATTCATACATATACATACATGAGAGCAAAACCACCTTTGCATTCTTCCCACTTAATCAATGTAAGTGAATACCCAAAACAAGCACACACTTACACATATACACATACATAAATATGTATGAATGCATATACCCAGTTATACATGCTACATATGCTGTTTTATAAAATTTGTTGTTGGTGTTGTTGTTGTTTTCATTGAAGCAACATGCATTTTCTCTTTGTGTGCTTTCACAATTTTTTTATTGTTGTTGCTGTTGTCACTGTAGTTGTAGATGTTGTCTACACACACTTACATACATACATATATTTTCCATATTGTTTAACGTATTTGCTCTCCTGTTGTATTTGCAAATAAACATTCAAATAACCCGAGCCCATGCTTGCTTACATTCACACAGTTTCGCATACATGCGTTGTTTAATTTTATACACAACTAGTTAAGCTTTAATATTATGTGTGTGTGTGTTTTCTCTCTATCTCTGTATTTATTTTATATAACCACCTAAGCATATGCAATTACAATTGCAACTGCAGTATTTGTAAGAGTACACGAGTTAACGGGTGATTTTTTAACAGTTTGGGTTTTTGAAATGAAAATCAAGAAAAATACTTACGGAAAAATTGCAAAAGTGAAAGTAGAGCGATATGTGAATGCCTACCATTTAGAATAGGATAAGAGGCAGTTGCAGCTTTGCTGAATCAAAGCCCTGTTAGGCACACTTTGTTGCCTGTCCGAGAACTAAATGCCAAGTACTAATTACCCGGTTTTGACAATCAGCATCAGGGCTTTGCATTTAAACAGAACTCTCTTAGAAACAAGTTGAAAACGAGGCTGAAAATTTAATAAATTTCATGATCGTTCCGATAGACTACCGCGAATGAGTAAGCCAACTTCGAGATGACTTTTTCGAGCCAATTAATAGTACAACTTTAGCAGAAGTTGTCTGCCGGTAAGCTAAGTTGCTTCGCATGTCTACCTATCACACAGTGATCCTTGAGAATGGATAAAGTAACTCTGTGTTCAACAATCCACACATAATTGGTCATTACAATCCTATAGTCGGGATTACGACCTAGCTTCTCACACCACTTATGTTGTGTTTGTTAATTTTATACATGAGTGGCGGGATCTACATTTTAAAGTCTATTCCGAACGACAGATTTTGTTTGAGAAACTTTCCATGGCAATTTTATTCTTTACTCTCAGAGTTTTTGCCAGAAATTTGCTGAGAAGAAGTCGTCGAAGAAATATTTTTTCATATTTTGATGTCTGAACTGGGATTTGAACCGAGACCTCATGTCTAAAAAGCCTACACTACCTACTAGACTACGGCGACTTCGTCTACAATCCAATTGAAGTAATTGATTGACACACTTTTTTTTTTCCAATTTGGGGTAAGAAAATTCAGTCTGAATATGAAGCACGATTCTTCCTCAGCTCAGTATTTTTCAATGACTGTACCTATGCCTAGCATACAGTCTAGCCAAGGTAAGAGTATCAATTCATGTGTGGATTGTTATTCCGTAGCAGTTTGCCTGCTTCAGCAGGTGATTCAAATGCACAATTCGTCAGAATGTCGTTGTAACAATTAAGTCGTATTAGATTATCACAAAACTGCTGCAAGACAAGATTAAGGTAGTCGTGGAAATGGTAATTAATTTCGGCACCTGTAGGTTGCAGGCGACTGAGATCTGATTGCTGCTTGGCTGTCAACGAGGTCATAGTTTGGAGATATAGATAGAGGTCCCTTACTAAGGATTAATTCCTTAGAGCCTATTAACTGCAAACACTTTGGAGTAGTCAGAGGGATGGAGACCTATTCCAAAATTCCAGTGACCACATTATTCTAACTACAAAACCAAATGCCTAAAAGAAATCACCCGTTAAATGCATTCGTACACGTACATGTGAGTGCGCGTGTGTATGTTTGCATGCAATTTTCTGAAAATTCATTTAAAATGCATTTTATGCATCAATTAAACACAAATCAGTGGTTTTAAAATTCACTTTGAAAATCTCTTTTTTTTTCTTTTTTCTATGCAATAAATAGACAGGCACTCTCACATACATATATTCGCTTCCTTATACTGCTCTTTATACTCTTTATATATATGCGTATGTATGTATGTGTGTGTAATTTAAACAAGTATTTAAGTTTTTCTATAGAAATTCCAACGTGAGTGTGTGTTGTAAAGGATAAATAAAGGCGGAAGTGTAAAACATCAACATCAACGACAACAACAACAACATTCTATTGCTCTCCGACCACAATTAACATGCAACAGCAAGTGGTAGACAACATGTTGCAATAAAAATAAAAATCCAAAACAACGTTACAAATTTTTTTTTTAAATAAAATGCACAGAAGAAATCATCGAAAAAAATTAAAAAAAAATTTACAAGAATTTAGTTTTAAAGAAAGCGGAGAGTGGTGACATTCAAGTGCAAAGTGAAATGTAATTTTGAAGAGAATGTAAAAAATGCAAAACAAAAACAAAAAAACGAAAATATTTTAATAAAAAAAAAGATTAAATCCTTGAAGTTCTTTAGTGTTTAAAATAAGTTTTTAATTAAAAATTTAATTTTCATTTGTTTCTGCATATATTGAACGAAGGTTTTTATAAAATTTTTCTATTTTATTGCAAATCAATTTGAATCAAACAACATGCTTGTCATAATTTTTTATGTCCTGAAGCAATTTTTGGTTACATTTAAAAGGCTATCACTTATGGTGAAACCAGGTTTAAAGGAAAACAAAAATTTTATATTTCATAAGCACGTCTCCAGCACTCTTCAATGGCAATTGTTGCGTGCATTTATTTTACTGACGGAGATGCTGTGGCATTAAATATACATCGTGCTCCCTTATATTAACCATATACAGGCAAATCCCGGTATAACGAATCTCATTTTAACGAAAATCCGATATAACGAACAGCTAAATTTCTAACATTAACTACCTTATATAGCGAACGCTTCAAAAATTTTAAGCTCGATATAACGAATGGTAAAAAAAAAACAAAACAAAATCAAGCAAATAATTTTGTTTCATTGACAATCTTATATAGCGAACATTTAAAAATTTGTCTTCTCAATATTACGAACAGAAAGGAGTAAAGAAAATAAAAACAAAAATAGTCGTTAGAGTACCGCTATCTTTTTTGAATGACTACGATTTTGTATGTGCTTTGATCTTTTTTATTGAATTTTTAAGAGTGCAAGTGTTCACGTGTGTTTATCAATATGGGAAAAAGAAAAAGAATTTTATTGAATGAAAAAGTGAAAATATTAGATGAGTGTAAAAAAAGGCACATTAAAAAAATTTCTATAAAATATGGAATTCCAAAATCTTCAATCTGTACTTTGAAAAAAATTAAAACCAAAATTATGACAAATTTGGAAGCTACCAAAAATGGATTAAAAAATCGCCAATCTCTAAAGAATGGTGAGTATCCCCTGATGGAAAAAGAGCTTCATCGTTGGTTTCTTGAGCAGAGGAAAAAACACATTCCGGTTAATGGAATTGCTTCAAAAACCAAAGCCTTAGAATTTCAAAACCGACTTTATAATGGTGGATTCCACGCAAGTGATGGTTGGCTGTCTAGATATAAAAAAAGATACAGGAGATATAGGAGAGAAGTTATCATCGCGAACCGATTTAGTGGACCCTTTAAAAAAAGATTTGCAAAAAATTATAGTTGAGCACAAACTAACTCTTGATGCTATTTTCAACGCGGACGAAACTGGTATCTATTGGAAAATGCTACCAGAAAAAACGTTTGTGCATGCTGGAGAAGCTAGTGCTCCAGAAAGAAAGTTATCAAAGGAGAGTGTGACACTTACTTTGTGCCAATGCATCTGGAACAAAGAAAATTAAACCTCTTCTCCTTGGAAAGGCAAAAAACCCCGCTCGTTTCGTAACAAAGTTTTGTCATTAAATTACCTACATACAAATAAATTATTTTTATGATCTCATCACTTTGTTAAGATTAAACGTTAAATACCATCTTCATAAAATGAATATAAATATTTCTTTTGTTTATATAATTAAAATAAAATGATTTTAAAAAAGTTTGGATGTAATAAATTTTTCGATTTAACGAAAGGGCCTGACAATATATCGTTCGTTAAACCGAGATTTGCCTGTATGTAGATCACGCTCGTTTTCCTTGGGAGCTTGACAAAGTCGGGACAGTACTGGATTTAACTGTTCTATCTACTCCCAGCAAATATCTCTTTTCATTCTTCTGATTGAAAGTATATCGGAAACATTGTAACGACACGTTTCCGCTCGGGTGCTGGGGTAGTTCAGCGGCGTCCAGTGGTTACATAAATAAAAGTCATTCCCTTGTAGATTCTAGGCTATTTATTTACAATTTGTAAAATAACTTAAAATAGCTTACTTACTACATTACGTGAGGGCTACATAGAAGAAAAATTAAGGGCCATTATTACAACTTGCCGTTAACTAAAGGGAGGATTTTAACGGGCAGATAAATTGTTTTTCATTATTATGAGCACCCAATAAGATAGAAGTGATCGTTAAGCTAAAGGGAAGATCATCCTACCTTTAACATTTAAAGGTCACTTTATGTTTGAACTTGCCATATCATATACTATTTTCGATATGGCAGCTTCAAATTTAAACAAAATGAGCATATACAACAAAAAAACGAAGTCCGCTGTTGCCACTGCGTTAAAAAAAAAACTTGTTTAATTGAGCAGTTTTATCGACTTTGCTCCGGCACTGCCATATTTTAATTTTATTTTATCTGTAAGTTGTAATAACGAAAATAAGTTAAAGGTAACTTTGCCGTTCACTTTAGCTAAAGGTACCTTTAACTAACCCCAACTTTAACGGGAAGTTGTAATAATGGCCCTAAGTTTAATATTAGTTAATAAGCCCTAGGCCGGCCAAATAACGGTTCGTCAAGTAGCAGTGTCAGTCATGTCAACCAAAGAACAATCAATCAATCAGAAGAACAATCAAATGGCCTACGCACAGAATGATTGTGGTTCTGAAACCTCTGGTGTCTGTCCAGTCACAGTTGCCAACGTTTTACCGGCTGCTTTAATACACAAAAGAAATGAATAACGGATCGAACATGATCGAACCTCAAACAAGTTGTGTCCAACGTTACAACTCACCAATGTGAGAGCAAGCAACTATTGAATTCAGCAGAGAGGTCGTGTAGGTCAAATGAGAGTCGAACGTCAACCGTTATGACTAAAAAGAATATTTCTAAAAATAGAACATAAAACCTTAACAACATTAATAAATATTTCAAGCACAATGGGCTTGTTATTAACTTATGCTGAAATAATTACAATAATTTTATAATAATAATAATTGCAGGTTAGGATTTAATATTCATATAAATAATTATAAGTATATAATATTAGTTATTAGTACATACTATACAATGATGATTTGGTTGAACCGGTGGACATATGTAAATAGGTATGGTGTGGGCAAAAACGAGGTCTCCGACTTTTGTCGTCACAACATACCTCATATGATTTGTGCAGTTTCCGCTGATAGCGCACGAAACGTCAATGCAACGCTAAGTTCTGCAGTTCCCTGTGCCTCTGCCGTATTAGCATATAATGTAGAGAATGCTATTACGCGCCTCCATCATCTATTTCTTCTTTTATGACGATAGGTCAACCTATATGTTGTTGGGGGTTATTATTATTGTCATTATAACATTAGTGGCTGCTGTATGTGTTCGCTTATGAGATGAGGCTTCTAAGTTCAAACCTCAACTTGGTCATCTAAAAAAATATAATCTTTTTGGCTTTTTGGCCCCCTTCAGCAGTGTTTTGGCAAAAGCCCTAACATCACTGTAATTGCCATGGAAAAGTTTGTTGAATCTATTATTCGGACTCAGTGTTAAGCTATAGATCACAAGCCTGATGAATGAAATTAACGTAGTCAACATAAACAGTGTCAGAAGCCAGCCCAGAGTTTTCCAGATTAAAGCGTGTTGTAGTCACCAATAGTAGGTGTATGTGTGTAATGGGTAACGATGTCGGTATTTTGAGGCATTGTTCGGTAAGAGTGGTATATACTGAAAGCTGCTAGTCAATATTACGATGTTAACTTTTTTCTTGTGAGATCTACCTCGAAACTTCTTGACATACTGATGCTACATACTACTACGTTTTTACCTTTTAAAAACGTTTAAAATATGAGCTCGTAGATTGCAAATAAAATAAAAATAAATCTGTGTTTATTTTTAATTAAAATTCTTTATTAATCGCACAATTCTGTGTGCCACTGTTCACAACTTTATGCAAACAACAACAATTGCTTTTCTTTGTTATTCATCTGTTTATACTCTTTGCATAAACAATAACAATTATTCGACAGATTTTTGTAACGGGGATCTTCAAACCGCGATTACTCTCTTCAAACGCACCGCAACTTCACACAAGACTGACTGAACTTCACTAACGAAGTTTCCTGCTTTGCCTTGCCTTTTATATGGCAAAGTAAACAGTCTAATGAATGTTCTTGAAGGCGAATGTTCGTGGCTTCACCTTTACGAAATCTCTATAAATGTAAACATCGTTGTTAACATTTATTATTGTAGTGTTGTTGGTATATTTTTGTGTACTTATTTATAATTTTTTTATGCTGGTGGTTGTTGTTGTATTTTTGTTTACTTGTTTACCATTTTTTTATGCTGGTGTTTGTTGTTATATTAAGCAGTGCGATAATTTGTAAACAGGCTTGTTTACTGCATTGTTTTGTTTTTGTAGCTTTTTTTATAATTTTAATGTAAAGCAATGTAAAAGCAAAACACTAGTATCTAGATTTTTTATATTCGTAACAATACGTTACAGTTGACAGTATTACTCTTATTCTACCTTGCTTGGGACCTCTTATTTTTATCATCAGGCGAGGAAGTGCCGCACGATTTTCAATGCGTTATACATTACATAATTAACGTGAAACCATGACCTCAAGCTGAAGTTTAAGCTATCGTTTCGATATACTATTCGTGCTTATCTGCACGTATCTTTAAGATTTCATGTTTTCAATGTTTGCTGATTAGAACAGCCTATGTTTTGTATTCAGCTTGTTGTAGTGCAGGTGACTCTAGACAGTTTCTTAATTTAGTTTAAACGTTTGCATACATAGGGGTCAAATAGGTCCCTCTTTGGCATCTGTATAATTGTTTACTTCGTGAATTCATGTGCCATAATGTGTTTCATGCATGAAAACGTTTGTTGATTGAGGCTGGCTTTTATTATCTTGTTTAAACATTGTTTATGACAGGTGTACGTACGTTGACGAAACAAATAAAGCGTGGCTTAAACACCAACAATAATAAATCAAACAAGCACGCAACATATTAACAATGAATTTAAAATTTTTCTGTGTAACCTTCAGTGCGTGGGTTTAGTTACCAAATCTTAGTTCAAACACCAGAAGTTTGTCAGCTTTTTGATAAGGGAAACAGGGACAGAAAGCATATTTGAATGTGTAGGGCCCCTTAAAGCGGAAAGATACGCGTAGAAAATTTGTTTGAAAAGATTATTAAAAAAAAAAATATGGTTTTGGTCTCTTTTTTCTTTTCATTTTTTTAGAAGTGGGTGGCATTTGTTTTTTGTTTTTCGTGACTTTCTTTTTTAACAATAAAAAAAATTTATTTTGAAAATTAAAAGAAAAAAAATAAAAAAAATTTTGTTTGTGTTAACAACAGTTTGTAAGCCAATTGACTTAGAGTCTATTTGTAGGGGATTAAACACAAGATTATAAAACAAGATTTAAAAACATTGTAAAATAATTTAAATTTCTATTCAAATGTTAAGTGAGTACTCTTTGTAGGAATTTGTATTTTTCAAGGGAACTAAAAGCAAAAGTATTTCTGTTTAGTTGAGGTCATGATTTAGCAAAAAGAAAAAAAGTCTTCTTATCTTTTAAAATCACCTGTGTTTGGGTTAATTTTTTATCTCTGTTTTGTGCCAGTTGCACGCACTAATTTACATATGTACGACCGTCTGAATATGAATGATGATAACGAGCGAGTCTATTCACCCACTCATATCATTAAACTCTACAAAATAAATAAAAGAATTAAGAGAATAAAAATTATTATTTTATCTCTGACAATGAACAGATAAAAGTTCAACAGAAAAGAAACAAAAATTTCATACGTTTTATTGAAAAAAAAAATTCTTCAAAGCTGGAAAATAAAACTCCAAAGTTAAAAATAAAACTCGCGAGCTGTATAACATAAAACTCGTGAGTTAAAAATAAGACTCGTGAGTTAAAAATAAAACTCACGAGCTGTATAACATAAAACTCGTGAGTTAAAAATAAAACACGTGAGTTAAAAATAAAACTCGCATGTTAAAAATAAAACTCGCGAGCTGTATAACATAAAACTCGTGAGTTAAAAATAAAACTCGCGAGCAGTATAACATAATAGTCGTGAATTAAAAATAAAACTCGCGAGTTAAAAATAAAACTCGTGAGTTTAAAATAAAACTCGTGAATTAAAAATAAATCTCATGGTTAACATAAAACTCAGAATTAAGAGAAAAAAATTATTATTTTATCTCTGACAATGAACGGATAAAAGTTCAACAGTAAAGAATCAAAAATTTCATACGTTTTATTGAAAAAAAAATTCTTCAAAGCTGGAAAATAAAACTCGCAAGTTAAAAATAAAACTCACGAGTTAAAAATAAAACTCTCGAGTTAAAAATAAAACTCCCGAGTTAAAAATAAAACTCCCGAGTTAAAAATAAAACTCGTGAGTTATAAATAAAACTCCCAAGTTAAAAATAAATCTCGAGCTGTGTAACATAAAACTCTTGAGTTAAAAATAAATCTCAAAAGTTTAAAATAAAACTCGCGAGTTGTATAACATAAAACTCTTAGGAAAAAAAAATCGGATTTTTTTCTCATGTTACAATCGTTCTAATGCTTGATTTTTATTAAATTTTTAATATTTAATGCTGCGCTTACAATTTGACCTTTAATGTGTGTGTGCCTGCCTATAAATATTTATTCATCAAAAATGTTTGTACATGTAGGCCTCAGGCAGAAAGACGTTCCAAATGTGTTCAGTAAATGCGTAGAACTTTATAGCTCTGTTTTTTTTTTTGTTTATTGTTTGGAATTATAAAATATTTATTAACTTTTGTTTGCCTTTTTGGTTGGCAAATTTTGTTTTTTTCCTTCTCATGACATGTGCCTAAAAGTCTAAAGAGAAATCTTAGAAAACAAAAGGTTCCAACACATGATTCTTATTCAGAAAGAAAAAGAAAAAAACATGAAAAACAAATATTAAATCATTGATTTTGAAAAAGGTCAAGGGTTTTCATTTGTTTTTCTTTAAAGAACGAAAAAAAAAACGAAAAGAACGGAAGGAAGGTTTTTCGAAATTCAATCATGAGGTTGTCTTTTCCTTGAAAACCTTTTGTGATTCTTAAGTATTCGATGAAATCCATTTTTAATGAAATCTTTAAATTAAAATTTAAAATTCTGCTTGCTTTGGCTTCAGATTCAATATTCAATCCAATTTTGCCTTTTAATCGCCTTGTTCAACCCACACACCACCGTCCAGTTTATAATGTTCACTAGCAAGCCTAAGAAAAAGGCGATAACTTTACGGCCATATCGAATCGATAGTAAAGAGACATTTTCGAAAAAAAAAAATATATCAATGACACCTGAAGACTTCACTAAGCGCCAAATAGTCACTTTTTTCTGGCGCAAAGGCTGTTCCACAATCACTTTTGGGTTCCCTGAGCTCCATATGCTTTACGTAAGTGCTGTAGAAAATTTTGTTCAAAAAATCAAGTTTGAAAGCCTATTTAGTACTTAATCAGCATATCTATGGCGTTGCGCTAGCTTTAATCTTGCGCGATTTACTTAATTGGTCAGTACAACCCATTAGTCAGGAATGCATACATGTCGTGTGTGTTAATTTTATTCATGAGTGGCAGGAACTGCAGCTTACAGTCGGCTTCGACCTTTCAGCTATTTTCTTCATATTTCGTTTTGTACGAAATGTCTAAGAGCTGGGGTTGGAAACACGGGCTCCCGTCTAATAAGCCAACACACTACGTGAGTTAACTTTATATTGGTTTATATAACACTGTGAAATTGCGTTGAAACACTGGCTTGATCTTATCTACAAGGCTTCCAATCTCTTCAAATTTTGTTTTAATCTTGCCAATTCCTTGCTTGGTCGCACTTGCAAAGAATGCTTTGGCAGAAGCTATAATGTTCATTGTTATCGGCCTTAACTTTGTTTAGCTCCTCTGACGAATTCCAGGATATTGTTCGGTATCTGCCGTACCACATTAAAGCCGCTCAGTTTTCAAATTTGTGTTCGGATCACAGAATCTACATTTTAGGTTTGAAACGATGCCAATCCTCAGCAAGCGCTCTATCATCGGAGTTCTTGTGAATAGTTTGATGCACAACTTAAATCTTTTGCCTTTTTTAATTGCCCCTTTGAAGTTAAGATTACCTCGCTAACTATCTCTGCCTCTTTATATTACCTTTTACTGAATTTACCCTTCCAAATTTCTCTTCACCTTCACATGAAAATTCCACTCCTAGCTAGCACAACGGGCTGTTAATAGCCGCGAATTCAAATATGATCTGGAACCCAGCAGATTTTTTCCCTGCCCAAGCATTCAAATTGCTAAGACAGTCCTGTGTGATCAGGAGTCAAACGCCTTCCAAGGCGGATTATTTTACGGAGGAATCGAAAACCACTATGAAAATTTGTTTATGGCGCACTAACAATATAATCTCATCTAATTTGGGACAATTTTAAATTATAACAAATTGCTTTAGATTATTTCTTAGTTTTTATTTTTTTCTGTTGCCTACATTTAGGAGTATTAACATATGCCTCTTGAACAAACAAGGGCTTTTAAGAAAAATCTCTTTTTCTATTTCTCTAAGGAAAAGAAATAATTCCTTAAGTAATTTCGCTTCTTACACTTTGCACTCACACTTACACTTTTCTTAGTTTGCTTGTAATAACCCCTAAAAGTATGCTAATTATAATTTATAACTACTTAACCGGGTTACATGTATCCCTGTGATGTGATAGTAAAACTTAAATATTTAACAGCGACACACGCACACACGCAGAGAGTGGGAGAGAAAGAGAATGAGAGAGAGAGTGAAAATCTTAAGTAGCAGCATAAATTTTTCTTCATTTCTGGAAATTAAATTTCATTTCAACTGTCTGCAGCCCAGCCAGCCAGCCAGCCATTTACTGATTTATTCATAAGTGTGTGTGTGTGTATTTGTGTGGTACTTGATACATAAATTTAACCTTCTCTCTCTCTCTATCTCTCTGTTAGTATGTATGTATTTCAGTCAGTCACTCAGTTAGTAGTGTTAGTGTCAGTGTTGTGTTCTGTTGTGCTATAAGCCCCTTAACGGGAGTATTAACCCCTATACGAGGAATAAAAGAAAAAAAAATTGTTGCCTTAACTATGCTTTTGGGCATATGAAATTGAAGAAAATGATGAAAATGATGAAAACGATGCATTTAAAAAGTAAGTTTCCATATTATTATCCACATACATGTAGTTGGGGTTTTTTCTTGTTGTTGTTATTATTACTTTGCTAAAGCATGTGTGTGCGTGTGGCGTGTGTTACGGTCAAAGTGTGAGTAAAAGCGGCTAAAGAGAGAAACTCACTTATGGGAATTTTATTATTTTCATTATGATGAGAAAAGAGAAACAGGAAGAGAGAGTGTATGTGCTTACTGTACTATAAACGTATGCGTGTGTGTGTGGGTGTGTGTGTGTGTGTGGGGGTCAATTTTGTTTTCGAACTGATTTCTGATTTTATTTTCGTTATTGTTGTGAAGTTTTTGTATTTTTGTCTTTGTTCTTCTTTATTTTTTTTTTGTTTATTTTGTTTATTTTTGACCATTATTTTATTTTGTTTTTGTTTTTTTATTCTTATAATTTTTGACTTTTTCCCTTTTAACCATTTTATATGGCCACTTATTGTATGTGTATGATTTGTAGTTGAATAATAAAAATTCATCTAAAATTTCATACCCAAAAAAAAAACAACCCATTATCCTACCCTCCCCTCCCCGCCCTGTTTTTGTTTTCGAAGAGATGTGGGTTTGGCAAATGCCTTGATTTCCCCCAAAAAAATTTTTTTTTCTTTTAATTTAGTCTCTCAGCATTGTAAGCTTTTCATGCGTTTGAAACAATATATTATTGTCATGTATTGTTGCTACAGTACAGCCGAAACCACTTAGTATTTTGTATTGCCCTCTATCTATGCATGATGTCCCTAAAATGTTTACAACAATCCTGTTGCTCAGACGAAGTTCATGATATAGTTCGGTGTCCCTGCCTGCTTTCAGGCGTTTCCTTTTGAGATGAACATTATCGCCACATAGTTTTCAAATACATATTCTGGTAATTAATTTTATTCATCACAGAATCCATATTTTGGATTTGAAGCAATCACCCCTTCCCTATTCTAAACAAAGGTTCTATCGTTAGGGTACTTCTGTATGCAAAACTCCAACCTCTTCTTATTTTACTTACCAAGCAAAAAAGTTCAGATTGCTTTGCCATTTTTCTGTCACTCTCCACTCTTAAGAAACTCAATGCCATCAATTGTCACTTAACTTGTGATTCTTTTCCCTCCCTACCAAGCTGATTAATTTTGCTCATGAACGAGTCAAACTCATATGGCGTCCTAACTAGGTCAGTACTATGTCCCATTCTTAGTGTCTCTTATGCAAGGTGAATTGAGCGTATGTTTCGATGGCGCAGACTACCGCTCGGAAGATGAGTTTCCCCACAGGTGCCTAATATTTCCATCGGCGACCTAACACTTGCGCTTCTGTCATACTATCTGTTCTCAACTCCAATGTTTTTCGGACAATTGTCTCTCTCTCTGTCTCTATCTCTCTTCAAAGGGTATGTTGCCTCCAAATTATTCTATGCACTCTTATTAGAAGAATTTTAATTATCATATGCAGGAAATGGTTTAAACTCTTTTTTGGTTACATACATACTCGTACATATGAACATAATTGGTCATAACAACCCTTCAGTCAGGATTACGACCTAGCTTCTCACACCACATATATACAGTGGTGGTCATATAATTAAAACATTTGTAACCATAGTAAATTATTCGTTTTATTTTGGAAAATAAAAAAGAGAACAAAATTATTTTTCCACATCTTAAATCTAAAACTTAAACAGTTTCCAGCACATTTATTAAATATGTATATAATTTTAAATTCTGTAAAGAAAAAATATTAAAAAAATTTTTATTAATTATTATTTTAATTTTAATTACAATATTTGTTTGTTTTTTTGTACTTACAATCAATATTTCGTGTTTTTAATAACGTTAGCACATCTGTTTGGCAAACTCTCAACTAAATGCCTACAGAAAGATTGAGGAATAGCCTTCCAACAGATTTCAATGTTTTGCCACAATTCATCAGAATTTTTGGGATTTTTACCTTCCATTCTCTTTTCAACTTCACTCCACAAGTTCTCAATTGGATTGAGATCAGGGGAAAAGTCCCGTTAAAAAATTAAGAGATGATAAAAAAATAGAACAAATGAGAGATCGAAATAATGTTTTAATTATATGACCACCACTGTATGTTGTGTGCGTTAATTTTATACATGAGTGGCGGGATCTACAGTTTAAAGTCGACTCCGAACGACAGATTTTTGAGAAGCTCTTCATGGCAATTTTATTTACTCTCAGAGTTTTTGCCAGAAATCTGCTGAGAGGTAGCCACCGAAGAAATATTTTTTTTTTTCATAATTTCGTTTTGATGTCTGACATGGTGTTTGAACCATGGCCTTACGTCTAGTAAGCTGACACACTGCCTAATAGACTACGGCAACTACAAAGGTTAACTGTAGGATTATGTTAGCTTTGCGTTTTACTTCTCTCGCTATCATTATCTTTCCTCTTCAATTTTTTCTCGGACAGATACACTGGGCCCCATTACCCACGAATGAATGTATTGTACAAGTCCCCCCACCTAACTTTCTATCTCCTTACCACACATTATCACTCTTTTCGGAAAAAAGCTCCCGAGTAATCTCGGTATATGGCTGATGTTTGATTCCCAGAGTGCTTTCAAAGCTTTGCACGCTTTGTCATGTTCAGATATTTCATTCCAAATTTACATTAGAACAAATCCCCATCGGAATCATGGGCATTATGGCACTAAATTCGCTGTCTTTTTAGCCCATAGAGTGGCCATATGCAAATTCATAGCATAAGGGAATTTCTGTTGAAAATTTCCAGACCATGTTCATTTAGAAGACAATCTAGTTCGCTTTGGATACCTCGAAACTGTGTCACCGATTATGCAGGCACTGTCCCTCTCTACGTTTCAGTATGAATTCAGTTCAAGTCATTTTCTTGACATTCCATTTAATGCAGGTTATTACAATAAAATTTAATTTTCTTTTCAAAGTTTTTCTAACAATTTTCTCCGAATCTTTTTATTCCCAACGTTTTATTTTCATTTTTTTTTTTGTGTTTTTGCAACAATTATTGCATCATTAATCACATTTTAACGAATTGGATTTCTTTTTTTCTTTCTATTTTTTTCCCATTTTCTTTCTGTGCTGTTGTTGTTGTTCCATTTTCCCTTGACATGCTGTATCGACTGCTGTCCGTTTGTCGAGTAAAGATTTTTATTGATTGTTATTCCATTTCATCTTTTGGCAATATTTTTATTCTTTCTTCTCCTTCTTCTTTTTTTTCTTTTTCGCTTTTTATATATTCTACTTCCTCTCTACCTCTCGTTCTGTCCCTCTTGCCTTGTTTTTTCCCTATGATACCCAAAGAAAACATGAAAAAAAAACTACGAAACAACTGAGAAAACAAATCCATTACGTACGAATCCATGGCAATAAATGTGATGCAGGACTAGAGGTCAGGCCCATATAAAAGGTAACGAGGAGATTGGCAACTACCGCAACAACAACAGCAACAACAATAACAACTAAAAATGGTAGTTTCATGTGGCAACTACTACACTACGAGTAGAATAACAACTGAAATCACAACAACAATATCCATTACACTGTACACAATAAACAAGTGTGACGAATAGTAGTTACACAGAACAACCAGAGCAGCAGTCGAAGGGGAAAAAAACTAATGGAAAGCGAAGGAGGAGGAATTTTCTATTAAAAGTCTTTCAAATTAAAAAAAAAAGAAAGAAGCTGTACAGACCATGAACGTTTGTAGTTTCTCTTTTGAAGTAACACACAGTAGTTGTGTTGCAAGGCATAAAATGAAGAAAAAGAAAAGGAACAGGCAGGGACACCTACTACCACTTAACTTGTACAAACAAATAATTACACACACATACACTCGCTCACATACACTTGAAGAAACATACATATATGTATGTATGTACCCCCAGTTTACATAAGCACATGTGTGTAACTGAATACAACACAACAATTCTTAGCCTTTATGGATGATGCATATGCTTCCCTTGCTTCCGCTCAGCACTCCATGTTTTCTTTCCTCTTTCTCTCTCACGGATATCATGTGTTGTGTTTGCGTCAAGTAAACAGTAAATCCTTGCCATCTCTTCCCCCAAAAGAAGATGAATAACTTGCCCTGAGTGATGGCATAAAACGTATGGATGGAGGCTTGAGAGATGGATGACTGCTACACTGCAAGAAATTTGTGATGCTTTGTGAAAATCAATGTTTTAATTTCAAAAGAAAATGTAGTACTGCATACCATGCGTTCTATTGTACTAACTCCCCATTCTCTACATAAGGTATCTACCCCTCTATAATGTCTCCCTCAATCATATACTCCATTGATACTCTTTGGTGGTACTAAGAGCAACTGAAGGCCTAGTGCTTAATATGCATTCAGGTTCAGGTTCTCCACACCACAGAATCTATATTATTAGGCTTAAGGCGATCTCTTTTCTCAACAACAAGTGCCTGATGAAAGCCCAGTTACGAACTTGTAGTTTCTTCTGAGTAGTCTATTCCCACTGTAATTATCCAACAAAAGTTTAGATTGTCTCAAACTCATTCCGCTTCTCTCCAACTTTCTTTTCACCGAGTACAGCCTTTCAAAAATCGTTTGCACTCCACAGAAAGTTGGAAGCCCTATCAAATGATTCAAATTCGTTGACAAAGACTTTCGTGTGGTATGTACCGTCGAGTTTCCCCAATGATTCCGAATATTTCATTTTGGGACCGAACACTCTCGTTGCTGTTTTTCTGCTTACCCTTGACCCATACGTATGTATACCACAGAATAGTGTATCTCTTAAGATAGTACATGGCCTTAGAATTGGTTCTTACTGGTTCTGTCCAGGGGACAATTAAGCATGACAGTTTAGAACAAATCCCATGTCTCCAATTATCCTATGATTCTCTCTACTCCTCACTGTCAAGTGACGAGAGAGTAATGGTCTGATCTTGACAATCAGCACCAAATCTGAAACTGAAGAAAAGTGAATCAAGTAACAGAAAATCCGTTTAATTATGGGGAAAAGGGTGAGCATGGAGCAAGAGTGGAACATTGACAAATAAGTGGACAACAGGATAAGGAGAAGACATTTGTAAGCAAAATCTCTACACCTTACGCAAGAATTCCTGATACTAAATACAGTGACAGACAGTCTCTACGATTCAATTTATGTGGTTGATTGGCACACTTCATACCTAAGGTGCATACCAGAGATCAGCAACGAGTATTCAAAACGATGAGTAGATTCGAGTCATACTTATAATTTCAGCTACTTATACGCATTCATACTTATTTTAATATCATACTCATACTACTCATATTCAAAGTTAGAAATACTCATCGTACTCGTACTTAACAATACGCACGATGTTGTTGATTTCGACTCTCCATGATTCAACATATACACGAAGCACAAAATAAGTATGATTCGCGTACGAACACTACAATACTCACTAGAAGGTTGTGTGTGTGCTTTGCTTGCTGTCTTTGTCTTTTCTTTTTTCTTCTTTTGTAAATGCAACAATAACTACTACTGCAAATTTTGATGAATGATTCGAGTGACTCGAATCATACTGTAAATTTTGATGAATGATTCGAGTGACTCGAATCATTCGTAAGTATTATAAGTATTTTTCCAAATCTATGAATCTGAATGAGTAGGCGTATGAATCAAACAATGAATCGAATGTTGTGAGTTTGATGTCAACTTTGTACTCATACTCATTGCAAACTATACTTATAAATCAATGTTGTAGCGAGTACGAATGAATCAGAGTAGTTGGATTTTAATACTCTTGACTCACTCATACTCAAAATTTCATAAGTTCCTATGAGTAGCGAAAATACGATTCATTGCTGATCTCTGGTGCATACATACATAATTGGTCATTACAACCCTTCAGTCAGGATTATGGACTTAGTTTCTCACACTACTTATGTTGTGTGTGTTAATTTTATACATGAGTGGCGCGACCACAGTTTAACGTCGACTCTGAACGACAGATTTTTTGAGAATTTTCATGGCAATTTTCTATTTACTCTTAGAGTTTTTGCCAGAAATTTGCTGAGAGGAAGTCACCAAAGAAATATTTTTTCATATTTTCGTTTTGATGTCTGACCTGCGGTTTGAACTGTGGCCTTACATACGTCTAATAAGCCAACACATTACCTACGGTGACTTCTTCGATCTAAAGTGAGTTTGGCGATAAAACAAGATTCCTTCTCAGCTTAGGGTTTGTCACCGATGCCAAATACGCATCCCAACGGAAATATGAGGTATAGCCTGTATTCATATGTGGCTTGGTATTTGAAGGAAGTACGGAATATCTCTGTGACTAGCAAATAGTAGAGTGATACAAAACTGCAACAAGAGAATCGTAATAAATGGCAACCTGTTTCGAACTGAAGATGGCACCCTACAGAGATCTAAATGCCGCCAGATCGGATTGAAATGTTATTATCTGGAAATTCCAGCTTTCGTAGCTTATGCTGGCAGTAACCAATCTGCAGAGTTTTAGTCGTTCAGGGCTGGCCTTAAATTTTTTTTTTTTTTTTTGGTTATTTTCTTTCTTATTTAAAATTCGTTTTGACTATTCTTATACTTGTTTTCTTCAATTTCAATTTACAATCGAAATTCAAATGCAATTTCCATACACAATTCACGATTTACAATTTCAATTGAATTTTCATAATCGATTATAGATTTCCACTCCCCCCCCCAATAAATAAAACATATTATCGGGGCTTAACAATAATAAAATTCTTACATTCAAGACAATAATCAGCATCACATTGTTTATTTTTATTTCTCTCCACATTTCTGCTGTATTTTCTCCCTTGGAATTCCATGCAACCCATCATCATAATGAGGCAAACAAAACAAATCGCAAAAAGTCGAAAAGTCGCTGGCAAAAAAAAAAGCCGGAAAATTATTTTTGTTGTAGTTTTCAAGTTATTTAAACACAAAACATATTAACAAAAACGAAGAAAAATGTATTGTCAGGGGGGAGGGGGTTTGTAGGACAAAAAAAATCTTTTTGTGTAAAAAAAATTGATGATTGACAGTTGATTTGTCAATGCGTCAAATCGAATACACACAAAAAGGGGAAGAAAATAAAAATTAAATTTTGGAAAAAAATTTCAACGAAAATAAGTTTCAAATCAATTCTAAAGAGATGAGCGCCAGAATAAAAATAACAATACAAAGATCCTAAAATCAGATGTGGCCTAATAAACAGAATCAATCTGTATTTCTCAATAGAAGCAGCACATTCCATAGCTCCAGATATCATGTTTATAATCATAATGACTCTATCACCCCATTGTGTTCATTAGAAAATTAAGGGGATGTGTTCCCAATAATCGTACATGTATTCATAAAATCTACTCATTTATTTCACTTGTGGTCGATTGGCCAGTAGATCACATAAGGTATTCCAAACAAAACAGCCTTTCTGCAGAGTTCCTTGCCAACAATACCAAACCTTTTACAACCTAGCCTTCTCATTACGCATCCACTACTATCTCTTTATTCCTTTTCCGAAATTCAATTTCTTAGGAACGATACAATGCCTTCATTTGGATGATCAATTAATCTAAAAATCAATATTTTAGAGGAATTTGAAAAAAATATTGTGTCAACTTTTAGGCTGAGCTTGAATATTTTGTAAGATAAGCATGAATTAAGTTATGAATTGCAAGATTTAAATTAAGGTGGATATGGTGATTTAAAAAAAAAAATTAAACAAAATTTTAAATAAAATTTAAATTTTTTTTTTAAAAAATTAAACAAAATTAAAAAAAAAATTTAAATTTTTTTTTTAATCCCAAAACTATGCAATATAATTTGTATTAAATTCATCCTGCTTACATATGCAATAAATTTATTTATTTAACCAATTAAAACAACCAATGGATTGTAGTGGAAAACAAAACCAGCGAAGAAGCTTTGTTTCAACTTTATATTGTTGAAGAAGAAGCTTTACATTGGAAAATAAAAACATGTAAACTTTTCCACTTATAATGCGGGAGTCGTGTTTTTTTTTATTATTGTTTGCCGCTCGCTACTCACCAACTTTCATAGTTTTTATTTATAATGATGAAAATAACTTCATTTCTTGATCTCTCTTACGTCTCTTTTGCTCTCTTTTTATCTTTTTGTTATTGTAACATTATTTGAAGAACTGCAGAGCCTTCAAGCTATTGAAGCATAATTAAATAAATAAAACAGAAACATTTTTTAAAAACTTTAACAAGCATGTTGGTTAAAATAAATCAACGTTCGATTACAATTGAAAACAAATAACTTTTCTTCATTGTTGCATCCAATTTAAAAGAAATATAAAGTGTCATTCCGCTTACAAATAATCCGCCTAGGGGTCCCCTAACTACTAACTTCTCAGAGAAAATAACATCAACGACGAACATGAAGCAGATGCACTTCTTATGAAAGCGTATCATTTTAAAAGAAAATTTACTCACTTCTACATCCAGCGAAAAAGCTGATACGGTTCCATAGAGAATGTTGTTCCCATATAACGCCATTTGGCAACCCTATCATTCTAGAACATGATACAGTAAATCAATTACCTGCTTAGCTAAATAAACTTGATAATGAAACTAAAATAAAGCAAAAAATGTTCAAAAATGAATAAGAAGAGATGACTAGACTAAACTAGACTTCGACATCTTACGCACCTTAAACGATGGGGTAGAAAAAATTTCTCTTTATGGCCGCAACTATTTGTCGCCTCCAAGTTAATTTTCATTACATGACTTCTTAGGTGATACTGTTTGATGACGTTCATTGAATGTTAGAACCTGCTTGACTGCTATGTAAAATCTGCCAAATTTTAATTGAATTCACTACCGCCTAAATATGGCCTACCTCTGCTCTAATGGTGTTTTCTTTTCTTCCAAAAAATGTGCATTTTATTAACGCAAAATGCAATTTTGCGTTTGTTTCTTAAAAATGTTTCGCCCTCTAAAAGGGTGGTATGTTTTATTCTAAATAATTCGCACTAGCCAATGGTGGAGGGCATTGCATTTTATGCCCTGTATAAATCGAGAGTGCTGATAATGCCCTATAAAGCAGATGACTTTTGTTTATTTATAGAGCTACCAGATGAAATTTAAAAAAAGTCGCCTGGTATTGTTATCCAATTTGAAGTTAATTTTTTCATTGTTTTGTGGAGTAATCTTAAAGAAATATTACATTATTAAAGCTACATGGTCAGCAGTAGAAAAAATTGCATTCAATGTTAGAACAGTGTTAAAATATTTTTTTTTTTGTTATAAAAAAAGCGTGCAAAAAATGAAGTCGAAAAATTAGCGATCTGGCAACACCTTTGAACATATTGGCATTTCCTCATTCATTTTCTTAATAAGTGGTAAACACAGGGCATACCCTTTTTTAATATTTATGTTATGTTCTTCTCAAATAAAAAATGACATTACAACAGGGTTGGTCAAAAATTTTTTTAATGTACCTTGTAAGAGGGTGACATTTTCTTTGTAGAAAAGAAAACACCATAACATTACTTGTCACTGTTTACTAGGCTGGCATCCTCCTGCGAATTGAGTCATCCACTCAAACGATTTCTGCAAAAGTTACGAGTCGAAAATACTAGGAATCTAGCATTACTTGTCACTGCTTACTAGGCTGGCATCCTCCTGTGAATTGAGTCATCCGCTCAAACGATTTCTGCAAAAGTTACGAGTCGAAAATACTAGGAACACTAACATACGATAAAATGCAAAGGTGAAGTGTACTTCTATCAACCTAACCTACGAAGAATTGTAGTTCATTCTAATTGAAGAATTCATTCTTTTAATTTTCTGTTCAAATAAATAAAATTTAAATAAAAAATTAACGTTGTTGTTGTTCTTGCTGTTAGTATACCCTGTATATTTTTTTTTTTTGGAATTTGAATTTTTTTTCTCGTCTTTCTGTTCCTTTTCCTATACTTTATTTGTAACAACTTGGGTGAGTACTTGGCTAGTGGTTGAAAGAATGAACGGCCATGGGGCGGTTGGTTGTCTGGCTAACTTCTCTTATGGCACGGTCTGTTGACTTTTGATATGATGCTGGTGATAGTGATGATTACCATTATGGCGATGGTGATGTTGACGATGAGACTGTGAGTTGAATGTGGCTTAAATGTTCACAGTTTTTGCAATTGCAAGTACAACAGTGTTTCCGTTTTTTAGTGTTTTCAGTTTGTTTCTACACTGTTTCCTTTTGTATTCTTCTTTCTGTTTTTTTTTTTTTCGATTCTGTGACAGTATAACGCTTTTTAAAATCCTGTTGTCTGACCAACCAGCAGTTGTTTGGTTTTTAAATTCTTTACTCTTTAGCTCTCTGTCTGTTGTCCTTTGGTTCTTTTTTTTCTTTTTTGTTTTTGTGATGACTCTGTGTAGCGTATATTGTTAGTTATTGTCATGGGGTTTGTTACTATGTTTTTAGGCGACTTTGAATATAACCCCAGAACGGTAAGGGGTTGAATGTCTACTTCGGCTGCTGCAAAAAGCTTGACCAGCCAGACATTTTGTCAGAGTCAGTCTGAGTATTATTTTCGTTTTCTTTTCTTTTTTTTTAACAATCTGTTGTCATTAATGGTTGTTTTATGGTTTTTCCTCTGTATTTTTGCAACAAAAAATATTTATTTTCTCTTTAGTTTCATAAAAATTAATAAAAAAAAAACAATTCTTTAAAAAATTATGCTTTTTCTGAAAATATTGTCGAGAAAACATTGTCATCAAAAATATTTTTTCTTTTTTTTTTTTTTGGTTTTTTGATGATTTTGTTTGATTTTATTGCTGCTGTGCTGTTGACTTTGTTGGCAAAACAATGCAAA
This sequence comes from Sarcophaga caerulescens, assembly GCA_927399465.1. Lineage (NCBI taxonomy): Eukaryota > Metazoa > Arthropoda > Insecta > Diptera > Sarcophagidae > Sarcophaga > Sarcophaga caerulescens. The sequence goes on along the minus strand of OV656872.1, from coordinate 106,076,993 downwards.
AAAAAACCAACGATTTGTTGTCACATTTGCGTTCATACATATGTACATGAGTTTTTGTGGCATGAAGTGGTAAATTTTATTTGTCATCCATTTCTAGGAATTTCATGTTGTACTACGAACAAATTTTCAAATGCAAAATTTTAACTAAACTGTAGTGTGCCTGAATTGCCCAAATATGGTATAACTTGGAGTCCTCTAAACCAGGAATCCCATTTAAAACCTGTAAGCTCAACATTAATAATGCAGTAATAGATTCTGCAAATGCCGTGTGGCTTTAGATACTGGCCCAGGCTAGATATGATGCGCTCGAAAAGTCTGCTCAAAATACCATGTAGCATCCATAATAATTTCCAGCTCCCTGTTCTACATAATTGGTCATTACAACCATTCAGTCAGGATTACGAACTAGTTTCTCACAACTTTTATGTTGTGTGTGTGTTAATTTTATGCATGAGTGGCAGGACCCTCAGTTTAAAGTCGACGCCGAATGACAAATTTTTGAGGAACGTCTTCATGGCAATTTTTATTTTATTTACTCTCAGAGTATCTGCTAAGAGACAGACGCCGAAGAAATATTTTTTTTATATTTCATTTTGTTGGAGGTGTTTGACATGGGGCTTGAACCGTGGCCTCACGTCTAATAAGCCAACACACTACCTACTAGACTACAGCAAAAACATACGTTATCTGCTGTAAATCCGTATTTTTGAACTGTAAATCCAAAATTGAAAGTAAATTACGCCTAAAAGTAAACCGTAAAATTCGTTTTTTAAACGCCTTAATTCAGGCAACAAAAAACAAAACATTATTCATGAAATCACTTAAGGTTTCTTAGGTTAGGTTCAACTGGCAGCCGCTGCAATTGGCACAGTGTCCGTGGGCCTTGGAAGACCCCGTTGTAACACCGATAATAGCTATTCCGTCATATAATTACAGCTCCTAGTTTTGGGCATTTCTCAACCATCAAAAGTATCTTATGAAGGTGTGAATATTTTCAAATCGCCTTTATCTAGACATGTTTTGTTACTAAATTCCGGCTATCCAAGAATTATTTTTCTTAAGTCTACAAGCAATGACAGTCTTCGTTTCTGCTTCTGCAAAAGTCATTATGAGGTATCCTTGGCGTCCGAAAGTAAATACCCAGAGACCGGTGGCCCCTAATAACAGCTATGAGGTTCCTTAAATTCCTTTCTATTTATGTATTCCCAACCAGATTTGTCTGATGTCTCTACAAGTGGTAGCATTAACTCAACCTTATTTTGTGTGATGATTTCTTTGCCTCTCTATAGAGAAATGCCAACTTCATGCCGGAATTAAATTGAACATTCCGTTGTACCTGGTTTTGCAAGTGCGTACGCTTCAGAGACATCATTTCCAACAAAATTAAGGAACTTTACACGAATACAAATCATTCAATGCGGAAATTATTATTTCACTGTCAATTCTACAAATCCCTATTAAAGATGGTGTTGCTGTTAGTGTTGGTTGTAAAGTTGTGACCTCTACTGTAAGCTAAATGCTCTTCATCTGCTACAATTGACTTAAGCTGGAGATCTAACACAAGACAATATATTTCGACATACAAAGAAAGTCGGGTGGTTCTGTTCTTGTGGAGCACAACATTCACCCTTATTCTGGTTGTCGTCGTCGTCGTCGCCGTTGTCGTCGTTACCAAAAATGATGTCGATAAAATCAGAGTCGACAAAATTAGATTCGACACAACACAATATCGACGGCGTATTGACTCACAGAATACCAAATGTGTGTCGACAGTCATCTATAACTGTCAATAACGACAAACAGAATGCCAATTTTAAACTGTCGATGCAAGACGACGTCGACGACGACAACCAGAATAAGGGTGATTGTCAGAACTTTAGTTATCACAACTAAATATTTTACTTGCCACAACTATATTCATTTTAAAAGTTTGTTTAAAAATTTTGTTAATTTCTTAGTTGTTGTAATTGTTGTTCATAATTTACCATTGCCAATAATTTATTTCAATAATTACTTGGAATCACATCCAACTAAGAAAGTTTAGTTGTCACAACTACATATTTTAGTTGCCATAACTATATTAATTTTAAAAGTTTATTTATTATAACATTTTTTCAATTTCTTAGTTGTTGTTATTGTTGTTCATAATTTACCATTGCCAATAATTTATTTCAATAATTACTTGGAATCACATTCAACTAAGAAAGTTTAGTTGTCACAACTAAATATTTTAGTTGCCATAACTATATTAATTTTAAAAGTTTATTTATTTAAACAATATTTTTGGTTGCCAATAATAAATTTCCTCCATTTCCAATAATTTATTTGAATAATTATGTGCAATTGAATCCAACTAAAAAAGTTTAGTTGTCACAACTAAATATTTTAGTTGCCATAACTATATTAATTTTAAAAGTTTATTTATTATAACATTTTTTCAATTTCTTAGTTCTTGTTATTGTTGTTCATAATTTAACATTTCCAATAATTTATTTGAATAATTATGTGCAATTAAATCTAACTAAAAAAAGTTTAGTTGTCACAATTAAAGATTTTAATTCCTTCAACAATTCTTTTGTTTCTTTCTTCCAATTGTTGTTTATTAAACGTCAATTAATTATGTTTCCAATTGCTTTTTCCTGCAATTGGCTTAATCTGATTAGCAATGCCCCTTTGATAGCCATTCAAGCTTAGCATTTAAGCCGCGCTAAAAGAGAAATCGAATTGGAAATTCTTAAAAGAAAATTCTTGGTGCTGAAGAAAGAAAAAAAAATTGCAAAGATTTTTCATTAATTTTCCACTTGTGTTTACTGGTTGGAAATGGAGTTTCAACTTGAATGTTGTTCTGCCATATTTTTTCTCGGGCATTACTTTTCCCTGCGTTTTCTCTGAAAGAGGATTGTTCGTTCGTTTATCAAATTTCCTCTCTAAGTGTGTTGTTCGCTCGTTTAAGCCTGAATGGCAGTAAATTTTAAAATACCAAAGACCAGCAAAAGCCAAATTAAGGAAAAGAAAAACTAAGAGAGAGAGAGAGAGAGAAGACAAGCAAGAATTGGTGTTTTTCACAAAGTTTTTCAAGTTTTTCCAGCTTAGCTTTGGTATTTCTAAAGTTTTATTTGCCAGAAACAAAGTTTTCGACCAGAGAGTGAAGAAAACAAAAAGAGGGAAAAGGAGAGGGGAAGAGTGGGAAGTTTTTTTTTTACAAGTTGTTGCATGCAATTGTTTTTACCTTTTCATGTTACACGTCCTTTGGAATTTCATTCAGGCATTAGAGTTTTTAATCGTTTTAAATTCTTGTTGTGTTCTCTGGCTCTGACAAAAAGTTTTCTTCGTTTTTTTCTATTTTTTTTAGGGTTTCTTTTCCTAAATCTATTGTGTTTCAATTAAACAAGAATTTGTTCACTTTGGCTAAGAAATGCAGAGTTGGGGTTTCCACCATCCCTTGTTATTCACTTCATGGTTGTTGGTCTTTTACTTTTGCTTGTGTGCCATGAAAAAACTTAATAAACTCTAGGGAAAGGTTTACCATTCTTTAGTTATTGTAGCTTTTATTGTTGTTGTTGTTGTATTTGTATTTGCCTTTTAACTTGGCCTGAAAATAAAATAAACGAAGTAAATGTAAAGCAAATAAAATTGCTAAAGAAAAATGAGAATTAAAAGGAAAATTTTGTCGTTTTTTCCTTTGTTCGCCAATAAACACCACAGAAAAGTTTCCTTTTGTAGGTGTTGCAACAAGGATTTGATTCCATTCTTTTGTGCTTTTTTTTCAATTTCTTGAAAAGGATCTTGAAAGAGATTTCATGCCCGTTTAAATGGTCCATTTGTTATAATCTTTATTATTTGTAAAGGTTTATCCTTTTTTGCGTTTTGGCTGAAAAGCAACATTTTCTGAATTTAAACGTGGTTTTAATTTATTTGGCCACCTATTGTTATTGTTGTGATGTTTATGATTTGATCCTGAAAATTATACTCCGGAGAAATCCATTTATGGATGTGATTTTTAAAGATTCAGCACGAAACGTCCTAGCCAAGGGAAAAATATGGTGTTCGGTAATTAAGTGCATTAGTCGTTGAAACCGCTTAGTCAGGATTACAACCAACGTGCAAACATCAGCCGTGTTAGTTGTGTGTTAATTTTATCCGTGGATGACAAGACCTACAGCAGCTTTACATCAACTCCGATTGACAGATTTTTTGAGAAATTTTTCATCGGCATTTTTTTCGCTCTTAGAGTTTATGCCGGAAAACTGGGTCGTTTTTTTGTTTAAGATGTCTAAGCTGGGATTCAAACCCGACGGGTGGGTTCACGTCTAATAAGCCAACAAACTAACTACTAGACGACGACGACTTCAGTCCATATCTTCGTAAGGGCTCTAAATGTCTTTCTATTTGTATGTGGTTGGCACTTTCCTCTCGCCAGCCGTCTGATTGGGTAGGTTATGACCTATCAAATATCCTCAAATTCATGTTGTAAATCGATTGTAAACTTTGTGATATTGATGCTATCCAGATGTATGACGTTAATCTTTACAAATTCAATAAGTAGGCCACTGCAGTCACACCTCACTGTGTTTATGGGCAAAGAATGATCAAAATCTTCCAGATATATGTCATAGAAGGTCTCAAGTGCAGCCTTTTGTAATGGTTTCTTTATTATGTCGAGGACTCTAGGCGAGAGTTATGAGTTCAATTCTCAGGTTTCTTGCAAAAGCTTTGAGAGTAAGTAATTGCGATTAAAATTTCTCAAATCTGTCATTCAGAATCGATGTTAAACTAAGTATTTGTGACGTAGTAAATAACGTAGTAATAAACACGCACAACATGGTTAGTGTGGAAGGGTAGGATGTAATCGTAACTAGTCGATTACATTGCCTGTACATGAGTGATTTCCTGTGAATCTGAATTTCTTCTTCCGTAACTCTGGCGGAAGTCAGAGCACCTTCAATTTATTTTACCTTATTAGTTATGCTCCTTCAATTTCTGCATTCTAACATATCTTCTTTGAAGTAGCCGTAGTCTAGTAAGTAGACTGTTGGCTTATTAGATGTGAGGCCTCGGTTCAAACCCCAGGCCAGACATCTCCAACAAAGCGAAATATGAAGAAAATATTTTTTGAGGCAATTTTTGTTTTTACTCCTATGTGTCTTCCTTAAGGTATCCATCCTTTACAGTACTACAGTCTACTTTACAGTCTTTTACTTGAAAGGTTGCGCTGTTCCTAGACAAGTTTATGGATTTATTTGTTTGTGCTCTGAAGAGCACTTTTTAACCTCAAGCATTCGTAGAGCATTGTCATCCGTTTACCAATTGTTTGATTCATCACTTATACATTTTATGGCCTCGCTGTACTCCTCTTCCCTGATTAGAAAGATTACCTACCGCCTGACCCATTTAATGAAACTGGTCACAGCGTATACATATGTGACAACTTGTCTGGAACATGTAATGTATGTCCCCAATTCAATCCAAACACAAGTGAACCATGTGGCATTATATGTTATTCAACTAGAAAATATCTTCGTTAAGCAGGCCAAATAATGTTTTCCCCAGTTCTTTAGCAAATTCTTCTTTTTATTTTGATTTGAAATGGTAAACATTAAACAAAACAAATATCCCAACAACAGCAATAAAGTGGAATTAATTAAATCAATTAATAAACTGCCACAGAAGAGCAGAATTTAGAAATTAATTAAAAACTAAAAAGAGTTATTTGGACATACAACAACAACAACTACAGCTACAGCAACAGTAGTAAATACCATAAAAAGAAGGAAAAGCAATAGTTTCCCCCCCAAAAAAAAAAACAAGGAAAGGAATGAAAATAATGTTGTAATAAGAAACCCCCTTAGAAACTATTAAACATTTACATGCCAGTAAATAAATACAAATAAATACTATAAACTGAGAGAGAGAGAGAGAGAAAGGGAGAGAGACAGAGAGAAAAAGAGATGCAAAATAGAAAAAACTACCGGAGCATAACTATTTCGAAAACATTGGTTTTCTAAAGGTAAATGGAAGCCCCATGAAAAACCCCGTACATGCAAAACTACACAGTGATAGAGAAAGAAAGCCAGAGAGAGAGAGAGAGTGAGAGAGAGGGTAGAAAGGATAACAGGTATATGCTTAAGGATATGAAAGAGCAGGAAACGGATGGAACCCATAAAAATGTAACAGTTTCGTTATTTGCTTTAAAAAAAAGATAAAAATATACCAAGAAAAAGCGATACAAAGAGGGAGAGGGATGGAGAGAGAAGCAGACCATATAGGTTATATAAAATTTACAAAACAACTCTCTTATGCATTTAGTTTTGATAGTATATGTAGCAAATAAAGAGTGTGTGTGTGTGTATGTGCTTATAAACTGAAGTCTGATAAACTAAAGGATACCTGGTTACTTTATGCTGTACGTTAAGGAAACCACAAATTTCCGTCTTTTTCATGACTCGACTCAATTTATACTCTCCGACTCAATAAAACTTTCTCTCTCTCTCTCTGTCGCTCTCTCTCCGATACACAAACGAAATACATAAAAGATAAATACAACGTTAAATAAGTAATGGGTTATCCGTTTGTCGATTTCAAAAGTAAAGTTAAACAAAATACACATTCATGCTCTGATTTTATTGATACTGTTACGAAAATGGACAAATTTAGATACTGGTGTTTAGCTTTTACATCGTTTAACATTAAAAATATAAACAAAAGCTACAAAAACAAAAACAATGAACTTGTTTACAAATTATCGCACTGCGTAATATAGCAACAAACACCAGCATAAGAAAAATGGTAAACAAGTAAACAAAAATACAACAACAAACACTACAAGAATAAATGTTAACAAAATTACACAAACAACAATAATGAAACAACGTTGTTTACAGTTATAGAGAACTCGAGAAGGCGATGCCACGAACATTTTCCTTCAAGAATATTCATCAGACTGTTTACGTTGCCATATAAAAGACATATAGTAAAAGTTCAGTCAGTCGGTGTGTTTGAAGAGAGTAATCGTGGTTTGAAGATCTCGGTTACAAAGATCTGTCGAACAATTGACTAGTAATTGATATTGTTTATGCAAAGGGTCTAAACAAAGGAATAACAAACGAAGCAATTGTTGTTGTTTACATAAAGTTGTGAACAGTGGCTCACAGAATTGTGCGAATAATATAGAATTTTAATTGAAACTAAACCCACAAATTTATTATTATTTTATTTGCAATCTACGAGCTCATATTTTAAACGTTTTTAAAAGGTAAAAACGTAACAATAATTTCGTTTCATTACGTTTGGATTACTGCCTCTGGATTAGTTGCAACAGACAACGCTTTTGAGATAGTTTTCGACTACTTATGTAAATATTGCGGTTGGAATCTCGGTAATAACTGGACAATTCGAAATTTTCAAACGTTAAAAGGTTAACCGTGTAAAATAGGTTTTTGACGCAGCCATACAACATTAATCACATACTCCTAGTGGCCCATTAACGTAGCCACAACATTGAATTACTCTTTTTCGGGAAACTTTTCAAGGAAAAATGCCAAAATTGGTTGTATTGTGTAGCCACACTTGGCTCTTATTGAGACCACATACGGTCCAGTTCATAATCTTCAATTGAAAGGCAAAAATAGTTGGTTATTATGTGTACATAGCACTCTGTATTGACGTTAACTGACAGCCGTTCCATGTTGTTCCGTGAGTTTGATTTTACATGGATCGGAGGTGAGATGAGCTGAACTCGCTTTTTTAGTCGACAAATTTTGTTTATCCGCCACGCTTCCTCTAACAGTAACGATATTTTAAACAGAACGGACATTGTGATATGGTAAGCGGCCTAATCATATTTTTAACGCTTCCAATCTCTACCAGTTTCTTCATCTTCTGGCAATTTCTTATCTAAGTGACCTATTATGACTACAATAACCACACAACGTGATGCTTGAAGAATTATCACATTTGTGTCAACAATTTTTATGCCTTCTTCGGTTACAGAAAATCTGCAACTAAATAAATGACACTTCAAGTGGAAAATATTTAGCAGCTGATAACCTTACTAGAATTTCGGTCTAGAGACCCCTAAGTGGATAACCCAATACAACAGCAACACTAAAAAAAAAAATGACGCTGAAGATCAAAAGAACAGCCTCAGTGTTCTGTTAAATGCTACCACTACCACTACTCCGGCAACCGCAATTTGTATGATGCTATCACTACCACCATCACAATCTCTACCAATACTTTTGCCTTTTTTTTGCTCTCTCTCTCTCTCTCCCTCTCTTCCTGAGAACTAAAGGTTTGCGGTGGTGGTGGCAAGGCGTTCTCCCTTTCAGTGTGTCTTTCATTATTTCAATAATTGGTTCGACTAAAAATAGTTGTTGCGTTTAAAATCTATTCTATTTAGTCGTCTCTATCCCCCCGGTTTCTCCTCTCCTGCATTTCTCTCTATTGTACGTGTTTTGTGGTTTTATTTTTCTGGTTTTCTTTGGTCGAAAAAGTTTTTGTTTTCCAAGAGCACCTTCTTTGCAAATCGTTAAAAGTAACCAGAAAAACTAGCGGTTAAGCGAGAAACCACTTGCCAACAGGATTCTTTAATAGGAGCAAAGGGTGGGATACACAAGATATTTGAAAAGGAAAAAGAGAAACAAATTAAAATTAAATTAAAAGTGTTAAAAAGCGACAAACGCAAGATGTGAAGTGTTATCAAATGGTATTATTAGTATTCATAAGCTCGGTACAAGATGTAGTAAAGAGAACCAGGTGCCCATTATTTCAACAATAGATGACATTTTAAATTGGTATATTGCAAGGTTGGCAACCGAAACGAATAACGGTATTGGTAACGGTATCGGTAATCAATTTATTATTATTTCGGTATTAGTATCGGTAACTGTATTTAAATTATATCAGTTTCGGTATACCGGTATAAAAGTAATATATCGGTATTTATACCGGTATTTATATTAAATGTTTTAAACCTAAAAAAGCAAAAAAATAGAAACAAAATTTTAAAAATTTTTATATAAATTTTAAAAATATTTATTAATTCAAAAACAAACAATAAGAAATAACATTCTCCTTAAATCTAAGAACACAAAAGTTTACAAATATTAAATAATTGTATTACGAGATCATACAAAATTAAATTTTTGTAAAGAAAAAATAATTCAATTCATGAATAAATACTTTAGAATATAAGAACATTAGACTAAAATTTTAGATTACATCCTCAAAAAGAAAAGTTAAATGTTAATTCAATTTAATTGAATGAATACACATAAACTTAAAATTTTAAAATAATTCCTCATTAGATCGAATGACTACAACTGCATTTAAACTGTCATCATCCAACCTATTCCGACTTGGGTTCATGATATACTTTACTCCTGAAAATAACCATTCCACACTTACTTGTGTGGCAGGTACAGCTAATATAACTTTAGAAATGGCATAAAACTCTGGTTTGGCTGTACTTTTTTCTTTCCACCAATTGATAACATTCACATGTCTTTGTACTAGTTTTTCATTTCTAAAAGCACTTAGCAATTCACGTATTTTATTGCTATTTGGTGTTGTATAGGAACTTTCTTTCTCCATATTTCTAAGAATAGCTTCTACGCTGTCAGAGGATGAACTCGAGCTACAACTCATATTATTATCAACGGATGTGCAGCAGTTTTGGGAAAGTATGTCCATTTTAACACCTACTTTTACGATGTGGTCAATTGCAATTGATAACGGTATTGTACCGGTATGATACCGGTATAAGGGTAAACGGTATATGAATACCGGTATTTGTACAGAAAAACTTATTTCGGTATCGGTATAAATACCGGTACTTAATTTTAAACGGTATTTAATCGGTATCGGTATTATAACGGTATCGGTTGCCAACCTTGGTATATTGGGGTTTGGATCTGCGACATTTTAGTTCAAAATAGTTGGCGTTAGAAAGGATCGATTCTTGAAATAGGCTCCGATCCATACATCGATGTTTTATTTAATTTTTTGACGTATAAAAGTGTTGTTATTAGGAAGGAGACAAAATGCAGGGAACATCACATTGATGCCCCTAACATCAAATCTTCTTCCTTACTTACTCACGTAATTAGTTATTACTAGCCCCTAGTCAGGATTACAGCCTAGCTTGTCACACCACCCATGTTGTGTACAATAATTTCACCCCCGAGTGGCAAGACCTACAGTTAACTAACTTAATTCGTTATTACAACTCTCCAGTCAGGATTATAGCCCCCAGGTTGTCACATCATCCCTACAGTTTACTTACTTAATTAGTCAGTACAACCCTCTAGTCAGGATTACAGCCCAGCTTGTCACATCATCCCTGAACGGCGAGACCTACAGTTCGTTCGAATGCGAACGATAGATTTGAAGAACTTTTCATGCCATTTTTGTTTTACTCTCAGAGAGGCAGACGCCGAAGAAATATTTTCTTCATATTTTGTTTCGTTGAAGATGTCTGACTTGGGGTTTGAGCTGGTGGCCTCACGTCTAATAAGCCAACACCCGACCTACTAGACTACAGCAACTTCTAAGGTTTCTTACTCCCATACAATGGATCGATTTCGACCTCCGGGTACTGTACTGATCTTAACTGACAAGTACACGTCCTCTAACCTAACCTACTCCATAATTCTTACTGCAGCTACAGTTACAAGTGGTATTTTATTAATGTGGGGCTAAAAAGATTTGGAGAAAACAAAGGATCTTTCGAGTATTAGAATCCGAATAGGTTGCACCTTATTAGATGATTTTCGGCACGGTTATCAAAGAGCTTGATCTGCTATCAAATCTGTTATCATCTGCAAAAGAGCTACAAGCTTGCTCGCACAAAATTGTCAAACAGACTGGTTCCACATTTCGGAGAGTAAAGCTATCAAGTCACTAGTAGAACATGCCGTAGGCAAATCGTTAACAGGTTATTAGACTTACGATATTTCATTTTGATTAATTTCATAATTGATTAATTAGGCTTAAGGGAATGACCGTTTTTCATTTCAACATCTTCACTATACTTTTGACATTCTCCTTTACCAGTATTTCCAAATGCTCTGCTAACCTAAAAATACTATTTGTGTTGCACACAATCCAACATTTGCTATTTCTATGTCACGTTTGATGTCTTTTTGGTGTCAATATTACTTTTTAATTCTCAAATAACTAAAGACTTGCATACATTAAGGAGGGAGAAGAGAGAGGGAGACAGAGAGAGTGGGAGCCCTACTTTAGCATACATTTGCAATTCTAAAAAATAAAACAAACTCATCCTAAGTCCACATCAATAAACGTTTGTCAAACGGCATAAAATATTATATAACGCTGGAATCCATAGGCCTAAATAATGCTGCTCTAACTGTCATAAATGTTTCATTTTGTTCCACTTTACAACTACAAATACAAACAAGGGGAGTAGAGAGATGTAGAGAAACCTGAAAAATTAAACAGAAAACAAAGCAAAAAAAAAAAGAGAACACCTTCAAGCAAAAAAATTTAAAGCCTATAATACAGGGGGGCTAGGCTGTTTGAGAATAAAAGAAAGTTGGAAATTATTTATGGCATGATTTTAGGGGCATAAAATAGAATATTTAGCACACATTTATACATAGTTGACAGCAGCAACAGCAATAATAATAACTAACATGTTGTAATAATAACAACAATAACAACAAGAAATAAAAATATGCCTGTTAAAGCCATGTTCGTTAGTTGAGCAGTTCTCTACTGTAATACTTTAAACGTACCGCTTGCTCCCCTATTGTTTGTTTTAAGCATCAGAGAAAGTACAGTCCAGGTTAAGAAAAATAATTCAGGAAAATTTTAGAAAATGAAGAAAACATTTTCTGTTTTCTTTGTATTAATATTTCAGGCCCTAAGAAATGAAAATCCCAACACAAATTATGTACAAAGAAAGAATTGAGTGAACCTCACTAAAAATCAAAACTACGTACTTGTTTTTTTCGAGACGAAGAAAGAAAGAAAGAGAAAAACTGGGTGCATAAATTAAATAAAAATTCATATTTTCTCCTTTCATCAGAAACACAAAAAAAAAAAACAAGAAAACAAAAAACAAATAGTAGAAGATGATGTTGAAGAAAACAAGAGCCGAAGGAAGAAAAACAGAATCTTTTTTTCTGGCTGGTGAAATCTGCCATAAACTCCTGTAACTCTAAGACAATGCTCAACACTTTGTCAAGCTTTCAGTCTAAAGCACACAATGCACTAGTAGAAAGGCGAATAAATAAAAAAAACAAAAAAGAAAGTAAAGAAGTAAAACAACCAGAGGTGTCATGTGAAAAACAATACCAAGCTGGAAATCAAATTTCTATCGTTTTTTATAAACATTTTAGTATCAGTTTCCGGAAAAGTGTTTTCCAAAAGCACATTTTATATTCTCATAAAATCCCTGTATCATCATATCAGACGTAACTAACCATCAAGAGTGAAAATATCTGGGATACTGAACCATAGAACTAACCAATAGAACTACAGTAAGTTCCAAATTAAATTCAAGTTTTCACGAACTAACAGGTCCGTTAGGCAGTTGAGGTCAATCCAGCCATAAATTAAATTCTTTATCTCAAGAACATATCTGCTATCCTATCTCCACTTATGCTATTGAGAATTGTCATTCTTATTGTTATGTTTTTACCTTCTAAAAACTTTTAAGATATGAGCTCGTAGATTGCAAATAAAATACTAATAAATTTGTGTTTAGTTTTAATTAAAATTCTTTATTATTCACATAATTCTGTGTGCCACTGTTTACAACTTGATGTAAACAACAACAATTGCCTTTCTTTGTTAATCCTTTGCATAAAAAATAACAAATACTAGACTATTATTCGACAGATCTTTGTAACAGATATCTTCAAGCACGATTATTCTCTTCAAACACCGCGCGTCTTCACACAAGACTGACTGAACTTCACTCACTCAGTCGCCTGCTTTGCCTTACCTTTTATATGGCAGAGTAAACAGTCTGATGAATGTTCATGACTTCTTCTTCTCGAAATCTCTATAAATCGTTGTTTCATTATTGTTTACTTGTTTATCACTTTTATACTGGTATTTTGTTGGTATATTTTTGTTTACTTGTTTATCATGTAAACAAGTTCATTGTTTTTGTTTTTATAGCTTTTGTTTACAACTTAAACGATGTGAAAGCAAAACACCATTTCTATTTATGTAACAAAGTCAATCATGGCTTATATTAAATTCTAGATCTCAAGAACCTATCTCCTATTCTATCGCCTCTTATGCAGTTGAGAATTGACATTCATATTCTTTTGACCGTAGACCAAGCCTTTTGGAGAATGAGACTAAAAGTGTAAGTGAGTGACTTACAACAATTATGCTCCGTATTAAATCGGAAAATCGTTGATTTTAATGCTTGAAAGCTAAGCTCGCCACTAATAGGCGTGTAAGCAAGGATGTGAATATATTAGGCAGTCAGAAGCTCTTGAGCTTTTCTGAGCACGAAAGTTCAATGCAATGTTCGCTAGAATCGGAATATTTTTCAAGTAAAAAAGCAGCTTTCAAGTTCTTCGATTCCTTAAGACGGCGTAGGAAATACTTCACTCCATTTGAGCTCCTTTCAATTTACCTTAGTTTTATTCGTCCGAATATGGTATACAACTCTCATGTATAGATCAGTGCCTGGAAGTCTACCGCCTACAGAAAAGGGCGAAGGTTCTTAGTAATGACGGCAGACTATGCGACTCTGTTGATTCTTTTCAGCACGGTTACAATATTGCTTGTTTTCTTGGTACTTTTAGGGTAGTGCGACTGAATTATGAATTTTATGTGTAAAAGCATTGTGCGTTCCATTAACCAATCGACCACAAACAAGTATGTCCAACGGGAAAGACGAGTATTTCATAAGTTTATGAGATTTTCGGGAACAAATCACTCCATTGTTAGTCAGAAGCAGACAACGTTTACCAAAATCTTGTCGGTTTCATTTCTCACAAATCTAGCTTCTATTCTACAACGCCTAGTATTTGAATTTCTTCAAAAAAAAAAAAAAAAGGCAAGTAAGAGAAGGAAATAAAAAGAAGAAAAAAAAAAATGAAAAAAGAAAATATGTTCCACATCACAAAAGTGCCACACAAAAATAGGTTGACAATATGAACGATGATGGTGTCACAGCAGCATCATCAACAACATCAGCAGCTGCACTTACAGCTTCAACATCACATTCTATTGTGTTGCTTACTTCTTCCTCTTTTTTTGTGTCCTGTATTTGGCCAAGACGAATTGGATTCCTTTTCTGTTTCCTTTTAACAATATTTCTTTTATTTTTCTGTTTTTTTTTTTGTTTTTGTGTTTCTCCACTTGGAATTTTACCTTTTGTTTGAGAGAAGTTTTACAGGCACTTGTTTGTATAGCCTGACAGGAAGCATGCAATGAAAGACAGAAGAAAGACAGGAACAGAATATAATGGGAAAAGTGTCTACAGATTGAAATGATAACAGTTTTTGCTGCTGATGATGACAAAAACATATTCGGTTTAGGAAACAAAAAAAGGCTAGAAAAGAATTTGAATTTTTTATGGTTTTCTTTCGGAACGATTATTGTTAGACCTCAAGCGCAAGTTATATAGCAAGTCTACTGAAGAATCGAAAGCCTATTTAAACTTCCTTTATTGGATGTACATATGTGAAGATATATTTGAATTTAAAACCAAAGACGCAAACCCACTCTTTTAGCAGCGCCACTTCTTGCCTCTAACAGGGTAAACTTTGCTATTAACAGAGCACTGTTAACTGTTTAACAGTGTAGATTAGTAGATTATTCTTCTACTTTGCAATTCTTGCTGACTATTGACATGAAATATAATTCTTATTATGATCACTGTTATTTTCTCGAATCTCAAAATTATTTCCGTTATCCCACTACCACGGTTCGAAAGAACACGCTCTGGACTACCATTTGCATATAGTCGGTATGGTGTACTCTTTCTTATATGTTCCAAAAATGGCCACTGATCTTGTAGAGAATTTTAAGACAAAAAATTTATATTTTCAAGGCCAATTTTCTCAATACCATATCACTTTATATGTGACTATGTTGCTGTTTATATTAAGAGACCTTGGAACCTTCCTTTCCATATAGCACTCATAGACCTAGAGTATTTCACAAAATTAGCTCCTAAACAAGTGGGCTTGTTCAGATGGATACTGTTAAATAACTAACAGTGCTCTGTTAAGTGCAAATTTTTTTCTGTTAAGAGGAAATTTTGCTCTGTTAGCGCCAAATGTGGCGCTGCTAAAATTTATGGATTGCGTCTTGGATTTTCAAATTCGAATTTATCTTCACACACATCATACATACATAATTGCTTATTACAACCCTTTAGCCAAGATTACGACATAGCTTCTCACACCTACTTATGTTGTGTGCGATAATTTTATACGTAAGTGGCGGGACCTACAATTTAAAGTCGACTCCGAACGACAGATTTTTTTGAGAAACTTTTCATGGCAATTTTATTTACTCTCAGAATTTTTGCCAGAAATCTGCTGAGAGGAAATCGCCGAAGAAATACTTTTTGTATTTTGTTTTGATGTCTGGACTGGGGCTCGAACCCTGGCTTTTCGTCTAATACACACTACACCAACACACTACCTACTAGACTACGGCGACTTCACACACATCTTTATTGGTTATTTAACTGAAGAATACTGTACATACAACCTGTGGTCATTGTAGCACTAAATGGACGATAATTTTCAAGCGGAATTTGGATTCAAAGATCCTCTGTAGTTGTATCCAAGCCTAGGGCCGCGTAGAAGCCGCATCAATATCAGAAGGTATTACTGTAAGAAAGATATAGAGTAAGGGTAAGGTAAAGGGGGTGTAAATTTTCTAGTATTCTCCAACGAGCATTGACCGAAAGTATCAAAAAGACTTTCAGCTTATTTCAGTATTTATCGAGCAGAAGTTTATGCCATCAAAAAGGCTGTTGACTATTTAGCCTAGCTATTGTTTACACTAATTTCGTGAATGTGTGTTCTTATAGCCGTTTCGCCATTAGAGCCTTGATATCCAAGCCCTTGACTGTTACCTGTGAGTGTGACTAATGTAAGGGCCGATAAGTTAGCAAGGCTTGACATTAGCTAAAGGATTTCAATTGATAAACTAAACCTCATAAACTCAAACTTCCAGGTGATACTATGACAGTTGGAGTAGTAGAACAGTGGTTATAGGGTCAAGACTGCCTGCCGGATAGCTAGATAATCATGACCCAATTTTAGAAGCTGGCATACGGGTTTTGTCGTGTGAATCACCACAGAATTTCTTAGTAACTGTGACTAGGGCACATTTTTTTCATAGGGAGACAAACAGAGCGCTTAAGCTCTAATTACTACGACTAGCGCCATAACTGTAGCGATGAGAATGAAGAGGAAACTGTAGAACACCTTTTACATCAATACCTAGCTCTCGCTGGTGAATGACGCCTAGCGAGAATGGGCATGACTTGTTTCGAGAACCTATATATTGTCTCAAATCTAAAACTGAAAAATATTTTCAGTCTTTTAAACGATATAGGATGGTTTTACAGAAGAGAACTCCTACTGATTTATACACCCAATACCAAGAGGCAAAAATCAACGTTCAACTAAACTTGTTACCTTGGTTTATAAGTAAAAACTGCTGAGTTATGTTTACTCACACACTTTTATTTGCATGAATTTCAATTTGTCATGTCCATTTCAAATAAATAATCCAGAGATTCGCTATTGAAATCTAAATCTTATACAACCTGTCACTAATGAATACAAATAGTGCTGTCCCACAAGAGACATCAAGCTTTCTTCCTTCCTTCCGTTCGTTCATTACTTCATTACAAGACAGAGAACTGTTTTTCTCCCTTAAATTTCTCAGGAAACTACAAATCATTTCATTAGCTAATAGTGGCCCTTACAACTACTATTACCACACAGGATAACTTAATACCTGCTCGGAGTAGGAGAGGGATAGAGAGAGAGAGAGAGCATAAAAACAAAAGTGGAAATTCTTTGAAAAGGAACGATGGGGAGAAAAGA
Organism: Sarcophaga caerulescens; assembly: GCA_927399465.1. NCBI lineage: Eukaryota > Metazoa > Arthropoda > Insecta > Diptera > Sarcophagidae > Sarcophaga > Sarcophaga caerulescens. Next base: position 106,059,930 of record OV656872.1, on the reverse strand, counting down.
AATATTTTATACTTCCAGGTAGCTTTGACTGTAGATGTCATGTTTTAAAAAAAGAAAAGTAGAAAACCATTGCATACTTAAAGGATTTTATTATGGTAGCAGTATAACATATTTAAAGGAGTCTAAAGGCAGCACACCAAATGGTATGAAGTAAGAATGAAAGTTAATATACTTAAGGACAGAGAGAGAGAGAGAGGAAAAAACTTCTAATGCCATTATTTGCAGCATGATTATAGGGGCAACCTCCAGGTCTCAGCTTAGCCAGCCATCTTGGACACATCTTTGCTTGCTTGCTTGTGTGCCTTTGAATATTTTACGAAAACTCTGCTGAAAAGCATTACCTTTCGTTTGTTTGCTGGCTATACCCATAAGCTTGTCAACCAAATTCAGTCAGGTGTGCCAATGTTTGTCAACTCTACACCTGCAAAAATCTTAAGCTTCATCTCCATCTCTCTAATATAAATTTTAAATGTTTGGTTTTTGGTTTTCATGCTGTGGGACTGTTTCTAGTCCCTTTTTTTCTTACCGCAAAAAAAAACTAGAAAATGTTTTATTTTTCCAACAGTAATCCTGTATAAAAGCAAATTGTCCTTGATGTCCTTTACATATTTGATAATGTGTCTTCCTCTTCCTTTTTCTTCTCCTTCATTTTTATTTTTTAAAACTAAATGGTTTCGAGATAAACTTTCATTTTCTTTAATAGTATCTGAGTGATGTTATCAAAATTATTGGCTTTAAATTTATATTATAATGCCCTTCATAAAGCTACAAATAACCTTGATTGCCAGGATTTTCTTACGGAATTTTAGTAAGTCATTCTAGGATAATAAAACAATGGGAGGCGTAGAGCTCATATGTTGCCACATATCCGTTCGTTAAATTAAAAGGTTCAACTTTGTCAACGAATCGTATCCACCGCACTATTGTAGTACTTATAGGCCACTGCGCTAATAGAGATCCTTCAAATGATTTCTGTAAGAGCTGCAGAGATGAATGAAAAGGTATGAAGAGGCACAGGTTTTGACTTTGTATTTTCTGTCATCTTTTATGGAGAATTCTCCCAAACAGGGTTGAATATAGACCAATCATTTTCTTTTTGATGTCGGAATGGTATCCTATAGGCAATGTTTGATCCCTGTGATAGTAGACCTAACCTCTGGTAGTAATTGGAATCTTCTCCGTCGAAGAGGATCTCCCAATTAACCTAGATAAATTTGAAGGGAACATTTATACTGTTACGTTTCACCTTTAAAAATGTTTAAAATATGAGCTCGTAGATTGCAAATGAAATAAAAATAAATTTTGGTTTAGTTTTAATTTAAATTCTGTTCACAACTTGATGTAAACAACAACAATTGCTTGTTTGTTATTCCTCTTTACATTCTTTTGCGTGAACAATAACAATTGTTCTATAGATCTTTGTAACGGAAATCTTCAAACCACGATTATTCTTTTCAAACGCACAACGTCTTTACATAAGACTGACTGAATTTTTACTGACTTTGTTGCCTTCTTTGTCTTGCCTTTTATATACCAACGTAAACAGCCTAATGAATGGTCTTGAAGTCGAATGTTCGTGGCTTCGCCTTCTCGAGCTCTCTATAAATGTAAACATCACCGTTTCATTATTGTTGTTTGTGTATTTTTGTTTACATTTATTCTTGCACTGTTTGTTGTTGCATTTTTGTTTACTTGTTTATTCCTTTCTTATACTGGTTTTTGTTTTATTTTTGTTTACTTGTTTATCATGTAAACATGTTTATTGTTTTTGTAGCTTTTGTTTAAAATTTTAATGTTAAACGATATAAAAGCAAACCACCATTCCATTTCCACCATTTTCGTGACAATACGTTTTAAGGTTCTTCAAATAGTAACGTGTCAAAGTATTGCAAAAAATCGACAAGCGGTGATTACCAAGCTTAACAAATTACTTCACGATGTCAGGATTACCAAGCAAACGAAATTCAACTGAACGTAAGGCGTCTGCCAACTAAATCTAACCTATTACGATCTAAGTTTTTTAGAACTTCCTTAAACATCTTTTACTTTCAAACGTTGTTTCTCACATTTTTTGTATGCAAATCCTTCAATTGTAAGGAATTTTTAAGATATTTAACCTTTTACATCGAAAAATATTTTATTTTTGCCTTAAATTATGCTATAATCTGAGAACATTGTTAGTTTTATTTTAAACACCACTAGTGACAGTTATTTGAAAGTAAATCTGTTGTTTCCTAAATGCTAAATACACTTCATTTTCATTCTTTTTATGGAACACCTGCTTTTGTTTTTGAAAGAAAATAATTTCCTTTTTTTTTCCTTTGTTTTCTGTTGAAAAAACTTAAAAACTATTATACATACGTGCCTGTCATAAGGATGCTGTTTAAGTATCAACAACATCATACCGAAGACATCATTCTTATGGCAAATTAAGTGAATACCTACCGACTGGATTCACATGCTCTACTTCAACTGTTTGCTCTGGTGGTGGTGGTGATAAGTAGTAAAAGAAAATAAAATTTTTATACCTTTTGCCTCTGTGTGCTGTGCTGTGCTGTCTGTTAAATACTTCAAATGTGTACAGGCATCTCTTGTATTTGTGATCAGAGTTGCATCTCAGCAACTACAGCACAAAAGTATGCAACAGAAAAAAAAATGAAGCAAAAAAATGGAAAAAAAACTCGGTTAGAAATGCTTATTCTATTTATGTAGTTATTGTTGTTGTTTGCATTCATTTATTTAATGTTGTTATTTTATTTTACATCCTTAAAATATGCATTGGCTTTGCAAAATACTTCACTTCTAACTTAACGTGTACGTGTATCCATTCTGTTCCTATTTTTTTTATGTCGTTCTAAACTCCTAAAACTATGCTATGATTTTTGTTATTTAAACAATAAACAGGTAAACACTACCATGAATGGCATTGCATTCCATATTCTCTGTACTAAACCATCTTCATCTGTCTTTACAGCTGTCTTGGTTTGGTTTTGAGTAAATTACATGAGACTCAGCAGTATCTTCTTCACTGTCTCTCTCACTCTGTCTCTAGGTCTGTCTCTGCTTGTGTTAGTCTAACAGACAAACGCACAGACATACACACTTTTTCGTATTGTCATGCTAAAGCTGTCGTTTCAAACATTGACATGAAGAAATTTCTTACCGACATTCTCATTTCAAAGTCAAGTAATTTCAGAGAGTAAATAGATGACATACACATACAGTCCCTTAAAGTATTGTTTAGCAAGACAATTTGAGGAAAACTATTCAATATTTTCTTTTACTAACACACATACTCATTCCAAAATGTAACCTACGTACGTACGCACTAATGATTACATGCATATATCTAGCCCTGACATGCTGTAGATGCAAGGTATGCCGGAGGGGTTGCTTCCAACAGATTTTTTATACCAAAAGTTTGCCTTTAAAATGTTTTAAAAAGAATTTTTAAATGCAAATAAATTAATTAAGTTCTCTCAGGAAAAATGGTTTCATCATCATCATTAATCTCAAAATTCTTAAGGAATATTACTCTTCATGGAGATTTAAAGAGCTTCGGCGTAGAATATTTGGGGGCATAATAAAGCCTTTTAATATTGTTACGTTTTTACCTTTTAAAAACGTTTAAAATATGAGCTCGCAGATTGCAAATAAAATAAAAATAAATTTGTGTTTAGTTTTAATTAAAATTCTTTATTATTCGGACAATTCTGTGTGCCGCTGTTTACAACTTGATGTAAACAACAACAATTGCTTTGTTTGTTACTCCTCTGTTTACACCCTTTGCATAAACAATAACAATTACTAGACAATTGTTCGACTGATCTTTGTAACGGAGAAGTTCAAACCACGATTACTCTCTTCAAACGCACCGTGTCTTCACACAAGACTGACTGAACTTTTACTAACTCACTCGCTTGCTTTGCCTTGCCTTTTATATGACAACGTAAACAGTCTGATGAATGTTCTTGAAGGCGAACGTTTATGACTTTTCTCGAAATCTTTATAAACGTAAACATCGCTGTTTAAGTGTTTTGCAGTATGCGAACCTCGGTCCAGATGTTATAACAAGTTATAAAACCGTTCCTCAACTCAATGCGATTTACGCCTCTAACAATACAAGAAATTTACAAGAGAAAAAGACCAATAAGTGTAATGGAAGGGAAATATCTACGTATGGCATGGTATAGTAACTGACTTGTGAGGCTCAAATAGAAGGCATTTCAAGTGTGCCTACATAATATATACAAGGCTTTCTGGATGTCAGCGATGCTGAAGCAATGAAATGCTTTTTTAATTTGTTATCGATTTCTAAGGGTTTTCACAATGCATCTGGCTCAATATCTAATTGTTTATTTGATTTGCTGTAGTATTATTGCATTTAAGCGGCATTTTCTAGAATGCTAGGGTTGCCATTTGGCAAAAAATTCATCTGTGGAAATGTATTGCATATTGCCTTATTGTATTATGTACAGTTATTTCCTTGCCTTTGAACTTCTTAGTCTTTGAATTTTACTCTCTCTGGCGAGAGGTAATGATAGCCATAATTGATATTGTCTTCAGGTCTTCTGGTGCCATCCTGATTGGATTATTTAAAGGTGTAAGTGGTTGGTGTTTTTTATTCCAACTGAAATTTTTCAGTTGAATAAATTAACAATATATTGTAATAAAAATTTGATTTTTATATTACTTCTCTGCTGCCTATGTTTTAATCTCACTTAAAAACAAATGGTCCTTCGAAAAGCAAAAGTTTTTTCCCACATATTTCAAGGCGCTTTTATTTTTTAATTCTTTATAAACTGAGCAGTTTTTTGTTGCATATTTCTAATGTGGCAGGTCAGGCTTATGCATCTGGGGAAATCATCATCATCATCACCATCAGCACCTCATTGTTATCATCATCATACGTGTATGATGAGTAAAATATTTGGTCAAGGTTTCTTAAGGTATTTTTAAATTTACCACTCATCAGAAGGATTTTCTCTGAAGATTTCTTTCTTTTCTAGTTTTTCTTTCTTTTTTGTTTCTTTTATTAGAAAACAAATATTTTTTAAACAATTTCTAAGAAGAATTTGTTGAATAACCTTTTTTTTGTATTAAAAATTCTTGTAAATGCTTGCAAATGGAAAAAATTTAATTTCAATTGCGAAAAAAATCTTTTGTTTTTCAAAACAAAATTTCATTTGAATGAAGTTTTTAAATTTCAATCAAAATAGTAAATAATAATAATAATAAGGGAAAATCTTATTGTTGTTGGATTGCTATTGCATTGGTTTAGTTATCTTGCCACCTAATCCTACAATCTAATCCCAATTATATCGTAATTGAACAAGGCAAACATATGGCAAATCGGATTAACATCTATGGAGAGAATGTACTGAAAATAATTGAGTTTTTCAAGAATTTTTAAATTAAAAATCAATTCAGCCGCCTAACATTCTTATTCAGCTAACGAACTAGCATAAGCATTATAGGCTTTGGACTTTTTATTTGAAGTTCCCACGGATGGATGAAGATAGGGTTATCCTTGTCGAAGTTTCCATAGTCTACTGGCCTGCTAACTGGTTGAGATAGTACAGGGTAGCAAACATTCTCAAAGGCTTATAGGGAGACACGGCAGTATTAGCTTTGCTTATGGGCGGAACGTTATTAAAATGCTCTCGACTTCTGGGTCTTTGGCCGTTCATTGTAATTTGCCACTGAAAGATTTGAGCCCAGTGTGTTGTTGGGTCTTCTGGCCACTACAGGGCCATTTAAGGGATTATCGGGTGCTAGATTAGTAGTGTTACTCGCTAAGTTTCTATGCAGGGGAACCGGAGTTGTCGATTTTAAAGATTTATTTTGATTGATAGTCGGGTTTGCTGATGTCTGCGTAGGACTCTGCCTGCATTGCTGTAGCAAAGCAGCATAAATGGCTTCTTTGTCCATATTGTGGCTGTTTCATACCCTAACGTATAATCAATGGGATTAGATGACACTGAACCTGGACCTCTCTTAGTGGTGTGTTGTAACTTTCTAATACTGCCGAGATTTGGATGAAAAAGCTAGTCCATGAAAGGACTTTTTACTTAAATCTAAAATAGAGCGCCAGAGATGAGAAAGTTGGCATGAAAGTCTAGCCGCTCTATGCCAGATATCGTTTGTTTTGAGTTGTGATTACTGGCTGTGATTACTGATTACTGCATCAGTTCAGCGACTGGGTCTTCCCCAGTATGATTTCAGTTAGGCGGCAATACTGTGGAGGAGAATATGAACAAAAGAATGGGGAAGAGATGTCTGCAAAAGTCTTAAGCCGAATGGTTTTGAGACAATCTAAACTATTGGTGGGTAATAACACTGAAAAGAGAATTAAAATGTGCATCATACTATTCAAAAGTAGCTTGAGAATCAGTTTAATCCGTTTTTTGTCCAGGCACTGTAGACTCAAAAAAGACTTGTTCCAAACAGGGAACGTCTCAAGTCCGAATCTGTATTGAGGAGAAAAAAGTATCATCAGAATACATACTTGGTACCTGTACGGTGTGAATGTACGAAGTATCAGGCAGAGAGTTATACCAAAGAAAATAAAGTATAAAGAATGTGCATTTGAACATATTTTGGAATATTTTTCAAAAATATTTCAGGACGCGGGGGGAAAGATAGGAGGGAAGTAAACAGAAACGAAGAGCGTAACAATGCGTTGCTCTCATCGTCCGTTTTTGTTGTTTGACCACTTTTTTATTAAATTTTCTGAAATCACTTATTCTGGTCAGTGTTGCCACGAAAAAAAATATTGTAACCAACATTTGTGAAAAAAATTACCAAATAAGAAAAAATATAACCAAAATTAAATTCACAGTTTTTTTTATTTTATTTTTTCAAATATAAATTATAATTAATACAATATAGTAAGAAAAGAAACAAAAAATAACAAACTAAAATTTTAGTCTTACAAATTAAATCATTTCTACAAACAAAAGCTCTTTTTATAAGAAAAATAAATAACAAAATCCGGAAATTTTGGTTAAAAATAGCTAAATGGCAACACTGGTTGTGATTAGTGAGCAAGAGAGAGAAAATAAGTTGAGAGAATTTATTTATTTACAGCCATAGAAAACTGTCAATAATATACGATACTTTGATTTTCATTTCATCAACATACATATGTAAAGCTATCTATCTTAATAATTTTAGATAAATAAAGATAAAATAAAAAATCCATTTTTTTTATTAAAAGAACATAAAGCTATCCATCTTTGGCTTAAAAATTATACCTAGTTTTTTTTAGATAAACAAAAATAAAAAACCCATTTTTTATTAGAAGAAAAAATAAAAAAATTAAATACGGCCTGCTAATGACATAGAACATTTTTAACATAAAATATTTTTTTAGTGTTATTGTGAAATAAAATGATAACGCATCCGCTACACACGTGTTCTTGTCGCAGTCTGATCGACAACTAAATCAAATAACACAATAATGCGTGTGAGTTCTCTCTGCACAATTGTGCGGGTAGTAATTTTAAACAAATTTTGGTGAGAGCGGGCCGTACGCCTACAACCCGCCATAAGAAATTTTACTTCTACATGATGCGCATTCTTTATATCCATATTCTTTGGTTATACTTACTTACACCGGACAACGTTTTGAAGTTTGTCATGGTAACAGTTTAAACTCGTTTTCTGGTTTATTTATACAAAGACCATCTCTGAGCAAGCCCTGCAACAGATTGTTCAAAATCGATCTGAATATCCCTTCCTCCTGAGTCTTTCTGAGTCGTTGAATTTAATATATCCCAGTATCCTTGCCTGGCCAGCTATTTGCCCAAATAGTGCACACGCTAATTACCTCTTACATGAGAATATCAGCATCATTTTCCATTACCTGAGTTGTATGCTATGAACTTTTAAAAATTTTATTTATTTATTTTTTTTTTTAAATATTTTTATTGGGAAAACGCATTAAATCTTGTGGTTAACACTAAAGAACTTTAAAAATCAATGATTCTGCTTTAAACCCTTATTTTTTCCTTAATTTATGCTGTGATTTTTGTGGCATTTTAGTTAAAAATAAACGCCTTAAAATATACAATAAATATTCAGTGAATAAAAATAACATTTTCACACATACTTGCATACACAATAAAAGCTAAAGTATGTGTGTACAAGTGTAACTAAAAGGGTGTTTACGTGTGTGTGTGTGTGTGAGTGCCCGTATATACATATAGAAATGCAAATACATGTACATTCAAAAGAGAATATACAAGTGATGTGAGTGCATATGAGTGTGTGTGTGTACGAATTGAGAGAATGCCAATCAGTAGCAACAACATCAATTGGTTGGTCACTTCAAAAAATATACGAACAAACGAAATGCAAAACAAAAAAAGAACACATTCGCACGCGTGTATAAATTAAAGTGAACAACAGCTAGAACAGCAACAACAACAATAAAGGCAATACAAAATTTATAAGTGAAATAAAAAACAACAACAACCACAACGAGAACAACAACCACAAGTTGTAGTAAAAATACAGCAATTGATGGAAGAAACAAAAACAAAATTTTTGCTGCTGTGGTGTTGTCTGTATCGCAGTCCTTAATTTGTGAGGCTGGCTTATGAAACAAAAACTTTACTAAAGAAATGCAAAGTCAACCAGAGAAGAGTGAAAGGGAGCAGAGGAGACCATATTTATATATAACGCATTGGTAAAGATCCGTTTTCCTTTTATTTTAAATGATTATGTGACAATGACAACAAAAAGTTGTTTAACCAACAGCAGCACAAGTAATAAAAATAAAACCAGCAATCACAACAGCAGAAGAGGAGCAGCTGCAGCAGTAGCAGTAGCACAGGAACAAAGTAAACAATACTATTGTTATACAACAACAACAACAACGTCAACAATATCAGCAACAACGACGTCGGAAAGTTTACATTTAAACGGCGGCTCGACAACGAAAATGAATGGATTTCGCATCAGTGGTTTTCCAGCTGCAACTCTTAATGGTGGCCTTGCCACCAACAACATCAACACCAACACATCATCACAACAACAACAAAATAAACCCTCCAATATTCAAGCTTTAGGAAATACAAATAAATTATCCTCTATTGTTACGACAACAACGCCAGCAACATCACCATTAAATAGCAACAATATTGATGCAACATATGCCAAATCATTTCATGCCACAACGACAAAAGATACAGCAACTGCCTCACTAATGGCCACCACGCCAAATGGTTGTCCAGGCAACTTTATGCTGGATGATGAACTCGACTTGCATATCAAAGAAACTACGATTACGGGCAGCTCAGCTTTAAGCATGTTACAGCCCTCACCACCGCCCCTAACTACGGCCGTTACCATGACAGGCTGTGCAGCAGCACCTATAGCCCCCATTGCCTTAAAAGGCAATAATCCCTTCTTGAATAGTCCTTCGCCCACAGAGACTACGGATACGAAAACGACAACAGCCTTTAGTTTTCAACATGAAATACCCGAATATGCTGAACCGCAACGTTATCGTTTAAATAAACAACAACAACAGCAGCAGCAGCAGCAACAACAGATGGTAGCTGGTGCAGTTGGAGCTGTAGCTGGCAATGTTGCTGGCTATGCTGTTACGGGTTTGGTAGGAGTAACGGCAGGAAATGTTAATGTGTCTACAAAGGAAACAATTTTACAACAGCTGACATCGCCCTCATCATCGACTTCCTCTTCATGTTCATCGGGTTTTGTGGACTACGCATCTACGACAACAACACAACAGCAACAACAGCAATTGCAATTACATCAACAGCAATTGCGTCAACAACAATTGACACTGCAACAGCAGAAGAGATTGTTACAATTAACCCGTCAACAACAGCAGTTAAGACAGGCTGTGTCTCTGGTTAACAATACAGCTGTAACTGTAGCTCCTGCCGCCGCCAATAACCCCTCAGCTGTTGGTCATAACACAACGAAATTTAACGAAACAACGACAGTGAAGAATAATACAGTCCACAGTCACAGCCACAATATGGACAAAGAAGCCATTTATGCTGCTTTGCTACAGCAATACAGACAGAGTCCTACTCAGGCAGCTGTAAATCCCCCGGCTATCAATCAAAATAAATCTTTAAAAGCGACCACTCCACCCTACTGTCCTCCGGTGCCTCTGCATAGAAACCTAACGAGTAACGCTACTAATCCAGCACCCGCTAATCCCTTAAATGGACCCGTAGTGCCGAGAAGATCTCATAGCACTCCGAGACCCAATAACACTCTGGGCTCAAATCTTTCAGTGGCAAATGCTGGCAATCCTTCAACGAACGGCCAAAGACCCAGAAGTCTAGAGCGTTTTAATAACGTTCCACCCCTAAGCAAAGCTAATACTCCCGTGTCTCCCTATCAGCCACCACCCATACCTTTGAGAAGGTTTGCTCCCGGTACCCAAGCGAAACGTAATGCAGGCAGTCCCCAACCGATGGAAACGAATAAATTCCAGGCTAAGAAAAGTACCAGCATAGATAATATCAGACAACATGCTGTAAATCCTTTAGAGACGACCCTTCAAAATACAGGCACCATGCGGCATTCTGTTACCTTCCATGGCCGTACCGTGGACCAGCAAGTGAATGTGGAAAATGGTTTCAGTGTGGAAGAGTTACAAACGAACACCGCTATCCCTAACTGTACTAACTGGCAGAAAAATGAAAGACCAATTTCCTATGCATTTGGAGGCCCTGCCCCAGATCAAGCATATTTGGAAAATCAATTGAGAGCCTATTCCGAACAATTAAGGACCATAACTGAAAGCGTGCGTAAATATTCGGAGCAAGCCAAGCTATTGTCCGAATTGAAACGGCAACAGCATTTGGCCAAACAGCAACAACAACTAAGCAATTCCAGCCAACATACGACAACAAACACCGCAGCAGGTAATCCTGATATGGCCGTAAACGTTAGCCAACCAATGCCCATGTCCAAGTCCACGGGTAACTTTACTTCCAGCATGATATCCCAGGAAATGGTCAGTAAATCGTTGGCTTCTCTAAACAACACACCAGCCGAGACACAGTCACCTTCCACTCAACTGAAACTATTTCTAGACAATATACGCAGTTCCATGCGTTCGGAATATCAGCAGAATATACCAGAGGAAGTATTGAAACCCATTAAGGAGCCCAAGACCTTACAAAATCAGCAAACAAATCAAAAGGCACAGCCTCACAGCACAGTGACTACACTCAAACGGAATTCTTTGCAGGAAATTGACTCCAAAAATTCACCATTAAAACAGGCGGCCCAAAAGCCCGTACATACCACGCCAAAAGAAGTGGAAACAGTGCCCACACCATCAGACCAATTACGTGTGTTCTTAGAGGCCATACGCTCTAATAAAATACCCGAAAACGATGACAAACCCAAGCTAGTAAACTCGCAAACCTTGGACTCGTTTATAACGAAACCCTTGCAAATGCCCGATGTTACCTCGGGAACACCGGGCAATAATGGACCACCCTCGAGGAGAAGACCAAAATCGACTACAATAACCACCGTTAATGCTAATGCTGCCAATGTTAATATCACTACAACAGCACCAGCCACGCCCACTACTAATACGGGCACTGGTAAATTGGAGCATTCACTGACCACCTCCGAAAGTTTCCATCAAATATCCGATAACTTAAGGCTAATGAGCGAAGATTTAAAAGCTTTAAGTCCCAGTAAAGTGGTGACTTCACACAGTTCAGGCAGTCTTAAGACACTGGCTGCTCCTCTACACCAACACTCGACTTCCCCTTTAGCCACCTCACCTACTACTTTGCGTTCAAACTTTCCCACATCGACTAGCAATGGTTCCATATCTAGTCTAGCCAACTCTCTGAATACCTGTAATACCTCTGCCTCTACCACACCCTCCACAGCTCCACTTTTAACCGATTTCAACGAAATACTCGATAGTTTCCAACAAATGGCCGATAAATACAAATCAAAAGGTTCCTACGATTACTTGCGCAAATGTTCGGAGGCTCTGAGGCAACACTCACAGCAACTCAAGCTAATGCAACAGCAGCAGCAGGCGAATAACGCCACCACCACTCACTATCACAACAACAACAGCAGCAGTGATGATTGCAATTCTTGTACAACAACACCGGGTAGCATTAGAGAGGCGGTACAGAATCTGTTAATGCAACCACGTAACGGTTTTCAAATACTCGACGACAGAATGCGTTTATTTATCGATATTATCGATAGTCAGGATAAATTGTCACAGGTAAGTACATACACAGTGTTTATGTCTATGTATGTATGTATCTATGTGTGTGTGTGTGTGATGTAAACGTAGATGTAAATGTGGTTGATGTTGCAGTTGCCGTTGCTGTTATTTACTCTTATGCAAATAGAATTTCAAATGAATAGACAGACAGACAGACAGAGTGTAGAGTAGTGTTGCAACTAGCAGTAGCAATTATGTTAGGCATTATGGAGTTATTGCTGTTGTTGTTATTGTTGTTCATGTAATTAATGACAATGACAATAGTAATGATGGAAAAACAGGCTTATTGGCGAGTGAAGGCAGTAGAGAGATAGAAACACGAGCTCAGTTAAACATGGGTTTATTTGTAAGCAAGTGATTAAATTTAAATTTCTGGTTATAATTGCAATACTGTCGTGCAGGCAACAGAAATGTTACGAAACCAATAGAGGGTGCAGAGTATTCCACTTTATAATTTAAAAATCGAAATTGGTCTTATGAACAGTGAAATCTTTTTCTACAGACCAGTCATAAGCCAATTTGTTGAATATTTCGGCTCTGAATTTAAATTAAAAACAAAAAATATATAAATTTCGCTGTTCATTAAGAAATTATGTAAAACTAATGGTGTTTTCTTTTCTACAAAGAAAATGTCACCCTCTTACAAGGTACATTAAAAAAATTTTTGACCAACCCTTTTGTAATGTCATTTTTTATTTGAGAAGAACATAACACAAATATTAAAAAAGGGTATGCCCTGTGTTTACCACTTATTAAGAAAATGAATAAGGAAATGCCAATTTGTTCAAAGGTGTTGCCAGATCGCTAATTTTTCGACTTCATTTTTTGCACGCTTTTTTTATAACAAAAAAAAATATTTTAACACTGTTCTAACATTGAATGCAATTTTTTATATTGCTGACCATGTAGCTTTAATAATGTAATATTTCCTTAAGATTACTCCACAACACAATGAAAAAATTAACTTCAAATTGGATAACAATACCAGGCGACTTTTTTTAAATTTCATCTGTTAGCCCTATAAATAAACAAAAGTCATCTGCTTTACAGGGCATTAGCAGCACTCTCAATTTATACAGGGCATAAAATGCAATGCCCTCCACCATTGGCAAGTGCGAATTATTTAGAATAAAACATACCACCCTTTTTGAGGGCGAAACATTTTTAAGAAACAAACGCAAAATTGCATTTTGCGTTAATAAAATGCACATTTTTTGGTAGAAAAGAAAACACCATAAGGCAACGCTTGATAAATACTGTTAGGTTGGGTTAGAGGACGTGTACTTGTCAACTGTGACAAGTACAGTACCCGGAGGTCGAACTGACCCATTGTACAACGTCCTAGCTTCTCACACCACTCGTGTTGTGTGCGTTAATTTTATACATGAGTGGCGGGACCTACAGTTTAAAGTCGACTCCGAACGACAGGTTTTTTGAGAAGCTTTTCATGGCAATTTTATTTACTCTCAGAGTTTTTGCCAGAAATCTGCTGAGAGGAAGTCGCCGAAGAAATATTTTTCATATTTTCGTTTTGATGTCTGACCTGGGATTCGAACTCGGGCCTTTCGTCTAATAAGCCAACACACTACCTACTAGACCACGGCGACTTCTGTTAATACTGTTACGTTTTTACCTTTTAAAAACGTTTAAAATATGAGCTCGTAAATTGTAAATGAAATAAAAATAAATTTGTGTGTTTAGTTTTAATTAAAATTCTTTATTATTCGCACAATTCTGTGTGGCACTGTTCACAACATGATGTAAACAACAATAATTGCGTTGTTTGTTCTTCCTCTGTTTACACCCTTTGCATAAACAATAACAATTGCTAGACAATTGTTCGACAGATCTTTGTAACGGATATCTTCAAACCACGATTACTCTCCTCAAACGCAACGCGTCTTTACACAAGAACTTCAGTGACTGAACTTCACAACTGAACTCAGTTGCCTGCTTTGTCTTGGCTTTTATATGGCAGAGTAAACAGTCCGATGAATGTTCTTGAAGGCAATTGTTCATAACTTCGCCTTCTCGAAATCTCTATAAATGTAAACATCGTTGTTTACATATATTGTTGTAGTGCTGTTTGTGTATTTTTTGTTTACTTGTTCACCATTTTGTTTATGCTGGCGTTTGTTGTTATATCAAGCAGTACAATAATTTGTAAACTGGTTTGTTTACTGCAATGTTTTGTTTTTGGAGCTCTTGTTTATAATTTTAATGTTAAGCAATGTAAAAGCAAAACACCAGCACCATGTGCGTAACAATAGTCTTTTCCTACGGACTAGTTAATAAAAAACAGATTTCGCGCTTAAACTAAGGCAAAGCTTGATAAATACTATGAAAACTCCAAAAATTGTGGTTTACTCTTCTTCTTAGTGGTCTTACGATAATAAAAGATACCAAACGTTCCGAAATAAAATCTACCAATCGTAGATTCAAAGTGCCAGCAAGCACACATGGTTCGATGGTTACAATTTTCAACGATACCTTGGGTATGAGCAAGCAATTCCTCACAAACACAATCAGGTAATGGCTTCGGCAGGGTTTGGAAACAAATTAGTAACTTAACACCACTATTTCTGAGCTTAAGCTCCGTGTTTGTTGGTGTATCCAAGTATGTAGCAATAACACGATAGTGCTCAGTCACGCCTTTAGTTCAAATACTACACTTTAAAGTAACATTACAAGGGTATAACAGCTCACGTTTCCACGAAAACGAAAATGTACCTCGTTGTGATTATTTTCGCTTAAAAGTTTTCATTCTTGTGAACATCCTGATAGTCTAGTCGTACATCGATCCGATACTTGCAAATCTTTAAGCACAATCGCAATTTCTCTGCTCTTCTGAAGTTTTCCTATAGCCTTTTAGGCCAGCTGCTGAATGCCTTAGTCTTTATCTAGCGAAATCTCTGATGGAATTCACGCTTCGTCGACACTATCAAAGAGTTGCCATGTAAAAAATCGGAACAATTATTACGAATTCTTGAGGAGTATAACGACTCATTTCTTATTAACATTTCTTTTACTTCAAAAGTTTTGAAAGAGAATTGATATTCATCGCCATTTACGAAAATTTTCTCGTATTACGACGGCGAAATGACTTCTACACCTTCAATCACAGTTACCATCTTCATTTATCCCCAAAATGAACAATTTTCCAAAAAGCTTCAGTCACAGCTGTTTTGCGGAGAATGCCTGAGGGATACGATTTCTGGTGCTATGAACCTGTCTGAAGCCTCTCGTAGTTTTGCATTGTTAACTTGAATGTCACTTAGTATAAACACACCAGAGATCAGCAACGAGTATTCAAAATGATGAGTAGATTCGAGTCATACTTATTATTTCTGAGACTTATACGCATTCATACTTATTTTAATATGATACTCATACTACTCATACTCAAAGTTGGAAGTACTCGTCGTATTCATACTTAACAATACGCATAATGTTATTGACTTCGACTCGTCTCTACTTAACATTTACACGAAGCACAAAATAAGTATGATTCGCGTACGAACACTACTATACTCACAAGAAGATTGTGTGTATGCTTTGCTTGTTGTCTTTGTCTTTCCTTTCTTCTTTGTTTGTATATGCAACAATAACAAAGGCTGTAAATTTTGATGAATGATTCGAGCCACTCGAATCACTTATAAGTATTATAAGTATTTTTCTAAATTTATGAATCAAAATGAGTAGGCGTATGAATCAAACACATTTCGAATGTTTTGAGTTTGATGTCAAAGTTGTACTCATACTCATTGTAACCTATACTTATAAATCAATGCGGTAGCTAGTACGAATGAATCAGAGTAGTTGAATTTCAATTCTGTTGATTCACTCATACTCAAAATTGCATGAGTGCTTATGAGTAGCGGAAAAACGATTCATTGCTGATCTCTGAAACACACGTATTAGTTCAGAGGATATCGAATGCTTCGCATGAGGACTTAGCAAAATATTATTTCAAAATTTTCTTATAAAAAGTGTACTGATAAAACATGTGATACTCTCTTTAACGCCTACTTTATATAGGCGTGGTTTGTTAGAAAAATTAATCAATTTTTTGTATCTAGTTTTTGTTTTTGTTGCTAGAATGCTTTGCCTATTTATTGTTATTAATCTTCCTTGTTTTCTTAATAACCTTTGACCTTTGTTAAGTAATAATGTCTTCCAATTTCATGTGTTTGAATGTAATTTATTCAAAACCCAATTACCCAACCAAACATCAGCTGCCTGACTGATAACAATAATTAGTTGAGATGAGATACACACTTACTCGAACAAAATAATCCTTTAAATGGAATCCTTTTTAACAAGACAACCATATGGCAGGATAATGAAAGTATGAAAATAATTAAAATTTTATTCTAAAAACTCTAACACACACACACACAGACACTCTTCATTTGTAATCCTAAACATTGACAGGCACACACACACAAATACATTTATCCTCTCTTGCATACATACTCATGTGCGATGTGTGATAGCTTTAGAAGCCGAAGAGAGGTGGAATATCTGGTTAAACCATTTGAATAGTTTTACATCAGCATGTCAGATCGAATAGAGAAAAACCAATTTCCTTAAATGGCTTCCATACAGCACACATGCATGCATACATGCAGATACGAGAGAGAGAGAGAGAGAGAGAGAGAATAGAATACCCATGTATTTGAGTAAGATAAGGGATCCATAATGTTTAGTAATGCAATTGAGGTAAAAAAAACATGTAAAAATAAAACTAAATTAACCCCCTGTTATAAGGGGTCCTTCAATGAAACGAGGGAGGAAGGAGAAATGTCTATAATATCAGTGAGATTTAAAAACGAAGTCAAAGGTTATTTGAATAAACATGAGAGAGAAATAAGAGAAATATTATTCCATTAATGATGTGTGTTATGACAATCTCACGCACAGGGTAGTGGTAGTGGAAGTGTCGAGAAAAGTATTAAAAAAGTACTTTTTGAAATAAAAAGTACCTTTGGGGGTACTAAAGGTTAATTTTTAAAATAGAAATTTAAAGACAATTGATGCACAAAGGCCCCAGGCCAGACATCAAAACAAAAAATACAAAAAGTATTTCTCCGGCGATTTCCTCTCAGCAGATTAATGGCAAAAACTCTGAGAGTAGATAAAATTGCCATGAAAAGTTTCTCAAAAAATCTGTCGTTTGGAGTCGACTTTAAACTGTAGGTCCCGCCACTTATGTATAAAATTAACACACACAACATAAGTGGTGTGAGAAACTAGGTCAATAATCCTGACTGAAGGGTTGTAATGACCAATTATGTATGTATGTATGATGCACAAATTTGATTTCACATAAATTTTGGAGCCAATTTTTTTTAAGCATTCCGGCAAAGTACTTTTTTCTATACCAAAAAAATTATCAACACAAATTACACTTTTCTGCCATTCATTTCATTCGAACCTGGTCTTACTCAGACCAAAAATTTCGATCCATTGTAATATCACAAGACAATGTCAAAACCGAGAATCGAGGATGCCCAAAGGAAAACATTCCTACTCAAAAATAAATGTTGCCACTGCACTACTAAACCTTATTTTGGAGATTTTAGTCAAAGATGACAGCAAAAGAGAAGTGAAAAACATCCGCCTCTTCATGTAAAGAGCCCGGCAGCGGCGCATAAGGTGGAAGAGAGTTTCTTTCTCCTCCAAGCAATGCTCTGTATGATACTGATGATGATGAGCTACTGATGTTCAGCTAGACCCCGTAGTCCAGTAGGCTGTGTGTTACTTATAAGACGAGAGCCCAAGATAGAAACCCTAGTTCAGTGATCACTAATAGAACAAAATATGAAAGTATTTTTCTCAGCAGTCTTCCAGCAAAAACTCTGGGAGTAAAGTAAAATTGCCATAAAAAATTCTCATCAAAAATTCTGTTGTTCAGAATCGACTTTAAACTGTAAATCCCACCACTCATGAATACAATGGAAAAGACACAAAACAAGAGTGCTGTGAGAAGTTAGGTTGTAATCCTGCCTAAAGGGATTATCTGTAAAGGAATTATCTAAAGATTATCTGTAGCTAACACAATTTATTTGTTTGAATCGAGCTTTAGCCATTCCTCATCCGACCATTTAACCAAATAAATTAGTTAATCGTGTCAGTTAGCCTATTCTTATTAGTTTTTATGTCGAACGTAGACATCATCACTTCAATGTCTGCGCCTAAGACACCCATGATAGGTAAGAAAATATAGATTATCCCAACGAACACTTACTCTAAGAGGTTCGAAATCCAATTATTTGACGTAGTGATCAGCCTCCATACAGGCTTAGATAATAACGACTATACTGACTACACATCTGCCTTCTGTAACAACGCTTCTCTAGCATGAAATTTTTGTTCTTAAGCAATTAGGTTTTTATTCTGATTATAATTAAGAAAAAAAACAGACATTCTTTCATCAATATTATTACGTTTTCACCATTTCAAACCGTTTAAAATGTGAGCTGGTAGATTGCAAATAAAATTAAAATAAATTTGTGTTTATTTTATTATTCGCACAATTCTGTGTGCCACTGTTCACAAACTTGATGTAAACAACAACAATTGCTTTACTTTGTTATTCCTCTGTTTATACTCTTTGCATAAACATTAACAATTACTAGACAATTATTCGGCAGATCTTTGTAACTGTGATCTTCAAACACGATTAGACTGGCTGAACTTCACTAATTCAGTCCCCTGCTTTGCTTTGCCTTTTATATGGCAAAGTAAACAGTCTGATGAATGTTATTGAAGGCGAACGTTCATGACTTCGCCTTCTCGAAATCTCTATAAATGTAAACATCGTTGTTTACATTTATTATTGTAGTGTTGTTGTTGTATTTGTGTTTACTTGTTCACCATTTTTTTATGCTGGTGTTTGTTGTTATATTAAGCAGTATGATAATTTGTAAACAGGTTTGTTTACTGCATTGATTTGTTTTTGTAGTTTTTGTTTATAATTTTAATGCTAAACGATGTAACATTTTCTTAACCATATTTATTAACTCCTACTCAATTAAATACCTTCCATCATTATAACAAAAACAAAAAGTACCAATTTAAATACAAATTTTCTCTACCATTACCTGGTTCAATTAACTTGTTCCGGTAGTTTTATGGCCCATATTTGTTAATCTTTTCAAATGGTTTTCGTAATTTGTTTACCAACCACAATCATTAGCTGTATTTTACCCCTTTTTTCTCTCCCCCACGCCCTGGCTTTATAGCTTGTTTTATTCGTTAATAAAATAAACCTCATCACCTCTACCCATGTTTAGGCATATAAAATTAATTTTTTTTTTTTGGGAATATTTAATTATAGACTCCAATTAAAACAACAACATTTGCTTATCAAAATTTCATGACCCCTAACTACCCTAGCCCTGCTCGCCTAGTATATTGACTTTAGTAAATGATTGCACTTCCAGCTGGTTGGGGTGTTAAGTAAACTCTCAAGTGCTTGAAAATGTAAATTTATCTACAGGTTGTACAGAGGTTGTAACAATAAAATTAAATACACTTGAATGAATGAATAAATTTCTGTCTCTAAGAGAAGAGTATTCAACCAAAACCTAACACCTGAGAAAGTCAACCACCCACATCAACACAACCGCCCCCCATTTAGCCAAGACTGTCTGTCTGTCATAGACTTGTCACAGTGTGTAGAGTAGCTGTCGTAGAGCAGCAAGCAGCAGTCAAGGGTATGTTATGCTGTCTATCAAGCATCATTAGATGTTCAATCTCATCAAGAAATTCATTTTTGGTTTTACAAGTGCTGTCAACACTTTTACCAGCAGCAACACTATTGGCAAGTATGTTGGTTGGTTGCTTGGTTGATTTATTTAAATTTTTGGTTTATTTTAATCGATAAAGCGGAGCGGAAGGGGGAGAGGGTATATTTGTGTTTGGCCCATTATTTAATGGCATTAAATATTTTGTCAAGGGATTATGTGTTTACATAACGGAAAAGGAAAAGTTATCTTAAGGTGGAGAATTTATTTAAAACCACAAAATTTTTAATTGGTTTTCGGTTTTAGGCAACCACGCCCCCCATATTTTTGTAACAAATTAATGATAAATTTTGAATTATTAAAAGAAATAATAAAATATTGTGTTTTAAAGTTGTTAATCTAAGAAATGTTGTTTCATAATTTACAATTTTTAGCCAAGTTTGAAACCTGTTTTCTAGAACTTTACATTGATACCGTATATCAAATATCTGAAGCAGTTGTTGCAAGGAAAATTGTCAGCAAATATTTCTGAATAATTTCTATTTAATTCTAATGTAATTAAATTTATTTTTAAATTATTTCTAATTTTTCTCTTTCTCTCTACTTTTAGGTATGTACAGTGCAAATAATTTAAGTCATCGTCATATTAAAGGTATATATACACGTTCATACCTATTTGTTTTATAAATTTTCTTCTATAAATTGATGGATTCTATTCCAAAATCAAATTATTTAATCAGGTGCCAAGCGCCTAATTCTAGGCTACTTAAATCTTAAACCTCAATTAATACATACGAAATAATTTTAGAGGCCTCTTGTACATATGTACATACATACATAATTGGCTAAGTTCTCATACCACTGATGTTGTGTGTGTTAATTTTATACATGAGTGGTGGGACCAACAGTTTAAAGTCGATTCCGAAGGACAGATTTTTTTGAGAAACTTTTTCATGGCAAATTTCTATTTACTCTCAGAGTACTCTATATCAAGAAAATATCAAAAAGTCTCCTTCTTAATATCCAAGGACTCCTGAATGATTCTCACTTTATCTTAAAGAGCTGTCTGAGTTGATCTGCCTGACCTATCTTAAAATAAAATGAGCCTTGCTAACCTAACTGTTTTTGGGAGAAATCTGCTGAGAGGCAGACACCAAAGAAATATTTTCTTCATATTTCGTCTTGTTGGAGATGTCTGACCTGGGATTTGAACCGAGACCGCCTCATGTCTAACCCAAAATACTACCTAATAGACTATGGAGACTGGAGGCCCTTTATATTCTAATAAATTTTTAACTGCCTAACACAAAGTCAGCAATAACACACCTCTGATAACTTATTTAATTGTGTTTGATCCAGTATTAAATATTTCTCTTCTCGTTCCCTATTTAAATGAATTCATTGTATGCCAAGCAATGGTTTCTTTTTTTTTTTTTTTTTGCTCCTGATACTGTCAGCTACTGAGATGCAATACATCTTTTTACTTATCTACTAATACCTTTAAATTAAATCCGCTGGCCTGTCCTTTGTATGTGGTATGTTGGTTGCTAGAAATCTGAAAAGCAACTTCTAGACTTAGCCAAGTTACAAACCATTTCAAAGTGGATGGATATCAAACCACAATTTATTGATTAAAATTCAGGCCGTAATGGCCTTAATTGAAATGTTTACATTCAATTTATTGGGTTTCCATTTATATTTTTGGCTTTGTCTAGGAAAGGTCTTTTCTATGACTGTATTGATGAGGAACATTGTTCCATAATTCCTACACTTTCCCATTCCTGTGATATATCTTTATAAGGTCAGTCATTAATTTTATCACCATGCCACGTCCGGTGTATTCCCAAAAAGCTTTTAATGCCTTTTTACTACACCCCTTTTATTTATTCAAATAAAAACTTGCCAATTATATTCTAAGAATTCTTATCAATTTTAATTTTACTCTGCATTGTCTCCTATTGCCTCTCATCATCATCATCATCTCATTTGACGTTAAATGGTCTTTTGTTTTCCGCGTATTATTTTCATTAACATATCAGGGGAAAAGCAACAAAACACATAAAATTAGAGAGAAACAAATTCCAACGTTAATAGACTGAATGGCCACTTTAAGCTCTACAACGTCAATAATATTAAAAAGATCTCCGCAATAAACATTAAAAGAGGCCAGAAGAACGGCAATATAGAGTGGCAGTGGGCAGAGCCACAAAGGAAGTACAATTCATTAGAAGGATTTACATTGTTTTTGTATTCATTGTTTCAAATGCTTATACACACATATATACATACACTGTCAGTGACACTCATACACTTGCATACAACAACAGCCATCAAATATAAGTTTCAACAACTCCTAGAAACAAAGTTAGATACAGAGAGCAGGAGAGAGAATGAGAAAGATAGAGACAAGAAATGAATTGGTTTGTATCTCTAATGATAGGAACACAAGTGCCATCACTCTTTTTTTTTTTTTTGTTCTCATTTTACGACTGCTATCGTCCTGTTGTTATTATAGTCCTCAGCAGCTGAAATACAGGAAACAAACTTTGGGTGGGTGTAACTAGAAGAAATGCATACACAGAGGCAGCATACATATACTCTTTATTAATGGTCTCATCATAAATCATGATTAGCCCACATACAGAGTTAAGTTGAGGTTTCGTTTGCCCCAATTTCTCTTTTATATTCGATTTTTTTTTTGCCAAAAATTCAAATTTTAAACTCACTTTCTCATTCACTCTCTCTCTCCCTCTCACTTTTGTGTCACATTTCCAGTTCCGGGATTGACATAAATGGCAATTGTTTACATTGTGACTCAGGTTGTTATATTTTTTGTTTGATTGTGTATTGAAATCGTGTATGCAAATCCATCAAAAACTGAAAACATTGTCCATTCTCTAGAGATGGTGGCTGGCTGAGGTGGTGGTGGTCGTGTTGTTAGTATTGATAGTGATGCCAAGAGACATTGTTAATGATGATGATGACGATGATGATGATGGTATTTAAACTCACATAATGACAACGGCTACAATAGTAAAAACTACAACAACAACAATAATAATATTACCAAGAACATCATTATAATCGTCAATCTCATCAGCATTTTGCATTATACCCCCTGTCATAATGAAAGAGGAAAGTATTTCCGATTTGTGCTGATGTTGTTTGTACAGCCTGTCATTGTACCGAAATTTATAAAGAAAATGTTTTGATTGGAGAGTAGCCGTATCTAATCATGCTTACGAACCATAATTCATATCTTTAGAATGGCTTTCATTTCTAGTAGGTCCTAAGTATTGAAGAGAAGCCTTTTGCATTTCATTATGATGTTCTTGTCAATTTACTATCCACTAATATTCTCAGACATTTTGTTTGCATTTTTCGTGATTTTACCTCAAACAGGAGTCGAATATTCTTCTTTAATTTCACAAGTTTCCTCCTTCTTGTAAGTGATACTATTGCGAAGTTGTCTAAGTTTATTCTCAAGCACAGTACTAACATGCACCAACTGTTTACAATCCCACGATCTTTTGTAATGATGTCACGATAAGTCTCTTCAAATTTGACTTTTGCCATCTGAACTATGTCGTCTGCATACTTACCTCAGGCAATTTTATTGAGAGTTCACGCAAGTCCAAACTCCACGTTAGTGAAGGTGAAGGAACCCTACCTTATGAGCAACGTCTAGTCATGACAATCCTTATCATTTTGTTTCCTGTATCATCCAAAGAGCTTATATCCCTTCTGTACAATGCACTAACTAAGACCTGACAGGCAGTTTTATCAAATGCGTTCTCTATATCAAGAAAATATCAAAAAGTCCCCTTCGTAATATCCAAGGACTCCTGAAGGACTCTCACTTTATCTTGAAGAACTGTATGAGTTGATCTGCCTGACCTATCTTAAAATAACGTGAGCCCCTTACTAGCCTAAAACATTTTGACTGTGTATTGTTCTGTTTTTTTTTTTTTTTTTTTGGTATAGACAACACTCTTACACTTCACCTGGCTGTGGGGAAGGCACCCAAGAGCTTGGCTACTACGATAGTTTCCATTGCCAAAACTAACTAGCATAGTTTCTATCCCCACCACTTCCTGGAAAGTGTGTTTGCAGCAGCAGTTCTACTCTTTTCAATTCACTATTCGTTAAAGCTGGTGTCGTTATCCTCAAGAGCTTTTTATACTCTTGCTACCTGCGACAGAGATCCTCTGTCAGTAAAGCTGCTGAAACAATCACATGTAGTTTTCCTTATTTTCTTATTGGTAAGCTCACTACGTATTGCTGCATGACCGAGTTTGCAAATTTTGGCCCTCATTACAGAAAGAATGTTGCATCATCAGAATAAGTCCCTCTCTCTCTCTGTCACTAAGTATCGCGGAGTGACTACAACTAAAGGTATCTGCTATAATCGCATTGGTTTGAGTCACACTATCCATCCTCGTTTTTAAATTAATTTCGTACGCTTTTATTCATTGAGATGCTCTTTAGATAATAAAACAATAATTGTTTCCCATGCAGTCTTCCTCTCTAAGCTCTCCAGTGAGACCGCTATTATCTTCTGATACGATAAAGATAATGATTTCTTACCCGATTCCATTTCTCTCTTTATAAAACCATTCCAACTCGAAACTTTTCCTATCGAATCCATAACGTTGGAGATGACAATGTCTCTTGCGAATATCCTTACTTTTCATGCAGCTTGTTTGGAATTAATAAAGAACCCTCACTTCTAATGAAATTTGTGGTATCTTTTTATTACTTTGGAACGGAGATTGGATAGAGTATTGTTACGTTTTTACCTTTTAAAAACGTTTAAAATATGAGGAAATAAAATAAAAATAAATCCGTGTGTTTAGTTTTAATTGAAATTCTTTATTATTCGCACAATTCTGTGTGCCACTGTTCACAAACTTGATGTAAACAACAACAATTGCTTTTCTTTGTTATTCCTCTGTTTACACCCTTTGCATAAATAATAAAAATTACAACACAATTATTAGACAGATCATTGTAACGGAGATCTTCAAACCACGATTACACTCTTCAAACGCACCGCGTCGTCACACAAGACTGACTGAACTTTTACTAACTCAGTTGCCTGTTTTGCCTTGCCTTTTATAATGCAACGTAAACAATTTGATGAATGTTCTTGAAGGCGAATGTTCATGACTTCGTCTTCTCGAAATCTCTGTAAATGTAAACGTCGTTGTTAAATATCTTGTATCTATTGCGTCTTTTTGTAGGTCCTTTGTCGATTTAAGTATTTTAAAAAGCACAGAAATGTATCAAATTGAAGATATTCAGTAAATCCCATGCTGGTGGCACACCCTGTAATCTCCTTTCATTCATTCTTTTTTGTTTTTTTTTCTTTTTTTGTGTTATTTTTTGCTCTTTTGAGAATTTCGATTGTTGTTGACGAAATGAATGAATGGTTAACTGACTGTGTGCCATTTTTTTTATCTTCTCATTGTACGGGTAACTCCGGATGTTTGCCTCCTCTTTTGTTGTTAAAGATTCTCTGCAATTTATGCCTGTGTGTGTTTAGGTGTTTAATGAACATGTTACTCTCAAACAGTTTAGAATTTTTGTTGTTGTCGTTTTTCTCTGTCACTTTATGTGTAGAGTACAACTGATGATTTGAAAAAATTGTTGAATTTTTCCTCCTAGGACGGGAAGAAAGCTCTTTCCACTCGTTTTCGTTTTGTTTGTCTGGCAAATGCTTTTACCTGTTTTGCTTGAATTATTGGATTGTCTGTGATAAATTGTTTGAAATTTGTTTTACGGTTTTTATCTTTGAAATCTTGTGGTTTCTTTAGTATACAAATACATAACGAAAGAAATGAAGAGAAAGAGATAATGAACAAAAAGGAGAAGAAATCTCTCTTTTAAAAAATAATTACCAAAAATTTGTCAAGTGCTTAAATTGAGTATTAAAGAGATTATCATTTGAGGTTTTTTTTTCACATGATTAACAAGTAATTGATGTTGTTTGTTGTTATCCTTGCCACACAAACCGTAAAAACATTATAATCTTCTGAAGCTTCAATAATTATTGTTTTTAATGAAAAATTGCTTTTCATTTCTCTTTTGAAATTAAAATGAGCATTTAAAGGAACATAAGTTTGTTGAATAATAACGAAATAAATCATTGAGCTCAGCAGGGACTTACATTTACTTCTAAACCTTTAATAGGATTTTAAATTATTTATTAGGAGTTTCAGTTTATTTGCTGGTTTGCGTAGGCACATCACTCCGTAGAGCTTGATTTGTGCCCAAAAAGGATTTTAAAATCTCCTTCAGACAACACTGGGCAATTCTTTTATTCGGTGTAGTTTTGCATCATTTTCTTTTTATTAAAAACCTAACCCTAAAACGAATAAAAATAAAACTTTTGTGTTCAAAAAAACTGTGATAAATTTCGGTTTTTTTTATTTCTTTCATAACTTTTAGAAATTTCTTTTATTTTTAATAAATACCTGAAAAGTATGCAACAATTTGTTCTTCTCTTTTTGCGGGTAATAATTAAAGCGTGACAAATTCCGTCATTATTTCCTTTTGGGTGTATTTTTTTCGTTGTTTCTGGCGTATCAGACAAATTGTCACCATAAAAAAAAAAGAATTTAAAATTATAACAATTCAATTATGCTGCCTGCACACTCATTCACGCACACGTAATATTTTTATGTTCTCTCATTATAAACGCAAATATCGATTATTAAGAACATTCATTTACAAACCCATACGACGCGCATACATAACCACATATAGAGAGACCAGCATACAAGATTTGTAGGCTTTCACTGTCTCGCTCTCTCTCTCTCTCTCTCTCTTTTGTCTCTTGCAGAGATACCGTTTTAATTGAATATTTCGTGTGTATTAAATAAACGATTACGTTTTAAGCACACATTGTTTATGTTTGTTGGTAAGTTAATGCGTGAGTAGCAATGGCTGTGTGCGATACATACTCTTGTCCCTATGTGTGTGGGAGTGTGTGTATATGTATGTGTATGAGGTGAGTTTCAATTTAAACTCGTTAAACTTATTAAAATTGACCATAATGGTTGAATACTCTTGACATGCTTGACTGTGTTGTTCGTTGTTCATTTCATTTTTCACGTACATTATCACATTAGTTTACACGCACCGCACTACAGACACTCACACACACACACACACACGCACACTTATCTATTGTGTAAGGTGATTCCATGTTGTAAAAAGCGTTAAAACGATAAAGCCTTTAAAGTAAATGGATCGTATAGAATTTATTAATTTTTGCAGTTTAACAATTGGTTGCATGAGTTAACAGATTTTTGCTTACGGTTTGTGTCTTTAATAACTTACACGAAATTTAAGAGAGTAAGAATCTTAAATTGATTGTCAATGTATTTTGAAAATTTTTGGTCGCTGACAAGGATTTCAATGATGATTTATACAATCACCCCATAATACTTGAAAAGTGTCCACATTTGAATCACCACTTTTGTGTTATATTCACTATATTGTTAAGTTTTTATCTTTTAAAACGTTTAAAGTATGAGCTCGTAGATTGCAAATAAAATTAAAAATAAATCTATGTGTTTATTTGTAATAAAAATTGTTTATTATTCGCACAAATCTGTGTTTCACTGTTCACAACTTGATGTAAACAACAACAATTGCCTTTTTTTTTTTGTTATTCCTCTGTTTATACCCTTTGCATTTACTAGACAATTATTCAACAGATCTTTGTAACGAAGATCTTCAAACCACGATTACTCTATTCAAACGCACCGCGCCTTCACACAAGACTGACTGAACTTCACTAACTCAGTTGGCTGCTTTGCCTTTTATATGGCAGAGTAAATAGTTTGATGAATGCTCTTGAAGGCAAATGTTCAGGACTTATTATTGTAGTGTTGTTTTTGTTTACATTTATTCTTGTAGTTTTGTTTGTGTATTTTTGTTTACTTGTTTACCATTTTTTTTATGCTGGTGTTTGTTGTTATATTAAGCAGTACAATAATTTGTAAACAGGTTTGTTTAATGCATTGTTTTGTTTCTGTAGCTTCTGTTTATAATTTTAATGTTAAGCGATGTAAAAGCCAAAGATCATTTTCGTAACAATATTTTGGCATTCTTTAGCTGCTCTTCGGCAAACCTTTAACTCAATAAATTACATTTCAATTGACATGTCTGGCTGAACGACTGTTTCGAATCAGGACCAGATTTTAGACTTCACTGAACTAACTTAGTATGATGCCGTCCATCACTCAAATGAAAATTGTAAAGAATTCCTAAAATTATCTCTGATCATCGAAGAGTAGGATACGAAATACATGTTTTTTCAATGACAAATTAAAGTGAAATGGCCCCCCGCCCATTTGAAATTCCTTATTATGAAACAATTTTCATGATTTTTTTCCTCTTGTTTTTGACCACACAATTGCCTGTAGAGTTGTGAACACAGATATGTACACACGGTCATATACATACATATTGAAATTTCAAAAAATTCCCAGCGAAACGACGGTAGGCATCCATAGATGTTGTAACGACACGTTTCCGCTCGGGTGCTGGGGTAGTTCAGCGGCGTCCAGTGGTTACATAAATAAAAGTCATTCTTTCGTAGATTCTAGACTATTTATTTACAATTAATAAAATAACTTAAAATAGCTTAGTTACTATACTACGTCAGGATGAGAAAAGAAATACTATATTAATTTAATAAGCCCTAGGCCGGCTAAATAACGGTTCGTCAGTTAACAGTGAGTCGGGTCAACCAAAGGGGAATGTCAGGGCGACAAACAAACGGCCTGCGCACAGGATGATTGTGGCCCTGAAACCTCTGGTGTCTGTCCAGTCACAGTTGCCAACGTTTTTCTGGCTCCAAATATCTCACTAGGGGTGTCAACCACGCCACTTGTGATTTACCTGGATAACAGTGAGTCTGGTCAACCAAAGGGGAATGTCAGAGTGACAATCAAACGGCCTACGCACAGGATGATTGTGGCTCTGAAACCTCCGGTGTATATCCAGTCACCGCTGCCAACGTTTTACGGGCTCTAATCAAGTCTGGTCAACCAGAGAGGAATGTCAGAGTGACAATCAAACGGCCTACGCACGGGATGATTGTGGCTCTGAAACCTCTGGTGTCTGTCCTGGTACAGTTGCCAACGTTTTACTGGCTGTAAACAAGTCACAAGTGTGGGAGAACCACGCCACCTATGACCTGCTTATGTTTATTAGCTCAGTCGATGTCACAAGATCGACTTGCCTTACCAGCAACTCGTCACCAACTGCCACGACCGCTGAAGACATGCTTGCTTTAATACACAAAAGAAATGAATAATGGATCGAACATGATCGAACCTCAAACAAGTTGTGTCCAACGTTACAACTCACCAATGTGAGAGCAAGCAACAATTGAATTCAGCAGAGAGGTCTTGTATGTCAAATGAGGGTCGAACGTCAACCGTTATTACTAAAAAGAATATTTCTAAAAATAGAACATAAAACCTTAACAACATTAATAAATATTTCAAGCACAATGGGCTTGTTATTAACTTATGCTGAAATAATTACAATAATTTTATAATAATAATAATTTCAGGTTAGGTTTTAATATTCATATAAATAATTATAAATATATAATATTAGTTATTAGTACATACTATACAATGATGATTTGGTTGAACCGGTGGACATATGTAAGTAGGTATGGTGTGGGCAAAAACGAGGTCTCCGACTTTTGTCGTCACACTGCTCCCCCTTCTTATTCAAATGAGTTGGACCGTCACCTTGCCGTTGCGCTGAATGGTAATTCGATATGCTCGCCTCCAAATTTCACGTCTGCACCTTACTCGTCTCCCTGGTTGAGACCTCCGTATCATGTCGACTTCCTCTTGTATCCCCACAGGCAATTGCTCTAACACGGGATAGTCACGACTTGCACTCCATATACACGAGGCGGGGTAAACACCAATGGTGGGTTTTGGTTACAGAGTGGAGGTGGTGGTGGTGGTGTTGATGGTGTTGGGGTACCGCTGGTTGAAGGTTCGTCGGTGTTTCTGAAGTACACACGGCCTGCTCGTTCAACCACCCTCTGCCAGGGGTTACTGGGATGGTCTGATCCAGGTGATTAGATTGTGGCTGAAAGGACCATGGCCAATAATAACGACTGGCAATCTTGTTGAGGGTCTGCCGTATACTCATATGACCACCCGTAACTTCATCGTTTGTCTCTTTTTAAACTTGTGGCCGCTGCTAATTTTGTGGCATACCAGTGGCTGGTGTTTTGTGGTATAGGGAGTCTTGCTATCGCTGCAACCTTTTCGGGGTGAGTTTTTATGCCCTCGCTCGTAACAATGTCTTTCCAATCACGATGATATCGTCGATATATGCGAAAGCGTATGGTTCCATATCGGGTCCTATAACGCGATCCAGTAACCATCCTTGAGGTCTAGACTGCTTATCAATTTGGCATCTCTTATTCTGTCGAGGATGGTATCAATACGCGGTAGTGCTTAGGCGTCAGATATGGAGCGAGCCTTGAGTTGACGAAAATCCATGCATGTCCTCCACCTGCCATTTTTTTCTTCACCAGGATTATCGGAAAGGAATATGGGCTGCATGACGGTTCAATACAGTCCTGTGACAGCAACGAATTTACTTCATCGTCAATAATAGATTGCAAGGCCGGATTTCTTTGGGCATATCTTATTTTGATTGGCCGGTCGTCCTTCATTACGATCCTGTGCGTGGCAGCGGTAGAATCTGTTGAAATTTGGGCAGTTCGGTTTCTAAAAATCTTATAAATCGCACTTGTAGCGATTCTTCTGGTTTAATGGTTCATCGTCACTATAACAACTATTGGAGACATTTATGATGTCATGCTCCCTTACCTGGTTTAATGGTTCATCGTCAATCGGTAACTCTCGAGCCTTGGATTCGCTTTTCGTGGTTAGGAAGGCACAAGGGATAATTGTGTCAAAAGTTCGACGGACTCAGTGGCTTCCGCATGACAAGAAACTCCTGGTTTTTTTTTTGTTACCTTACCAAATGTCTGGAATTTGAACGGCTGTAGAGATGTGTTTCTTTGACCCATTGTTTTTGATCAGGTGACGGACGGGTGATACCAATAACTGTACTCTCACTAGTTCAACTGTAAGTATAGATGTGGATAGGTTAATTTATTAATTGGACAATTATGTCCCTGCTCGGGCGCCAATGTAACGACACGTTTCCGCTCGGGTGCTGGGGTAGTTCAGCGGCGTCCAGTGGTTACATAAATAAAAGTCATTCTTTCGTAGATTCTAGGCTATTTATTTACAATTAATAAAATAACTTAAAATAGCTTAGTTACTATACTACGTCAGGATGAGAAAAGAAATACTATATTAATTTAATAAGCCCTAGGCCGGCTAAATAACGGTTCGTCAGTTAACAGTGAGTCGGGTCAACCAAAGGGGAATGTCAGGGCGACAAACAAACGGCCTGCGCACAGGATGATTGTGGCCCTGAAACCTCTGGTGTCTGTCCAGTCACAGTTGCCAACGTTTTTCTGGCTCCAAATATCTCACTAGGGGTGTCAACCACGCCACTTGTGATTTACCTGGATAACAGTGAGTCTGGTCAACCAAAGGGGAATGTCAGAGTGACAATCAAACGGCCTACGCACAGGATGATTGTGGCTCTGAAACCTCCGGTGTATATCCAGTCACCGCTGCCAACGTTTTACGGGCTCTAATCAAGTCTGGTCAACCAGAGAGGAATGTCAGAGTGACAATCAAACGGCCTACGCACGGGATGATTGTGGCTCTGAAACCTCTGGTGTCTGTCCTGGTACAGTTGCCAACGTTTTACTGGCTGTAAACAAGTCACAAGTGTGGGAGAACCACGCCACCTATGACCTGCTTATGTTTATTAGCTCAGTCGATGTCACAAGATCGACTTGCCTTACCAGCAACTCGTCACCAACTGCCACGACCGCTGAAGACATGCTTGCTTTAATACACAAAAGAAATGAATAATGGATCGAACATGATCGAACCTCAAACAAGTTGTGTCCAACGTTACAACTCACCAATGTGAGAGCAAGCAACAATTGAATTCAGCAGAGAGGTCTTGTATGTCAAATGAGGGTCGAACGTCAACCGTTATTGCTAAAAAGAATATTTCTAAAAATAGAACATAAAACCTTAACAACATTAATAAATATTTCAAGCACAATGGGCTTGTTATTAACTTATGCTGAAATAATTACAATAATTTTATAATAATAATAATTTCAGGTTAGGTTTTAATATTCATATAAATAATTATAAATATATAATATTAGTTATTAGTACATACTATACAATGATGATTTGGTTGAACCGGTGGACATATGTAAGTAGGTATGGTGTGGGCAAAAACGAGGTCTCCGACTTTTGTCGTCACAATGTTATTAAATAATCCGGTAGTAGTAGTAATAAAAATTATTTTAACGGTTTCCTAAAGGCCAGCCCCAAAAAAAAAGACAAAAATTCATAAAATTGTTAATAACTGTAATGACGATAATGATGTTAATAATGGTAGAGAGAGAGAGAGAGCGAGTACAGATAGAATGTAAGGATTTCGTAATTAAATAATGAAAATTTTTATTTTCAGATCACACAACATGAAAGTTAAACATAATTTTCACACAAATTGTAAAATATTAAAAGAAAAAAAAAACAATTCAATATTAGCTTAGGTTAGGTAGTGAGACCTCCTTATAGTATAAGATTTTTCTTAGGCTACAGGTTAGGCGCATTATTATACCGAAAATCAATATCCAACTCGGGGACTGAACATTCCTTATAGAAAACCATTCTGACTCTAAAATAAATCGATCTATTGCACTACATCTTATTTTAGAGAGTTCAACCAAAGATGTTAGAAAAACCGGAAGTCAGAAATCACTAGCCTTCACCTCTTCATTGTACTAACACATGAAGCGTCAGAAGGTCACTTCCTTCTCCTCAGGTTTACAGCTCCTACAGAAATCATTTGCGGGAATTTCAGATGTATAAGCTTGCCTTTCAATAAGAAAGAAGCGCAATAGAGCGATTTACGATTTTTATATATTTCAGTCCCTCAGATCCTAACAATATATGTAGCATATGGTGACAAAGAAGTTGTCTAATTTAACAGTGACAATTGGAAAAGTTATGCCCTGTAATCTGTCAGAGGTGACTGCGTTCACCCCTGGCATCACAACGGGCCGCTATGCGTGCTCAAGTGAGCTTTGTGATATCAGAGCTACCACTCCGACCTAACCTAACCTAATCTGTTAGAGGTCGTGAGCTCCATTGCTATTATGGCATCACGAACGGTACAATTTCCGACAATATCTCTAAGGAAGTTCCTTTTGAATAAACCGAAAACTGGTCATTGGCCCCTTTAAACTCTTTTGGCCCTCTTCATTGTATTATTGCGGTAGAGTTGGGGGTCCACTATAACTGCTAGATACCTTAGCTTCGTGGAAAAGGATAGTTTGTCCCTTTAAAGATTTGTGTCTTTCATCGTGTGAACTTCAACGTTAAAACGAATAAGAAATATATGTCGCCTCAATGTATACCCCACTTTTTAATATTTTCATGTCACTATACTAAGTTTGTCTATTTCTCACACCTCTTCTGCTTAAATCTTTATTGTGGTCAAAATTCTAGTTTTTAAAGATAAAAAAATTATTCTATGATTTGATCGTGTATGGATTAATTTAAATGCAAGTTTATTTTCCTTTTTGTTGAAATATTAATTAATTTTAGTTGCCTACCTTAAGGAGTTTTTTTTTTTAATAGTAATTAAAATTAATTCATTTGAACAAGTAAAATTCTTTCACAAAACATTTCATTGCTTTCAGCTTCCAATCTCTTTTTTTGTTGTGCTTTCTGGTCCATTAAAGCAAAAAAAAATGTTTAGCATACTTTTAGTTGCTTCAAAAGGAAAAAATGAAAAATATTTCTATAGCATACCTTTAGGCTATTACAACGTAAATAGCTATGAGAGCATAAAGACAACTAAACTGAAAACTTATTTAAACCTGCAACAGTTTAAAGGAAACCTACTGTTCTACTTTCTTCGTTTCGTGTCTATCTCACTCTCTTTCGCTCTTCTTCTCTCTTTGTGCTTTTTACACTTAAATGCTGGCTTAATTTTTTACTGCCTGTTACTGTTGTTGTTGCTGTTGATTTTGTGTTCAATATTCACAAAGAGAAGAAATTAAAACATCAAATTTAAACTGTTCAAAAGAAAGAAAAAGAAATGTAAAATTGGTAGTAAAAATTGCTGCCAACATTAAACTGATGACTTGTCTTAAATTTGGGTCAGTTGTAGAAGAAAGAAAACAAAAACAAGAAGAAAAACAAAAGGACAGAGCAAGTCCAACAGCAAAAAAAGAAGAGAAACTACTTCAGCAAACATTACTTAGCAAAATTGCACTCACAATACCCCACACATTAAAAATTTAAAACCCAAACCCGAATCTGTTTTTCTTTTCATTACACAGAATTTTCTGTTGTTGTTGTAAATTTTTGACACCCTTACTGTACTATGATCTTTATTCGTTTACACAGATTTAAAGATAAAATTGTGGGTTCTCTTGCTGTTATCGAGAATTGGTTGGTTTAGCCTTATTTTCTCTTTATTTTTCGTTAAAGTCAGCAGCCCTAGCATATGCTACAAATTATTATTGAAATTAAAAAAAAAAAATAGGTTTTAGGTTAACAGTTACGGTACCCACTCTCATATCCTTGCCGCCATTATTATTATTACAACACACACACAAGAAAATTTTAAGCAAAATAACTCAAAAAGAAAAGAAGAACTTTAGAAATTAAAAGTGCTGCTGGTGAAAAGGAAAGAAGGAAAATAAATTAAAAGAAATACACCAGCATTGTTAATCGTTACATTCTTTGCAAAAAGATGAGAAAAAGAAAACGTTTTTAAAGTCATATTAAATAGCATTGGGTTTAAAGCCTATTTATAGTAAACAGGGGCCTTTTAAATGGTACATGCTTGCTTGCTTTTAAAGGCCTATTCTTTACTCACAATATTAAACGTGAAAGAAATTTATTACTCTAGCCGATGTAGTACAAGGTTTCAGAACCTAGACGGCCAAAAATTTATTTGTTACATCTACCCGCGTCAATCACAAGCCTGAGCAGCTCCTTCAATGGCGGTGTCGGCAAACACTGTCCATCCAACGTACATATGTATATACAAGTAGGAGCCTGCATCTCTTATGGCCCAGCGTGCTGTTTTGACTCCCGCGAAAGGTTTCGAATATACGCCTCCTATACAAGTCCTTGTTGATGGCTTAGTGAGCTGTAAATGCTTCGAAATGCTTTTTATGCCCAATTTTAAAGCAAAATCGTCTGTTATAGGGAAATATTTTGGAATGGCAAGAGGCTATTGGTGTTATTCTAAAATTTACTTACGATTGATGTCGATTGTATCTTCATCTTCCCTCTCATAAGACTACTTATAAAGCCAAATCTGAATAATTAATAAATTTTTTAACAATATGTGACTACAGTTTGCGGAAGAAACAACTGATTGGTTCTGTAGCTTCGGTTCTCTTGCCATTTATCCTGGGCTTTATCGGTCTTTTCATTTTGCTTGGGAGAGAGCAATTTTGCGATTGCGATAACAGTATTTCCAGGGGGGGAACGCCATTCCATTAAATTATTCCATTAGAATGGAAACGTAGAGCAAAAAATCGGTATTTCTTCTCTCTTTCATTTTAAAGTCTTGCCAGCCAACGACTGTCAATATCTGTTACAATGTGTGTGAAGATAAATTCGAATTTAAAAATCCAAGACGCAATCCATAAATCTTAGCAGCGCCACATTTGCTGTTAACAGAGCAAAATTTCCTTTTAACAGAACAAAATTTGCCCTTAACAGAGCACTGTTAGCTATTTAACAGTATCCATCTAAACAAGCCCACTTGTTTAGGAGGTAATTTTGGGAAATACTCTGGGTCTATGAGTACCATACTATATGCAAAGAAAGATTCCAAGGCCTCTTAATATAATCAGCAACATAGTCACATATAAAGTGATATGGTATTGAGAAAATTGGCTTTCAAAATATAAATTTTTTTATTGAAAATTCTCTAGAAGCTTAATGGCCATTTTGGAACATAAAAGAAATAGTATGCCTTACAGACTATATTTATAAGTCAAGAGGATACTCTTTCGAACCGTGGTAGTGGCATAGCTGGAATAATTTTAAGTCCCAACCAATCATCCTTTACATTCCAACACTTTTGTTCACAAATAGTAATGATCATAATGAAAATTCTGTTTTACATCAATAGTCTGTAATAATTGCAAAGTAGAAGACTAATCTACTTAATGCCACTGTTAAAAAGTTAACAGTGCTCTTTTAATAACAAAGTTTACCCTGTTAAAGGCAAGAAGTGGCTCTGCTAAAAGTGTGGGCTTTCGTCTTTGGTTTGTAAATTCGAATTTATCTTCACACCCATTCTGTTACATGATGTTAAGCAAACTAATTCTACTTCAGTGTAATTTTTTACTTGTGTTACTGGCATACTTTCTTTTAGTCTTTCCTCTCCACTGTTAACATTTTTAGGCGATTGTAATTGCAACGCATTCCTTTCATTCCTCGGGTATATAGTCTGTAATAGAGATGAGCGATATTTTCAAACCTGTGATTTAATCACGGTGATTAATAATTCACTGGTAACTACAGTGATTGAAATTGCCAAACAACAGGTACTAATAATGTCGTTCTTTCAAAATTGTTACATACTCAAATTTATTTCATTTTGTTTTGATTATTTACTTTTGTCTTTTATACATGAACTTTCTGTGAAACTTAATTGTCAAACTTCATATAAAAAAAAATTACATTAAAAATAATAACATTGATGAAACCACTTTGATTTTGTTTAGTAGTCTTTTCGTAGTATGTATCTAGTTGTCTCTTTCTTACGACTTAATAAAATACGTTATTGTCATTATTGTATTTACACTTATTCCTCTTTAATGTGTTTCTTTTGAAAATACTGTGATCACAATCACTGTTTTAAAGAACAGTGATTAACAAATCACGTTCACTGAGAACAACGTTCTTCAAAAATCACTGGATCGCTCATCTCTAGTCTGTAATCCTCTCTAACCATTTAATTAACTACCTGTGAGTGTTAATACTAGCGTTGAAGCTTCTTAGCTCACGAAACCCAAGCCGCCCTGTTCTGTGCTGAAGGAAACTAAATAAATAAAATAAAAAAAACTTTGATTATAAATCTTTTAAAGTCCAATTGTTTTTAATTTTTTGTTTTTTATTCATAAAACTGTTTTAATAACATTACTTACCTTTTTAATGGATTTTAGTTTCCATTATTTAAAAAACAAGAAAGAAAGAAAGAAATGAATAAAAATTGTGTTTAATTCATTTTATTTTGCAAATATTTCGTTGTAATTTAATAAAATAAAATTGACTCTCTCTGATACTATTTTTCTCCAACCATTTTAAAACTTTTTAATTTTTTTTTTTTTGTTTCGTACTCTCTTTTTTAGCATTATTACACTGCCATTAAAATTTATTTACTTCCATCCATAAAATATGCTATAAATTTCTAAACTATACCAGTTTCACGCTCTCTGTCTCTCTCTCTCTCTCTCTTTTTAACTTCTAAACAAATTCATTCAACTGAAAATATGCATAAAAAAGGGGTGAGAGAGAGAGAGAAAAGAATGAGGAAGAGAGGCGTGGAGAAGTGAAAGAGCATCGAGTAAAATAAAAAAAAGAAATATGCTTCCTGTTATAGTTAAATTCAGTTTTATTTCCTTTCTTTTTTTAATTTTTTTTTTTATTATTATTTTTCACAGTTCCTAAAACCTTTCGTTGCCATATTTCTTTCCACATTTTTTCCATTTTTTTAATAAATTTTTATAGTTTAATATTCGCATATTTCATTTTAATAATGCTAAAATGGACTTTTTTCTCTCTCTCTCTCTCTCTCGGTTTCTATCGTATTCTTTTTTTTTTTTGCCCCTACTAACATTTTACACTGAATAAATCTAAAAAAATCTTACGCATAAAGCTTGACAACAGGAGCATAAAAATAAAAAAAAAAATTTAAATTTATTGCATACTTTTAGTTGTTATCCTCTAGTACATACATATATACTTACAGATGCATATGTTCGAGAGGCATCAATCTTAGCTACGTATAAGCATTAAATATTTGAAGAAAGAAAAGTCTGTCAGATTATCTCAATAGCATAAAGGAAGCAACAACTTTTAGTATATCAAGTGGGAGTGGGCGTGGCGTTTGAATATTTATAAGTTATAAGTGTATGTAAACAAATTCCATTATTTTTGCAAGAAATTGAATGCCTTTTGTAGTATATTTATAGGAGCATTCATATGGTCGTCATAGCCTCGTAAGAAGTGTGTAGGCTTGCTATATTGGAACACCTAGTTCAAATCCCAATTCAGACATTTTGAACCAATAATATTTCTTTCGACAAACACTTCTTATCAGTCCTGTAGTAAAAGCTTTAAGAGTACCTTTCTTTCTACGATCCCGTCTTCTAGCAGCCTTCTTGCAAAACTTTATTTTCTCCAGAATCATCTTTCTGGAAGTCCCCTGATTCATTCTTGCTCATTGTCAAGGCAATTCAAGGCAACAACAAACTGACTTGTTGCTATCATCCTAGAGAAATTATGAACAACAAACTTCACTTGACGGTCCAACGGCATCATCTCTTTGAAAAAAACTAGGTGCATAGATGCGTTGCGGCAAACCTATCTTCTTGTAAAGAATGAAAAGAAATTACGAGTCTTATCGAGTGTTATCCCGTCAATGCACTATTCCTCTTCCCGCTTATAAGAGATTAGCTGCTGTCTCATTCTATATTCCTGGCTCATTCTATACTATGAACATTGCTGCAATGCGGGGTATTTATAGGAACACTTTATAGGGCACACTTCTAGAAAGCCTACAGATTTTATTACAAGCTTATGCATTGGAACCCGTATGCAGGGGCTTGTGATATCTGTGGACATTGTAGGCCTCTGAGGACTATTGTGAACCTTTGTGTTCAATTTACTTCAAATAAACTGTAAGAAGCATAAAACACATTGGGGCTTAACTTTATTTACACAAAACAAATGTAAATTATCTCCGCCTATGCAAATACCAAGCGCTGGTGGTTACCATTATAAAAATGTTTCAGCATTCAGTAGAACTTCCCACCCCTGTTCGTATTTATTACCGGCTTTTTTTTTTTTTTTGTAAAATATTTTTGCAATTTTTATCAGCGACAAAAAAAAGAACAAAATTATAAAAACCAGGAGTATCTGGAATTGGTGGCAGTGCATCGTATCGTGAGCAGTAGTGTAGATAGCAGGCAAGTGAGTGAATATTCGCATGATGTACAAGCGAATGGTTTTAGCGGTTATGTGTGTATGTGTGTGTGCATAAAACCACTGACATGTCATGAGTTTCGCGGTTAAATTTTGTCGTTATTTTTACTGTTATTTTAGATATTGTTGTTGTTGTTATTGCTTGTAATATTTTATCATCATAAAGTTATTGTTATTTTTTCAAGGGAAATATATGTATATCTTCTGTGTGTAGTTTAATTGAAACTGACGCGAGGTTAAAAGTATGAAAATCAACAGAATTTATTGTAAAAAAAAAAAGAAAAACCACCTTAAAGCACACAGAGTGTTGCTCCGGGAACAGACTTTAAATTAAGAGCTTTACAGAGATTTCATTTAAATGGGCTTTCCATCCATTAATGCGTGCGTGTAAGAGGCAATATTAACATTGGTCCTTCAAATATCATTTATATCCAAACACAAGGTCTTCTCCCAACAGATACAAATTAACAGAACCTTTGAAATATACATCCTGAGTATCACTGTATACCCCTGGTATACAGCGATAAAACCACAGGCCTTTTTAAAAGACAGTTACAAAGGAGATGCAGAAACTCTGCAGAA
The DNA here is from genome assembly GCA_927399465.1 of Sarcophaga caerulescens. NCBI lineage: Eukaryota > Metazoa > Arthropoda > Insecta > Diptera > Sarcophagidae > Sarcophaga > Sarcophaga caerulescens. The sequence continues at coordinate 106,019,932 of OV656872.1, read as the reverse complement.
ATCCGGCTGAATCCTTTCACAGATCTCCGTTTTCGATCTTAAATCGCAAATATATTCCATAAGAAACTTACTCGATTGGTTATTACAACCTTTTAGCAAAGATTTCAACCTAGCTTCTCACAACACCCTTGTGTCTAGACTCCGAACGGCAGATTTTTGATAAACTTTTTATTGCAATTTTATTTACACTCAGAGTTTTTGCTGGAAGACTGCTGAAAAACAGTCGTCGAAGAAAATATATATTGTTACGAAAATGGAAATGGTGTTATTAAAATAATAAGCAAGAGCTCCAAAAACAACACAATGGACTTGATCACACATAAAATGATAAACAAAAGCTCCAAAAACAAAACAATGCAGTTGTTCACGTGATCAACGAATTAGTAAACATATAGCAACAAAAACAACAGGCTTGTTTACAAGATCGATGAATAAACAAAAATATAGCAACAACGTCCGTGTATAAAAAAATATATAGCGGAAAGACAAACAAACAAAACAACAACAACTCTGCCTGGACGAAAGTAAACAAGATACACGAACAACAAAAATGGAAACAAGTTGTTTACATTTTCGGATTGTTCCCGAAGGTAGTCATCATCCTTCAAGGGCATTCATCACACTGTTGATCCAGTGATATAAAAGGCAAGATAAAGCGAGCAACGAGGATTCAGTTAGAATTCAGTCAGCCGTGTATGAAGACACGTGATTCTCGGAGTTCGAGTTAAGTTAGTCGTGTGACGACGTTGCGTTGAATTGAGTGAGAATTCAACCAGTGGTGTGTGAAGATATGAGATCGAGTTATAATTCATATTTATATTATATCATATTATAACAATATTTTTTTTTCATATTTCGTCTTGCTCGAGATACATATGTGGGCTTTGGACCATGGGCTCTCTTCTAATAAACCAACACACTACCTACTACACTACGATGACTGTCAACACTCTCTCGTTGGGCTTATTGAATCCTAACATCAAGAAGAGTCTATCAGCGTCGAGAGGTAGGGAAAGGCAGTGTTACACCTCGATCTGTGTTCTTAGTAGCTCTGCTTCTTCTTTTGGATCCATCAAACAATTTTCTAAAGTATAATTGATTGGAGTATGAGAACCAACAACTATATTAGCAATTGAGTGAGAACCCATTCCATCAAGTGTGCGAGCCATTCGTACTCAGTACTGTGGCTTTATCTCGAAATCTAAAACTGACGAATTTGATTGCGTCCACAAGTTTCTATGCTACCCACTCACGACTTTCACTTTCAAGACTTGAAGTTTATTTTGAAGCAATATTGTTTCCGAACACTTTCAAGTTTTGCAATTCTTTTTATTTAAATATTGCATATAGTTAGGCTTTTAAAAGTATTCAGCGAAATGTAAGCAATTCGAAATGAAACTTTATAATCTCCCCTAGACATCGTTAATGAATCATTTAACCTTTGTGATGCGTTATTGAAAACGTATGCTTTGTTAAAGGTGAGCGTAGCTTACAAGACCGAACTACACAAGACCTATAGTCACTTGTCCTTGTGTGCCTTTCATTTTAAGCATTTCGAATACTCTTAACTTTGAGTTACGGATTTCAATTTAATTTGTAATATTAAGAGTAAATAAAAAATAAAACTCAGTTTAAAACTTTTTTAAATAAAGATTAAAATAAAAATTGTGAATTTTTGTAGCCTACATTTAGGCTTCGAATATTAAATGAAATTTATTTTCTATAGCCTAATACGCAGGCTATTGATTTTTAGTTGTTGTGCATAATTTGTTTTGTTTGAATATTTTATATTTCCATCTATCTATCTGTTATTGTTGTTGTTATTGTGCTTCAAATAAATAATATACTACATGTGCACATGGGAGTGTGTGTGTCAGTTGTATTGCATTGTCCTTTTTGTTTTTATTTTTTTTGTTGTAGCAGGACCATGTTTTTAGTAAATAAATCCTGTGATTATGTGACCATTGATGAAAGCTTATGCATGTCGCTGAAAACCGCATACGTGCGTGAACATGCCTGCTTAATTTACAACAACAACAGCAATAAAACCTATTATATTCATTGCTTTTACCGCTCCATAGCCGCTTTTGTACACTATATTGTATTGTTGTTGTCTTTGCCACAAAATTAACAGCCTATGCCATTTTTTTGTTGTTTGTTGTTGTTGTTGAGTGTACCTTTAAATTTACATGGCAATGCATTTGCTGTATATATGGCATGCGGCATGCCACATTTGTAATTTTGCTTATACATACATATGTACTTGCACACACAGAGGCATACAATTTATTGCATACAAATTTGTGAACATAATACCCCCTTAAAGTAGGCTACAGAAGAAATAAAAAAAAAATAAAAATTAAAATGAAAAATGTATTTAAACCCAACAGAGTTGAAAGTAAAAGATTTAAATTTTTTTGTTGTTGTTGTTGTTAATTTCGCTTCGCATTCGTTTTCGGATAAGGGATTATGGAAATACTTGGTCAAGTTAAATTCCATTTTGGGTTTTTTTTTTGTTTAGTTAAAGTGAAATGTTGGAGTGCAAGATCTCTGTATGTCGTTATAGCAACGAGCCTAAAAGTAGGCTGTAAACTTTTCATAAAAATTTAAATTAGAGAGAGAAAATGCATAAAGAAGTGAGTTTAATGAAATGCTTCCAGAATATGGAATCAATAAATGGTTTTACATGCCACATTCGTTTTAAAATAGGTTCAGTGTTCATTTGTATTCTATAAATCCCTCTATATAATGGAATAGTTTTCCTATCATGATTCTAATTTATGCAAATGAAAACTCTTTACTGAAAACTTGTCCTCTCTATTTGTATAAAAAAATTTTATGACTTTAATGCAGCCACAATGTGGTTCACAATCAATTGAGTTTTTGAGTTGCCAGCATCCTATAATTTTCTCTACTTAAGCTGCCTGTTCTACGGGAATCTAAATGGATCCTAGAACCAAAAGTTGATTATTTAATTTGTATTTATTTATTTGGTCATTACAACCCTTTTAGTTAGGATCACAACTTACCTTCTCTCACCAGCCACTCACGTTTTGTGTGCTATTTTAATTCATAGAGTCGGAGCAACGGATTTTTGATATTATTTTCATCGCAATTTTATTTACTAGCAGAGTTTTTTACAGAAATCTGCTGAGAGCAATCGCCACAGAAATATTTCTTTCATATTTCGTTTTGTTGGAGATGTCTGACCTGGGATTTAAACCGAGGCCTCATGTCTAATAAGCCAAAACACTGCCTACTAGACTAAAGCGACTTCAGCCTAACTTAAATTTCTAAAATTCAACTGTTTAATGGTCGTTTTTAAATGAATAAATTTTGCCTCTGCTGCTTCTATTCAATTAATTTAAATGACCAATTTAGCTTAAAGGCTATTATTTATCGAGAATGCTATTAAAACTTATTTTTTTTTTTTTTGAATTTTGTGCTAAACGAGCATAAATTACGAAAAAAAAATAATTTTTTAATTAATTTTTACAATTCAAATATTAAAACCACCAACGAGACCACAATATTTAAATACGAATTGACTTTTTTCCATCCATTTTTTTTTTTTTATTTTGTCCCAAAATTATTAATAACTTGAGCGAGACAGGTATGCCAAATAAAGTACACAAAAACAACAACAACAACAAAAATAACCAGGAATTAAAATAATAAACTACGAAAATTAAGCACCTACAGGTATGCAACAAAAAATAAATTGTAAACAAAATTTTAACACGCCAAAAAGTATGTTAAAGGAAATTGTACGAGGGCGGTTCTAACTTTCTGACTTTGTAAATCATAAGCTGTAATATGTGACTGGTCTTGCAAAACTCAATATAGCCATTAGGGCTACCCAGATCATGTGTAACCAAGATTTTGTCATGACCATAGTTCCTATGTTTTCTTCGTAGGATCGCGTAATTTTTGGGTCGCACATGTGCGTTTAACTTGGTTCAGGTGTAACCAAAAATTTCACACCTAATTTATTTGTTATTAAATTTTAAATATGCACACATAAACTCACACACACATCTATACATACATTCACGTTCACAATCACACAAATATGCAATTATAATATTTTATTTAAAACGAGAACAACAACAAAAAATTAAATAATGACAGTAGAAATAAAAAGAAAAATTAAATCATAAACATTTTATACACTAATTAACTTGAACACCCAAAAATATGCTTTAAATTTGTTAAATAAATATCATGCCGCACACTCTGTCTCTCTCTCTCTCTCTCTCATACACACATATTCTCTCTCGCTCTCTGTGTGTGTAGATATTCAATTAAAATATTTATAAGCCTCCTTCATATTGTTTTCAATGGTTTTTATAACGAAATAATGAACTTCATTAATGTAAGCCCCATATTGTTATTGTAGATGAATGATGTTTTTTTTTTGTTTCTTTTTTTTCAATTTTATTTGAAATATTTTATATTTATATACCTTTATTATTATTATTACTATTATAGTATTTGTTGTTGTTAAAGGTATGTATTTAATTTCGTTGAATTTGCTGCAAAAACATGTTGCTTGTGGTGTTATTTGCCACAATTAAATTATAAACCACAAATTGAAGCTGTAAAATATGCTTTAATTTATTCATATTTAATTCGTTGTAATATTTATTGTGTGTATGAATGTGTTAATACGCAATTGAATATTGAATATGGCAGGAGTGAAAAGGGAAGTTGTCTAGGTTATCAAAAAAACTATTAAAAATGAAATAATTTTTTGTAATTCATAATTAATTATACAGTCAAAGCTCGGTATAACGATCGATATATTGTCAGGCCCTTTCGTTATAGTGAAATTTTCGTTATATCGCAAAGTTTTTTTTTTATCAAAATTTTATTAAAAAAAGAAAAGTACATTTAATTCATTTTATTAAATATATATAGATAAGTCCTTAATATAACGTTTGATAATCAATAAGTGAGTAAAAGTGTTAAAAATTATTTAAGTTGGTGGAAAAAAATCATTTATAGACGTTTGTTTACAAGTAACTTGAAGACTCATTTGAAGACCATCTTCCTATATTTCTCGAAGTACTAATTGTTTTGAAATATTATTATTATTTTGGGAATCCCATTGTATACATTTATCAAAACATTTTATTACTTCAGAATGCTTTATTTTCGTTTCATTATTAGAAAATTGGTCAACAATTTCAATATTTTCTTCATTTTCGTCATCTCTATCCAAAGTAATATCATTTATGTCTCATTAACGAACATTTTTTGTGTTCTCTTTTGTTATATTCTTTTTGTTTTTACCATTTTTTAAATCATTCGTTATATTCCGCTTGAAAATTATAAACCATTCGTTATATAAGGTACTCAATGTAAGAAATTTATTCATTCGTTATATCCCGAATTCGTTAAAGTGAGTATTTGTTATACCGGGCTTTGACTGTACTTGTATTAGATGTAATAGAAAATATTTGTGGCTTGTTTTCTGTTTGTGTTTGAAAGAAAGATTTTTTTAATAGAATGTTATTATTATCAGGGCTATGGTGTGGAGTTATCATGTTTAAATCCTTACTTACTTCCTTAATTGGTCATTGCGAACCTTCGTCAGGATTACAACCTAGCATCCCCCGCCACCCATTGGCACCTACAGTTCAACTTCGACTACGAACGACAGATTTTTTGTTTTTTTGGTGAAACTCTTTTTAGCAATTTTATTTTACACTCAGAGTTTTTGCCAGACGACTGCTGAGAGGAAGTCAAATGAAAAAATTTTTTTTCCTTCGAAAGCAGAGTTAAAATCCGTATCTTGGCTTAAACTAGGCGGTTAATTGGCAATTCGCTTTAATTGCCAATAAACTCTTACAAACACCCACTGTTACACAGGCAAAGAAAGAAAAATTAAAAATTTTGGCTCATTATGTTCGTAACTATCAAATAAGCATCGAATTAAAGCCCGTGTATTCAAAAAATCTGTTAAACTTTCACTATTAAAGCCAAGTACACATCTGCACACAGTTAAATACAACAACATAAACAAACTCTTTTAAAACTCACATATTGTGTATGCGTTTTCTCTCTCGCGACACACGAAAGAGAGAGAGAGAGCGAGAGTAAAAGAAAGGAATAACAGCGAATTTTATTTAAAAAAGAAAAAAACACAAGCAAACCTTTTAATGCTGCATAAAATACATGACCAACCATAAACTGGTTATTTTAAGTTACACTCCTTATGTCTTTACAAAACAAACAAGAGCAAAAAAAAACTCCAAAAACAACAAGAATTGCTCTCTTTAAAAAACAAATAAAAAAAGGACGACATATTCACACACTTATGTACATATGTATGTATGTATGTATGTACGATGTGCTGACTTAAACAAAATCTAACCAGCAAGAACAAGAACTGCTGCTATTAAACCAAACAAAACGTGCGTCGAAAAAAAACAAAAACAAAAAACGAAACCAGCTTCGGTTTAATTATTATTTTTAGTAGTCGCTATCGTTATTTTGTTTTTTTTTTCTGTGGATTTCTTCATCCTTTTGTTTGTTTGTTTCCTGTGTATGCTGTGTGCTGTTAGCATGTGTGTGTTGAATTGTATTTTCCTCGTGCCTATAAATGTTGTGTTATTCTTTCTATATTTTTGTTTTTGCTTGTATTTTAAATAATCATGTATATTTGTGTCTCTGTGTATGTTCATACGTATAGGTAATGATGCTGGCCTGTTCACTGTGTGTGTCATAGCCTAAGTATTTGTATTTGTTTACCCTAATTTTATATGGAGAGTGGTGTGTATAGGAAGTGTATGAGTGAGAGAGAGGAATTGAAAAAAAAACTTGGGTCATTATTATATCATACCATATGCATACAGGTATTTTTATGCACAAACACATGAAAAAAAAAAAAAATAAAAGAGTACGATGATTGTATTGCAGGGTGTTGAGCTGAACAATCGAAACAAAAATTTCTGGGGATGTGTCCAATTTCAAAACATAGTAAAACACATGTGTGTGAAGATAAATTCGAATTTGATAAGCCAAGACGCAATCCATAAATTTTAGCAGCGCCACATTTGGTGTTAACAGAGCAAAATATCCTCTTAACAGAACAAAATTTGCCCTTAACAGAGCACTGTTAGCTGCTTAACACTATCCAAGCCCACTTGTTTAGGTGCTAATTTTGGAAAATACTCGAGGTCTATGAGTACCATACTGTATGCAAAGCAAGGTTCCAAGCCCTCTTAATATAATCACCAATATAGTCACATATAAAGTAATATGGTATTGAGAAAATTGGCTTTGGAAATATCAATTTTTTGCTGGAAAATTCTATACAAGTGGCCATTTTTGGAACATATAAGAAATAGTACACCATACAGACTACATGCAAATACTAGTCCAGAGGGTCCTCTTTCGACCCGTAGTAGTGTGATAGCTGGAATAATTTTGAGAGTTGAGAAAAATTTCCGTCCTACATCCCCATCAACCATCCTTTACATTTCAACACTTTTCTTTCTTTACAAATAATAATGATCATAATGATAATTATATTTTATGTCAATAGTCTGCAATAATAATTGCAAAGTAGAAGACTACTGCCACTGTTAACACAGTTAACAGTGCTCTGTTAATAGCAAAGTTTACCCTGTTAGAGGCAAGAAGTGGCGCTGCTAAAAGTGTGGGTTTGCGTCTTTGTTTTTTTAATTCGAATTTATCTTCACACATATGTAAAACACTTCAAATTCTGCTATGATTTCCAGAACCCCAGTGCTCTCAATCTGACTACTGAAAGCGATAAAATGTTATGTTGTTAAGTGCGGAATGATGTTTGGGACATCGTTTACACTAATCCTGCAAGTACCAATGACTTCTAAACACGCAGTACTCAAAGATTTCAGGTAGAGCTAGATGTATACGTCATAGTGGCAAATACAAAAACAGCCTGTGGTCCTGGAACCCATTATACTCTATTCCTAGAAAGCGGACAGAATAAATGTACACCCGTTGACCATAGTAATTCCGTTATAAACCTTAAAACAGTTAGAATATCGGCATTCTGAGAGATAATTTGAATGCTCCCTTTCGGGGTAATCAACCACCTCCTATACAAGGAGCCGGTCATTTACAGAAGAGATGCTTTATCATCTCCAAGATCTACTCATCTCCAAATACCCTGCAGAAATTCGGCTGAGATTTGTCCCGAATTTCTGTCACGAACAACTTGTGACTTATACCACACCATTTCTTTGGCAGCAAACCGTCCTAATCATCAGTGCTTAATCACCCTGTATAAACTCGTTATAATATTAGAGAGAGAATATGCTTGGGTACTAAAAAGTTTAACCCCTTGTATGTGTTTAATGATGCAGTGATTCTCTCTTTTTTTTCTGCTACGTGTTGTAGCATAGCAAGCTATAGAGACGACACTCGCCTTCACACACAGGTACAGGCACAGATACAGATACATATAGACAAACATATGTATGTACTATGTATATATGACTGTATGTATAGCATATGAAATCCCCGTTAGCTTTAGTTCAAATGACCTAAAAGCCTCGATTTTATTTGTCAGGTGCTGGTGTTTCTTTTCAACTCAACTTTCTTTTTTTTGTGACGTTTTCACTTCTTTTGTCCCTTTTTTGTTTGGGTTTTTTTTTTTTGTTCTGCCAACCAACCAGTTTTACACTCGCTTGTATTATGATGTACCACATCTAACGGTAAATAAATAAACGTGTTTTGGTTTGAATGTGTAAGAGAAAGAGTTTTTTTTTTTTTCATACACCCACAAATACTTGTCATTTTACTGCCGCATTTAAATATGGTGGCCGCATATGAAAAATATAAAAATAAACAAACGAACGAACCCAGCAAAAAATCCCAGTGAAAGCGCCATAAAGTATGCAACAAAAAAATAGAAAACACTTCATAGAGAAAATAAATAGAAAGTCGTGTAGATGATGTACATATGTGTCTGTGTGTGTTGCTCTCTTAAATAAATAAAAAGTGAAAAATTCTGAGGAAAAAAAATTGCAACTTTTAGATTTCATCTTCTAAATTCATGGCATAATATTAGGCTTACTTTAAAACACACAGCAGCGGCAACAATAGTGCTGGTTCCACGAAAGCAGAAAAAAAATTTAAACCCGTTCCGTAAATCAGCTTTTGTTGGCTTTTCACACAGTTTTCCGGTTTTGACGATAACAACTATCGCACACACATACACACACAGTCATACCTTTATTTCTATATAATGGCCTACAAACAGTTGGGTTTTTCTAGAATATTTTTTCTATTTTCTGTACTTTTTTATTGCATTAAACCAGGCTGACAAGTAAAAGTTCTCTTTATTAAAACAAAAAAACAAAAAAGGAAAGGAAAAAAAAATGACTGTGACAACAATGGCTGCATAAATCTCACGGCTAAAGTAAGGCTTTAGAAAATAAGAGACATCACAACAGACACAATAAAAAAAGAGACAAAACATCCCATTAAATGGACAATTTTAAATAGTTATGGCAACAAAGCTGCTAAAATATGAAAAATAAAATCTTTATAATCAAGTCTACTTAATTGTAAATACGTTGTTGGCAAATAGAGAATTTTTATGGAATAAATTAAGGCATACTCTTAGGGGTATTTACATTTTTTGTAGCCTGCTTTTAGCGATAAAAAAGTATTTTTGCAAAATCTTCCTATTGAATCGTTCCGTCGTTTAAACCCCATGTCTGACATTCAAAACAAAACGAAATTTAAAAAAATATTACTTCGGCGACTTCGTCTTTCAGCAGTCTTCTGGGAAGAGTTCTGAGCGCAAATAAAATTGGTTTTTAAAGCCTGTCGTTCGGAGTAGATGTTAAACAGTGAGTCTAGTCACAACAAGAGCTGTAATAACCAATTAGGACCACTTTGCAACAATGCATTTGAAACTTTCATTACTTTGTCAGCAAACATAGCCTGCTCTAGCCTTGAAGTTAAAGTCATTGTCAAGCATTGCGTCCAAATATTTGATGTACTCCGAAAGGCTTTTATATCTCTCTCACCATCTTGAATATTCTTAAAAATTCAGTGTTACATTAAAACCGTGTGATTATGTTCTATCCACCCATTTTGATAAGTTCTAAAGCAGGTTATCAAACACCCAAAAAAGCGGTTTTTACGTCACGAAACGGATAATCGAACATGAAAGCTTCAATAATGGCTTTCTAGCAGATAAACTCACCCCAAGGGAGCTGTCCATAGAAAACGGTGAAACTATATTCAACCAATCGAATTTCAGAGAACTAAGGACTCATCAGACAAGTGCTCTACTCACGCGGATGTCTTAGGAGAGGACTATTGCATTTCGTTTTTTAAAAGAACAGGCAGTTATCAAGTAACGCCTTTAGAAGCATAAACCTGTCGTTAAACATCTCTTTTTATCTTATTATTTCGTTTCTTTAATTCAGTTGTATTCATTATAGGTTTTCCAAGTGACCAGGCAATGGGTTTACTGTAACAGGGTCTAGATTAATAGGGTTGCCAACTAGGATAGCTTTTAGAAACAATATCCTCTGTCAACATGCATTGTATCTACTGGCGATGGATGTTTTATTTCTTTTTCCCACTTATTTTCAGATGTGTGTGAAGATAAATTCGAATTTAAAAACCAAAGACGCAAACCCATACTTTAGCAGGGCCGCTTTTTGCCTCTAACAGCGTAAATTTTGCTATTTACAGAGCACTGTTAACTGTTTAACAGTGGCAATGGTAGATTAGTCTTATACTTTGCAATTATTGCAGACTATTGACATAAAACATAATTCTCATTATGATCATTATTATTTGTGAAATTTGGTGGGGGTGGATGGTGCAAATTTCCAGCTATCACACCATCACGGTTTGAAAGAGGACCCTCTGGACTACCATTTGCATATATGTATGGCCACCGATCTTCTAGGGAATTTTCAAGCAAAAAATTGATATTTTCAAAGCCGATTTTCTCAATACCATATCACTCAATATGTCACTATGTTGCTGATTATATTAAGAGGCCTTTGGAAAAGGTTCCAAAGAGAGGTCTTTGCATATAATATGGTACTCAAGGACCTAGAGTATAAAATTAGTTCCTAAAGAATTGGATTTGGTCAGATGGATACTGTTAAATAGCTAACAGTGCTCTGTTAAGGGAAAATTTTGTTCTGTTAAGAGGAAATTTTGCTCTGTTAACGCCAAATGTGGCGCTGCTGAAACGTATGGATTGCGTCTAGGGTTTTCAAATTAAAATTTATCCTCAGACACACTATTTTCAGGAGGTACTGATAGCTGATCTTGCTGTTATGTTCGTTGTTGATGTAAATACTCTCTCTCTTTCTCTCTCACCCTCTCTGGGGTCTTCAAGGGTTATGAGTTATCCTCTAAATTTTTTAAAATTGGAAAAACGCTTTTTTCTATTTATCAGGGGTTTTAAATCTGAAGTGGTAAAGTTTAAATCACTGGAAACACTTGATCTCGCGGTGACATTTACTTCCCATCAAAGGTTGAGCGCACATTATTCGCCTCTGAAAGTGATGCTGTACGTTATGAGGATTTCTTTTTTCAATCTCTTTGTCTGCTGTTGTCCTTGTATACACACCTGCTCAAAATAATAGATACACCTTATTCTAAAATATTAAAGAAACGTTAACTGTAAAAATACCCTCGAAAACGCAGCGAAAACTATTTTTTATAGTACCATCTGACTACATCTTTAAAATGAAAAATTTGACAAACATATGCATTTATTTAAATATAAAAAGAGAAATTCCGATGAATCCATAAAAAATTGTTGATCATAATAATAGATACACTTGATCATAATAATAGATACACTTGAGACTTTCCTAAGTTCTTCAATATCTCTCGCAATGATTTGCCGTGATTTCTCATGGCTTTAACAACTTTTTCCTCTTCTTCAGTTCAATGATAATTTTCTTCCATATCTTTTATAATATTTTTTGATTTTTATGTAATTTTATATCAAAATGGAATTATTCTTATCGTTTCACATAAACGCAATGAAAAATCAATCAAAAATTTAATTTACTATGGAAAAAATTATAAATAAGTCATACATACATAATTGGTCATTACAACCCTTCAGTCAGGATTACGACCTAGCTTCTCACACCACTTATGTTGTGTGCGTTAATTTTTTATACATGAGTGGCGGGACCTACTGTTTAAAGTCGACTCCGAACGACAGTTTTTTGAGAAGCTTTTCATGGCAATTTTATTTACTCTCAGAGTTTTTGCCAGAAATCTGCTGAGAGGAAGTCGCCGAAGAAATATTTTCATATTTTCGTTTTGATGTCTGACCTGGGATTCGAACTCGGGCCTTCAGTCTAATAAGCCAACACACTACCTACTAGACTACGGCGACTTATTTTTACAGACGGCCACTAAAGGCGCCTACGAACTAAATAAGGCATACAACTTAAGGCTGGCTTCTTATATACTATTTTTAGAACGGTGGTTGCTTTACCCGATTATAACTACTAAGCGGGAACGAGAAAAGCCTCCTCTCAGTTGAGCCGCAAAGAGTGAAGGATCGTCTTGTTCCCGTGCTGTGTTATAATCGAAAGGGCGAGGATGGTCAACGGGGTTTCGTGCATAGGAGGATAGTTTAGTGCGCAACTTACATCTAAATTGTAACTTACATCTATTTATAAAATTATTGTCGCATATATGGTGTTATCGGTTAACATCTTAACATTTAGAGGTTGGTGGTATCCTAGTGTTGTAAAGCTGTATACCTTCTTTACAACGTAGACGGCTAGGCCGCCTATAAATAAGTCAAGTGTATCTATTATTATGATCAACAATTTTTATGGATTCATCGGTATTTCGCTTTTTATATTTAAATAAATGCATATGCTTGTCAAATTTGTCGTTTTAAAGATGTAGTCAAATGAAACTATAATAAAAAATAGTTTACGCTGCGTTTTCGAGGGTATTTTTACTGTTAACGTTTCTTTAATATTTTAGAATAAGGTGTATCTATTATTTTGAGCACGTGTGTAGTTATACAAATGTCAAGTCTCTACACTCTCTGTAATACATGCACACACAAATGTGTTTAAATAAATAATGGTGTTAAAGCAACAACAACAACAACAAGACCAACAACAATATGTACGCTTATATGACATTTAAAGTCATATGGTTGTTATTCTTTTTTTTTGTTTTCTTTGCATTTTTTTTTTTTCTTCATTCTTTTTCTAATTCTATATTTGTCAGTAAGCCATTCGTTATACGCTCTCATTTTTTTTTTCTTCCTTTCTTGGTGTGCTGTTTAATATTTATGTTTGTATGTGTGTGCCTTGGTGTGTATGTGTGTGCTAAAGTGGCATTTGTTACAATCTAAGTAAGGGTTTATATATGCTCTTCATAACGAAAACTTGTTTTTTTTCTATCTATCCTCCTCCTACTCCTTTTTTTTTTTGGGTTACACAAATTTAAGAGTGTATGAGTAACACAGTAAATATATACGAGAGAGAACACGAGAAAGAGAGGAGACATAGCAATAGAGTAAGTGTTACAGCGAGGTTTTCTCCAAGTGTTATAGCGAGTTTTATGTGTGTGTGCCTTTATGTGTCTTTTCAGTGAGACAATGTTGTTATTTTTTTTTATCAGTTTATATGACATGTGCACACACATGTTTGTTTGTTGGTATTTTTTTTGTGTCTTTATTTTTTGTGCTAAAAATATCCACTTTCGATAGTTGTTGTTGTTATTGTTGTTGCTGTTATTATTCTTTACCAATAAGCTTATGAGAAGCGCGTGTATATGCGTGTGCTTGTGTTATTGCACGCAACATGCAATAACAACAATTTACAAAAACGTGAAAGAAAAAAATTCGTTTTTCGCATGAAATTGTGTGTGTGTGTGTTATTACTGCTAAAACTGATAGCTCTCTACACATACACACAAGTGTTGCATATGTATGTATGAGTGTGTGTATATGTTTGTTTGCTGTTATAGTTAAGACCACTACCATGTCAACTACTTATGTCAACATAATTTCTTTATTTTCTTTGCTTCTCCTCCTTGTTTTCATTCACCAACACTGTAGTATACTGAGTGTGTACGCTTTTTGTGTGTGTGTGTAGTGTGTGTACCAGCTAAACATGTTTTCAGTTGTTGCTGTTACTGCTGTTACTCTTGTTGTTGTTATTATTGCTATTCTAACACATTATCATGTCAAAAAATAGTTTCGTTAACAACTTGGCAAAGCTGTTAAAGAAAAAAATTCGAAAAGAAGCATTTTTTTCTATGTTTTTTTATCATCCTTTTTTATACCCCTTGAAGTATGCTTAGAAAAATTGAAAACAAGAACGCTTCAAATCAATGGAAAACATGAAATTGAATGGCAATTTGTTAAGGTTATAAAGCTTTTTTATGCTTAAAATTGTCAAAGTAAAGGAAAAACGAATTTTAAATTAAAATGCCAACAAATGTTTCAAAACAAGTGTTATTGGCCACTTGAAATGAAATCTAATAATTAAAAGAAAAAACAATCAAGCTTTACCAAAGGAAAGTTACAACAATTAACAAATTACAGTAATCCTTCGATTTACGTCGCCTCGATTAACGTTGTTTCGATTTATGTCGTCAAATTTTTTGTTCCCTTTAACTTCAATTTGCGTCTTTATTCGATTTACGTCGCCTTTTTTGGAACCAACTGCGACGTAAATCGAGGGATTACTGTAAATTCATATAAATTTTTTAAGTTCCTTGTTAAAAACATACTACTTTGTAGTATGAGCAATATGAAATTCGATTTACGATCGAATTCGATCGAATCAACTGCGACGTAAATCGAGTGATTACTGTAACTTTTTTAAGTTCCTTGTTAAAAACATACTACTTTATAGTATGAACAATATGAAATTCGATTTACGTCGCCTTTTTTGGAACCATTTGCGTCGTAAATCGAGGGATTACTGTATTGTTGAATTTTTTTGTCCAAAAGTCTATCAACTGGGCTATTAGTTTTGAAACAAGAGATTGTTTAAAATTCGCCAACTTTTTTCACTGTATTGAACTTAATAATGTGGCATGTACAACCGTTGACATAACTCTTTTGCACAAATAATCCATTCAAGAAGCCACTCGTCCAGCCAGAACATCATAAAAATAGTAGAAAGTGCCACATCTTGAGAAAATAATAGGATTCCATGGACAAGATTTCATATAAAAACAGCCAACACATGTTGAAGGCAACAAGCGCAATGAGTTTTAAAGCTCTGTTAGGCTGTTACATTATTTTCTATGGGCAATCCTCTACTCTTAAGTTAGTATTTCAAGATTCTTATATTGTAACTCGCCTGAAACTAATCTTGTGATTTTACACAAGAATTCTAAGCCGTTTGTTCTCTGATTTGGTCTGCTCTGGAGACACTGTGAATGTCTATGTGCACGGAGCGGAACTTAAAAAAGGGAGACTGTGGAACTTTAATTTTAAGGCACCTCCCCACATATTGTATTGTGTATGTATTGTGTTTTAGGCCGCTTTAATGTTAATTAATCATGCTGTAGAATTGATCCTGAGTAAAAGATCTTTAACAGGTCTAAACGCGTTGATATATCAAGCGACTTTCTCATCTCTACTCTCTCGGCAATTTTGTGTCAGTCTAATATGGATTCTTGTGATTACAGGAATATAACGATTATTTGCTAAAGCAGACACACTCTTATTGTATACCAAGCCATTCATGTCTAAAGTATACTTTCTACCTATGTTAGGTGGCACGGCTTCTTGTTGCATTAATCTACGCCGCTATCTGTGCTTAAAACAATTTTGATTTGTAGTGAGCAACTAATTTTTAGTGGTCATAGCATTCATTTGGTGTGAAAGAAAATGTTGTTTCATTTCAAAAATGCACCAGTTCACACATACACTATTGCCATCAGACAACTTTGCCCTGTTTGCTCTCTCAAACCTTTAAACAGTGAAGTCATAGAGTCTGGCTATTTGCACAAACTATCCAAGTAGACTTACTGTAAACAAAGTATCGAGTCTATTGAATAGCTCCGCTAAAATCAAAATTGTGATGTGGAAAATAGGGAAAATATGGCCCTAAATTTATTACGTTTTCTTTGTAAGGTTGACTAATTTTTGATCACATTGAAGGCGTATATTTAATAACCGAAAATCTCTTTGTTTTACGGCAATTGAAAGTGGAAATAAAAATTTCCGATTTTTTTTTTAAATACTTTTATTCACTTTGGAATTGAAAATAGAATTTCCCTCCACCATTGTTTAGCTTCATTTTTTGTTTTCCTTTCTTTCTTCTACAAACACCATTAATTCGTTTACAGAGAGATAGACAAACAGACGGACATAGAAACAATTCAACACAAAAATGAATTGTTGTGCCATAAATTCATTTCCTTTTATTTCCTCTACTATTTATATGTGAATTTAATTGTTTAAGTATGCGTGTATGGTGCGTATGTGTGTTTTGTTTCTCTTAAAAAAAAAAATAATAGAACAAGCAAACGTTGCTCTAACAGTATAAATGGCTTAACAACACAAATATAATCAGACTAAACACACACATACACACGCACACAGATAATGCAAGACAATAGAGCAGAGAGGCGCAAAGAAAAAAAAAACAAGAACAAAAGACAGGAGAGACTATAAAAGAGCAATAAAAAGAACAACAATTTTTTGAACAATGATTCAGAAGAAGAGAAAAAAAAACAGAAATAAATTAAGAAAATCAAATACACTCTCATCACAATAAAAAAACAAACAAAAAAAATATAAGTAAGTATAAGTATAAAATATATATATTATATATATATATATAATATTTTTTGTAAGTAAGCCTGTTAGGTAGGCTGTGCATGTATGTATGTAGGTATGTGTGTGTGTCTCCATATGGTTTCTGTATTGTTATGGTGAAATATTTAAAAAACCTGACATTTGACATTAAAATGTGATGAAAAAATATTTTTTTTTCGGGTTTATTTCTCTTATGTTCCAAGTTCATTTGTATGATAAACAATGCAAACTGAGAGAGAGGGACAGAGTATGTGTCAGCCTGAAAATATGCTTTAATAATATGGTTTCAAAGGAAAGGAAAAAATAATTTAAATACTTTGGAGTTTTGAATAAAAAGCAGCATAAAGAAAGGATTTAACATTTGAAATGAAATATTTGAAAATACAAGTGAAGATCAAGGATAAGGATTAGAGAGAGTAAAATAAAGGGAGGCAGGAAAGTTAAACAAATTTCAAAAAGACAACAATTTTGAAAGGGCATAATAATAATAAGCTTGTTTGGGAGAGAAACGATCAGAAAACCATTACTTACTTCCCTAATTTATTATTACAACCCTTTAGTCAGGATTGCAACCTACTTTCTCACACCACCCATGTAGAGTGTTTAAAATCGATTCTTAAGATAGTTTTTTGAGAGGTTAAAATCATAGGTTCTAGGTCTAATAAGCCAACATATCTGTATTGCCACAGGAGAGACTACCATTCTCATTCTTATGATAATTCCTAGAGATGGTTCCTCTGTGTAACCCAGTTGAAGGAAACTAATGTGACGGCTATTATTGCGAAATACTCTATTGAAATATCATCATGACACTGTTTTTGCTCCATTGTGTGGGAGCATATGGTGCTCAAATTCTCGATCAATATGAAATGTATAGCAGTTTTTGATTAAATGGCAACTCTATTATTCTAGAACCTGCTACAACAGACAAATCAGCTCTTCTGGCGTAGAAAAAAAATTAAAAGTAGTTAGAAAGACAAAGAAGCTTTATACCACCCCTGTGCTTCTTAAAGGAGATAAAGCAATAACAGGCACATAGTCTACGTAGAATAATGAAGCGCTCTGTATGACTAGGTTCCAAAGTAAAATGGAGTTGGTTAACCAACAGATCACATTACAAGGAATGTGCTGGATTGGAACCTATTAAGTAATTGTGGTGGTGGAAGACTAACACTGATATATGGAAGGCATATGCAAAAAGGGATTTTTTTTATTGATTGGTCTTAGCTGGATAGAAATCATGCAGATGGCTCGTGATAAGATTGTTTGATAGAATTTTATGGCAGCTTCATTTTCCTTAAAGGACTTTAAGCTGAATATGTCATAACAAGTCGTATGTCATTTTCTATTAAAGATTTCATTGCATATAAAAAATTGATTAACGTTATACTTTTCATAGCATATTTTTGGGCACCATATAAAATATTTAATAAGAGACTTAAGAGTATTTATTTAAATTGCAAGTGATTTATTTTCCTTAGAATATCACTCTTTACAAGGAAATAATTTAAAATTTCTTTACTTTATTTAATAAACTTCTCTAAAGAGAAATGAAAAAAAATTATAATTTAAACAGTTTAGATTTTTCATTTTTATACACAATATTACCCCATATTTATACATTTTCATTATCTTTATCTTTCTCTCTTTCTCTGTCTTTCCAGGTAAGTTTCATGAATTTTATGAAAATGTATGTAAGACTTGTACTTGTCGCTGCTACAGGTATCGTATAAAATGCGTATTAATGTCAAAAGAAAATATTTTTATTATTAAAATCAGAAAGTTATAAAAACATTTTCTTTCTTACTTTTTTTTTTTGCATTCAAAACTGTTTAGCATATTTTCATCTCTTCTTGCTTGCGCTCCCTAGAGCTTTTGGCAAGAGCAAGTAATCTTGACGTGCTCTCATATGTAAGCATCGTAAAGCAAAAATTTTATTATATTCGCGCTTAAAAGTATGCAATGAAATATTCGCAGTAAAAATAATATCAAAAAATTCCTGGTTATTAAGATTTTATTCATTCATTTTAAATGAAGAATTTTTAAAGCATATTTTAGGTCACACAGCTGGCATCATTTTTTCTTTTTTTTTTACTCAGGAAAATTAGTTTAGTTTTTCACTTATGCGACTTAGTTTAATTTATATATTGACGTTAAATTCTGCTTTTTCTGATGTATTAATAATATTAGGAAATTAGGCTACGAAGGTAGTGGAAAATTCTGGATGCAAAATTTCTAAAACCATTTAAAATCCAAATCTATTGTCTTAATTCTGCACCTCTGTACTCTAGATCAGAGGCATAAGATATTGTTACATTTTTACCTTCTAAAAACGTTTAAAATATGAGCTCGTAGATTGCAAATAAAATAAAAATTAATTTGTGTTGAGTTTTAATTAAAATTCTTTATTATTCGCACAATTCTGTGTGCCACTGTTCACAACTTGATGTAAACAACAACAATTACTAGACAATTGTTCGACAGACCTTTGTAATGGAGATCTTTCAACCACGATTACTCTCTTCAAACGCACCGCTTCTTCAACACAAGACTGACTGAACTTTAATAACTCAGTCGCAAGCATTGCCTTGCCTTTTATATGGCAAAGTAAACAGTCTGATGAATGTTCTTGGAGGCGAACGTGCATGACTTCGCCTTATCCAAATCTCTATAAATGTAAACATCGTTGTTTACACTTATTATTGTAGTGTTGTTAGTATATTTTTGTTTACTTGTTTACCAGTTTTTATGCTGGTGTTTGTTATTATATTAAGCAGTACGATAATTTGTAAACAGGTTTGTTTACTGCATTGTTTTGTTTTTGTAGCTTTGTTTATAATTTTAATGTTAATCTAGGTTTTTCATTTTCGTAACAATATGTTCGATCGTTTCAAACTGGGCTATATCACTAAATTATGTGTAGAAAATGAGTATGACGGTGTTGAAAATATCCGGTCCACCAAAAACTGTCTTAGATAATCTGTGTCAGCCCTGGGCAATATGAAATTCTTCCGTTTACACTATTTATCTTTATTTCTAAGAGATTTTTTTCAAATTTTAATATAATTGCCTTATGCAACCTAAAAGTATGCCACATTTCTCTCTCTCTCTTCCCTAAATGCTAATATTGTATTATAAATTAAAAACATGGAGAAAACATATTGAAATTATTTATTTAAAAATTATTCCTGAACTCTTAAAGCAGCTCCTCCTCTGCAGAAAAAAAGTTTTTCTCAAATGTTTTTTATTTTTTAAAAACAAATTATTCTTGTCTTCTGGCAGTTGTTAAAATCAAAAAACCAAAACTTTATTGAAAGTCTGTCCCTAAAATGCATTTGAATTTAATGTGCCACATTGAGAGTTATCTGTGTATGTACTCAAGTCCAGAGAAAGTTTTTAAACAAATTTTTAATGTACGCCCCCCCACTTTTAGGAAGTTTCGAACAAAATAAGGTGGATGATTTACAAACTCGAAATTATTTTCATTTTGCTTTCATATGTGGTTGCATAAGGTTTCAATAAGTAAAAGAGAGAGTAACCTTCTTAATTTGTGGCATTCCTTAATTTTTTATTGCTGTTGCCTTAAATCAAAGCTTCGGTCAAGTTTCTTTAACCACAGTACTTAAAACATGGAAATGAGAAAATAAAGTTTTTCTTATTTAAAGCATACTTTAGGGAGCATATAAGCACTGTTTGATGCATATTATAAAATATTAAATAGCAATTGTAAACTCTCTGGCTCACTCTTGTCTTTCCATGCTGTATATTTGGTCGAAGTTTAAGTTTAACTGCCTTGTTTTTGTTGTTCCTGGTGTTGTTGAAATTGTGTAGCAGCTTTTTAGGAGCAAAGTTTAACTAAACCAAAGTGTATTGTATTTTTGTTGTTTTTATTGTGTTTTCCTTATTAGTTCATAAATATTTCAAATAGAAATTAGAAACTTTTGAAACTTCAAATAGAATATTAAAATTGTGTTGAAAAAATGTTATTTTTTAATAATATCGTTTCCTATGTTTACCATATGATAGCACCCTTAAGGTAGGCAATAATCTTATTATGTTTACATGTGCCATAACATATGCAGCTTTAAACATTTTAATTGAAATATTTAAATTTTATGTATGAAATATTTACCTGTATCGATATTTCCACCTAAGTACACTTTTTCTGGCAATCCAGACATTACCGGTATTAATAATAGCTCTGTTCTTACAACTTTCGCACAGGTTATCGACAACTGCATTGCAATACATATTGGGTGGTAGGTAGGTAGGATTTTCCCTGAAAATTCTCTAATTTATGCGTCTCGCGTCTAATTAACCAACACACTACCTAATAGGCTACGATTACTACCCAGTTTTCTGGCAAAAGCTCTGAGAAAACTGCTGAGAGAAAATGAAAAGTTTTTTAAATCTATCGTTCTGTGTCGACATTAAACTGTAGGTCCCATCGGTTATGGATAAAATTAATACACACAACGTGAGTGATGTGAGTACCTAGGTTGTAAAGAGCAATTAAGAACCTACATAAAACATCAGTGAGACTGCATTGTACGGTAGGAGTCCTGGTGCTTTCTTCTACTACGACATAATGCTACGCATGTACTACACATCCCGAAAGTCGTTTAGGGGCTGTGCAAAGCTTGTGGCTGGAGTTTTCAGTAAAATCTTCTGATGTACTATGACAGCCATGCTGCAACCACCTTTCTTGCGAACGTCTTCTCTAATTTGCTCTTGTCTATGAATGTCAGGGTTGCTCAGCGAAATTTCTAACCCTTCGAAGGTAAACCTTATATTGGACTCTGGACTATTGATGTGTATTTTGTTTGATTCCTTATTTTTTATTTTAACTTCCACTATCGTAATGGACCCGGCTTCTGGCCCAAGTTCGATCATACTTTTCAAAGAGTGTACATTCAAAATATACTCAAGGCTGTGCAACAGCCTTCAACTTCAACTTGATATATGAACGATAACACAATCGAACGGTATTTACAACCGTTGTAACGTATTGGATCTGGAGAGAGAGAGCTGAACGATGAGATTTTATAAACCAGAGACAACAAGTCTAGTTTCGTATTCTCATACATCGTTTTTAATATTGAGTGTCCTTTATTCCTTTTGTCTTATTTAAGGAGCATAGGGCTGTCAGACATCATTTTCTTTGTCTTCTTATTTAATTTCTGTGCTTTAATTCAGTTTGATTAATTCAGCTTTTGCAAGCTAGCTAAGTAATTGGTCTACAGTAGCATTTTCTAAAATGATAGGGTTGCCATTCGCCAATCCCTAGAACAATTCTCTTCAGGAAAATGTACTGATGTGTTATTATTGATGTGAAGTGGTGGCCAGCTGGTCTGGCCTTCCTATCATATTAGAGGTTCATATTATCCTCTCTAGCTTTTAGATTCCTAATGTCAAATGTAGACACACACTGGCATTTCCCAATAATTTCCTCATCGCTTTTCGGTTACGAGAACTTAATTTAAGTTTTAGATTCTATTGTATCTGTGGTTTAATAAGATGCAAATTTGACTCATAATGGATATTTTCAATTTCAATCACTTGTGTCCTCAAATATAAAAAAAGAAGTTGCAAACACTTCATTTCCCTTTGAACATTATAAAGGTGGTGGGATGTTCCCATTTTCCAAACTACAAACATAATTATGGTTTCTATTCAATTTCAATTTTTTTTTGTTTTTATTTCAAACAGAAATCTATTCTCCTGTAATCCACCTTAAATTGCTGTTCACTATTATATTAATAACTTCCGTACACTCGTTTTAAAAATTCTTTTGTCGGCACTACTTGTTCTATTATTTCTCACTCTCTCTATCTCTCTCTGTCACTCTTTTCTTTTCGGTTTAAATACAAACAATTTAAAGCCATTATTATAACGTTTAATCTGTATTATATTCGTTCTCTGTACAGTCACAAAACGGTTTTAGCCAACAGGATAAACAAACACTGAAACACACACACACACATAATGAATGAATTTTTAACAGATTTGTGAACAGCAATTAGTTTTGTTTGCTCAATTTGCAAAAATATCACACACAAAAAACAGGATTTTCCACACATATATACATACATACACAAAATGAGCAAAAATATTTAGCTTAGCATACTTTTTGGGGGGCCATTTAAACTTGTGTATGAGAAAATCAAAGCATACTTTTAAGGAATTCTAACAAATTTCATTGTGAAACACAAAAAAAATTAAATTATTTTTCTTCAGCTCTATTGTTCCATTGAATGCGTGTAAATACTTTAGTACAAAAAACAACATCAACAACAACAATAATAAAAACTGTTACAATTACTTTCACTGGATTTTTTGTGCCCTAAAAATCCACAAAATTGCAAAATAATGGCTTAAAAGCATTTAAAATCACGGCAACACCTTTTACGGATGCTTAAACTCTCTCTCTCTCTCTGTGTCTCTCTCCTTCTCTATTACTAACACATTTATTTTCAGGAAAACAAGAAAATATTTTTGTAGGCCGGTAAAACATACACACACTTTCTTCCTCTCACTCTCTCACTGTTATTCGCTCTCTCGTGTAATACATGTATACTCGAAATATGTACACAAGTAAATATCCTTGTATTTGTTTTTGACATTATTGTTGGTTGTTATTCTGTTCTGTTAACCCATGAGTATTATTTTAAAAACATTGTTTATGTTCTCACTATCTCTTCCACTCTCACTCTCTCTCTCTCTCTTTCTATTTTTGTTGTTGTCATTTTAGCTGTTGTTTATTATTATTACTTGATGTCGTAGTAGTAGTAGTGTATTGTGTTTCGTTGTTGAAACGGAAAAATATTTGATAAGAACGTGTATTTAACGGGGTGTTGGAGAGACATTATATGTCAGGCTTGGCACTTTTTAATTGTTCTTCAAATTACGAACAGTTTCGTAAAGAAATTCAAAAACGTTTCCAAATTAGCAAATTTAAATTCATAATGAAATCCTTACCACATTAACTCCTTCCTTCTCCGAGCAATATTCAGAAAATTTTGGTTCCTTATATAGCATAGTAAAGAAAAATCCAAAGCATATGCATACAGGACGTTATTTGTATACGACAACAGATAATCCTATTAGTCTAAAACTTGCTATAGTTATTGTTCTCAATTGTCTATTTAACTAGAATTCTTTATTTTTTTTGCACAATTTTGTGTGGCACTATTCACAACTTTATGTAAACAACAACAATTGCTTTGTTTGTTATTCTTCTCTACACTCTTTTGCGTAATTATTAACAATTGTTCGGATCTTTATAACGGACATCTTCAAACCTCGATTATTATCTTCACACTTTGCCTGCTTTGTCTTGCCTTTTATATGCCAACGTAAACAGTCTAATGAATGCTTTGCCTTGCCTTTTATATGCCAACGTAAACAGTCTAATGAATGATTTTGAAGACGATTGCTCGTGGCTTCATCTTCTCGAGATCTCCATAAATGTAAACATCGTTGTTTCATAGTTGTTTGTGTGTTTTGTTTACTGTTTGTTGTTGCATTTTTGTTTACTTGTTTATCCCCTTTTTTTTACTAATGTTGTGAGTATACTTTTGTTTACTTGTTTATCATGTAAACAAGTTCATTTGTTTTTGCTTTTGTAGCTTTTGTTTATCATTTTAATGTTAAACGATGTAACACCATTTTCATTTTCGTAACAATATCTTGTTCTACAGTGAAGCGTATACCAGAGAGGAGAGCCTTCTTGTTGTTTGGCTCATTTCTTAATACAAGTAATGATATGATGCAAAGATGTTCCGGCTTGGTTGACTTACAACTACATGATGATAATTTCTCGGTATAAAACTTTATGAAGAAAATTTTGCGGACAGTGAGGCAAATGGTAATCACACAGTAAAAGGTCTAAGCTAAGCGATGGTTACATTCACTTTTTTTTTTAATCTAATGTCAGAATTTTTAAAATTAAAACCAACCTTCTTTATGTTCAAAATGTTCATGGGATTGATGCTTTAAATCCTTCGTTATCTTCTGAGAAACTGCGAGTAGGCCCCTACTCCTACTAGCTGCAAAATTCTATTCAATATTTCAACTAGCTGTCAATGGTAGAGCGCAGAATATGCCAAATCTATTTCCACTTTCGTCTACGAGTATTGAGTATTGCTGTAGTGTTTGTTCAGAAATCGAATACATTCGTCTCAGGCATGTGTTGACAACGATTTGGATTATCTTGAACGTCTGGTACTACGCTAATATCGCTTAAATTTTATTCGGTATTTTCATCGCCAATGTGATTTGCTTTCCATTAGGCAGTCTCTGATATTCAGAGTGTTTTGTGAATTATTTTAATGAATTTCTCCTTCATGTTCCAGTTATTCTCGACTAATAATAAGACATTCCCCTACATACATACATAATTATTCATAACAACCCTTCAGTCAGGATTACCACCTAGCTTCTCGCACAACTAATGTTGTGTACTTTAATTTTATATATGACAGGCGGGAGCTACAGTTTAAAGTCAACTCCGAACGATAGATTTTTGAGAAGCATTTTCATGGCAATTTTATTCGCTCTCAGAGCTTTTGTAAGAAATCTGCTGAGAGGCAGACGCCGAAGAAATATTTTCTTCATATTGTTACGTTTTTACCTTTTAAAAACGTTAAAAATATGAGTTCGTAGATTGCAAATAAAATAAAAATAAATTTGTGTGTTTAGTTTTAATTAAAATTCTTTATTATTCGCACAACTTTTGTGCCACTGTTCGAACTGCTTCCACTTATACAACGATAACTTTCACAATATGTGCTTATTCGTGATATTTCTCTGCTTACAACCTTTTTGTAAGCAACAACAACACTTGTTAGTTATTCTTCTTTGCTCACAACCTTTTTTGTAAGCACAACACTAACAACTGTTTTCTTCACGCAACTTGTCTGCACACAAGTCTGACTGAATTATAACTCGATCTCGTGTCTTCACACACCACTGGTTGAACTCTCACTCAATTCAACGCGACGTCGTCACACGACTAACTTAACTCGATCTCCGAGAATAACGTGTCTTCATACACGACTGACTGAATTCTAACTGAATCATCGTTGCTCGCTTTATCTTGGCTTTTATATCACTGGATCAACAGTGTGATGAATGCCCTTGAAGGATGATGACGACCTTCGGGAACAATCCAAAAATGTAAACAACTTGTTTCCATTTTTGTTGTTTGTATGTCTTATATGCATTTTGTTTTTACTTGTTTACTTCTTTATTCGATGCACTTTGTTGTTGGTTGTTTATTTCTCTGATCGCTATACTTTGTTGTTGGCTATTTACATCTTTTATCTCTTATATTTTTTTTTTTATGCTGATGTTGTTGCTATATTTTTGTTTATTCTTTGATCACGTGAACAACTGCATTGTTTTGTTTTTGGAGTTTTTGTTTATTATTTTAACAACACCATTTCCACTTTCGTAACAATATTTTCGTTTTGTTGGAGATGTCTGACCTGGGGGGTTTAAACCGTGGCGTCACAAATAGACTACGGCGACTTTATCCTTTGAATCCTTTGACATCTTTTGTACTAAATTTCTTCGATTACGGATTATATTTCTACTCAACGCTTTTTCAATATTTTTTTTTTGTTTATGTGCTGAAAACTTTTCCACATAAGTTATCCAGCTCTGTATGTGTAACTCATTTCCTTTCCAGTTGTTAAACACTCGGCTGTCTTCTTATTTAACTCACTTACTTAACACACACACTCTCACTTAATGTCGCCACTCTTAAAGGCAAACAATAGAAATTTTGAAAAACAACAACAACACATATTCAGATGAGCATTGCCACATAAAAATAATAATTTTATGTTGTTCTTGTTGTTGTTGTTGCTGGATTTCTATTTCATCTCATTATTAACGCTGTGTTATTATTGTTGTTGTTGTCCTATGTTGATGCCATTCATTGTTGTTGTTTGTTGTGTATTTCCTTCTGTGTTTGTCACACACTCTCGCTTCCTACTTTCTCTCTTGATACCGTTATTATGTTGTTTGTGTTGTTTTCCTTTCACTTTTAGAAAATCCCCCCTAAAAAATCTCTTGTGCTAAACACATACTTGTGCACAACACAATACACTCACACTCTTTAAATTTATTGTATATTCTCTCTCTCTCTCTCTCACACACACACACTCTCATATACATTTTATTTGTATTTGGTGAGTATTTTTGAGGTCATATTTTTTAATGCGATATTAGAAAAATGATTTTATGACTTTTATGCTCTCTCTCACTCTCTCTCGCCCTCCTGTCACTCACTAACACATAAAATATATGGCGGTTTAAAAAAAAAGTGGATGAAGAAAAAACCGTTATGTCTTATGTTGCATATTATTTTTGTATTTTTTATTGTTGTTTATGTTGTTGCTTGTGAACGTAAAAATTAAAAAAAAAAATTAATTTTTAAACGTACGCCCAGCTGCTGTTTGACTGTGTCGAGTGGTTTTGTTTTTTAAACTTTATTTGTGAGAGAGAACGACAAAGCAAATTTGCGGTGTCGTTTTTCTCTTGTTTTATGGTTTCCCGTTTATTGTCCAGGAAAAGCTAAAGTCCGATGTGCTTTGCCAACCGCATTTCATTATTTTCATTATTTGAGTGGAAATTTTCTCACCCCAACATCACATTGGAAAGCTTCAGAAATTTGTCGCTGTCGAGCTTCTGTTCTTTAATGGCGAAAGACTTTGTGTAGCAATTTTCAATGGCAATTCTGTTGCCTAGTTCTGCAATTGACCAGACAAATGGCAAGTGGAGACTGTCGTGAAATTCCCAGCAAAGTTTCGATACATTTTGGCAGCCTGTGTCAAAGACATTGGTAATCTAGTAGGGCTATGAAATAACACAAGAACGTTTCTGATGATGGTCAAATTTGAATTGAGATTTCCTCATTACTAACTTAATTGGATTTAGGCCTGCCTTAACACATCCTTCGTTTGTCGCACATCAATCGAGGACAGAGCTTCCTTCCGACTTTCACACAGATCGTCGCATCAAATACTCCTCTCGCCACAATATTATATTTAATTCGAAGCCGTTAACAACATCCATATCGTTCATGAGCTCATACAGTTCCACCTTAGTACGGATGTGAAAATTATCACCGACTCTCACAGAGCCGAAGATAGTTTGTTTAACTTTTTTTTCTCGAACACTTGGGATGCAGCAGCATAGGTATGCAACATTGTGAAATCCCTCAGTCTCAGTGCCATAGAAAAGAAAAAACAGACCGATCATTTAAGGGAGTACAGATTTCGTCACAGGAGAGAAATGCCTGCAACTCTATGATCTATAGAGGCCTGACGGGTACCAGGTTATATCAGGCATAGCAGTGACGAATATTGGAATAATAAATTTACTCCACTTCCAGAACGATGTAAATTTTCATGGTAACAGAGAAGCTAGGTTAGAGGGCGTGTACTTGTCAATTGTGACAAGTACAGTGCCCGGAGGTCGAATTGACCCATTGTACAACGTCCTGGCTTCCCACACCACTCGTGTTGTGTGCGTTAATTTTATACATGAGTGGCGGGACCTACAGTTTAAATTCGACTCCAAACGACAGATTTTTGAGAAGCTTTTCATGGCTATTTTTACTCTCAGAGTTTTTGCCAGAAATCTGCTGAGAGGAAATCGCCGAAGAAATCTTTTCATATTTTCGTTTTGATAACTGACCTGGGATTTGAACTCGGCCTTTTCGTCTAATAAGCCAACACACTACCTACTAGACTAAGGCGACTTTAACAGAGGAGCTAAATTTCTTGACAATATCGAAAGTACACTTGGAGTTTCCGTGAATTGATACATCGCACGTCCTTACAAATCAATTTGCTCACTCCGTCCGTTATATACCACTGAAGGCAGCGTCAACATCCCTAGCTGGTATGCCTAAGTGTACATAAGCAGTGGAAAACTTTTCACTTCATTTCAATTTCAACAAACACTCAATACAATATTCTTTGTTATTAAATTTAATCTTTGAAGTGATTTGTTAAGAGTAACCTTTGTCGACTAGTCGCAGTCTGGCTTCTCTTTGTCGTTGCCTTGTTTTTGCTATATCAATAGATTTTTTCTGGTTGAGCATTGTGAGTCATTGGTCTGCTTTTGTAAGTTCTAGAATAAAGGGGTTGCCATCTATCGTCTTCTGTGAAATTTATTCGATGCTCATTAAACGCTACCGTTTTTTTCTCAAGAGTTGACATTGCTGTACTCTCACAAGATGTGCAGTATTGATATCATCTTCCTTGGAGGGTATGGTTTGTAGGGTTTCTTAAACGGATTCGTAGACTTAGTTTTTAAATTCAAAAACCATCAGGAAAATTTTCTACCAACTTTGATTATTACATCACCTCCATAAGAAACTCTAGCCGATAAGTTAATCTGAAATTTTTTAGAATAATCAGTGAAGTTATAAGCGGTTATAGCTTTCCAACCAAACCAACATTCACTTCCACATGAAATATTTTGTCAGCTATAAAAAACAGTTTAAAAACAATTAACAATGTTAAATTATTTTCATTTTATTTTTCTTTTTTTTACATGAATTTGTTTAACATGTTAATATTTTTTTTTTTTGTTGTCGACCTGTTTTTGTTGTTCATTTTACATTAATTAACAGTTTAACCGCACATTAACATGTAGTTGTTAAGTTAATCCTAAAAATATGCTACACTTTCTCCATCGCTCTCTCTCTCTCTCTCTCTCTTTACTTATAGTTATTAAAGCAGTAGTAGTAATACATTAAATGGAATCATTTATAATTAATTGGCTTTAAATACAAGGTTTTATTTTATACGTTTTATACATTAAAAAATGTAACACAATATGTTTTATCTCGAGCATAGAAATTCATATAAAATAGCTACACTGTTGCGGAGGAGTTGTATTAATCTGGTTGACTTCAAAGTAAATTTTAGATTGTAGGACAGAATAGTTAAGACAATACTTCTATTGGATTTTGAAGTACAAACTTCAATGTGATGTCTTTAAAATAAATCGGCACCCTGCTTTTTTTCCTATATTACAGGCCAATTTTTTTTTTTACAAAAAAGAAAAAAAAATGGAAAAATATTAATGCCGCACCAATGAGTACTAAAAATAGATGATCATATGTAGCATTGTCAAGCTAAAAAGATTATACGTAGTACATTCCACCGTAAGCATTGTTTCCAGACGACGACACATGGCAACCCTATTAATCTAGAACAGTAGACCTATTTATCTGGTAAAAGGAAACACAAAAGAGCTAAAACGGCAACCGTATACAAAGATTGAGGGGAGTCCCTTATGACAGTCCTTTACTACTTAAATGAAGAATATCAAGAAAAAATATAAAACATAGCATGCTTTCAGGCGGCATATTATTATCGGCATATATTTTAGGTGAACAATGACAGAAACCTACTTTATATTACGTTCTACTTACCTTATGGTTTTGGACGACAAGTAGTTGCCGTAGTCTTGTAGGTAGTGTGTTGGCTTATTTGACGTGAGGCGGGGGTTCAAAGCCCAGATCAAAAATATTAAAACAAATATTTCTTCGACGTGTTTTGGCAAAAACTGAGAGAGGTATAGCATTGGCCATTTTATAGTCACCTAGCAGCAACTCGTCTCCTTGCCGTTCGCGTCTTGAGATGTCCACAAACACTACTCCCTCTCTTCCACCTTCCTATAACCCATTTTCCTAGAACCTGCACAATGCACTGCATGAGTAGGGGCCATCCCCTGAGTGCTGGTTTCACCAAAACAAAAAAAAACAACAAAAAATTGCCATGAAAAGTTTCCCAAAAAAAACTGTTCTTCGGATTCGACTTTAAACTGTAGGTCCTGCTACTCATGTATAAAAGTAACACACACAACATAGGTGGTGTGAGAAATAAGGTTGTAATCCTGACAAAAGGGTTGTAATGACCAATTATGTATGTATGTTATTACAATCTTTCAGTCAGGTTTACAGCTTAGCTTCTCAGACCACCCACATTGTGTGAGGACCCACAGTCGACTTCGAAAGTCAGATTTTTTAGAAATTTTTCATGGCAATTTTATTTACCCTCAGGGTTTTTGTCGCTGCTGAGATGATGTCCCCGAAGACATTCTCTTAATTTTTTCGAGATGTCTGAACGAACTGTGTTTTGAACCACCAGATCACGTCAAATGAGCGATCACTACCATGACTTCAAGTTTCCTCTTACATACATACAAAATTGGTCATTACAACCCTTCAGTCAGGATTTCGACCTAGCTTCTTACACCACTTATGTTGTGTGCGTTAATTTTATACATGAGTGGCGGAACCTACAGTTTAAAGTCGACTCCGAACGACAGATTTTTAAGAAGCTTTTCATGGCAATTTTATTTAATCTCTGAGTTTTTGCCAGAAATCTGCTGAGAGGCAGTCGCCGAAGAAATATTTTTTTCCATATTTCATTTTGATGCCTGACCTGGGATACGAACTCGGGCTTTACGTCTAATAAGCCAACACACTACCTACTAGACTACGGCGACTACAGTTTCCTCTTTACCATATGTTAATATGGCAGATCAATTTACGAAATCAATCAAAATGAGTTTTCTATTGTCTCAGATACAATGATTTACCAAACTGCAGTTCGTCGAAAACTTTTTATAAAGGCTATACTAAGTTATACACCCCTGTAACAGCTACGGTGGTGTCTATCCGCTGGGCTTTTTAAGTATATATGAATGGAATATGTGATTTCATTTGACGACAATTTTTATTACATACAGCTACGAATATGAAAGTAGTTAAGGCCCTTTCCTTTCCCCATTACTTTATAATATTTGCCAGATCTTTACAACCAGCATGAAGGCAAAATCTGAGTTTTCAAAGTTTTAAAAGTTTTTAAATACAAATTGCCTGCCTATCATTGTGGGTTTTAAATACATTTCTAAATTTTCTAAAGACATTTTAAAAACCCCTTTAGAATTATGAAATCCATTTAATTTCTGTAATGTTTCAAGATTATGCCTTTAAACCGTTTTGTGTGGGTCTCATGTGTTCGATTTAAAATAAAAATAAACATAAGAATTTTCTAAATTTATTTATAAAAGCCCAACAATGAACGAACAATAGAGTCACAAATTCATTTGCCTCCATTTCTCTTACACTCTTATTCCCTTTTTCATAAATTTTATATTTTTCTCTCTCTCTCCTAAAAGCGTGCTTTATAAAACGAGAAGAAGAGAAGCCAAAAACTATATTGTATTGTATGCTAATAGTATGCAACATTTTAATAGAGTTTTATTTTAATACTCTCTCTCTCTCTCTCTCTCTCTCGCTCCCTCTCTCTCTCTACCAATAACTACAATGGCTTGTTCAGTTTACGTGAGTGCAAAAAGAATTAATATATACACTGTATGTGTATGTGTGTGTGTGAGTACGAGTATATGTTGTGTAGTACTTGTGCTATTTTTAACCAGTTGCTCTCAATTGCTTTTGGCTTTCATTTTTAATTTTTTTTTTTATTATTTCGAACGTGACTTTTTAATGTGGTGGTAAATATTATTGCAAGAGTTCTCTGTGCCACATTAAATGGCAACAAGATGTAGTAGAAGAAGAACAAGCAATTTTTCTATAGAAAAATTTAAGTAAATGCAACAGAGAGTAAATGAGAAGGATACACAATAAGCAGTTGTAGTTGCTATAGTTGTAGTTATTGTTGTTGTTGTTGTCTTGCCATTACATTTTATTTCCTGCCATGAACAGCAGCAACGTAAAGAAGAGAAAAGTTTTGGTAGTTTTTGTCCAGTTTTTTTTTCTGTTTTTTTTTTTTTTGGTTAAGAACGGGGTTGCAAATTAATACGTGCAACAGTAGTTTTT
The DNA here is from genome assembly GCA_927399465.1 of Sarcophaga caerulescens. NCBI lineage: Eukaryota > Metazoa > Arthropoda > Insecta > Diptera > Sarcophagidae > Sarcophaga > Sarcophaga caerulescens. The sequence continues at coordinate 105,987,260 of OV656872.1, read as the reverse complement.
TTCTTTCTAGTTGTTCTTGTTGTTGCTGGTACAGTTTATTTTTTAAAGCTTTACAAATTTGTTAAGCAAAAAACAGAAAAAAAACATTTTTTGTTCCTTAATTTCCACAAAAATTCTCCATTCCAGTTCTCATTCACTTCTGTATGGTGGCAGTGTAGTGTTTTGGTAATTGTTGGAATATTTCTATTATAATAAAATTGTTTTCCTCCTTCCCTCTCTCTCCCTATCTTGATCTCCTTGTTTCTGTCCTTTGGTTGTCTGAAAAAGTTAATTAAAAATTTTTACTCAATTAGATTAGATTTTACGTTTGTAGCCAGAGCGTAGAGAGTACGTACAGTCAGCACTCAGATTCAGTGTGGCATTTAAAACTTTTTCCTTTTCATGTAATTGAGTCCCCCCGAACGTTCACAAAAAAAGGAAGAAAATGTCAGAGTAACTGTATTAAAAAGGACCTTAAATGTTAAGGACTTTAAATCATTTTAAAGTAATTAAATAAACATGATACAGGATAACTAAATTATTGCAAGACTTTTCAAATTTCTGTTTAAATACGAGAGCAGTTCAAAAATTAGCCAATATTGGAAAAAAATTATTTGTTGCATATGTTGTAAAGCCTTTATTAAATTTACTTAATATCACTTTGTGATATTGTTACGTTTTTACCTTTCAAAAACGTTTAAAATAAAAGCTCGTAGATTGCAAATAAAATAAATTTATGTTAAGTTTGAATTAAAATTCTTTATTGTTCGCACAATTCTGTGTGCCACTGTTCACAGCTTGATGTAAACAACAACAAATGTTTTGTTTGTTATTCGCCTTTACACTCTTTTGCGTAAACAATAACAATTGTTCGACAGATCTTTGTAACGGAGATCTTCAAATCATGTTGTTTACATTTATTTTTGCAGTTTTTTTTTGTTGTTGCATTTTTTTTTACTTGCTTATCATGTAAACAAGTTCATTGTTTTTGTTTTTGTAGCTTTTGTTTACAATCAAAACAAAATTTTCATTTTTTTAACAATATTATATTGGCTTCCTACTAAGCTTTTCCTTGAGCCATAGCCAACTATTGACGTGAATATGTTCAACTGCTAACTTAAACAAGTATCTCATCATGCTATTGCTTTATACTCCCTCTTTTTGATATCGATTTGTAATACTGTCTCCTTTAACCAGGTATAATACAATTAAAAACCACAGTCAGTGTGGAATGTCTACCCACTAATTCATTCCATTATCTAAAGGTGAGTTCCTTCCAGCACCACCGATTAAATATTACGTTAACGTATAACGTATTTCATTTTTGATGCTATTAACAAGATATCTCCTTAAAACATTTACTTTCAAAATGCTTCATAAGCCCTGGAAACCTATCAGAAATGCTGAGGACAATAAAATTTTATTTTTTTTTCCTAAACATGAATAGCAGCCGTCGTCTCTCTATGACGACAATACGATGAATTAGAAACTATTTATTTCATAAAGAAAATTTTCATAAATTTTTAAGCTCACCTTTATTATAGTGCCTTAAAGTATGCCAACAATTTTAACGGAAATTATGCTTTAATACACTTTAAATCTTTACTTTCTCTTTACATCTCTCTCACTCTCTCTGCGGCACTGGTCCTTACTATTTTCTGCTGCAAAAATAACGGAACGCAAAAGACAAAAAAAAAAGAAGAAAAAAGAAAAGGATGTTGAATGAGCTGAGGAAAAACTTTAATTAGTTATGCAAAGAATGAAACGCAGAGAACATTATTAACAAAAGCAGCAGCAACAGCAACATTTTGAGTTTATTTTTTGCCACTCAATGTTTCTCTTTCTCTCTTTTTTTTTGTTGCCTTTTCAGTTGCTTGCTCCTCATGTTCTACTGCAATAATTCATTTTAATGCGCCTAGTTATAGGCAACGGATACTTAACATAAAACAAATAAATAAATAATCATAATAACGGTAAAATGAAAAACAACAACAACGGAGAAATATAAATAAAAATAAAACAGAAACACAAGAGAAAAGCAAATTAACTTGATGCATAAAAATAAAAAGGATTTCAAAAGCAAGAAAATAAAAACAATAATTTATAGCATAAGCGCAAGGGATGCAAAGGTACAGCATGATTTAGAGAAGAAAATTAAACTTGTACTTCCTACACCTGTGGCTACAACTGTTCTAGTTACGCATAGAAAGTGAAATTTATTGTAAAACAGAATGAAATGATTAAATGGCAAGAAACGGGTTTCATGAAAGTCATTTTTATGTTTATTTTTCTAGAGTAATTTTGTTTTTTTGATACGTAAATATTTATCTTCTGTTTAATTGCTTTCAAAAAATGTTTACTTTTCATTTCAATTCAATTTCGATTCAATTCAATTTGAATGCATTTAAAATTCATTAATTAAGATAGACGGAGTGTTTGTTTTTTCGTTTTTTTTTTTTTGTATTTATTGAAATGCAAATTTCAATAAATTAATTGTTATTGTTTATGATTAAAAATCAATTTAAATTAACATAATTGAACACTATTTGTTTAGCATAATCAAACCACAAAGACAGAGAGATTGAGAGAGAGCGAAGTGCAGGAAAGGTATTCAATAGAACATTTATTGCTTGCTAAACAAACAGCAAAAAATTTATTCGTATGGAAGGCGTATGAGGAATATTCAATTTTAAATAAAATATTAAGCATACGCCTGAGGTTATAAAAATAATTAATAATACTTATAGGTTACATGTAAAAATCCATAAAAACAAACACTAAATGAAAGGCATTTAAATGAAATTTAAAAGGAATGTTAAGCTGTATTATTAATGATTTAATATTTTACAAAGAGAAAAGGATTTTACTAGCTTAAATATTTTCTTTTTAGATTCATACAAAAATTCCTACTCAATAAAAGACCAGTTAACAGTTTCAGACGCTTTTTATTATCACTTTTTTAAAATGTGTATATAAATAGAGAAGGTGAAAAGAAATAGAGGTTTGAGAAGCTAGGTCGTAATCCTGACTGAAGGGTTGTAATGACCAATTATGTATGTATGTACATAAATAGATGCATTTTGTCTTATAAGGCATTGGCTTGGTGAAAAGTCTCTCTATTTTCAATGAACTTAAAGCTAAAACTACTTTATAGTCCTACCAGGGAAGTATATTTCATTTGATACCTCTAGTTATACACAAAGCATTGTTAAAATATTGTTACGTTTTTAACTTTTAAAGACGTTTTAAACATGAGCTCGTTGATTGCAAATAAAATAAAAATAAATTTATGTTTACTTTTAATTAAAATTTTTTATTATTCGCACAATTCTGTGTGCCACTGTTTACAACTTTATGTAAACAACGACAATTGTAAACACTAACAATTACTCGACAATTATTATACTGAACTTTGTAACGGAGATCTTCAAACCACGATTACTCTCTCTCAAACACATCGCGTCTTCACACAAGACTGACTGAACTTCTGAATGTTCGTGACTTCGCCTTCTCGAGATCTCTATAAATATAAACGTCGTTGTTTCATTATCGTTATTTGTGTATTTTGTTTACATTTATTTTTGTAGTATTTGTTGTTGTATTTTTGTTTAATTGTTTACCATTTTTTTTTTTGTGCTGGTGTTTGTTGTTATATTACGCAGTGCGATAATTTGTAAACAAGTTCATTGTTTTTGTTTTTGTAGCTTTTGTTTATAATTTTAAGGTTAGGCGAGGTAAAAGCAAAACACCAGTATCTAGTTTTTTTTTTCATTTTCGTAAAAACTTTTCAAAAGTTTGCAATCTGGAACAAAGGTCCACTGTGTGAAGTCAAATTGACAAAACTCACTCCAAAAAACATGACTTAAAAAGTCATATAAAGTTCAGTTGTAATGCCTATAGTACGTTTTCTGTCATTCAACTATCCTGATAGTTTATAAATACTATTCCAATCTCATTTTCTATCGGTAAACTGTGAAAGCCTAAGAACTCTACATCTTCTAATTGCCAGTTAAAGACAGAGAAGATGTCCTGTGTTCTCCTCTTCCTTCTGATCATTATAGTTACAGGAAAAGTTCGCATATGGTATTCCTAGTCTACGTGCGTGTTGACCAAGCGGCCAGTGTCTCAGTTTTCACTTGAAAATTATTTTCCAAATTGATTTTATGTTAGTCTTCTAGCAAAAAGCAAATTTTCATGAAATGTTCCTCCAAAATCTATCGTTCAGGCTCGATTTTAAACTCTAGATTCCGTCACTCATGGATAAAATTAACACACCTGATTAAAGATTTGTAATGACAAATTAAGCAAGTAAGTAAGTATATATCAGCAACTTGCTAAGTCTGATCTTTATATAAGCGAGCCGACTATCATATCTCGTTTACAAATGAGTAAAGTTTTTGTGAGATTAATGAGCTGCCACTCTGCAAAGGAATGCCAATCATACACATGGATTTACTTGAATTTTTTGTTGTTTCATGCTCTACAAGTCTATTGGCTTTGTTGTTATCTTCAATGTTCCTAGGAACCAGAAACTCAAACGAAATTAATCTTGGAATGTCTCACTGTCCTGTCAGTGTCACTCAGAATTCTTGTGTAATCTAGTGATTTAATGGCCGCTTTATTCGCAATAATATACTGCGGATACCAGATTCATACAGCAGCAGTCTTTATTGAGAGTAGTGCAAGAGACAATCTAAAGATTCTACTCTTCCACATTCGACGTTGTTGCGTGTTTTGAATCCGCCAGTGAAGCTGGGACTGAGAACTCAAGATTTCACCCAAGATATTGCGGCATAACCATAATAACTCGTATACTAACAAGCGCTTCCATTTCCATTCCATTATTGCATACCCAACCGCTTATTTCGCTCATGTGCCTGGTGGTAGGCAGTTGAGTATTGTAAACAATAGCTTGCATAATGTAGTTCTAAGGCCATTTGTCGTCGTGTGTCATAATACTCTTAAATCAGGTTTTATTCTGTATCTCTAAAGCCACCTACCAAACTGTGACTCCATTGAATAGATTTGGTTTGATTGGAATACCGTACAGCCGAGCATACATACATTTTTAGGGTTGATACCCCCGCTTAAGCGCATTGTTTTCTTGCAGCAATCTAGAGCAGCTGTTGCCTTAGCAGTTCCGTATTGTGTTTTCATATTACAGTTTGGTTTGCTGTCCAATTTGCGTCCAAGATTACCGGATAGAATGAGAGTCACTCCATTGATACTACGAATCATTTCGAATCGAATCGAATTTCACAGCAAATACAACAACCAAATACGTTTTCTAAGAGAGTATTGTTTCTAGGCAACGAATGATGGCAACCCTGTCATTCTAGAACTTGCTATAATAGGCCAATAAACAACGAAAAGGGTTTCTTTGAAAGGAAAACTATTGATCAAATTGCATATTGTTGTTGTTGTCGTTATGTAAACAGTTAAGATATGAATACTCCTTTCAGTTAGTATTATATGTCCTGGTTTAATGGTTTAATGTTAATTAACAACACTTTATACGACCTGGTATATTTTTTTGCTACCCATAGTGAAGACGAATTATGATAATATTTGCCTACAAATTAAATTATTCACCCTTAGCCTGCTGCTGTGCTTAAATATGATGATGAAAACATTAGCACAGCACAGCAGGCTTTTAGGCTTTCATTTGAATATCAATTGGGTAGTATTCCGAACATCTTGAATTGTCAACAAAAACGAGAGAGAGAGAGAGAGAGACGTTAACAAGTTAATTTCATTTGTCAGTGAGGAGTAATAAATTTGAAATTCTCGCCAATCGAATATGAATACGAAAATACGAAAAAAAAAACGAATTCAAATTACAAAATTTATAAGAGGGTTTTAGGGGCCACAGACACGACAAAATAAAATTAAATTGTCACTTGAAGTGAAAAGAAGGAAGAAAGGAAAGAAAAGATGAAAAGAAAAAGGAAAATGTCACTGAGAAAAATGAAAAAAAAAATATTGTATTACAGCTTGGACGGTTTACTAAAACCATAAATTTGAATTTGACATGAGAATAACAAAAAAAAAACCACCACACAAGAACAAAAAAAAAAAAACAAGAAAAAACGGCAAAGGAAACCCAGAAAATGATTTTAAATGGGCATGAATTTCTAATGATGATGGGGAAGGAGGATTGAAGGCTGAAGAAATAGTCAGAGACCTGTGCCTAATTCCAAGAAGCAGGCTAGAAAAGGCTACAAAAACAACAGCCAACAACAACAGCAAATTTATAAATGAAGTCAGTAAACAGAACAAGAAGAGAAGAGTAAAGAAGAAAACACAACACAACTCAAATTAAATTAAATTTTTTTCCTTTCATTTTCTAGGTTTTTTTTTAAGAATTTTTTTCTGTGCTTCCATTCCATTTTTGTTTCAAATTGCAAGTCAATCGTGCGTAAAAGCCTTAAAAAGTCAAAAAGCTGTTGAAAAACACTTTAAAAAATTAAAAATTTAATCACATTAAGCCAGCAAAAGAGAAAAGAAATTCTATTTCAATATGTGTCTGAAAATAAATTCGAATTTAAAAACCAAAGACGCAAACCCACACACTTTTAGCAGAGCCAATTCTTGCCTCTGACAGGGTAATCTTTGCTATTAACAGAGCACTGTTAAACAGTTAACAGTGGCAATAATTTATTAGTCTTCTACTTTCTAATTATTTCAGACTATTGATATAAAAATATAATTCTCATTATGATCCTGATTATTATTTGAGAACAAACGTGTTGAAATGTAAAAGATGGTCGGTGTGGTCTCAATATTATGCCAGCTATCCCACTACCACGATTCGAAAGAGGACCCTCTGGACTACCATTTACATATAGTCGTTATGGTGTACTATCTCTTATATGTTCCAAAATGGCCACTGCTCTTCTAGAGAATTTATATTTTCAAAGCCAATTTTCTCAATACCATATCACTTTATATGTGACTATGTTACTGATTATATGTATTAAGAGGCTTTAGAACCTTCCTTTGCATATAGTATGAAGACCCATAGTATTTCCCAAAATTAGCTCCTAAACAAGTGGGCTTATTTAGATGGATACTGTTAAATAGCTAACATTGCTCTGTAAAGGACAAATTCTGTTCTGTTAAGAGGAAATTTGTGCTCTGTTAACGGCAAATGTGGCGCTGCTAAAATTAATGGATTGCGTCTTGGATTTTCAAATTCAAATTTATCTTTCACACACATTATTTCAATTCAATTTGTAAATGTGGTACACGGCAATGCTTTTTTTATTAACTTCACTTCTTCTGGTGATACTCTCGTGTTATCTCTTGAGTTTTAGAAACAAAGCCTCGGATATTGCGCCTTAGACTGACAGGTTAATGTAGGAGGTCTTGCACCAGAGATCTTCTATTTGCGCCCTGCTTTCTGGCCTTAAATAATAATAATTATGGCAGTCCTATAGAGCACGGTACTTGCCTCATTCTTAAGATCATCTGTCTTATAAATGGTGATTTTTTAGCTATTATCTATTTGACAACACTGGTTTAAACAGCTCACGCACGTTTCGTGTTTTGTTTCACTGTCAAACATCTTCAGTTTGGTCTATAATTTAACCATGAATCGTCTTACAAACGAACAACGCTTGCAAATCATTGAATTTGGCATCATTAGACCATACTTCTTCAAAGATGCTGCGAATTGTAACGTAACTGTGAATGGTGTGCGCTACCGTGAGATGATATCCAACTTTCTTTTGCAAAAAATGCAAGAGCTTGACTTGCATGACATGTGGTTTCAACAAGACGGTGCCACATGCCACACAGCACGCGTAACAATCGACTTATTGAGAGGCGACGTTCGGGACCGGTCAATTGGCCGCCTAGATCGTGCGATTTAACGCCTTTAGACTATTTTTTGTGGGGCTTTGTTAAAGCTCATGTCTATACAGACAAGCCCGCTTCAATTGACGCATTGCAAGACAACATTGAAGCATTTATTCGTGAGATACCGGCCGAAATGTTGGAAAGAGTATGCCAAAATTGGACTAAGCGGATGGACCATTTGAGGCGCAGTCGCGGTCAACATTTGCATGAAATAATCTTCAAACATTAAATTATATGGACCGTACTATCGATTCAAATAATGATTTCATGTATTTTTCTGAATTTTGTGTTTTTTTTTGAAAAATTATCCTATAGCTCTAAAAAACCCACCCCTTACATAGGTATGTTCGTTTTAAAGTCAGAAAATTTCCTCTTTCTCTTTTCAATGAAATGGAGAATCTTAAACTCATTAAAGAGTTCTGTTTACAACTCCAAGATGACGTTGTAAAATTATTCGAAAATTGTTGAATTACTTTTATCGCCCACTATAATAATATGAACTTAACAATATTTGTCTTCATTTTTTGTTCGTGTTTTAATTTGAATTTTATACTGATTCAACAGCATCAGACTTTTCATGTTTTATTTAATGTTTGTTTTTCTCTTTGCTGGCAACGCAGGATGGGGAGGGCACAACGCGGGTTGTGAACCAAATATTTAGTATTCATGGTCTCCTCTTGTACTTGTTCAACTTCTACCTTTTCTGCTTCTGCTTCTTCTTCTGAGTTGAGTTTGTTCTTTAAATATTAAAATCTTGATTAAGTTAAATGTACATTTGGGGGCATTCGTACGTACGCATAGCTAAAATGTCATTACGAAAGAAATTTTAAATTTAAATGAACACCACCACCACCACCATCACTCACAGAGTAAAAGGGAAAGAAAAGAAAGAGGGGGGTGGGGTGGGTTAGTGTTACTTTAGCTATGGTTTTACGGTTTTTCACATGATTTTCCTTTAAAAACAGTGTCAATTTTCTTCATTTTTGTTGTGAAACTGTCTGTGTTGTTTAGAAAAAGGATTCCTTTTTGTAGACCCTCGTTTTGTTTCTCTTTTTTCTTGTTGTCTGTCTTTCTTTCCTTCTTATGATTTGTAAAACCTCTACTCAAGTGTCAATGTTTCCCAAAGAGACAAAAAATGAAAAACAGAATTTTTTTTTCTTTCCTTAACAAGTGTGAAAATGATCCAAAAGGACAGCAAAAAAACAACCAGGAAAAAGAAAAGAAAATTTCAAAAATCCCAAGAATTTTTGAAAAGCAAATAGCCCTGCTGGATAAAAAAGAAAAATTAGTAAATGGGGTTTCATTTCTTTTCTGTTTTTTTTTTTGTCTACAAAGCCTATAAAAAAAGAAAATCTGTTTAAAGAAAAACCAAAAAAAAGAAAAAAAAATGGAAGAAACGAACATTTTTGTGGTCATAAAAAGCAGAAATTTTTTCATTCTCAAAAAAACAAAAAATAAGACAAAAAATAAGTTGAAGAAAAAAACATCGAGAAAATGATTTTCTAATGCCTTTTTATGGTCATAGAATTTCAATATATAAAGTCAGTCTCTCTAATAAGTTGTGAGGGAAAAAAGAAAAACAAAATAAACACAAGTATCCTTACATTAACGACTTCTGCCGTGGATGCAGGTCCTCTGAGGAAGAGGAGACTGTTATTCACTTTCTTTGTCAGTGCCCGTCTCTTGCTAGGTGTAGATATAGGTTATTTGGCTCCCCATTCCTTGTTAGCTTAACGGAGCTATCATCCATTGATATCAAGGATATAGCTTCGTTCATCAAACTTTCTGGCTGGTTTTCCAGTGCGGGGTAGTCGTGCTTCCGTTGTGCAGCCCTTGCGCTGACCAACTTCTTCCTTTTCCCTGATTGTGGTGGAACTTGGTCAGTACAGGGACTGCGTTCACCCGTGGCATCACAACGGGCCGCTATGCGTGCTCAAGTGAGCTTTGTGACATCAGAGCTACCACTCCGACCTAACCTAACCTATCCTTACAATAGGCATGAGAGACACACGCACGCTACACATACAAAATCAGAATTTCTTTTGGGCTCCTAAAACCCCAATTTTGTTTTATAAGAAGAGGAGGGCCTATTTGTTAAGTGAGAAATTAAATAAAGAGGTGTCAAGATAAAATGTTTATAGTGCTGGATAAAATGGTTATCTCAAGTTCCAAAATTAATTGGAATATGTCGCTAATTGGGTTTAATTAGGGACACCTTAGGCTATAATGTGATATATGTATAGTGGGATATCTGTAGTAAGTCCCATTTTTTCACATTATCCATCATCCTACCCAGATACTGTACTACTATGTTAACATAGTGAAATTTTGAAGGTGATTTCTGTTTACCACTTAACATTGCTCTGTTAACTTTAGCATTAGCTCTGTTAACATTTTTGGTTTTTGTCTTTGCTAGTTAAATTCGATTTTATCTTCATTGACAGTCATTCAGTGAACTGCGGACAAACTTCATAAGTAATTTTAAATCCTCTTCTCTTACATAAAATCAGCTATGATGCCTAAAATCATGCCTTATATATTTCCTCTTATGTAAACCTTAAACTATGCTTAATTTTTTGTTTTAAATAAATTTCAAGCTTTAAAGCTGCTTTAAAATTTTGTATTTTATTTCGTTTATTTCTTTTGTAAAATGTCTGCTCAACATGTTCGTTAAAACATAACAAAAAACCACAAAAACAATAAACCCAGATTCTTCGAATAAATCAAAAATATTCTTTATTATCCCCCTTATAATAGATAGGCCGGCCTATAGTGTAAACATATAAAGATTTCCTTAAATATTGAAAAAGAAAAAATATATGGAAACAACCGAAGAATATCTTTTGAACTGAAATCTCAAAACCAAAGCATAACAAATATTTGGATTTTGGATTACAAATTAAATTGAGAAAAAATAGAAAGAAATTCTTTTACAATTCTATTTTAATTTATACAGAAAATCTACTATTGTTGTTTTTGTGGTCACAAAATATTTAAAATTCCCTTCAATATGCAATCCTTTAGTTTATTCCCTTAAATATACTTAGATTGTGTAAATATTTTATGCAAATGTTCTCTCTCTCTCCTTCTCTCTCTCTATCTCATTCTCTCTCTCCCCTTCTCTCTCTCCTTCTCTCTCTCTTTCTCCGTCTCTCTCTCTGCCTGTCTGTTTGCCATACAGTATCGGTAAACGCCTTAATGTATGCTTTAGTTTTTGTTATTAAAGTTGTTTGTTGTTTCACAAATTTTGTTACAATTTTTGTTGATATTTTTGTTGTTCTTCTTGTTGTTGTTTTTGTCAATGCAGAGTTGTTTTGGTAAATGTTTCCTTAAAATTTCTTATTCAAAATCATAATTAAGACCTGCCTGGTATTGTTATTACTGCAGCAAACGCCCATTTCTGATGCTGATGCTGATGCTGGCTGCTAATGTGTATCCTTGTATCCGTTTTCATAAAACGTAGTCACAATTTCAAATTATACTTGAAAATACGTGCTGAGCCTATTGCAGCATAATTGCAAAATAATTTTGCATTGGAAATGAAATTAAAGCCACCACCAGGAAAATTTTCAAAAAGCTACAAATAGTGTAAGTAATAGAGAGGAGAAGAGAGAGAGAAAGAAATAGAAGATAATAGACAGAGAGAAAAAGAGAGAGAGAGAGAGAGAGAGAGAAGAATAAAAATCTATAGTCAGTTATGGAAAACATTTTAAATCGATTGCTTGCAACTCAATAAATAGGCCTTTAATCCAAAATGCTTGAAATCTATTTGCATTAAAAATTAATTATTTACTCTCTCTCTCTCTCTCTGTGCATTAATATTTCATTCTATTTAAATATTCTTCCTAAATATTATTTAAATATAATTGAGGTTATGTTAGTCTGGATGTCATTCACCTCACGTAGTCAGATAACGTTGTCACTTAGGTAACTCAATAAATGAAGCCCAATGTGCAATCAGATTTGCGAGAGAAATCGCTGATATAAGTTATCAAAATATGAAAGAATGGACAAAAGTAAAAGAGAATTATTTGAACAGGAAATATCCGAGATGAATTTGTCCAAATCAAAAAGTTTGATAGACTTTAACCCAATAACACTCTTTAGCAATTATGACCTAATAAAATGAGTTTTGCCTCTGAATTCCAGCCCAGCTACTACAACCAAGTCCATGTAAGGAGAGTAAAGCGATCAGAATCGGTATTAAGGTACCAAGAGATTCAATATTCAGAATTAGCATGTGCGTGAAGATAAATTCGAATTTGAAAATCCAAGACGTTACCCATAAGTTTTAGCAGCGCCACATTTGGCGTAAACAAAGCAAAATTTGCTCTTAACAGAGCACTGTTAGCTATTTAACAGAATTCATTTAAACTAGCCCCCTTCTTTAGGAGCTAATTTTGGCAAATTCTCGGGGTTTATGAGTACCATACTATATGCAAAGGAAGTTTCCAAGGCCTCTTAATATAATCAGCAACATAGTCACATACTCGTATAAAGTGTTATGGTATTGAGAAAAATTACTTTGAAAATATAAATTTTTTGCTGGAAAATTCACTAGAAGATCAGTGGCCATTTTGGAACATGTAACGTAAAATATTGCACTATATAGACAAAATGCAAATGGTAGTCCAAAGGGTCCTATTTCGAACCGTGGTAGTGGGATAGCTGGAATAATTTTGAGATTTGAGAATATCTCCGTCCTCCATCTCCCACCAACCATCCTTTATATTTCAACACTATTGTTCACAAATAATAATCAGGATCATAATGAGAATTATAATTTATGTCTGCAATAGTCTTCTTATTACCAATGTTAAACAGTTAACAGTGCTCTGTTAATAGCAAAGTTTACGCTGTTAGAGGCATGAAGTAGTGCTGCTAAAATTGTGGGTTTGCGTCTTTGGTTTTTAAATTCGAATTTATCTTCACACACATAGGATTAGGTTTGAAATATTGGTCCCTCAGCTCACAAAAGTATACCATTGGAGATGTTACAGAGCCAGCTGCTAGATCCACATTTCACGTTTTACCTTTTCTAATGCCAGTTAATCTGCAAGCCTCAATGTCACGGCGTTCCGGAAGCCAGCCCAGCTTTTCGCCGTACTTATTTAAAAGCAACGAGAAGACCTTATTTAAAGATGTAATCAGCCTCGTGTTGGCATGATTGTCACTCAACAGATTCAATGCAGTTGTACTCTTTACATAAGCAACCACTTCTTTAGCCAGGGCCATCTGTTTACAGATCATCTCCGTTGCCTTAGTAATCCGAAACACTTCAATCTGAAAAACACAATGCACTCATCTGGTACCCAATATCAGTATCAGCATGTCAGTAATCTTATCATTGCTAACTTTGTCTTTAAGCAGTTAGTACAGATCACATGGTCATCCAGGAGCTTCTGCTTCCTCTCCAGAAGGGAGTAAAATGCTTAAAAATCTCGTCTACCCTCTATTGTTTATTGTTAAGTACACCAATAGTAACAGAACATCCTTAAAATCAATCTGAATTCCAATGCACAACCATGAAATAATCTCTTTGCCCTTTGTTAGAACGCAAAGGTTCTAAGCCTTAAAGGCATTTAGGGAGACATCAGCAGCAGCACTAGTAGGGTAATGCTCTGGAACATTATGATTGTTATTGTGTGTTTATACTTCAAATATGGTTTTTGTTATGTTGTTGTCGTAAGTGTAAAACATTTTAAAATCCTTTTTATGTGTCCTTTAACAAAAGCCATAACGACGAGGAGGTTGGGGAATTATTTGAACTTCAAACTGAAAGACCAAAAAAAAAAAAATTATTTTCAAAAGCAAAAGCAACCAACCAAGCATTTCAAATAGAAACCGGCAGGCAGGCGATTATCCGAAATGTACAATGAAGGCTTGAATGAACGACAGGATGAGTGAATGAATGAATGTCTTCGGCTTGATTTTGTTACAACAAAATACCACCAGTTAAACACACCTACACACACTTATCTCTTAAGAGATATTTCCATATACACGGGGATTTGTGTGTGTGCTTGCGTGTATCTACACTTTACAGTTATAAATGTTATTGTAAATGGAAGTTAAAGGGTTTTTGAAAGCTTTCAAATGCTTGTACAAATGAGTGCGAGATGATGTACGACGTGCATGTTCTTTACTGATGGAATTTATTTAAATTTATTGTTTACTCTTGTGTCTCTATACCCTACTGTAGGTGCAAGAGAGTTTTATTTAGAAAAAAATTCAAATACTATGGTAATTCTATTAATCTAAGACATGTTTGATTGAATATTGCTTTCTCACTATCGCTATAGAGTATTCGCAGCGTATAACCGTCGCTTACATTTGAAAGCGGACTGTTCGAGATGAAGTTCCTACGAAAGTCATTACGAATGCAGACCCTAAGGTGATATTCTCTAATGTCTGCACTCTATTAAGTCTTATTTCTTTCGGTTTTCTCAAGGAATTTGTGAAATTTCAGCCCTAAACTAAAATTTGATTTTTAAAACACCTAAAAGTCGACTATAATTTTAGAGTAGGAGAAAAGAAACCCTGTACAGCGACTATGTTTAATGGACGTAATAAATTTGTTTACATTTTCCTATTTGAATTTTAATACTCCGAACTGAAATTAGATTTTAAAGCACCTAAAAGTCGACTATAATTTTAAAGAAAGAGAAAAGTAACCCTGTATCGTGATTGCTTATCTTAGAATAGAAGTAAATATTATGCTGCACGGTTCTTCTTAAATCGATTCCTATTTGAATTTCATACGCCGAACTGAAATTAGATTTTAAAGTACCTAAAAGTCGACTATAATTTTAAAGAAAGAGAAAAGTAACCCTGTATCGTGACTGCTTATCTTAGAATAGAAGTAAATATTATGCTGCACAGTTTTTATTAAATCGATTCCTATTTGAATTTTATACCCCGTACTAAAATATTATTTTAAAACACCTGAAAGTCGACTATAATTTTGTAGAAAGAGAAAAGGAACCCTGTATTACGACTAAGTTTAATGGATGTCACAAATTAGAACCGAATATTAGACTGCACGGTTCTTTTTAAAAACGATTCCTATTTGAATTTTGTACCCCGGACTTAAATTAGATTTTAAAGGACCTAAAAGTCGACTATGATTTCGGAAAAAAATAAATAAACTCCGTGTAACATGACAATTGGTTTTTTACGTGAATTATTTGTCACGTCAGTACGCTTTTCATCATTGAATATCTCAAGTATTCGTGTAAGAAATGGTCTCTTAAAGGGGATGTTTCATAATGTTCTGGTTTGTTTAATCCTCATACAGATGATGGTTATTTTAGAAGCTTTTTTTGTGTGCATGGAAAGCAAAAAACAACAACACATGTCCGACAACATCTTGAAATGTGTGGAAAACATAATGTTTTTCTCATCCTGCGTGTTTCATTTTTTTCGTTTTTTTGTTAAGGACATGTTATTATTTTTATTTCTTTTAATATTTGGCAGGACAAACAATATATTTTTCCATAATGCCAGGGCGCAAGAAAAAAAAAAAAATAAATAAACCTGAGGAGGAGTTCATAAACATGTCGTATTACATATACAAACACCAAATAAGTTAAGTTGAGAGAGAGCGAGCGATAGAGAGACAGAGAAATGAGGTAGAAATGAGTGGGAAATAAAAACAAATAATGTGTTGTAATTTGTCATTTCTTTGCATGTATGTATGCATGTGTGGACAATCGCTTATCCTTTGAAACACAATTCATAAACTCTACACATAATACATGGATGCCAGCAGAGAAGTGAGTTCTCTAGCACAGAGTCATGAATTTTCCCGTTTCTGTCTGCTGCTGTAACTGTGTCTGTGAGAGTGTGTGTGTTTTGCGTTAATACAAGTGTTTTAAGTATGAATTATTACACGAAAGGGTCACAATTACACACACAGACATGCAATATTTCTTTCTTTCTGTTTTTGTGTGTGTGTGTGTGTGTGTGTTTGTTTGTTTGCATATGTTACAGGAAATGAAATGCCAGAGCCATAGAAAACGAAAAAAAAGATAGAAACTCCATGGCGGAGTTAGTGAATGGGAAACCATGAGACAAATGATTATGAACAGGGACTTGTTTTATTATTACAAATTATTGTTGTTGTCGCAATAAAAATTAATTTACAAGACAATCCATATGCGATTAAAGCAACAGAATTTGTTTAATACAGTCACAGAAGGTGTTGTAAGCCAAGGTTAATCATTACAAAGGGAATATGCATGTGAAGCAATTACATTGTATACATGGCAGGGTAACAAAATAACCCAAGATATTGTTACGTTTTTACCTTTTAAAAAACGGTTAAAATATGAGTTCGTAGATTGCAAATAAAATAAAAATAATTTTGTGCTTAGTTTTAATAAAAATTCTTTATTATTCACACAATTCTGTTTACCACTGTTCACAACTTGATGTAAACAGCAACAATTGCTTGGTTTGTTATTCCTCTGTTTACACTCTTTTGCGTAAACAATAACAATTGTTAGACAGATCTTTATAACGGAGATCTTCAAACCACGATTATTCTTTTCAAACACCGCGCCTTTTCACACAAGGTTGACTGAATTTTTACTGCCTACATTGCCTGCTTTGTCTTGCCTTTTATATGCCAACGTAAGCATTCTGCTGAATGATCTTTAAGTTGAATGTTCATGGCTTTGCCTTCTCGAAATCTCTATAAATGTAAACATCGTTGTTTCATTATTGTTGTTTGTGTATTTTTGTTGGCATTTATTCTTGCAGTGTTTATTGTTGCATTTTTGTTTACTTGTTTATCCCTTTTTTATACTGGTTTTTGTTGGTATATTTTTGTTTACTTGTTTATCATGTAAACAAGTTCATTATTTTTGTTGCTTTTGTTTACAATTTAAACGTTGTGAAAGCAAAACATCATTTCCATTTTCGTAACAATATTTAAATTTTTATTAGAATATCTCTTGTATTTTATTTGCATATTAACATTTATAAAAAAATTTGTTTTTCTTTTTCATTTCAGGTATGTTGCACTATTTGATAGAAATTTTTGGATGTCATTTCCTTTTCCATCAGGTATTTTTAAATCACAAATTTTTCCACTTACAATTCCCTTCTTAAACAATTGAAAATATTGTTGTAAACCGTAGTTTAAAAAATGAAGGCAAAATTACTAAGTTACTCTAGAGCAAACCATGTAATGGGAAGAGCATGAGGTATCGCTGCCAATATTCCAATATATATATTTCCGATCGTTAGTAAACAAAGTTTCCCGATGATGTTACACTACAACTGTGATATGTATATTCGAGCGTAAGGTTCAGCCGCGTAGTAACTTGGAATTAACAATTTTATTGCGATTTTATGTTCTTTAAAATCTAATTTCAGTTCGGTGTAAAAAAATTCAAATAGGAATCGATTTAAAAAAAACTCTGCATAATAATATTAGGTCCTAAAGCAAACAAATTTATTATGGCCATTAAACATAATCGCGGTACAGGGTTTATTTTCTGTTTCTCTAAAATTATAGTCGACTTTTAGGTGTTTTAAAATCAAATTGCAGTTTACGGCTGAAATTTTACAAATTCCTTGAGAATATCCAAATAAACAACTCTTAATAGAGTGCAGACATTAGAGGGTATGACCTTAGGATCTGCATTCGTAATCACTTTCATAGAACTTCATCTTGGAATTAACGATTTTGAAAGCCACTAACACACACAGCAACATTCAGTTTTATATCATCCGTAAGGCTCTATTCAAAGTCAATCATGAGGTGCGATATGCAATTTTACCATTCGATCCTTTCGGAATAGTTGTCCAGAATTCCTTTGATCAATGATAGTGTGGTGTTATGTAATTTTTATTTTTGTCAGTAATTTCGAGTGCAATTGTCCAGTCGCCAAATGTAGTTGTAGCAGCCAAAGTATTTGGAATAATAATTTAAATGGGCTTTTTTCTATTCGCTATATAAAGTTGGGGTTCATTCTCTTAGCGAGCGCCATGCATTAAATCAGGTATCCGTAGTTCTTTATCGATTTCAAGATTTACGTCACTCAAGCTTAGTAGGATTAAGATGTGACAATTTCTTTGTACATTCCAGTGAAAAGTACTACCTTCGTTGTTGTGAAGTTTGTACGTAAAACACAACCAGATGCTCACTCTTTAACCTTCCAGAGGGCAAGCTGCCTTCGGTCCCGAATGCGATCCGGTAATTTTCCTGAAATTTCAGAAAACATACCATCCGTATAGCCCCGTATACATAACACACAGTATGCCTATTGCCACGCCATTAGCAAGCTTTTCGTTTATCACAAGATTATAAAGAAAGGCGGTAGTATTCTACCTTATAGGGTGTCGAGTGTGCGTAAAATCGACACAAAGGTCAATATTTCATCTATTGTGGATTAATAAGCCATAAAACCATTGATGGGTATGACATCGAGATCGTCTTGTAAGCTCTAATGAGGAGAACAATATCGTAATGGTTGTGGAATGTTTTCCTTTTGAAAAATCAAGCAAATATCGGTAACATGTCATCTGACATCACTTCAGCCTTCCACAGTTTGCACTGAAGTTAAGAGAAAGCACTGATGACTTTCGCACCAGTCGCTATATGAAATGGTACTGGGATATCACCTGTAACAGAGGAATTCCAGAATTTTGTTTGAGTTTAGCATTTATTATCCTCAAGACCAGCATTTAAATTTAAAAAAAAAGAAGCAAATTGTACTTTTCAAATTTAAGAGCCTGAAAGTATAATTTCAACTATCAAGTTTTAATCAATCCTGCTGGTATGCTTCAAAAAATTATTATAAAAATTTTAATCGTAATTTTTCTTTTTTTTTTAATTTATCCTTAAAGTCCTTTGAAATTCGTTTTTAAATCATTATCTTGTAATCAAATTTATTATTGACACGTTTTTGGAAATTTTGAAAGAAACAAAATAATTCCTTGCTTGACAGTTAAATTACGGATGCCTGTTTAAGCAAATCTACTTCCCCTATAAGTAGGCTACAGTTTTTTTTTTTTTTTTTTTGAAGTCTTTGGTATTTAAATTTCCATTTTTATCAATTTGTTGCCTTCAAAAAATTACAAAAATTAAAATGTTTTGTTAGTTAGAGGGAGAGAGAGAGAGAGAGAGCAAGGAATAGATTGTGAATAGACAACAACAACAGCAAGGACAACAACAAAATTGAAAAGTAATTTGTGAAATTAAGCACTCCATTAAATATGGTAAACTCAAGCAAGAGATGCTGAGGGTTTTATGCAAAAACGCCTTCCTTCAATCAAAAGATATTTTGAATGTAAAAAATTTGTCTCCCTCCTGCCTCTTTGCCTGCCATGTTAATGAAGTAAATCCTTAAAGAAAAAGAAAAATCTCTTACGACGCCGTATTAGAAACGAAAGCGAAAAAAATGAGCAGAAATATTTCGCCTACTTTATTACCAGAAGCAGAGCAGAACAGTACAGTACAGAACAGAATAGAGACTCAAAATGTCATCAATCATGCAATTGTAATACAAACTAAACAGAGAGAGAGAGAGAGAGAGAGAAAGAAAAACAGAGAGAAAGAGAGAGAGATGGAAAATCTTTAAAGGCACCGTGCTTTACTGTGGTAAATGCGGTATGATGAAAATAAACCAGCGATGATTATTTTAAAAGAAAATGAGCTCAGAAGGGAGAACAAAAAAATGACGAACAAGAAAAATAAATTCTTAAGACCCTGAAACCCTTATACAAACATTTACTTATGTATTCTTCATTATTGTTATTGTAATATGTAATACACTATCTGTAGGCCAACAGCAAGTGAACTAAGCACATACATCTTCATTATTGCTCTCATCATTATCATCATCATGAGTTTCTAAAGCCATCTCCAGCTGGGTAAAATGCTAATTTTTTTCTCTGTCTCTCTCTCTCTCTCTCTCTCTCTGTTCTTTTAATTTTTTGTTCTTGCCTGATATTGTTCTTGCCTTCAATGCCTTGTTTTGCTAAATAATAAATCCTCCAAAGGTATGTTTGTGTGGGTGTGTAAGAGAGCTGCTTTAAATATGTGGTTGCCTGGGTTTTTGGGCGGCATGTTACAACAATAGGAACCCACAACAATTCCCTCTAAGCAGTCGAAAAATACCACCAGCATCCTGTAGCTGTAGCAGCCGCATCGATGGCATAGTCCCTTGGCAGTTGTTCTACTTTTGCTTTTCTTAATATTGTTGTTGCTGTCGCTGTTGTTGTTGTTTACTCTTCTTCTTGTTTGCTTTTGCTTGCTGTATTAGTCTTTGAATTTAATTCCGGGGTTTCACTTTCACTTCCAATGTCTTGTTCCAATTTTTTTCGTATTTTTTTTTCTTTTTCGTTTTGGCTGAGACAGTGGCATTTACTTTCAGTTTCACTTTTAATTTGTTTTCATACGATAATGGTGATGATGCTGATGATTATGATGGTCTTAAATGATCAATTTAGAAAAGTTTTCATTTGAAATTAAATTGTTACACCCTATAAAAGGTAATCGTGATAGGGTGAAAATTGTAATTTCTATCCAGTGAAAGGTCATGTGTGTGAAGATAAAATCGAACTTAAAAACAAAGACGCAAACCCACTCTTTTAGCAGCGCCACTTCTTGTCTCTAACAAGGTAAACCTTGGTGTTAACAGAGCACTGTTAACTGCTTAACAGTGGCAATATGTAGATTAGTCTTCTACTTTGCAATTATTGCAGGCTATTAACATAAAATATAATTTTCATTATGATCATTATTATTTGTGAACAAAAGTGTTGAAATATAAAGGATGGTTAGTGGGTGGTCTCAAAATGATTCCAGCTATTGCACTACGACGGCTCGAAATAGGACCCTTTGGACTACCATTTGCATATTGTCTGTATGGTGTACTATTTTACGTTACATGTTCCAAAATGGCCACTGATCTTCTAGAGAATTTTCAAGCAATAAATTGATATTTTCGAAGCCATTTTTCTCAATACCATAACACTTTATATGTGACTATTTTGCTGATTGTATTAAGAGGCCTTGAAATCTTTCTTTGCATATAGTATGGTACTCATAGACCTAGTATTTGTCCCAAAATTAGCTTCTAAACAAGTTTGCTTGTTCAGATGGATACTGTTAAATAGCTAACAGTGCTCTGTTAAAGACAAATTATGTTCTGTTAAGAGGAAATTTTGCTCTGTTAACTCCAAATGTGGCGCTGCTAAAATTTATGGATTGCGTCTTGGATTTTCAAATTCGAATTTATCTTCCAACACATGTAAAGGTCAATATCAGTAGTTTGAAAATCTCATGATATACCTTACCTGCAGTTGCTATCGCACTGTGCCTACCCTTTTGTTTTTCTCTTAGCGCCTTAGAAATTCGCCTTTGAAATCTATTTTTTAAATTATTTCTGTTCTCTCGTTTGCTGTTTGATTTATTAGCCCTAATTTATGCATCATTATCGATAATATTTTATAATAATTTGCAACTCTTAAGCCAATCAACTAATCAATTATGCTAATTTTAATCGGGAGCAAAGAAAAAAAGAATGAAAGAAAAGGAATAAAACTAAAGAGCAAGAAATACCAGCATCTTTTGCTTAAGCGTTTTAAACAAAGTGAAATTAAAGTAGAGCAAAGAAAATAAACGCAAAAAATGTTTAAAGTGCAATAAATTTGATCTAAAAGTATGTTACAAATTTTATAAAATCTTTAAGTAAAATTTAAATTGGGACCACTTTTCGAAAGTAATGGGTTAATTATCTTTGTCATAATCGACTTATCTTGTATAGTTCCATACATACATACATAATTGGTCATTACAAATCTTGAGTCAGGATTACGACCCAACTTCTCATACCATTAATGTAGTGGCGTGACCTACAGTTTAACATGTTGATTGACTGCCACGTCACCCATAAACGGGTGACAGTAAAGTTTCTGATCGGGCCGCATCACCCATATTGGGGTGACGCTTATTTTACTACTACTATTACCCGTGGCATAAAGGAGATTTTACTGTAAACGCGCGTGGCAGTCAACGTGTTAAAGTCGACTCCGAACGACAAATTTTTTTGAGAAACTTATTCATGGCAATTTTCTATTTACTCACAGAGTTTTTGCCAGAAATCTGCTAAGAGGAATTCGCCGAAGAAATATTTTTTCATATTTTCGTTTTGTAGCAAATGTCTGAGGTGGCTTTAGGTCCAATAAGCCAACATACATACTACCTACTAGACTGTGGTATGGTTAGCTTAGATTTAATTGAGTCTTATCCCAGTACCATTGCTTTTACTGAGTGTCCTGGATGCCTTTGTTTCAGATGTGCAACAGTCAAGCAATGACGAAGCGATGTTCGTTCTGCACGCTCCTCTTCATTCTCGTTTGATAATTTCTGCTGAAATTTATTCAACTTTACTTCTGAAACTGAACCCTTTATGTGTATATTGATGACTTTATTAGGAGAAACTGTCATTATACGAGTATGTCTGACACCTGTACCTAAAGACTTTCTACAACTGTGACTGTGTTTATTTACTGTCTCTTCTTTTAATTGTTTCTTGCATAAATTACGAAGTATTATAGTCATTTATTTTGAATTTAAAGTGATGTATATGTTAAGGAGCTTGTTTTCCTATACATTTTTATTGCCTACTTTAAGGAGCATCTTTAAATAATTTTTATTTTTTCTCCTTTCCTTTCCACAAACCACAACCAAAAGCCAAAGTTGTTTTAAAAAAACATTCACCCAGTTTATGTTGAAATATGTTAAGCTGGTATTTGTTTAGTGGTTTCTGCTTCTCCCAGTTTCTTTGTACTCTGTTAACCTACTCTTCAGTTATTATTCTTGCATACTTTAAGGCCACTTAAAAAATTAAAAATTTCTTATCAAATAAGTGCGTGTGTGTTAGGCTTGTAAATAAAAATTTTATTTCTAATTTTTAAATTAAAACGTCTGCGGAATATTTACAGCAGTTCACACACAAACACAGTCGTTTCCTTTTTGTCGTTATTTAAGAAGAGTGTGTTAAAATTTAAATAAAAATTTATTGTATGCCTTAAAAATCATCTCCAGATTCTTAAGCTTCTAAAAAGCCATGGCAATTAATAGTCTCATGAATTTTTTTTTTTTTTCATTTCACTTGAAGGTTTATTAAGTTAATAATATGATTTGAACAGTCTGGTTTGTTTAGGGGAATACCCATAAATAACTTTGTAAGCCAATAAGTACATTATAAAGCACTTTATACCGTGTCTTATTAAAAAAAAGATCTGAAAACAAAATCTTAAGTAAGCTTTTGCAAGAAATATTTCAAAATCATGATATTCTGGCATTTTTAAATGCAGTTTTTAACGTTTCAATAACTCTTTGTAGCCCTGTTTAGTTATAGGACTCGAACGAATGCCCTCCGGTTAAATAACTCAAAGAGGTGGTCTTCGTTTAACAAAATAATACGATTGAACTGAGTGTTCAGCAATCAATGTTGATGAGTACAAAAAGCCTGTCGACGTTTACAGACACACTAGTTCAGCCAAGCTATCTCTTGAGAATTCTAAAACTGTAAACTATCTTGATTTGTAGCCTCTAAGGAAGTCGTGTTAAAGAAACTCCAATTTTCTACAGTGAACACCCATTAGGCAGTGACCGGTAATCAACCCTATCACCGTTCTTTAGCTAGTCTATCGAAAGTTTACTTTAAGCAATAAATATCGATAGCGAGTGTTAAAACTCTGATTATCACTCTGAGCTCATGAGGCTTCACGGCATCCTTATGACAAAGTCTCGAAATGCCACTAGAATTCTCAACAGCTCTGTGCATGTAGAGTCTGTTAATGACTATAGATAAAGAGTTGAGTAGAGCATCATCTCTATTTATTCCATTCCCAACTTCAGGAGCTCACGCTTTGGTAGGGTTGTCCAGAGCACTGTTAGCTATTTAACAGTATCCATCTGAACAAACCCACTTGTTTAGGAGCTAATTTTGGGAAATACTCTAGGTCAATGAGTACCATACTATACGCAAAGGAAGGTTCCTCTTAATACATATAATCAGCAATATAGTCACATATATGTATGTACATATGTAAAGTGATATGGTATTGAGAAACTTGGCTTTGAAAATATCAATTTTTTTATTGAAAATTCTCTTGAATATCAGTGGCCATTTTGGGACATATAGGATTTCCTATTTAGTACACGATACAGACTATATGCAAATGGTAGTCGTCCAGAGGGTCCTCATTCCAACCTTGGTAGTGGGATAGCTAAAATAATTTTGAGATTTGAGAAAATTGGACCCCTCCATCCCAACAACAATTCTTTACATTTCAACACCTTTGTTCACAAATAATAATAATCATAATGAGAATTATATTTTATGTCAATAGTCTGCAATAATTGCAAAGTAGAAGACTAATTTACTATTGCCACTGTTAAACAGTTAACAGTGCTCTGTTAATAGCAAAGTTTACCCTGTCAGAGGCAAGAAGTGGCGCTGCTAAAGTGTGTGGGTTTGCATCATTGGTTTTTAATTTCGAATTTATCTTCACACACATTCTTCTAGTCTATACTAGCTAACAAGAGCTATGTTACAACATTGGATGGTTGTGAAAGAAGCATTATGATGTTATCTATGGCCTCTAGACTGTTTATGCTGCGCTCTCAATATTGCCCTAACTTTTAACCGTCAATACCGTCAGACCAGCCATAAGTAGAAATTTTTAAAATTTTTCATTATTTTTATATTCATGTTTTGTTCTTGTTTTATTCCATGTGTATTTACCAACAGATCATTTTTATTGAATATTTACAACAACAACTTTATCACAATCAGCAAAAAAAAAAAAAATAAAAGCGGAAGAGGAAAATCACGAATTGAAAAATTATTTGAAATGGCAAAATAAAACGCCAATCGTGTGATAAAAACAAAATATTTTTAAACATAGATTTGCACACACCACCCTGAAATTCATTTTATCACACACTTTTGTGGTGCCTTTAATTGAAAAACAGGCGTAAATACGCAATAAAATGAAAATGAATTTCCTGCCATTAATTTTCATCACACACAATTTAATTAATTAAACATTGTTTACGTATTATTTTAACAAAAAAAAAAAAAAAAAATAACGAAAATGAGTACATGAGTATAGGATTAAATAATTAAGATATTAACAGATAAATAACAACAACAGCAAATACAAGAGGTTTAAATAAACAAAACAAAACAACACTGGCCTAAACGTGTCATTATAGCCGAGATTTCTTTTCCACAAGAAGAAAAAGAAATAAAATGAAGCCCAAAACACAGATTAGTTTCAACGAAAACAGCCATTAATTTCAGTTTTCATTGTATACTGTACTGTACTGTACTGTATTGTTAGTTTAATAGCTCCCATCTCTGTCTGTTGCAGTGCTGTTGTTGTTGTTCATATCACTGTTGGTTGTCCTTTATTTAAGCGTGTGTATGCGTTAATTACCGTTATAAAGCAATAAATAGAAATTAATGTGTGGGGGATCTTAAACAGAAAGTCAGTTGGCGAGTGAGACTAAAAGTTACTGTCGCCATAATTGTAATCATTGGCATCAAGTGAGCAAGTGTATTGCAACAAATACAATAATACTCACACACACACACACACACATACACATGCCTATATAATATATATGGGCAATTTCGTGTCAAGCGACCCAATTTTTAAAATCGATGTCTTCCGATTTGGATGAAATTTGCACCAAGGTTAGTACTGTTGGATAGTTGGCCAGACACAAATTTTCAGCTCTATCAGTCCAGAACTGCCGGAGTTAGAGGGGGTCAAATTTGGACATTTTGGTCATACAGGGTTTTTTTTTAAATGTGTGTAACTTTTCACCTATTGGTCCTAGCAAAAATTTTCCAAAGGATATTAGATAGCTATTTCTTCAATCTTTCCAAATATAATTTTTTTAATTTTTAAAAAAATTTTTTTTTATTTTTTTTTGAAAATTAATTTTTTTTTTTTAATTTTTTTTCAATTTGGGCCCTTTTTCTTGCTTAAAAGAAAGCTTATAAAATTTCCTTTAAGGCCTTCATAATCGCTTAATGGGATGCGAGTGGGATATTTATCAATAAAATTATTTTTTAACTCAAGAATAAGATTTTTCAATATTTGGCACATGTACCATTTTCATTTTCTCCCATTTTTTTCGAAATGGAGTTTTTTTTTATTTTTCCTCAAAAGAAAACTCAGACCATTTCCTTTAAGGTCTTTGTGGGCACTTAGTAGCAAGAGGCATATCTATAAAAAAAAATATTTTAACTCAAAACCAAAGTTTTTAAATTTTACCATATGCACTATATTTTTTCTTAATGGATGTTTTTTTTTGCTCAAAGAAAGTTACACACATTTAAAAAAAACCCTGTATGACCAAAATGTCCAACTGAAAATTTGTGTCTGGCCAACTATTCAACAGTACTAACCTTATTGCAAATTTCATCCAAATCGGAAGACATCGATTTTAAAAATTGGGTCACTTGATACGAAATTGCCCATATGTATACACTCGCACACATTCTTGTTTTAGAAAACAAAATTCTATAGAATGTAAGTGGTAAGATGCTGTATTTAGGTGAAAACAAACGTGTTCATACATACATGCCCCGCACTAAGGCCTGCATAAACCTATAAAAACACACACAAAGAATAGCGAGTAAATGTGGGGAATGTATTCCAAATAATGCCTTTCAAGGCTACTACAATATTATGAACTCATTTTTACTTACTTAATTGGTCATTACAAGCCCATTACTATGAGATTATAATCTCGTTTCTCACACCACCCATGTTGCGTGTGTAACAATTTGTATTCACGATTGGTTAGGCCAGCAATTTAAAGTCGCCTCTGAACGTCAGAATTTTGAGAAATTTTTCAGGGCAATTTTACTTACCCTCCAGAGTTTTTGCCAGAAATCTGATGAGAGGAAGCCTCCGAAGAAATAACTTTTTTCATATCAACCTACTAGACTACGGTGACTTCGTAACAAATGTTATGTTTTTATTCGGTATTCCGTTATATTTCGAAATTTTAAAATCAAACATGCACTTCTAACGTTTCACGGTAACGGTCCTGAACAATATTGTTACGTTTTAACCTTTTAAAAACGTTTAAAATATCTGCTCGTAGATTGCAAATAAAATAGAAATGAATCTATGTTTAGTTTTAATTAAAATTCTTTATTATTCGCACAATTCTGTGTGGCACAGTTCATAACTTTGTGTAAACAACAACAATTGCTTTTCGTTGTTATTTTGCTCTGTTTATACTCTTTACAGTTACTAGACATTTGTTCGACTGATCTTTGTAACGGGGATCTTCAAAACACAATTACTCTCTTCAAACACACCGCGTCTTCATACAAGACTGACTGAACTTTTACTAACTCACTCGTCCGCATTCCCTTGTCTTTTATATGGCAGAGTAAACAGCCTGATGAATGATCTTGAAGACGAGAAATCTCTATAAATGTAAACATCGTTGTTTCATTATTGCTATTTATGTATTTTGTTTACATTTATTCTTGTAGTGTTTGTTGTTTTATTTTTGTTTACTTGTTTACCTTTTTTTTATGCTGGCGTTTGTTGTTATATTACGCAGTGCGATAATTTGTAAACAGGTTTGTTTACTGCATTGTTTTGTTTTTGTAGCTTTTGTTTATAATTTTAATGTTAAACGATGTAAAAGCAAAACATCAGTATGTAGATTTTTTTCATTTTCGTAACAATATGTTTGAGTATGAGGTATGAATCGTCTTTGACGCTAAGGATGTTTATTATTTTCAGTGAAAATTATTATTAGCATCAGCAAAAGTGTCTACGGTCGTTCATTGTTGTCATATTCTGCAATTCTCTATAAACTTTCTTTAAAAAGTCTTGATTGCCCCCCTTTTTGCATAAGAATGTCAATAAAGGGACAATCGCCCACTTTTTGTATTGCCATGTGTAATAAAAGCAGCAGTTTGTAGGGACATTTTCTTGCCAACAAAAAAAAAAAAGGTCCAGTAACAGCCAGTACAGGACTTTCCTCATACACTTACATGCGTGTAAACATGTAGGCGTGCATGTGTTGTGCTACTTTAATTAGATTTAAGCTCATCATCATTCAATAAAATTTACAAAAGACTTGTAAAACTCTTGCTACACTCTATTTTTTCCTTTCCTCTCTTCTCCTTCTCTCTCTCCCTCTCCCTTTCCTCTCTTTATAATTATAATAACAAAACCATACGTTTAACTAATACACTCACCCACCAGTGTCCTCTTGTCTCTTGTTAAATACATATGCTTGTATATGTAAGTGTAACAAGCAGTAAGTGTTAGTAATCGCGTTAGTATGTGTTTATTACGTTGTATACAACACGTAAAGGAGAGAGGTTCCATACTTTTTGAATTCTATTGAATTCATTAAAAGAGTTTTAATTTAAACGCCAGAGGAGCAGCTCATAATTCTATTAATTAAAATGGGGTCATCACTGGTGCACAAAAGACAATGGCAACCCGGCAACGACAACCAACCAACAGTGGGTGGATGTAAGTGTTGCAGTGTTTGTGTAGGACTTTTTCTAGTTTTAATTTTTCTTCTTTTTGTTGTGTCGTAAAACTAATTAATTAAAGCCATTAAAAAATAAAATTCTCGTGTATAAAAACAAAAAGGAAAATATAACACAGATTTGTTGACGGATAATAACAAGTGTGTGTGAATTTTTTAAAGGGAATTTCTTTTTTATGGTTTAAAAGAACTTAAATCCTAACATTTTAAATGGTAAATATAAGTCATTTAAGCTTTTTTGAAATGAACTAAAATTAATTAAAAGTAATTTTTGGTTCGAATATGTCCAATATTGTGGGTTTTTTTTTTGACTTAATTGGTCATTGCAACCCTTTAGTCAGGATTACGACCTCGCGTTCTCCCAATACTGTGGATCATTTGATTTGATCTTCATGCAAATTATGCTTTATTTGTACAAATATTATTTAACGTTGATTGATATGCAGAATTACCCAGTACCAAGCGACAGAACCAACGCTTAGTAGCTAGTTTTGGAGCATTTTAAAGTATTGTTACGTTTTTACCTTTTAAAAACGTTTAAAACATGAGCTCGTAGATTGCAAATGAAATAAAAATAAATCTGTGTGTTTAGTATTAATTAAAATTCTTTATTATTCGCACAATTCTGTGTGCCACTGTTCACAACTTGATGTAAACAACAACAATTGCTTTGTTTGTTACTCCTCTGTTTATACCATTTGCATAAACAATAACAATTACTAGACAATTGTTCGACAGATCTTTGTAAACGAGATCTTCAAACCACGATTACTCTCTTCAAACACACCGCGTCTTCACACAAGACTGACTGAACTTCATTAACTCACTCGCCTGCTTTGCCTTGCCTTTTATGTGGCAAAGTACAAAGTACAAACAGTCTGATGAATGTTCTTGAAGGCAAATGTTCGTGTCTTCGCCTTCTTGAAATCTCTATAAATGTAATTTCGTTATTATTCTTTGTGTATTTTGTTTACATTTATTATTGTAGTGTTGTTGTTGTATTTTTGTTTACTTATTTACCATTTAGTATGCTGATGTTTGTTGTTATACAGTATTCCCTCGATTTACGTTGTAGAATGTTCCGGAAAAAGGTGACGTAAATCGAAACGACGTAAATCGAAACGACGTAAATCGAATTTCAAATAACTCATACTATCAGATGCATTTATTTATGCACATTTTCCAAAAAAAAAAAAACTGAAATAATTCAATTTTTATTCTGTATAACTAAGTACATACATAAATATAGATGGATTCTTGATTTGTTATAAAACTTTATTTCATATGTTGTTCACAAAAAGTTTAATAAAAAACAAAAAATTATCCATTAGCACTTAAATATTTATTTATTTTTTTTTTTTTTTCAAAACTCTATTTATATTTTATTCAAATAGTTACACACAAATATTGAATTTTTTTTTAAAGAGGGAATTCCCCTGATTTTGTTTATAAACAACAGGAGCGACGTAAATCGAATGACGACGCAAATCGAAGTTGAAGGGAACAAAATTTTTGACGACGTTAATCGAAATAACGTAAATCGAGGGAATACTGTATTAAACAGTGCGATAATTTGTAAACAGGTTTGTTTACTGCATTGTTTTGCTTTTGTAGCCTTTGTTTATTATTTTAATGTTAGGCGATGTAAAAGCAAAACACCAGTATCTAATTTTTTTTTCATTTTCGTACCAATACTTTTAAAGAATTTAAATTATTCTTGAAAAACGTGGAGAGTTTAAAAATATCAAGAATTTTTTTTTTGTTCTTTATTCATTTTTATTTGGCCTTCAGCATAAAATTTCTTGGTTTTTATATTTTTGTTTTATTCTCGTAATAAAACGGTAAAATTTTATTTGATTTTTCTTATTTTGCTTAGAATATTAAAACGGAAATACAAGAAAATTTGTTTTAAATTCATAATGTTACCCTCAGGAGCTGTTAAACAAAAAAAAAAAAAAAATTTGATTTCTTATTTTCACTCTCTTTCTCTCTCTCTCTCTCCCATCTATAAGAAAATCTTTTGCTTTCCAAAAAAAAAAAAAAAAAAAAAATAGCAAACAAAACAAAAATCTTAACGGCCTATAAACACTTTAGCAAAATTGACTTTTTCATCACACAACCCACAACCAGCAGTAGGCAACGTACAAACGTAAAATTTGAAGAAACGATTTTCATTGCTTTACCGCTTAATAAGTTGTGGAAAGCACTGTTAAAGGTTGGCTTTAGGAGAAAAACGCAAAAGAAAACCAGAAGATATTCATATCCCTTCAGAATTTTAAATAAAAACAAAATAACACAATTTTTGTAATAAAAACCTTTACACCTACACCTACATACCCATGCACACATACCCACACTCACATTTATTATATTTTGTTGATGTTTGTTTATGTAAATATGAAGACATTTTGAAATCATTACAAATTTATGCAAACATTATTACATTCACCATCTCTCTCTCTCTCTCTCTCTACTTACCTTGTTACAGTTACTCCTACTCTCTCTCTCTCTTTCTTGTTCATATTTATTTACATTTCGTAGAACATATTTCGTTTGAACAAATAACAACAATAATAATAATAAACATTAAAATTTAATATAATGTGGGGAGAGGGAGAGAGAAAATAAACAAGGAAAACAAAAAAGGAGAAGAACAAGAATACATATCGAGAGCGTGTTATTTGTTTAAAAACTCTTATACCCTCTCACACACACACATGCACCCAGTTATGAAGCCATTGTGTGACACTTAATTTGTTTGTTTTTTTCCATTTTATAGAAACAGTGGGTTGACAGGGAATCTACGGGTGGGCCAAAAGTCACGAAGGGGTTTAATCGTTTAATCGTTCTTGGGAATCTCGTGGCTTTAGTTCTTGCACTAACTGCAGCTTGTATGGGAAAAGATGTAAATTTCCCTTTAATATTCTGAGTAAAGACCGCCGAGACATTTGCAGCTCAGCAGAGCGCTTTCGAGTTGATGTTTCAGGATTATCCTCAACACTCTCCAGAACGCGTTGAATATTTGCTTCATTAATTACAGAATGTGGTCTTCCGCTTCGTGGAAGATCCCTTAGTGAGCCTTGTTCACGAAAACGTGTCACTAAGCGTCGAATCATTGATTCGGATGGTGATACGATGATGGACGATAGGCTCGTTGAGTTTGAATTATTGATCGATGTTGTTCAAAATAAAGTTCTATGATTTTGGTTCGCTGGATAACGTTGTAACCTTCCATAATTAATCTCCCAGATTGATTTTACAAGTCCTAAAAAAAAAAAATAAAAAAAAAATTAAATTAGAAAAGTTATTAATTTTTCAAATCCCTTCACGACTTTTGCGCCACCCTGTATAAATGGCACACGACCAATACAGTTCAACAACATGTCGCAAATGGTAGTGATTCTTGAAAGCCACATTAAAAGTTTGATGTTTGTGAAGATAAATTCGAATTTAAAAACCAAAGACGCAAACCCACACTTTTAGCAACGCCACTTCTTGCCCCTAATAGGGTAAACTTTGCTATTAACAGAGTACTGTTAACTATTTAACAGTGGCAATAAGTAGATTAGTCTTTTACTTTGCAGACTATTGACATAAAATATAATCCTCATTATGATCATTATTATTTGTAAACAAAAGTGTTGAAATGTAAAGGATGGTTGGTTGGTTGTGTCTCAAAATCATTCAAGCTAATCCACTACCACGGTTCGAAAGAGGACCCTCTGGACGACTACCACTTGCATATAGTCTGTATGGTGTACTCTTTCTTATATGGTCCAAAATGGCCTCTAATATTCTAGAGAATTGATATTTTTAAAGTCAATTTTCTCAATACCATATCACTTTATAAGTGACTATGTTGCCGATTATATTAAGAGACATAAGTACATCCCTGAAACTCAATGTGCTCTTCTTCTAAATTATTTATTATTGCTATCGATAGCAAAAGGCTTATTGTGGTTGTTCAGTTTCAAACAGACACATTAGCTGATCATGCTATAAATAATCTGCAGTTATCGTGACAATTATTTACAAGATGAAAAGTAAGGAAGACAACAGACATGCCTGTCTAACGACCGATTTTGGTAGAAATAGATGGGGGAGACGTTTATCATATAAAACTCTGTTTTGGAAGCCATCGTATTGGTCTTTTATAGGTGTACTGTACCTGTGTTTTTTATTACACCAAAGTCAAGTTATATACTGCTTTGTCACTCTCCTATCTACTTAATTTAGTATTTGTTCAGGTGCCAGCTTGTTCTCTCCCTAGTTTTATTTCCATTGCAGCGCTATTTCTGTTAAAATGGGTTCTTGAAAGTATATTAGATGGCATAGAACAAAGTGTGATTCCCTTGTAATTTTTAATTGGCAAGTTGACCTTTCCTGGATGGTTTCATCAGGTTTTATTGAAGACCCTTATTTCATCATCTCGTCAGATATTCTGAAAATGTAGTTCTTGATGTGAAATGCTGCCATATAGTCTAACCAGGTGCATTTCTTATTATTCTGTTTGATTTTTAATTGTTTATTCCGGGCAGCCCTTCCGCTGACCAACTTCTGCCTCTTCCCTGGTTTTGGTAGAACTTGGACTGCGTTCACCTGTGGCGTCACAACGTGCCGCTATGCGTGCTCAAGTGAGCTTTGTGATATCAGAGCTACCACTCCGACAAATTATGATTTGCCAGCCCACTGTCAGCACTCAGCTGGTATTACCAGAGCAGAATCAACAATATTTTGTTGTGTGTTTCGGGTGTTATTTTCCTTTTTTTTTGTTTATCTTCTACGATATGGCGTTTGTTCCATTGATTTCTTATGCTCTCTACCAAAATTCCGTTATTTAATAAAATATTTGTGTGTGTGTGTATGTATATATATATATGTACATATGTATATGTAATAACACAAACAAAGTTCTCAGTCTCTTTAAAATAGATTTCGTTGTTATAAATTTAGAAAGCGATGAGTGTTTTTTTTTCTCTCGTTTTATTTGTTTTTCTTTATTGTTTCACTGCCACTCTCTTGTCATTCTATTTTTGCTTTTTTTTGCCATTTTTTTCTATCTTTTATTCGTCTTTCTATAAATGTTGTTGTTGTTGTTGTTGTGTGACTGTTTTGATTTAGACAAACGGGGAATGTATTGCAAATAAAAATTCATAATCGGGTTTTATTTTTTGGATATGAATAAATCAAAAATTTTTGTTTTTCTTTTTTTGTTAGTATTTGTTGTTTTTATTTTGTTATTTCAGTGGCTGTCTTCTCTTGTCGTGAAAGCATTGTTCATATAAAATCTAGTCGAATTAATTTACCAAAGTGGTAAGAAGCGAAAACGTATCGATACTGGACCGGTAAAACCAGTATGATGCTCTCTATCACCTCAATTGTTCACCACATTGTTGTCTCATGTGTGTAAAGATAAATTAAAATTTTAAAATCCAAGACGCAATCCATAAATTTTAGCAAAGCCACATTTGGCGTTAACAGTGGATTCTCATCATAATAAGAATTATATTTTATGTCAATAGTCTACAATAATTGCAAAGTAGAAGACTAATCTACTTATTGCCATTGTTAAACAGTTAACAGCGCTTTGTTAATAGCAAAATTTACCTTGTTAGAGGCAAGAAGTGGCTTTGCTAAAAATTTGGGTTTGCGTCTTTGGTTTTTAAATTTGAATTTATCTTCACACACATTGTTGTGTGATATCATGACTGAAAATAGTTCAGAGAGAAGGGAAATTACTGACGATTCTTATGACAATTCAAAGATTTGATTTATGCGGACGATCGTATAAAATCTGTAGTACAGAAGCAAACTTAGAAGATCTGTAAAGAGCACAGCATAATGTTAGACTAGAGTTAACTATCAAGAAAACCAAAATTATGAGAATACACAAAATGAGTGAAAAAGAAATAATTATATCATAAGACCAGCCAGTCTAATGAGGCATAGATACAGTATCTGAACAGACAAAAACCGCAGGCTCAACTAACCGAGAGTAGCATTCGCAAGACTGAAATCAATATGGAGTCTTCACTATACCCACATATACAACATATTTTCGCCTGAAAGAAGTGACTGCAAAATGACATTGCCATCGAATATTTCAATGAACTTCGCAACTTGGATGATAGTAGAGCGTAACCTTGCTTTGTAGGTGCATAGAATAATCTTGAACACATTTTTCGAGGACGATATTTCTTCAATAACCATTTGTGTAGAATAGGAAGCATATCCGATATGAGATATTCTGCATATTGTTACGTTTTTTACCTTTTTAAGAACGTTTAAAATATGAGCTCGTAGCTTGCAAATAAAATAAAAATTAATTTGTGTATTTATTTTTAATTAAAATTCTTTATTATTCGCACAATTCTGTGTGCTACTGTTCACAACTTGATGTAACGACAACAATTGCTTTTCTTTGTTATGCCTTTGCATAAACAATAACAATTACTAGACAGTTATTCGATAGATCTTTGTAACGGAGACCTTTAAACCACGATTACTCTCTTCAAACATACCGTGTCTTTATACAAGACTGCCTGAACTTCCTTAACTCCGTCGCCTGCTTTGTCATGCCTTTTATATGGCAACGCAAACAGTCTGATGAATGTTCTTGAAGGCAAATGTCCATGACTTCGCCTTCTCGAAATCTCTATAAATGTAAACATCGTTGTTTACATTTTTTTATTGTAGTGTTTGTTGTTGTATTTTTGTCTACTTATTTACCATTTTTTTATGCTGGTGTTTGTTGTACGATAATTTGTAAACAGGTTTGTTGGCTGCATTGTTTCGTTTTTGTAGTTTTTGTTTAAAATTTTAATGTTAAGCAATGTAAAGGCAAAACACCAGTATCTAGATTTTTTTCATTTGCGTAACAATATTCTGCTGTGAGTAAGATAAATTCTTTTTATAATTGGCCGGATTTTATATGAACAAGGAATTTATTTCTGCTCACTTTGAATTTAAGTACGTTTGATGTGATAAAAAGGGAATAAGATGAGGTTTTTGAAACTTAATTTTCGCAACGAAAACTTTGTTTTTTTTCCGATTTTTATTTGTTGAAGTCGTTTTTATTTATTTTTTAAATATTTGCCAGCTTTTATTACACTTTTTTATAAATGAGAATGAGAAGAATTAAATGTTTAAATAAAACTGTGTTCATAAATAAATTCACTTCAATTCAATTCGAATCCATGCTCGCTTCATTCCCTTTCTATGCTCTGGAGAAGTCTACAGAATCTATTTTCATTATTCTTGTTTATTTGGTTATAAAAATAGAAATAAAAATTGTTTTTCGTCTTTTTTTGTTGTTTATTTTTATGTGTATGTGTAGGTAACACAAAATATTTGTGTTTATGCATACATACATATGTATGTGACCATACGTGTGCATGTGTGTGTGTATATATTTTAGCAATAAATTTTTATTCTCATCATTTATATTTTATGCTGTCAAAGCGTGTTTTTCGAAATTGAAATTAATTAAGTTCTATTCTATTGTCTCTTACTCCCTCTCTCACTCTCTGTTACCTTCACTCTCTTTTATCACGCAAGCACTCGGCTGTCTCTTGCGGATGATAAAAAATTAATTTTCTTTTTTTTCGCTTTTTTTTTCGATTAAAATCATTGTCATAAAACAGGCGAATAAAATTAATAGACAAACGATAAAAGTTATTGCATACTTTAGGGTGTCGCTTAAGCACACACATGCATAAATAATCGATAGGCAAGAGCTATGTATGTATAAGTGCAGTTAAGCAAATAAATATTTAAGACCATGGAATATACGTTTTTTTTAAATGAAGTGATTAAATTTATTTTACAGGGTGATTAAGTTTCATAAAAACGAAGATGACGGAAATGAAAATAACCTAAAAAGATAGAAGGAAGAATTTTTATTATTATTTTCATTTAAGTCAACCAGTGGGTCTATAAACCCATACATGTGCAGCTATAGTATTGCCTTTTGGTTATAGTTTCTTGGAACCTTTTTCTTGGGTTGGGGGTTACACATTTTGTTGGCTGTCGTAGACTCATTTTTACGTAATCTTTAGTGACCAAATTTCACATACCTTGGCTTTTATATGATCTCAGCTGGATGCGATTTTTTAAATAACTTTCCAAGAATTAATCGTACAATTCGGTCGTTGTTTCGGTAATCATTTGACGAATGCTTTTTTGTGAAAATATATTCGCGTAGTCAGAGTCGTAGCCAGTTAATATCGCCTAAAAGAACACTTAAACTTTCTGGAAACTTATCACGCAATAAAGCACAAATCGGGTGTGTTGTATTTTTCGAGGCACCGTCTTGCTGAAACACTATGCCTTCTTATAGCTCATAATCTCCCTCTGCAGGCTAAAAATTATCGATTATCATCCGACCAATGCGCCATGCATCAATAATAGCTGTTCCTCCAGTGTCTTTTACGAAAAAACACAGCCAAATGAGACATCCACGCACCATAGTTAGCATCAAATAGTCACTTTTTTCGAATGCAATTTCTTTCTCACAATCACTTTTGGATCTTCCAAAACCCGTATTTCAAAATTTTACTTGTTTCCATAGCCAACGAGATGAAAACGAGCTTCAACATTGAAGGAAATTTTGTTGAAACCATCAACACTGAAAACCTGCTGTCCAAATGTCGAATTAGAACAGCTACCGTGATGTATATGATCAACTGGCTTTAATCGTGTAATTGGTTGGACTTTATATGAATGGAGATGCAAATTCCTTTGCGAAATGCAACCTAATAATATCACCATGGGCCTAAATGCTGGCCTAAGTGGAAGCTTTTCCTTCTAGGGAGGTCCGCCACCTAATCTACACCCCAAATATACCGTAAGGTAAACAACAACAACAACAACAAATTCGAATTATACGCCATTGTTTATCTGATGAAGGTAATATTTTTGGCAGTGGGAGCATTAGAATTATGCGCTTACATGTCCATATCAGTAACGTTTCTAGTCTCTATACATTCTCCTTGTAGTCTTGCCAATTCCTTGAACAGTAGGTCGATTATAAAGACCAATTACGAAGTCATGCTCTAACTGTAATCACATTTGAATCATCACACTTACATATGTAGTAAGTTTTTAACTGTTTTAATGTGTTCTTCAACTGTTAACACGTTTGATACCATTTCTATTTTTTTCTTTGCTTTCTCATTTCATTTTTCGAAAACGTTTTCTACAATCCTTAAGAAGATTAATTCGTTACAACAAATATTCCCTTAAAAACCTTTTAAAAATCTTTTTGAAAACTTTAAAGCGTGATTTATATGTTTATTTAAGCTACGCTTATTCCTTTTTGCTTTACATAATTATGGCATAATTTTAGGCTCTGTTTTAATATCTGTAAACTCTTATGCCAGCATCGTCTTTAAATTAAAATTTTCAACAAATAATTCACATTCACACTACATTAGTTGTGCTGTGCTGTATGCTGAACAGTCAACACAAATGTTGTATTTATTGGTGGTGATAGTAGTAGTAGTAGTAGCGGAAGAACAACACACACAAACATGAAGGAAAAACATGAGAAAATATTGTCTTTTGGCTGCGGCTTATCCTTATCCTTACACTTTACACTACAGTGAATGCATTAGAAATTATAGACACAACCTGACTTGGCTTTGGCATCACTTTTTTTTTTTTTGTCTGACTAAGCACTTAACAACCACCCCCTGTTGTCTTACTACCCCCTGGCACTCTCTATCGTTGTCGCTGTAACTATTGCGAAAGGTCTCGTAGACTTGCTTTTAATCGTATGAACGAGTGCAACTGCACGAGTTCAAGTATATTTTCATTCATGTATTTCGTGTTTCTGTGTTTTAGTGTTGTTCAGACATCTTTGTTATTTACTTTGTAAGCAATTTAAGGTACTCACACACACACACACAGATAGAGAGAGAGAGAGAGAGAGAAAGAGAGAATGGAAAATACTGGCTTGTTTTTGTTTTGCTCTTTTGTAATACCCTTAATGGTTTTGTTTTCAAAAAATTTTTTTTTATTGTTGTTGCTTGTTTGTTTAGGGAAGTAAAGGTGTATGCCTGGGTGTATTGAAAGGCTGGCTAACAACTATAGTTTTTGTTTGCTTCACTGTTTTAAAGAGACAAAGAGAATTTAACAACCTTCACTTACAGGGTGGCTGATATATGTATAATGCAACAAAGTAAAGCGCTATATTTTTTTAATTTTTTTTTTAATTTTATTGTTCAAAAGCAAAAAATGTTGAAAATAACATCAAATTTTAGAATCAGTTTAGATTTGTTCGATTTGTACCACCTTTGGTACAAATTATGGCCTTCAAACGGCCGACAAAGCCATCACAGGCTGTACGAAAGTGGTTCTGCGGTATTTTGGCCCATTCCCGGCGAAGCGCCGTCTTGAGATGATCGACACTTTGGTATTTTTTAGTGAGAACCTTACTCTCCAAAATGCCCCAGGCGCAAAAGTCCAACGGATTGAGATCCGGAGATTTTGGTGGCCATTGTGCGGTAGAAATGAAGCGAGGAACCTCCTTTTTAAGCCATTCTTGGTTGACGCGTGCTGAGTGCGGTGGTCCTGAATCCTGTTGGAATGTCCATTGTCTGCGGCAGAAATGTTTGTCTGCCTAGGGTTTCAATACTGTCTTTAAGACATTTTCCCGATAATATTTGGCATTTATTTTGACCCCACGGTCGATGAATACGAGCGGGGAGCGACCATCGGCCGTTACGGCGGACCACACCATTACCATCGGCGGCGTTTGAGTTCTGATGGCCAATCGCAGGTGTAAATTTTCAGCTGACCTCTTTGGCAAGTAAATCCGATCATTTTGTTTGTTCACAAACTGCTCAATTTGGAATGGCTCTCTTCGGAGAAAACTAAATTCGGTAGCTGGCCACTTTCGTGCAAGCGAAGTAACTCCTTGGCTCTTTCCAGTCAAACTTTTTTTTTGTCCATCGGTGAGCTCATGCACTTTTTGGAACTTCAATGGCTTTAGTCCAAGCTCATTTTTCAATATGTGTTGCATCCGTTCTCGCGATATGTTCAGCTCACAAGCAATTTTTCTAACACTGCAGCGTTGGTAAGTCGCCGTGGTCTAGTAGGTAGTGTGTTGGCTGAAGGCCCGAGTTCGAATCCCATGTCAGACATCAAAACGAAAATATTTCTTCGGCGACTTCCTCTCAGCAGATTTCTGGCAAAAACTCTGAGAGTAAATAAAATTGCCATGAAAAGCTTCTCAATAAAATTTGTCGTTCGGAGTCGACTTTAAACTGTAGGTCCCGCCACTCATGTATAAAATTAACACACACAACATGAGTAGTGTGAGAAGCTAGAACTGAAGGGTGCGGGCTTCTTGGGGACGATTGCTGTAGACTGTCTAATGGTGAAGGTATAGCACTGGTCATTATATAGTCACCTAGCAGCAACTCGTTTCCTTGCCGTTCGCATCTTGAGATGTCCACAAACACTACTCCCTCTCTTCCACCTTCCTATAACCCATTTTCCTAAAACCTGCAAAATGCACTGCATGAGTAGGGGCCATCCCCTGAGTGCTGGTTTCACCAAAAAAAAAAAAAAAAAAGCGTGGATTTCGATCAAATCTGGCCTTCACTTTTCGGATCATTTCTGGTGTTGTTACCGTTTTTTTCGTCCACTTTTTGGACGCGATGCAACACTGTCAGTATCACGGTAACGAGCAATGGTACGAGAAACAAAAGATTTATTCACATTTAAATGCTGGAGGGCTCTAACGGTAGCCACCTGTGGTTTTCCAGCCAAATATAAAGCAATCACACTATCACGCTTGAATTCCATCACGAATAACTTTTTTTCTGAATGCAATAGATGAAAATGCTTTTGTAAGCTTGTAAATAATAAAATGAACTGTCACTGGAATAAATCTGTCAGCTGTCAGACTAGCGGTTTACAAATGATAACAACCTGAAGTTGGTTGCAATACATATCAGCCACCCTGTACAGCTGCATACAACACACATATGAGCCTACAATTTATATTTCAACATTTAACTCTTCATGCTTAGCATTCTATTGTCAATATGTACCGTAAAAGAAAAAAAAGAGACAGAGAGAGAGAGAGTGTAGTATAGAGTGTAGGAAAACAATACATTTACACTTTTACACCTTGTCTGTCTGTCAGTGTAGTTTTATTATTTTTTTATTTGGATTTCCTTTTCATTCCATTTAATTGTTGAGACTTTAATAAGAGTATGTGCAGAACAGAGCACAGAGCAGTATGTAGTTGGTAGACAACAACACTAACTAGCATTACCGTTCATTACAAGAGCTTTTGTCGTCTCCATTGTTGTTTCCTTTGTAGTTTTAAACAACACAAGGAAGAGAGTTAAAGAAAGCAAAAATTAAAGTCAAGTATCAGCTGCTGCAGTATCATCAGCATTATTATGTTGGCACACACACATACAGAATAACGCACACCTATGTACATAAATTAATATTCTCCCGTTTTATAAGATTAAAAACAAAGAGTAACAAAAAAAAAACATCAAAGAGAGTGTGAAAGAAAGTGTTAAATTACAAAGGAAATGTTTTATTTTGAGAATTTTCTCACATCACGTGTCCCAAAGCAATCATTTTCTCTCTTTGAATCTTAGCCAAATATGTTGGTGATCTTTCAAATCTTCGGTTTCACTGTGATTCGCCATTGTTTTAGCCGCTATTGCATACAGAGTATTCTGATTTTCTAGCTAAAGACACACGCGTTAACGGTTCTTCACATGCTGAGTGCACGTCTAGAGTTATGTTGCAGAAGAAAGAACCAATTGGACTTTTACTTCGCAGTTAAACTCATTTGTGTGAAGATAAATTCAAATTTGAATATCCAAGACGCAATCCATAAATTTTAGCAGCGCCACATTTGACGTTAACCGAGTAAAATTTCCTGTTAATAGAACAGAATTTGCCCTTAACAAAGCACTGTTAGCTATTTAACAGTATTCATCTGAGCAAGCCCACTTGTTTAAGATCTAATTTTAGGGCATATACTAGGTCTATGAGTACCATATCATACTCAAAGGAAGGTTCCAAGGCCTCTTAATAATAATCAGCAACATTGTCACATATAAACGGATGTGGTATTGAGAAAATTGGCTTTAAAAATATCAATTTTTTTGCTTGAAAATTCTCTAGAAGATCAGTGGCCATTTGGGAACATATAAGAAATAGTACACCATACCGTCTATATGCAAATGGTAGTCCAGAGGGTGCTCTTTCGAACCGTGGTAGTGGAATAATTTTGAGAGTTGAGAAAATTTTCATGCTCCATCCCCACCGCCCATCCTTTACATTTCAACACTTTTGTTCACAAATAATAATGATCATAATGAGAATTATATTTTATGTGAATAGGTCTGCAATAATTGCAAAGTAGAAAACTAATCTACTTATTACCACTTCTAAACAGTTTACAGTGCTCTGTTAATAGCAAAGTTTACCCTGTTAGGGACTAGAAGTGGCGTTGCTAAAAGTGTGGGTTTGCGTCTTTGGTTTTTTAATTCGAATTTATCTTCGCACACATGTTAAACTCATTGATATTGCATTTAACATAATATTGAATAGGGTGCAGATATTTATTCTTTTACCTCAACGGATCGCACTCCCTAGATTGTAAAATCATGGAAAACATGGGCACAAATAAATACGTTATGCACCCATCAATAATTTCTATAATGCAATCTGGCTTTCGATGAGGTCATAGTTGTATAACTGCTCTAGTAGATGTTAGTGAGAATGTTAGACAGGCCTTGGAGAATGGCTATGTAAACTTTTTAGTTCTCTTGGATCATTCAAAAGCTTTCGATACGGTCGATCACAATATGCTTATTGGGAAACTTAAATTCTTCTTCGGATTTTCTAATACGTCTGCCAGACTTATACACTCGTATCTTTCCCAACGCGCACAATCTGTTTTTTTGAGGGGCAAATGGTCTGATTCTCTACCTTTGGACAAAGGTGTGCCTCAAGGCTCTATCCTTGGACCACTTTTTTTCTCCTTGATGTCAATGATTTACCTGGATATCTTTTGAATTGCAAAATCCACTTATATGCAGATGACGTGCAACTATGCTTAAATAGCCCGGTGGACGATATTTTACGTGCCGTTGATTGTTTGAATGGGGAACTTGCGCGGATCTTCTTATGGGCAACTGCTAATGGTCTCTGTGTGTGAACCCCGGGAAATCTAAGTGTATTTTATTGCATAGAAGAAGTGTTGTACCCACAATTTCTAGGGATGTTATGATGAATGGTGAGAGGATTGAGATGGTTCATGCGATGAGGAATTTTGGAATAATTTTTAACTCCAATTTGATGTGGGATAATCACATAAATTCACTGGTAGGGCAGACGTATATTAAGTTACGCGCTCTCTGGTCCACGCAACTTTATATACCTTTGAGGATTAGAATTTTAATTGCGAAAACTTATTTGATTCCCTGCTTACTGTATGGATGCGAGCTTGTTTGGTAATTGCGATTCTAGCAGAAAACGTAAGCTGAACGTTCTATTTAATAATATTGCTAGTTATGTCTATAATTTGAGAAGATATGATCATATCTCTGTGGCAGCTAAGAGTCTTTACGGGGTGACCTTTAATAATCTTCTGAATATTCGTGTACTTTTATTTTTGCATCGAATTGTAAACAAGCGGATACCGAGTTATTTATTTGAAAGGCTACGTTTTGTCCAGTCACCCCGTAGTAGGAATATTATAGTTCCACGGCATCGATACCTATTTTCCGAATGGCAGTTTTATTTACATGCTATTCGTCTCTGGAACATTCTTCCACAACATCAGCAATGCAACACCAACGCTAATAGCTTCAGGAAATTTTTGTTTCAATATTTTCGTTAATAATTTTTTTTTTTTGCTCTTTATATATGGGCAATTTCGTGTCAAGTGACCCAATTTTTAAAATCGATGTCTTTCGGTTTGGATGAAATTTGGACCAACGTTAGTACTATTAGATAGTAGGCCAGACACAAATTTTCAGCTTTATCAGTAAAGAACTGCAAGAGGCATATCTATAAAAAAAAATATTTTAACTCAAAACCAAAGTTTTTAAATTTTACCATATGCACTATATATTTTTTTTTTAATGGATGTTTTAGGTTAGGTTAGGTTAGAGGACGTGTACTTGACAACTGTGACAAGTAGAGTACCCGGAGGTCGAACTGACCCATTGTACAACGTCCTAGCTTCTCACACCACTCGTGTTGTGTGCGTTAATTTTATACATGAGTGGCGGGACCTACAGTTTAAAGTCGACTCCGAACGACAGATTTTTGAGAAGCTTTTCATGGCAATTTTATTTACTCTCAGAGTTTTTGCCAGAAATCTGCTGAGAGGAAGTCGCCGAAGAAATATTTTAATATTTTCGTTTTGATGTCTGACCTGGGATACGAACTCGGGCCTTTCGTCTAATAAGCCAGCACACTACCTACTAGACCACGGCGACTTCCAATGGATGTTTTTTTTGTGCTCAAAGAAAGCTTAGTTCTTTTCCTTTAAGAGCTTTGTGGTCACTTAATGGGATGCGAGTGGAAAAAAAATGGGGGAAAATGAAAATGGTACATGTGCCAAATATTGAAAAATCTTATTCTTGAGTTAAAAAATAATTTTTTTTGATATATATCCCACTCGCATCCCATTAAGCGAATTATGAAGGCCTTAAAGGAAATTGTATAAGCTTTCTTTTAAGCAAAAAAAAAAAAAAAAAAGGGCCCAAATTGAAAAAAAAATTAAAAAGAAAAATTAATTTAAAAAAAAAATAAAAAAAAAAATTTTTTAAAATTAAAAAAATTATTTTTGGAAAGATTGAAGAAATAGCTATCTAATATACTTTGGAAAATTTTTGCTAGGACCAATAGGTCAAAAGTTCCACACATTTAAAAAAAAACCCTGTATGACCAAAATGTCCAACTTTGACCCCCTCTAACTCCGGCAGTTCTTGACTGATAGAGCTGAAAATTTGTGTCTGGCCAAATATCCAATAGTACTAACCTTGCGGCAAATTTCATCCAAATCGGAAGACATCGATTTTAAAAATTGGGTCACTTGACACGAAATTGCCCATATGTATATTTGCAAATTTGTTATTTCTTTTTTTTCCCTTTTTCTATTTTGGTTTTATTCCCCTTATTGCTACTTGTAATTATTCAGTTATTCATTTACTACATATATTAAGTTAATTATTATTTACACATTACGTTCCTGTACTTTAAATATAAGATTTTCATCTTGTTGTACAGGAT
Organism: Sarcophaga caerulescens; assembly: GCA_927399465.1. Lineage (NCBI taxonomy): Eukaryota > Metazoa > Arthropoda > Insecta > Diptera > Sarcophagidae > Sarcophaga > Sarcophaga caerulescens. Next base: position 105,942,565 of record OV656872.1, on the reverse strand, counting down.
TTGGGCAATGATTTCATTAATAATAATAATAAGGAAATCATTATTGGATAAAAATCGTCGGGCCATGTATCTATTGACGCAACTATGGAGTTATCTATGTAGATGTCTTATAAAACAATTCTCCAAATTGAGTGTTAGGTCGTTGCTCTGACATAACTGCGATAGCTGAACATTACCAACATAGGCCTGGGGGTTGTATAATCCAATGCTGCTGGCCAAACAGCATAACCAAAAATTGTGCTGCTTCGTTCTACAGGTCAACGACATACAATATCCAGAAAAGAAAATTTACATTAAGGCGTCAGGCGAACTGGGTACTGCAGGATTTTCAAGAGACAAGGCTACAAGGACAGATTCTAATAGAGCTGGAGTAGAGTAGTGAAACATGATGATGCTTTAAATTCGTGTAAATTCGAAGCTTTTTACCTCTCTTTTTTAAGTGTGATCCTTAAACTGCATGTGTGTGTGTTATAAAGCTGCACGTTTCCTTACTCCCTTTGCTTTCAATTAAAAAATTAAAATGAGGAACAATCGTTTTTTTGCTCGCGTTTTATTGTGCGAAAAACAAAAATGCCAGTAATAACCGACAAAACAAAGAGAGCAAAACAACAATAACAACAATCACAACAACAACAACAAGAGAAAAACAAAAGAGAAAGAGAAAAGAGAAGTGCAGCAAAAACTCTTGATATTTAGGTTAACAGCTAAAGGCCTGTTAAAATCCAACGAAAAACTACAAAAGCAACAAAAAAAAAATAAAAAACGGTAAACAAAACAAAGATTTAAACAACAACTATAAACACCAGTTTATATCTATGCACACACACATATACACACACATACTTGCAAAGGCAGACAATTAAGCGGAACAGAACAGTACAGACCAGACTCTAGTAGTAGTTCTCTTGTGTTTTTGATTATTCCAACACATGTATGGGGAGAGTTTCATTTCAGTGTGTGAAACAAATAAACAACAACAAATACCAGGAGGTGTATATTAGAAAGACAAAAAAAAACAAAAACAAAAACTGAAATGAAAGGATTCATGGCGTTAATTTTTATTCTTTTTTGCACGTTTTTTTCTATGCCGCATACCTATTCCGCACAGATTTGTAAAAAAGGTGTGAAAAAGTTGGTGTTGTTTTCGGCTTTTTTTTTAAGAGTTTTACAAACAAAGTTTTTTTTTTTTTTTTTTTTTGTCTTGAGCCGGAGGTGGTAATCTTCGGAAGATACTTTTGTTCCAACAAAAGCATGCACGATTCACCATCACTGGTGCCTACGTACTAAACCCACCCCCTACACACTTCAACCACTCTCCCTCCGCGGAACTGCCGTAAGGTATTACTTCGCGGAGGGCTGGTTAGCTCGAAAGCTTTATCGCATCATGTCAAATTTCGCCTACGTTCCTCCAGTCTTCGGAGTTCTATCATTACTTCAGCCATTTTCTGGCATTTGTGTATATGTGTGTGTGTGTCTGTAAGAATATTTATATTTGCTGGGATATAAAAAAAAAAACCAACAATCAGCATAACAAAGGCGGACGTAAAATTTTCCTTTTGTGTGTGTGTGTCTGCATAAGAGTCATTTATGTCTGCCACGTCAGCCTATTTGGTTTTTTTTTAGCTCTTTTCTTTAATCCTTTTGGAAGCAATGGTAAGGGGGTGTGAGTAATTTAAAAAAGAAAGACAAAAAAAAAGGATTTTCCACATATTTTGATGTGTGTGAAGATAAATTCGAATTTGAAAATCCAAGACGCAATCCATAACTTTTAGCAGCGCCACATTTAGCGTTAACAGTGCAAAATTTGCCCTTAACAAAGCTCTGGTAACTGTTTAACAGTATCTATCTGAACAAGGTCACTTGCTTAAGAGCTAATTTTAGGGCATATACTAGGTCTATGAGTATCATACCATATGCAAAGGAAGGTTCGCCAAGGCCTCTTAATAATAATCAGCAATAAGGTCACATATACAGTGATATGGTATTGAGAAAATTGACTTTGAAAATATCAATTTTTTCCTTGAAAATTCTCTATAAGATGAGTTTCCATTTTGGAACATATAAAAAATAGTACACCCATACAGGCTATATGCAAATGGTAGTCCAGAGGGTCCTCTTTCGAACCGTGGTAGTGGGATAGCTGAAATAATTTTAAGACCCAACCAACCATCCTTTATATTTCAACACTTTTGTTAACAAAGAGTAATGATCATAATGAGAATTATATTTATAAGTCAATAGTTTGCAAATAATTGCAAAGTAGAAGACTAATCTACTATTGCTACTGTTAAGTTGTTAACAGTGCTCTGTTAATAGCAAAGTTTACCAAAGTTTTTATTGGCAAGAAGTGGCGCTGCCAATAGTGTGGGTTTGTGTCTTTGGTTTTTAAATTCTAATTTATCTTCCCACACATCTTTTTTTTTGATTTCACAAAACACGTCTTTGATTTTGAAGGATTTCATTAATGAAGGAAAAAATACTCAAACAACTATAGCCTATAATAACACTATGCGACAAAATAAAAAAAAATTAAATACACCCGGCTAATGACATAGTGTAGGTTTACCTCATCAATTCGCATAGCATATTAAGTCAAATAATAGATATATGTATACGGTTTTAAAGGTCCATCTCTCCCCTTTCCAACAAGAATTAAATTATCGAAATCGGGTCAGAAATGTTTGAATAATCCAGAAACTTGTGCGTAAAGTCTAAAAAAACAGATTTTGTCAAATAAAACAAGTTTGGAGGGTTCGAGAAATATAAAAAAGCTATTTTTGAGTTCCACTCAACTAACTGAACAACGTGGACTATATAGTTACTCGGGTGTATTTTCACTGTCGCACCGTGTAATTATTTGAGCTTCTTTGGTAACTTATCGAATAAAACTACTTTAGGCTCCTGCATTTACTCCCAATATTTTTCACCTCTGAATTCGTTTCAGCTGTAGATCTTTTTGAGTTAGTTTTTGTCGACATTTTCTCAAATGTTGGATGGTATTTCGCCAATAACTTGATCCATTATTGGTTACCAAATGCGCCAATGTTAGGGGATTATATGCGTAAATTCGCTGTTTTTCCCCTAGGCTCCATATATGCTTTCCGCATGATTTCGGTGGCTAATTTACTTGGCCAAAATTAAAAATTATTCATTCTTGAAAATTCTCTTCAAATCAAGCCAAATTCATTCGTGTTATGTGGCTCCTCACACTGTCTTCTTGAAACCACATAACTTTCACTTCATAATGGTCAATTGTAGAGCAAATAAAGCCGTTTTGAATTGACGGGAATGGTTGAAATGGCCCAATACCACCTTCAGTTATATTTTCTGGATGCAACGTTTTTTAAACAATCGCTTCTAAGTTCTAGGCGTCGCACATGCAGCAATTTTGCTTGCTAATGTAATCACTGAGGCTCTCATTCATTGCTGGAGCGAATTTTATTCGAGAAATTAACATTGAAAGCCTGCTGCTCTAGCACCCATGTCGTTGCGAGTGGTCAGGTGGAATTAATTTATAATTGTAACGAGTGTTGGTGTTTATACGGATGAACGACGCCATGTAATCGACAGATTCGGATTATTCATCATAACTTGTCTAAAAGAAGCAGTAGTTTCAGTTAATTAGTTTCCATACATTAGAAACTCTTTAAATTTCTTTATAATCTTGCCAATTCCTTTCAACGTGAATCGATTATGACGATGCATACATAATTGGTCATTACAACCCTTTAAGGCTAGTACTCTGTTCAATACTGTTCATACGGAAAATTTGACGTGTAGCCAATGTTGCCTATCACCCGAATTTACATAATTAGTACTAGCCTTTATTGAAAATTCCAGGTGAAATTCCGAGTTTTTGCTTTGTAACTTAAATTTCAGTATTCCAGCAAGATTTTCACGGCACTATCGTCCTTTTTCCCTAGATTTTTATAGAACAAACTATGGTTGTAATTTTCCTTTTCCTAGATTATGTAATGATTTTAACATGTATTATGATTTTATTGATTTTAATTGTACTGTTTATAATATTAAACGTAGCTTATATGCTGCCATTAATTTGTAAATTATTATAGAAAAATATATTCTCGTTCTTGTCTTAGGTAGTTATGGTTTATTGTTGCTTTATTCAGCTTGTGATTAAGTTCTGTAGCTGATTTGTGTTGTCGTTGCCTTTACTTTTCCCTAACCCGCTATAGTCCGGACTGTAGTGTGTACGTGTCCCTACGTAATGGTGACGAGCCCTCCGCGGTCGGGTGAGGGTGGGTTAGTGTGAGGCCGGGGACGTTCGATAAAAAAAAAAAAAAAAACAATTGGCACTTTAATTATTTCGCTGTGAAAAAATAATGTTGCCAGAAACATTTCATATGTTTTTCACAAAATGAACAGAGTACTACTTCTGCAACATTTTTTCATAAAAATTTCATGTGATTTTTAACATGTATTTTGACAGCATTCCACTTGAAATTTTGAACAGAGTACTAGGCTTTAGGGTGCGTACAGAGTGCGCGCTGAAAGCCGAGCCGAGATTGTCAGTGCGATAAATATTGTCAGCGCGATAAAACTGGTTACATACAAGTCAATACAAATAAGCTTGTGTATAACACAGTGAACGCTGACAAAAGCAGAGATCAAAGCTGATGAGTGCGAGAAAACAGTTTCAAAGCGTTTTGCGCGTTTGTTTGCATTGTTGATGTTTATTTTTTAGTGTGCAGGCGTGTTTTTTATGGTTTCAAATAAAAAAAATGGATATCGAACAAATAATAAGTGAAATTTTCTTAAATCATTATATAAATGATGAAATTCACCAAATTCATTCCTTTTTAGTGTAATTAGATGTTTTCCAAATTCTTTTCTGTTTATAATTGCATTAATCACACTAGGAGAAGCAAAATGCTCTTCATCAGAGGAATCCATTACAGTGTACAGCAATTTTATAAACACAAATGAACAACAAGACTAAATGACATAAAAAAAGCAAAACACATGCAATAAACAGAATTTCAGCGCTGATTTCTCGCATTCACTGTGTTATACCTAAATGTTCTTCTCGCCTGAAAATATGGGTCAATAAGCTCGGCTCGGCTCCGCTCGGCATCAGCGCCCACTCTGTTCGCACCCTTAGTCAGGTTTCAGTCAGGACTTAGCTTCTCACACCACTGATGTTGTGTGTTAATTTTATACATGAGATTTTTTTTGAGAAACTTTTCGTGGCAATTTTCTTTTACTCTTAGAGTTTTTGCTGAGAGGCAGAAATAATCCGAAGAAATTATTTTTCATATTTCCGTTGGTTGGAGACGTCGGATCTGGAGTTTAAACCGTGGCCTCATGTCTAATAAGCCTACACACTGATTTTTACAATCATCAATATTAGCAAATGGCATTTCATATCATGCAGTTTTGAAACCACTAAATGGATAACCCGTTATACGTTTTTTTATATAAACGACTATTCTTCTGTCACAATTGAATTACACTTGACCTAAACATATGTACACTTGAAACAGTAAACTTCACAGTTATTACAACAATAACAATTTAATTTGCATTTCAAAGTTTTATCATAAAGAAAAGTCTCCCGCACTTTTGACATGTTAATGTGAGGGATAAACATTCAGAAATATGACAAGTTTATAACAATTTAAACCTTAAATTAACCTTAAAAAACTTTGTAAGCACCCCACTTTATATTTGAAAATTAAAAATTAAAAAAAAAAAACAACGAAAATCACAAAATAAAGTGAAAAAAAAAAAAAAATCATTACGAAGAAATTTTATTTCCATTTTAAAAGAAATACTGAAGAGAAAATGTCAATAGAAACAGAAAAAAGAAAACAATAACTTTTTTCTCTCTCTCACTCTCTCTCTCTCTTTCTGTACCCCGGTTCTCCTTTTGTGAAACAACATTAAAATAAAATGAATATGAAAACAAAGTAACAGGAGCAGCAAAGAAACACAACAGCTGGTAACTTTGTTGTGTAAAAACGGAAATCAACAGAAACAATGGAAAGAACAACAGCAGCAGCAACAAACGCGTACATTTACTTTTTCTATTGGAAAAACAAACAACAACAACAAAAAAGAACAACAAAACAAAACTTTACAAATGTTGTAGAAAGAAAGAAAGAAGGAAAAAAAAACAAAACAAATCGTTGAACTTTTACTCACACAAGTGACACTCGACTACATAATCCCACTCCCATTCCTGGCTCACAAACATTTCGTTCGCTGTATTGTTGTGATGGCTTTTTGCTATCAAAAACACATTTTAAGAGAAAACAAAAACCAATAATAACAACAACAAAAATGCATGCAAATATGATGATAAATATGCTTTAAAACTGATAAGAAAACACACACACACACACTTAAACTCACACTGCCAGCCATACGCATATAGTTGGATTGTATTTGTAAACAATAAAGTTTAGAATAATAAAGTAAACATTCAGGGGGAAAGACAGAGGGAGAGCAAGACTTCCGTATACAGCTATGGACATTAAATTAGCACAAAATCCATTTATAGTTTGATTATGATTTTTTTTCCTACAAGGATAAAGACCTCTCATTCTGGGAAAAAAATACTTTGGAGTGATGAAACAAAGATAAATCGTTTGGGACCGGATGGTAGAGTCTTTGTTCATCGGCCAAAATATCAGACATTTAATCCACGTTACACTCAAAAGACCATAAAGCATGGTGGAGGAAACATCATGGTGTGGGGATCATTTTCATGGCACGGTGTGGGTCCAATCGTCAAAATTAATAGAAAAATGGACCGTTACAAGTATTTGGACATTATGAAGGACAAAATGGAACCATATGCTTTTGAAAACATGCCAGTTTCATTCATATTTATGCAAGGTAATCAGACGTCGGCACCAATGCTCTCTAGAGCCAAACATCTTCGGCTTTTTACACACATAGGACACGAACATCAACAATATTCGTTAAAATGAGCGTAAAAATGCATTCAGTTGCTTGTCAGCATTCAGTGAAGTAGGTTCTCGTCGCTTCTTTTTGAAATTTTTTTCTGTATCAATTATACACCCAAAGAAAAATTCAATTAAAATGTGAGGAAAAACTGGGAAACATAATTTTTTTGCTTTAAATATATTGAATTTCAGGTACCTGAAATTTGTAATGATGACTCTTGTTTCGAATCCATTAAAACTTGTACGAAAAATACCAATGGCATTAAAAAGTATAATATTTGTTCGAACACTGTTTGAAACAAAAATTAGTAACAATTTTCCTCTGGGTTATACACATGCTTCTCACAAATACACTCACATTTTATCATGTTCTCTTTGTGCCGACGTCTGAAGATAATGATCCCAAAGACACGTCTAAGCTGGTAAAGGATTGATTTTACAAAGATCACATTCGCGTTTTAGACTGGCCGGCACAAAGTCCTAACTTAAACCCGATTGAAAACCTCTGGCACGATGTGAAATGTGTAATTGCTCAACAAAAGTCCAAAAATTTGGACGATTTGTGGCTTGGAACAGGGAACGTTTGGTTCTCGATTCCCAAAGAACGTTGCCAGAATTTGATTGAAAGCATGTCCCGTAGATGCCACGCGGTGCTTAAAAATAAAGGCTATTCTACCAAATATTTATTAAAATATATTATTATTAAAATATATTATTTTTATTTCAAAAATTTCAATTTTGTGCTATTTTACTGTCCAGCTAAAATCTAGCATTTGATATGTTGGCAGGCCTTAGGTTAGAGGACGTGTACTTTGTCAACTGTGACAAGTACAGTACCCGGAGGTCGAATTGACCCATTGTACAAGAAGGCAGGCCTTAATGAGCATACGATCGGCAATTTAGTCAAAATGTTTGTTTTTGCTTTAAAGAAGAATATGCCTTTTATGTTTAAATTTTTTTTGTAAATAGACTTAAAATACTATAAAAAAAATTAGATTGTTTTTATGACAAATTTTTGTGCTAATTTAATGTCCATGGCTGTATACCTAAAATAAGAACATTGCGGTTGTGCTCTCGTAAAAAAAATTTTATTTCACAAAACCACGTTTACAAGTGTGCTCTTTTATGTGTGTGTGAAGATAAATTCGAATTTAAAAAACAAAGACGCAAACCCACACTTTTAGCAGTGCCACTTCTTGCCTTCTAACAGGGTAAACGTTGCTATTAACAGAGCACTGTTAACTATTTAACAGTGGCAATAAGTAGATTTGTCTTCTACTTTGCAATTATTGCAGACCTATTGACACAAAATATAATTCTCATTATGATCATTATTATTTGTGAACAAAAGTGTTAAAATGTAAAGGATGGTTGGTGGGGGACGGAGCACGAAAATTTCCTCAACTCTTAAAATTATTCCAGTACCACGGTTCGAAAGTGCACCCTCTGGACTACCATTTGCATATAGTCTTTATGGTATACTGTTTCTTATATCGACGCCTCCGTTCTATAACATTCTAAGTCGAAAAAGTGTGTTTTGAGTTATGAGCTCTCAAAGTTTTCACGCGCCATATGACTATATGTGTAATCGAAGTAGATTTTTCCCTATAACTTCGGAACGGATCGGCGCATCTTAACCAAATTTTGACAGTATTTAAGTTAGAGAACGTTGAATTTAAAAATGCTAGAACATTAAAAACGTTCTAAGTACACTTAGAACTTTATAGAATGGAGGCGTCGATATGTTCCAAAATGGCCACTGATCTTCTAGAGAATTTTCATATATTTTTTTGCCAAAAATCGATTTTTTCAAAATTTAAAATTTCGACTCTCAAAATTATTACAACTATCCCACTACCACGGTTCGAAAGAGGACCCTCTGGACTACCATTTGCCTATAGCCCGTATGGTGTGCTATTTCTTATATGTACCAAAAATGGCCACTGATCTAGAGAATTTTCAAGCAAAAAATTGATATTTTCAAAGCTAATTTTCTCAATACCATATCACTCTATATATGTGATTATGTTGCTGATTATTATTAAGAGGCATTGGAACCTTACTTTGCATATAGTATGGTACTCATAGACCTAGAGTAATTCCCAAAATTAACTCCTAAACAAGTGGGCTTGCTCAGATGGATACTGTTAAATAGCTAACAGTACTCTGTTAAGGGCAAATTTTGTTCGGTTAAGAGGAAATTTTGCTCTGTTAACGCCAAATGCGACGTTTCTAAAATTTATGGATTCCGTCTTGGCTTTTCAAATTCGAATTTATCTTCATACACATGCTCTTTTCATGTGCTTTTGGTTGTGGTGCTTTAAAAGACCGGAACCCTATGTGCAGGCACGCTACTCATTCTGGCAGTACTGCTAGCATATCCATCCATTAAACAAGAATTAATCGAACGTTCATGGAACGTACATACACATATGGCCATTAAAATAGGGACGACCTTTTACAATGAAACTTAGCAATGAAACCAAGATAAATTTGGTCTTCTGACATTACGCCCTGCATTATTTACAAATAAATTTATCTTGGTTTCATTGCTCCAGAAAATATTATGCCAGTTTTTGATACCTTCTGATCCACACCATATCTTGAAATTTTGTGCAAACTGTTGCCTCTTCTGCAAATATTTTTTTCTAAGCAATGGAACTTTGCGAGCTATTCTTCCTGGAAGTTTAATGTCACATAGAAGACGCCGAACAGTTCTTGTCGATATTTGATTATCTATTTCAGCGGCGATCGCTTTCGAAGACTTAAAAGGATCTCGCTTAGCTAGCATCGCGATGTAACCGTCCGTAATAGTGTTAGTTTTTCTCACTGCACCACGTTTTTCTATGACTTTTTGAGGCTAGAGTGCATTAAAAACGAAATTTTTCGATCGCCCAAGCCCATCAGCTATAAATTTATACCATTTTTTCTGTTCTCGAAGCTTTTGAATGAGTCTTCTCTCCTCCAGTGTACAATGTTCCGCTCAACCCATCTATTGCTAATCACCCTTATTCTGGTTGTCGTCGTCGTCGTCGCCGTCGTCGTCGTTACCAAAAATGATGTCGATAAAATCCGAGTCGACACAACACAATATCGACGGCGTATTGACTCACAGAATACCAAATGTGTGTCCGACAGTCATCTATAACTGTCAATAACGACAAACAGAATACCAATTTTAAACTGTCGACGACGACAACCAGAATAAGGGTGAATATTAGTATAAAACGGAAGTCTAGTTACCTCAATATTAAATTTATTTTTGATAACAAACCTTAAAATGTTAATTTTACGACAAAATTTGCAAAAATCTCCACGCGTCCCTATTTCAATGGCCAGAAATTTTTCTTAGAATTTTTAAAAACCTTTCATAAAAAATAGCAAACACATTGAAAGTTAACAGAATTTGTTATGTCAAAAGAAAACAGTATTGAGAATTAAAAAAACATAACTTTATTACAAAATTTTGCGATTGGCAAAAAAAAGACAAGAAATTCGCGTCAGTTAAAGGTCGTCCCTATTTTAATGGCCATATGTGTATGTACGATCGGATTCAGGAGATTCTCTTAAAATTTCCATCCCCCCATTAATATTAGTTTCTCTATTATTTTTGTCCCTTAGCATTTCTTTGACTAGCCACATTATCACTTGGATATCATTCCCCCCACCTTCTGGAACAGTATGATGAAATTGTCAAATATTTCAAAACCATTTAAACCAACAACACACTCGTAAATATTTAATTTCGTTATTAAAACAATCGAATCCCTTTCACGCAACCACATGCTCTTACTTACGTGCTCCGTTACTCTTTTAATCACATTCCTGCGAAAACCAAAATAACAACGAAAATAAAAACACAACAGACAACAAACAAAAATGAGCATAAATTTTCTTACACTTTTTAAATACAATCATAAAGTTGAATGACATTTACCGTTTTCCTACAATATTTTCGCATTTTTTTATTTTTGTTTTGTTTTGACATTTTTTGTTGTTTTCCTCAACTCTTTTGTAATCAACATGTTTTTGTTGTTGCCTTACATGCTACACTGCTACAGGGCATAGGATATGATGTTGATACTCATGAAATGACACGGGGGTAGTGTTCGTAAGAGTATGTATGTATGTATGTAATGTTAAGTAAGGTATGGTGTGGTGTGTTTGCATACATCCTGATGTATTTGTATGCGTGAGTGCTTGTGCTCGTTACTTGTACTTGTTCTATGGTGTTAGAGATCTCTCTCTCTCTCTGTGTGTGTGCGAGTGGGTGTGTGTGTTTGTTTTTATTACGAATTTAAATCGTGTAAAATATTCATATGATATTATGTTGTTGTTTTTCCACTCGTTTAATATATAATTTTCAACAAAAAAAACTGTATTTTTTTCTTTTGTTGTTGTTGTTACTTTTAACATTATCAAAAAGTTTTTTAATTAAGCAAATTTATTGACATCGACAGTGGATAGCAAAAGTGTTGAAAATAAAAAGGAAACTCTAGCTGTTCAGCTAGACAAGCAATATTTTACGATTAATGCCTAATGATTCGCTTTAAACTTGACTCCATTTCGTAGCACTGAAATAGCATTTCTGAGATGCTAACCCACTTGATTTGAATTCCTATGCGTTAATTGGTGAGGCACGTAAATCTTGAAGTTTAAATTGCTCTTGTGTCTCAACATTTTCTTCTACTCACTGCAAGTGACTGCAGTCCACTCCATGACTTATATATTTGAATTGTCTGTCTTTTACAGCAGTCCATACAGTACTAGAGGTGTCGCACATTAGTCTGCGCTGAACAAATTTTATTCATCACCACTTTCTTCACTGCCGATTTGTGATTTTGTGTGTTCCTAACATTGTTGAATAAGAAAATTTCGCTGAATCCGTCTCAATCATCGATTGACTAACACATCTACATTCCATAATTCGTAATCGTAAAAGTCTACACAACATAAGTGGCGTGAGAATCTAGGTCGTAATCCTGACTGAAGGGTTACAGGGTGGCTGATATATAATGCAACAAAGTAAAGCGCTATATTTTTTTAATTTTTTTTTTTAATTTTATTGTTCAAAAGCAAAAAAAATTGGAAATAACATAAAATTTTAGAATCAGTTTAGATTTGTTCGAATTGGCCACCTTTGGTACGAATTATGGCCTTCAAACGGCCGACAAAGCCATCACAGGCTGCACGAAAGTGGTTCTGCGGTATTTTGGCCCATTCCCGGCGAAGCGCCGTCTTGAGATGATCGACACTTTGGTATTTTTTAGTGAGAACCTTACTCTCCAAAATGCCCCAGGCGCAAAAGTCCAACGGATTGAGATCCGGAGATTTTGGTGGCCATTGTGAGGTAAAAATGAAGCGAGGAACCTCCTTTTTAAGCCATTCTTGGTTGACGTGTGCTGAGTGCGGTGGTGCTGAGTCCTGTTGGAATGTCCATTGTCTGCGGCCGAATTGTTTGTCTGCCCAGGGCTTCAATACTGTCTTTAAGACATTTTCCCGATAATATTCGGCATTTATTTTGACCCCACGGTCGATGAATACGAGCGGGGAGCGACCATCGGCCGTTACGGCGGCTCACACCATTACCATCGGCGGCGCTGGAGTTCTGATGGCCAATCGCAGGTTTAAATTTTCAGCTGACCTCTGGCAAATAAACCCGATCATTTTGTTTGTTCACAAACTGCTCAATTTGGAATAGCTTCTCATCGGAAAAAACCAAATTCGATAACTGGCCACTGGCTCGTGCAAGCGAAGAAACTCCTTGGCTCTTTCCAGTCTAACTTTTTTTTGTCTATCGGTGAGCTCTTGCACTTTTTGGAACTTCAATGGCTTTAGTCCAAGCTCATTTTTCAATATGTGTTGCATCCGTTCTCGCGATATGTCCAGCTCACGAGCAATTTTTCTACCACTGCGGCGTGGATTTCGATCAAATCTGGCCTTCACTTTTCGGATCATTTCTGGTGTTGTTACCGTTTTTTTCGTCCACTTTTTGGATGCGATGCAACACTGCCAGTATCACGGTAACGAGCAATGGTACGAGAAACAAAAGATTTATTCACATTTAAATGCTGGAGGGCTCTAACGATAGCCACCTGTGGTTTTCCAGCCAAATATAAAGCAATCATACTATCACGCTTGAATTCCATCACGAATAACTTTTTTTTCTGAATGCTTTTGTAAGCTTGTAAATAATAAAATGAACTGTCACTGGAATAAATCTGTCAGCTGTCAGACGAGCGGTTTACAAATGATAACAACCTGAAGTTGGTTGCAACACATATCAGCCACCCTGTATAATGACATCTTATGATGTCTTCTGACGTCTTACAACGTTCAGTCAGGACTTAGCTTCTCACACCACTCATGTTGTATGTGTTAATTTTATACATGATTGGCGGGACGTACAGTTTAAAGGCGACTGCAAACGACAGATTTTTTTATGAAACTTTTCATGGTAATTTTCTATTTACTCTTGGAGTTTTTCCCAGAAATCTGCTGAGAGGAAGTCGCGAAGAAAAAATGTTTTTTTTCATATTTTCGTTTTGGTGAAAATGTCTGACCTGCGTATTTGTACCGTGGCCTCAGGTCTAATACGCATACATTCTACCTACTAGACTACGGCGGCTGAAGACTGTTAAGCAATAAAGACAAAGCAGCAAGCAGAGCAAAAACACAACCTTCTAGCAAGTATTTTAGTGTTCGTACGCGATTCATACTTATTTTGTCGCTTCGTGGTATATGTTGAGTTATGGAGAGTCGAAATCAATAACATCATACGTGTTGTTAAGTGTAAGAATATGATGAGTACTTCAAACTTTGAATATGAGTAGAGAGGTTATATGATATTAAAATAAGTATAAGTGTCAGAAATTATGAGTATGTTTCGATTCTACATATCTCATTTGAATACTCATTGCTGATCTCTGCGTGTGACTATACCCAGCTGATTCAGCCTTCACTCTGCTTAGTTTCTAATGCATATCATTGAAGTTGTGCACAGTAGCGGACATATTTGTTTCTCATCTCATCTAGATCTCCTACCCATGTACATACGTGTTCGGAGCATTTGCATTTGAATAGTTCGAGGTAGGCTTCCATCCACACGTCTAGCTGACTACTGGTTCATGTTATCGTTGTTCAGTTGCTGTAAAAATCATGTTTTCTGTACATCACTATGTGTTCATATAGATGAGTATAAGTTTTCTTCCTCACTGTATTGCTGTTGTTTACAACTATAAATGAAGCAGGTGTTTTAAGTGTAACAAGGGATTTGAATGGCATTAGTTGAGTAACAAATCATTCTTTTTTTTCTACTCTCTTGCTCTCTATAAACCATAAACCAACAACAAACACAAAAACAAATGGAAATTTGTTGTACAAAAAAAAAAAAAAAAGTTGTTTTTATTTCAATATGATTTTCGTAATGCGTTCGAATATTAAATCGACATTTATCTGGCTTTAAGGAGGAAAAAGAAAAATAAAATTGTTGGCAAATGATTAATAAGGACATCCATTAAATTATGAATGGAAAGAAAATGTAAAAAGTAAAGCCTTGTGTTATTAAAAACAAAACAAAAAAGAGGCGAGGGAAGTGGAAGGAAAAAAATTCCTTTAAGCAGGGAAAGTTTTAAGACAACTGACCACAGGATGAGTGAAAAAATAAAAAAACTGACTAACCAATGGGCTAAGCTAACAACACGCAACTTCTACATTCAAGAAAACGTTATTTTCCTTTACATTTGGGTATTGATACAATAAATCAAAAAGACATAGCATCAGATTTTATATACCATCGATCTGGCAAGGCTGCCAGCTGTTTAAATAATTTTCATCTGAAGTGTCATTTACGAAAATGTCTCGAAGAATGCCTAAAAATAGTTTACAACTGATTACAAAAGTGGCAATACAAATGTGGCCACTTTTTGAACATTACGAGGTAATTAAGGGTTCTCGTAATTCATCTAACATACTAGGTTCCGGCAAATTTATAAAGAAATTTGAAAAGATTGTAAGCGTTACACATCTGTAACCTACATGGCAAGGCCTGCAAAGCATCGCAATATACGCGTTGCCGAAAATGTTACTTTTGTTAAAGGAATTCGATTCTATGGCGTCATATTTTATATGGAGCATTACCAAGTAAAGACTTGATAGTTCACAACGTCGTAATTATGTTCGTTTTAGATGTGTGTGAAGATAAATTTGAATTTGAAAATCCGGGAGGCAATCCATAAATTTTAGCAGCGCCAACATTTGACGTTAACAGAGCAAAATTTCCTCTTAACAGAACAGAATTTGCCCTTAACAGAGCACTGTTAGCTATTTAACAGTATCCATCCGAGCAAGCCCACTTGTTTAGGAGCTAATTTTGTGAAATACTCTAGGTCTATGAGTACCATACCATATGCAAAGGAAGGTTCCAAGGCCTCTTAATATAATCAGCAACATAGTCACACATACATATAAAGTGATATGGTACTGAGAAAATTGACTTTAAAAAAATCAATTTTATTTCCTTGAAAATTCTCTAGAACATCAGTGGCCACATTGGAACTTATTAGAAATAGTACACCATACAGACTATATGCAAATAGTAGTCCACAGGGTCCTCTTTCGAATCGTGGTAGTGGGATAGCTGAAATAATTTTAAGACCCAACTAACCATCCTTTATATTTCAACACTTTTGTTCTCAAATATAATCAGGATTATAATGAGATTTATATTTTGTGTCAATAGTCTGCAATTATTATGTTATTATTATTGATGATGATGTTATTATTGATGATGTGGTTCGAGGTCCAATCAGGTTCCAGCTTCCTGCAGTGATTGCTGCCATTAAAAGCTTGAAACCCAATAAATCACCTGGTTGTGACAGAATATCAGCTACAATGATTAAAAATTTGCCTGTTTCTGCTGTGCATTTTATTTTATTTATTTTTAACTCTATGTTGAGAATAGGTTATTTTCCTGCCTCTTGGAAAATATCAGATTTGGTAATGATACCTAAACCGGGTAAGGACGTTACGCAAGTATCATCATATCGTCCAATAAGTCTTTTGCCCATACTTTCTAAGATGTTTGAGAGAATGCTGCTAGACAGTTTGGTCACTCATATTGATGCCAACGTTATAGTTCCCGACCATCAATTTGGCTTCATGCAGAAACACAGTACCACACAACAAGTGCACAGAATAACAAATCTGATAAGAAGTGCTTTTGAGAAGAAGCAGTACTGCTCAGCCCTATTTATTGACATATCTCAAGCCTTCGACAAGGTCTGGCATGAAGGACTTTTATTTAAGTTCACACGATTGTTGCCTATGAACGTGCACAAATTGCTGAAAAGCTTTTTATGGAACAGGCATTTCCAAATAAAATCAAAAGCCGTAACCTCTTCACGTAGAAAAATAAATGCTGGTGTACCTCAGGGGAGTATCCTAGGACCGTTTCTGTACTTATTGTACACTGCTGATATGCCTACGAGTGCAGTAACTCACACGTCTACATTTGCTGACGATACTGTATTTTTAAGTATTCATAAAGAGTCTGCTGTTGCGTCCCAATGACTTCAATCTCATGTCAGTGAGCTAGAGGACTGGCTAGAGAAGTGGAAAATAAAAGTCAATGCTACTAAGTGCGTGCACATAACAGTCACATTGAGAAGGGGAAATTGTCCATCTATTACAATTAACGGCGTTAGAGTGCCAGAACACGATAGTGTGAAATATCTTGGTATTCACCTTGATCGTCGCCTAACGTGGGCCCAACATATAGTTGCCAAAACAGCCCAGCTAAAACTCAAAACAGCTCAGCTTTACTGGCTTATTGGAACTAAGTCAACCCTTGCCTTAGATCTTAAGCTGCTTTTGTATAAGGCAGTATTTAAACCTATTTGGCTATATGGTATTCAGTTGTGGGGGACAGCTTCACCTTCCAACGTGCAAAAGCTTCAAAGACGGCAGTCTAAAATCCTTAGAACAATTACTCGAGCTCCATGGTACGTCGGAAACCTTAACATCCACAGGGATCTCAAAATACCTTTAATTCGAGAGGAAATCAAAATAGCGAGTACCAATTACCTCACTAAGATTGCAGACCATCCCAACCGTCTTGCAAGGGACTTACTTTTATTCGAGGGTCACTCCCGTCTCAAAAGGATTCAAACAACTGATCTGATCCGGTAATTATCTGTATGATGAGCACTTACAGTTGTCGGTTGCAGTGGCAATAACAACTTTTTTTTTCTTTTAGGTTAAGATTTGAATAATTATTGTAAATTCCGTAAGGAAAGATCCAATAAAAAAAATAGTCTGCAATAATTGCAAAGTAGAAGACTAAGCTACTTATTGCCACTGTTAAACAGTTAACAGTGCTCTGTTAATAGCCAAGTTTATCCTGTAAGAGGCAAGAAGTGGCGCTGCTAAAATTGTGGGTTTGCGTCTTTGGTTTTTTAATTCGAATTTATCTTCACACACATTCGTTTTAGAGAATTTTCATATGCATTACTGCCGAAGTGAGAATAATTTGACAGATATTTACACTTTATGTCAATGTCAAGATACACGATCTGTTGTGAATCTCCCTTTTTCTAACTTGAAACTTTTTTTGTTTTAAGAATTTCGTTTCTATTTAAATTTGTATGCCGTCTGTGCCATTGTAAGTCCAAGAAAAAAAAATGTTAAATAAACTGTTACGCATGCAAAACCATAAATAAATAAGTTTTCTGCTATGATTACATGATTACATGCCATCTTGTGCTGCTCTCTTTCTCTCTCTCTCTGTCCTTTTTTTTTTTTTTTTTAATTTGAATATGAATAAAATTGTTTTAAATATTTTTCTATGAGGAAAGCTAAGCTAATAAAACTAAAATAAAAACAAAATAGAAACAGGAGAGAAAAAATATTTTTAAAATGATTTTGTTTTTTTTCTGCATTTTTGTTTTTGTTATTAAAAAATACGAAAAATAAATAAAATTCCTGATGAAAAACAAACTTTAATTTGCATATTTTGTTGATGCATTTTGAATTCTTGGTTATGAACACACAAATACCGGTAGCTAACAGTAGCTACTCTCACATACATACATACAAAGATACATATGTACATATGTCATAAAAGAATCAACAAACATGGCTTTTGTAACAGCAACAGCAACAACAACATCAACGACAATATGGTGTATTAAGACTTATAAGGAGTGATTTTTTAAGAGCTATAGGAAAATTTTTCAAAAAAAAAAAAAAACATAAAATTCAGAAAAATGCATGAAATCTTTATTTGAATCGATAGTACGGTCGATATAATTTAATGTTTGAAGATTATTTCATGCAAATGTTGACCACGACTGCGCCTCAAATGGTCCATCCGCTTAATCCAATTTTGGCATACCCTTTCCAACATTTCGGCCGGTATCTCACGAATAAATGCATCAATGTTGTCTTCCATTGCGTCAATTGAAGCGGGCTTGTCTGTATAGACATGAGCTTTAACATAGCCCCACAAAAAATAGTCTAAAGGCGTTAAATCGCACGATCTAGGCGGCCAATTGACCGGTCCCAAACGTGAAATAAAATGTTCACCAAACTCGCCTCTCAATAAGTCCATTGTTACGCATGCTGTGTGGCATGTGGCACCACCGTCTTGTTGAAACCACATGTCATGCAAGTCAAGCTCTTGCATTTTGGGCAAAAAAAAGTTGGATATCATCTCACGATAACGCTCACCATTCACAGTTACGTTACGATTCGCAGCATCTTTGAAGAAGTACGGTCCAATGATGCCAAATTCAATGATTTGCAAGCGTTGTTCGTTTGTAAGACGATTCATGGTTAAATTATAGACCAAACTGAAGATGTTTGACAGTGAAACAAAACACGAAACGTGCGTGAGCTGTTTAAACCAGTGTTGCCAAAAAGATAATAGCTAAAAAATCACCCTTTACATATACACACATACATACGTATGCATATATTAAAATACAATTATAGTTTTGCCTCTTATATAATCTCTCTCTTTCGCTCTCTCTAACTCTTCTTTTTTTTCCTCTGAACATAAATAAAATAAACAAACAAATCCTTACTCTTCTCTCTCTCTCTCTCTCTCTAACTCTTTTAGTCAAACGCATTTGTTTAATGAAAACATGTGGATGTTATTGTTATTTGTTGTTGCTTGCTGTTGTTTTGTTGTTGTTGTGATTGTTCTCAGTGTATTTATGAATAAATTTGTTGAGTTAAACAAAAAGTAAAGTGTTGAGAGTTTAGAGAGAAAACATGGCATTATTTTACAGTGTGTGGTGGACCAATAAAGTACAGTGTTAAGGGTTAAAAATTACTTCGGATTATTTAATTCAATTTCAGCGCAGTTTTATATGTAGAAGCATATACAAATTAAAACAGAGGACAGATATCATTTAAAACGATTGACTTATCGGCATGTAATTAGGCCATCCAGCACAAATATTAGTCAAATAGCTAAAAAAAAAAAATATAAAGTTTGAAGTCAAAAACGATTTAATTTTCGCTTGACTACTATATATTTTGAGTAAAATGTGTTCCCAAGAACACATCTACATCATTCGAATGTAATGATGTATTGATGTAATGCAAGCAAAGAAATTTTTGTAAGTTTTTAACTGTTCCATTAATTAAGCAGTGCATTTTGATAATAAAAAAAAAATTACAATATCTTTTCGGTACAGATTTTGTGTGATGTTCGGAACCAAGTTCAGTAACACATAAGAGATGGGTCTTTTCATATCCCGCCAAAAACAAGATATTTTTATTTTTTATTGATATTTTCATCATTTCATTTGGTTAGTTAGGCCTCACATTATATTTTTGTTTTCTCTTTGGGTTTTTTCCAATTGTTTACATTTTTTACATGAGGTAAATAATCAAATTCCGAGTTGTTTTTTTTTATTATTTTTTAATAGTTTGATACAAGAAATTTAAGCTTATAAGTTTTTATAAATATTTACATTGTTTACATGCAGTATACAATAACATTTTGTCCAATTTGTTACTATTTTGTATGTTTTAATATACAAATTTGAAACTTGTTGGATTTTTTCTAACATTTACATTATTTATGTAAAGTAAATAATTACACTTATAACTGTTTTTTAATTATTCGTATAATATTAATATAATTGTTTTAAATTTATAAGTTTTCCTAATTGTTTACATTACCTACATGAGGTAAATAATTAAACTGCTGCCTAGTTTTTCATTATTTTTCATTATTTGAATTTTGTATAAAGATTTGAAGTTTATTATGTATTCCTTAATGTTTAAGGTTTACATTACTTACATGAGGTAAAAAATATCGAGCCATAACTTCAAAAATATCTCAAGCGACAAAAACGAAATTTTACAGGGGAAGGTTTTTATTTTTTATTTCTTGTGAGTGTGACCCTGAAATTTTTATAGATGATGCAAATGATGCCAATGAATTTATTTATTGCAAAAAACGATTTATGAAAAATATGTCACTTGAGATATTTTTGCGGTTATGGCTCGATATTCCAACACAAAGATTGTAAATTTAGATGATTATTTAATTGTTTGAAATTTTCGGCTGGTTTTGCTTTACTTTTAGTATTTTAAGATCAAATTTATGAAATTTATAACGTCTTTCTACTTTTTTACATTGTTTACATTAGGTAAACTAATCGCATGACTGGTTTTCAATCAGTTTCATCATTTAAATTTAAAATTTTTTAAGATTTTTTAATTGTCTACATTTTTTACATGAAGTAAATAATTAAAATTTTAAAGTTTTCTTTCATTATTTCGAATATATTTCCATGAATTTAATATCTACAGAACACATTTCAAATATTTTAATATATAAATTTCAAATGTGTCTTGTTTTTTTAAATATTTACATTGTTTACATGATGTAAATAATTCTATTGTTTTTTTATTTTAACTTATTTCAAACATTTTAATGCCAAAAATTATAAATACTTGAGTTTTTCTAACTGTTTACATTGTTTACATGAGATAAACAATTACATTTTTGTCTTGTTTTTTATTTTAGCATAAAATTTTGAAATTTATAATATTTTCACTAAATGTTTACATTGTTTACATGGAGTAAGATAACAGGAAAAGTTAATTTTTCTGTTGGAAAAAAATAAAAAAAATTCGAATTTTTACTTTGTTTATGTATATTAAAAATAACTTTTTAGGAATAATTTTTTCTACTTTTTTTTAACCCACTGTATTGAGAGGTTAAGTATGAAAAAATATTCATAAAAACCTATTCGTTCTCTGCTGTCGTTATAGTAATACCGTTATTGTGAACAATATTTTCAAATTTATACCGTAAATACTACAGCACTACTACCACAACTACGCTCTATACATTGCATAGCATCCATCCCACACATAACTTTTCTCTCTTGTATGGGTGTAGGTGATGAATATAAAAAATGTTCATTTTTTTTTGCTCTCGCATTCATTTCCTCTCCTTTTTTTTTGAGCACCACCACATATTTATATTCATTTCATTTATTATTGTTGTTGTTGATTTTTTATTTTTTTTCTTTTTTTGTAGGATTTACAATCGGAAATTGAAACACATCGTGTGGTTTATGATCGTCTCGATGGCACGGGACGTAAACTTTTGGGTTCACTCACCTCGCAAGAAGATGCGGTAATGCTGCAGAGACGTTTGGATGAAATGAATCAACGTTGGAATAATTTAAAATCAAAAAGTATTGCAATCAGGTAAGTACGAACGTACACATAAATATCATACAATACATACTCGTACATATGAATATATATGCACATGGAAAAATACGAATAACGACTATAATGTCGTATACAGACAGGCACACACACATATGGTATATACATATGTACGTACATACCGAACATCTGATTGTGCGTTTATCTGTTTGTTTGTTTGTTTAGTTGCTTACGGCAGTTATGCCACGTTTATGAAATTTTTAGGAAGAAAATCAAAATTGTTTTGTATTATCAAAGGGATTGTTTTGTATACTAGCACTGCAACGTCTATATCCGATCAAGAAGAGGTATAGACTTTCATACGTGGACTGTCAGCTCGTAATCTATTTTGTGAGCAAAAGTGGGCAAAAGACAGTAGGGTATTCAACTCTATTAATTCATTAAACTCATTCAATGCAACATTCGGAGTTCTTAATAAATCCTCTGAGATTATCCGTGTCCATCTTCGATAATTAAGTTGCATTCTAAAGACATCCTAGACACACAACCCTGAGCATCTACTCAATGGTTGACGAAACGTCTTCATTTTTTCGCCTCTCTACAACTTCTGCAGAAGTTATAGGCCAAATGACGCCTACGTGTCTAGAATTCAATTGGGCAATTCACACGACTTTGTATCGTGTATGTTGTATTGAATACACTTGGTTGTTTGTGAACGCTCAATGCTATGCTGTATTGTGTATTTCGTATTCCAAATGTATTTTTTTGGCATTCACACAATTTGATAGCACGAAACCAATACAACTTTTAAAAACATATGAAAAAAATGTGTATAAGTGTATCGGATTTTTACATGAAAATTATCAACAACAATCATACACTGTTGTATAATCGTCCAACAATACACTCAATACAACGATACAACGGCTTGTGTGAATTGCCCAAATGTGCATTAATGTCTACGACTCCGATGGCGGTCTTTGGAATTTGAGCCATTTTTTCTTTTTCCTTTCATTCCTTGTCTAGCTTTGAATAGATTTACGGCCTGAAAGGCGGTAGAATGTTCCAGCAGACATATTTCGAGTGTGCTATACACATTGTCTCAGAAAAGATTAATCCTACCATACATCCTTCTTATCTTCGCTTATCATTCTTATAGTGTTTTCTTTTCTACCAAAAAATGTGCATTGTCCATGTGCAAAATGCAATTTTGTGTTTGTTTCTTAAAAATGTTTCGCCCTCAAACAGGGTGGTATGTTTTATTCTAAATAATTCGCACTTGCCAATGGTGGAGGGCATTGCATTTTATGCCCTGTATAAATCGAGAGTGCTGATAATGCCCTGTAAAACAGATGACTTTTGTTTATTTATAGGGCTACCAGATGAAATTTAAGAAAAGCCGCATGGTATCTTTATCCAATTTTGAAGTTAATTTTTTCATTGTTTTGTGGAGTAGTCTTAAGGAAATATTACATTATTAAAGCTACATGGTCAGCAATATAAAAAATTGCATTCAATGTTAGAACAGTGTTAAAAAATTTTTTTTGGTCGAAAATTTAGCTATCTGGCAACACCTTTCTCATATTTACATATTTTATTGAAAACAAATCAAAAAATGAGCGCCCTGGTAGTCTAGTGGGTAGTGTGCTAGACTATTAGCGTGAGGGTCGTGGGTTCGATTCCCACCAGAGGCTATGGTCTGTGACACTACACCGAGCACATGGTCTAAGTTACTCAGCTCGTATATAATTAGAATGTAATTTGTAATTGTATTGTAATTAATAAATAAATAAATAAATCAAAAAATACAACATATTTTTAAATCTAAAACCTTAACGTTAATAAATATAAAACATTTAATACGTACAAAACACTTTTTTTTTAATTAATTTTTTCCGAGCTGATGACCTTAGCTGCTAGTGCTCTTTGAAAATAATAAATAAAAATTTGTAAATAATAAATAAATTAATTTTAAATATTATTATTTACATTGTACTGCTTTTGAACAAATTGCCAATTCCTCATTCATTTTCTTAATAAGTGGTAAACACAGGGCATACCCTTTTTTAATATTTGTGTTTTGTTCTTCTCAAATACAAAATTGCATTATAACAGGGTTGGTCAGCAATTTTTTTAATGCACCTTGTAAGAGGGTGACATTTTCTTTGTAGAAAAGAAAACACCATTATAGATCTCTTGTAAGTCGTGAGCGAAGTTTTTCATACTTCTTTCCATTTACCTTGTGTCCCAATTGGTCATCATTGTCATCATAGTTTCTTAGAGAAACGGTTGTGTGACAGGCCATGGCTCTCGAAAGTTTCCAAAATGTTCCGCACACTCGAGTTACCAATATTTTACTCTTGTTACTGCCCACTAGCTCAGAGGCCGTATATGGTATTAGCTGCTATAGATCTGCAGAACGTTTTAGCAGAAATAGTTTTATAATGGGTGATTTTTTAAGAGCTATAGGAAAATTTTTCAAAAAAAAAACACATAAAATTCAGAAAAATGCATGAAATCTTTATTTGAATCGATAGTACGGTCCATATAATTTAATGTTTGAAGATTATTTCATGCAAATGTTGACCGCGACTGCGCCTCAAATGATCCATCCGCTTAGTCCAATTTTGGCATACTCTTTCCAACATTTCGGCCGGTATCTCACGAATAAATGCTTCAATGTTGTCTTTCAATGCGTCAATTGAAGCGGGCTTGTCTGTATAGACATGAGCTTTAACATAGCCCCACAAAAAATAGTCGCACGATCTAGACGGCCAATTGACCGGTCCCGAACGTGAAATAAAATGTTCACCGAACTCGCCTCTCAATACGCGTGCTGTGTGCCATGTGGCACCGTCTTGTTGAAACCACATTTCATGCAAGTCAAGCTCTTGCATTTTGGGCAAAAAAAAGTTGGATATCATCTCACGGTAGCGCTCACCATTCACAGTTACAGTACACTTTGAAGAAGTACGGTCCAATGATGTCAAATTCAATGATTTGCAAGCGTTGTTCGTTTGTAAGACGATTCATGGTTAAATTATAGACCAAACTGAAGATGTTTGACAGTGAAACAAAACACGAAACGTGCGTGAGCTGTTTAAACCAGTGTTGCCAAAAAGATAATAGCTAAAAAATCACCCTTTAGTAGCATACAGGGACGACGTAGCTGTCGCACGCAATGCATCGATAATAACGATGCATGGTATCAAATTAAGGTCGTATATGCCACCATACCAAATCCTATAGGTCAAGATAAATCTAACCACTTCCATCATTTAATATTTATCAATAAAAGTGAAATCCCTAGAAAAAATCACATATGAAAGCGCTTTTAGAAAAAAAAAGTAGCAGCGAAGCACGACTGATTTTGTGAGCCAACATACGCAATAAAAACAAAACAAAACATTGAGAAAAAAAGATTGTTTCAGAGATAAAATAAAAAACGAAAGAGATAAACATGCAAGAAAACGAGAAATGTTTACATAGTAACGAAATGAAAGAGACGGAGAGTGGGAGAGTAAGTAAGAGCATAAACAAAAACAAATACAAACAAATAACATTGTAAATATAATTTATGTTTTTTAACCCCCTCTACCTCACCCACCACTCACACCACTACTCACTCTCTCTCTCTCTGTCTCTCAATATCTTTTGGTAAACATAAGGTGGGGAAATGTGTTTCTGTGTAGGTGTATGTGTAAAACACACAAACACAAGTGAAACGGGTATGCAAATGAGGTAGAAAATTAAATATTGATCATACGCTCCGCAGGACAATTTAATAAGACGGCCACTGTGTGTATGTGTGTGTGTAAGTTAGTATGAGTGAATGAGTACGTGTGCGCTGCAAGGGATGTTGGTAAAGGTAGTGACGTTTTTTTTCCGTTGTTTTTTATTTTATTTGTGTTTTTTATTCTTGGGGTATTATTGGTATGATTGCCTCAACTGACTGACTGTGGCTTATTTATTTATAACTTTTTATTTTTAAACTCGCTCGCTCGCTCGCTCACTTGTTTGTTTGTTTGTTCGTTCTGTGATATCTGGTACGTTCGTTCGTTTCTTATACGCTTTGTGGGCCACTGGGTTTTTATGTTAAAATGCCAGCAAAAACGAAAGGATTGTGACAGACTTTTCTCTCGGTTTATTGTATGTGGGGAATTATTTATTTGTTCTCTTTTCGTTATTTGTTTTTATGAAATTTTATTGCATTTCCTGTTGTGTTTGTTGTTCGTCTTTCTTGTGTTCTTTATTTAAGATAATTTGAATATTAACCAGCTGTTTTGCTAAATCAGCCAATAAGATTGATAAAGATTTATTGGTTTTCAACAGAGAGAGAGAGAGAGAATATCTTTTGAAATTTTCATAAATAAAATACTTTGATGGTATGGAAATAAAATAAAAGGATTACCGGGAAAGCAATTTATATTTTTATGAGGTTTTCCTATACTTGAATACAAAAATTGAATGAGAAAACGTGTGGCAAAAAACAAAAATGAAAAATTTGATTTGATTTGAAAAGCAAAAAGAAATAAAAATTTAAAAATGATTTGTGGTGAGTATTCTTAAAGCGCTATGATATGATTTTACATAATAAGTTCTGTAATGCTAGAGCACAAGAAGGGTCCTATTTGAATCGCTGCATTTTTGCTTCTGTGTGATTTCGTTGTATTAACAACACACGTTAGAACAGAACATAAAGTCTCAATGTTGGGGTTGCCTTAGTCTAGAAACAGTTTGCAAGTTCAAAACTCAGCTCTGGCAGTTTGAAAATATTCGGTCTTCCAACAATCCAACTTTCAAACTTTTGACAGTTGATAATGGCCATCTACTTGAAGCTAAATCTGTCAAATTAGTTTTGCCAATCATCATAGGCGGAGAAAGCATTTAACAACACCCGCAAATGAAAAAAAAATGCTTTTGTTCGGAATACATACCACGCGCTTCACTCATTTTACCATCGCCATAATCGTTCTACAGAGGGGACTGTGTGCAATGTGATGGATGAATGCGAGTACTGCCACAAACATCGCCACCTTGTTTGAGGGTGTGCAGAAAAATCCTAAGCAGTTGAGTGGCAATCACAAGAACTTGGCCTATCTCTGACCACGGCCTTGTTACTTAGATCAGTGCCCAAACAAAATTCAACTGACCCGGTAGCTAAAGGCAAATGACCATAGACTACGACGTGTGTTCGCAGAATGAGCTCTGAAGCAGTTGGCAACTGATCCTTATTTTTATCAAAATTTCATCTTCAACGATGAGACCCATTTCTGTAATAATGGGTAACAACAACAAAATTGTAGAATTTGGTACGATGCCACAATCCAATATATCCCGAGAAGTCACTGTTTGATGTAAATTTTTGCGTCACCAAATCATATTTCTTTGACAAAAATATTGCCACTGTCAGCAGCGCGCATGATTACCAATTGCCTGGATTTTAAGCAAAATTCTCCGGAGAGGAGTATCTTTTGTTTCACAAATTTTGTAAGTTTGCTATGGGAGAGTTCGCAATAGCTCCTCTTACGGCTGTTCAACTTCAAGTCTGCTACTGAATTCAACCACACAAGGCTTAAGAGCCAGAGCTTAACAAACAAAGCGTCAGCAAAGAAATAAAACATTATTGAAAACGAAATTCCAACATCAAATACCCTGTTAGCCAAGTCATTATAATATTTATTTTCCTAAGTTAAATAATTACCTAAAAAAAAAAAACAAAAAAATTAAAGCCAGTGACTAAATGTTTCACCAAATTTTATTACGCTTTGTTGGCGGAGAGCTTGAAATAGGAAAATGCAACCAACAATAGCACACATAATACAATACAATCAGGAACCGATAATAAATTTCTCTCTTTCCCTCTCTGTTTTTAATAGCAAAAACTACACACGTGTGTGATGATAAATTCGAATTTAAAAACCAAAGACGCAAACCCACACTTTTAGCAGCGCCACTTCTTGCCTCTAACAGGGTAAACTCTGCTTATTAACAGACCACTGTTAACTGTTTAACAGTGGCAATAAGTAGATTAGTCTTCTACTTTGCAATTATTGCAGACCTATTGACATAAGATGATCATTATTATTTGTGAACAAAAGTGTTGAAATGTAAAGGATAGTTGGTGGAGATGGTGAACGGAATTATTCCAACTATCCAACTACCACGGTACGAAAGAGGACCCTTTGGACTACCATTTGCATATAGTCTGTATGGTGCAATATTTCTTATATGTTCCAAAATGGCCACTGATCTTGTAGAGAATTTTCAGGCACAAAATTGATATTTTCAAAGCCAATTTCCTCAATAGCATATCACTTTATGTGGGACTATATTGCTGATTATATTAAGTGGTTTTGAAGCCTTCCTTTGCATATAGTATGGTACTCATAGACCTAGAGTATTTCTCAAAATTAACTCCTAAGTGGGCTTGCTCAGATGGATACTATGAAATAGCTGACAGTGCTCTGTTAAGGGCAAATTTTGCTCTGTTAACGTTAAATGTGGCGCTGCTAAAATTTATGGGTTGCGTCTTAGATTTTCAAAATCGAATCCTTCCTAGCGGAGAATTTCAAGACGCCTCTCGCTGTTACTTTTTTCTTCTTTCTTTAGTTGTGCTTAATTCTCTCGTTATTTTTCTCATTTTCTGGTCATAATAATAATTGTGTTGGCAATAGATATAAAAATTTGTGTAATGCTTGTGATGATAATGTTAATTACCGAAAAATAATTAAAAAAAAAATCATTTCACTTGGTTTTTATAAGCATTACAGTTTGTGACACATTTTTCCGCTCTCCCTCTCTCATTCATTGTTATTCTCTTAACGATAAATGTCTTCCCATATCAATTAAGAAAACAGACAGACAAAGACAGGGACACAGACCATGGGGGAGTGAGAGAGAGAGAGAGTACAGCAGATTACAGGCATTAAATTACGAATTGTCATTATGATGGGGCAAAATGGTTATTTTTGTTAAAAAATATACTTTCTTTTGGTGTTGTTTTGTGTCATTTGGTTACTGTAAAGAAAAGAGGGTGGGCTATGGACAGAATAATGGTGATGGGCCTTAACAAATTACATGAGAAGAAATTTGTTTTCATTTGATTTTGTCTTAAGAACTTCTGGAATAATTTATCAAATAATTGTTTTGGTGTTGCCTACTATATAATGAGACTACAAAAATAAACGGAAAGAGTAGGAGGAGGGAGAGAGAGCTGAGAAAATGGAAACAAAGTGGCTAGTCAAATAATGCAAAACAAAAATTTCACTGATTGTGAAAAAAAATCGTGTTTTTTTTCTTTAATAAAGCAAGGGATGTGAAATAACGTGAATAAATGCATTACAGTTGATAATTTTCAATCGTTGGATGGCCAAAACACTTTTTGCAATCCCATTACACAGTTTAGAGCACATGGGCATAGGTGGGTTCAATTCAATGTGTGTGAAGATAAATTCAAATTTAACTAGCTAAGACAAAAACCAACAATTTTAACACAGCTAACGTTAAAATTAACAGAGCAATGTTTTCTGCCTGTGGTTAACAGAAAATACGAAAAATAGCCAAGGAATAAATCACACAAATATACGATATCAGAGAATGGAATACCAATTCCATTCCTTGTTTCCTAAGTGAAACAGCTGCTCTGTATTTTCTGTTAACCATTGAACATTGCTCTGTTAATTTTAACATTAGCTGTGTTAAAAATTTTGGTTTTTGTCTTTGCTAGTTTAATTTGAATTTATCTTCACACACATTTCTATTCATACATCCTAATCTTATACAATCTTAATGTAACCATCTACATATTTTCAGTTGTATTGCCCGGTTCTTTCGATGTTATCATTTTAAAACCTAGAGTCTTTACAATCGCCTGGCTATCCTGAAGTATTTAAATAGACTGTAGCTAGTATGATCAATACTTTTGCCTGAAAGACGCTGTAATGATCAGTTAGACTTATCGATTAAGCTATGCTCACCAAGTTTAAAAACTGTTCTAACTAATGGTTGTGATGACCAATTATGTTATGTGTGTCTATTTCAAGCCATACGTAAAGAGTAGTTTCAAGCCATACGTAAAGAGTAGTTGAGGAGTTGTGTTGTACCATTTAATTCTACCGTCGTATATTTCCGAAATTTTTTAACTTTGCAGGTATTTTCGAGTCCCTATTTGGATTGATTTGTGCCACTAGCCACACGCCTACACGTATATACATATTAGTTGATCAGCTACTCCACAACAAATGTAAGACGGGAAAAAACGGGAATGCGTCTCTAGCATCGATATAAGTATTGTATGATATTCTGTACCGCTTCAAATCTACATGGTGTTTACCTAGAATATCTTCTCCAACCCTAACGAATTTTGAAGGCGCTGTCCAGTGTTAGTAGTACGCAATGCGCCAGAAATAATAATGCAGGCAGATTGTTTTTTATACGCCGTAACAGGTTGAACTTCAGTGAATTAGCGCCACCATATCAGTTATCTGTAGCTTAAGATGGTGATGAAAAACGCATTCTAGGAGTTTCTTTTTTTTAATAGGCAGCTATCCTGGAAGCTTAGTGTAAACAGTAGAATTAAGATAGTTTTCATAGCCCTCAATGATGGAAGCAAAATGGAGTCTAAAACCTAAGGAAATTTATTGACTCAAAACATTTTATTCCAAGCATAGAGAACAACGAAAGCCTTCTTTATTCTACGGAATATATTAGGTTTGCTGACAGACAGCTGTCCTGTCTATTTACAATAAATTTCAGATAATGTGCCTCCTCTCTAAGTCGCAAAGATTTTGGCATAATGGCCATAAATTTTCTTCATTTAAAATCAATTTTAAGTAAGTCAGTGCGTCTTTATTATCAATATCCAAGCCTTTGGTTATCATTTTTCTAGGGTTGAGTGCCGTAATTTTTTTTGCAAAAACCCTGATAAATAGTTTTCGGATACACTATTCAACAAAATGGCCTTTTAATTTAAGTGTTTAATTTCAATTTCGAACTTAAAAGACTCTGTTTCCATAGAAACAGATGAGGGCAATAATAAGCCAATGAACGAACGAACGAAAGAGGGAACGAAACAATAACAATAAAACACTTACCACACTGCCATTGACATTTGACAGAGTCTGTGTGTTTATAGCACACAACATCCATGTTTCACAGTGAAAATGAAATATAAATAAACATTAAATGACAATACAACAACAACTACCACCAAACATACACACGAATACATTCCTGTATGTGTGTGTGTGTGTGTGTGTGTGTGTGTGTGTGAATACCTTCTTACGAAAGAGAGAGATTAATAATTATATTTTCCCTTTAACAAAAACATCTTAAAACAAATGATAAATTCATCACACTCTCTTCTCCTTCTCTCTCTCTCTCTCTCTTTTACTTACACCCATGTATGTATAGATATGTCTGCCATTGAAGTTCTTATTAATACTCACACACATGCATACACACAACCGTGCAATCATGTATTCAAACTGACCATAAGAGAGCTCTTTTAAAGAAAAGTACACAACAGAGTAGCACAGTAACACATTAGCTGTAGCAGTAGCAATGGGCTTGGTGGTGTTAGTGGTGTTAGTGGAGTAACAACAATAAAAATAATCGTTAAAAATAATGCTGATGATAATGACAAGAACATTTATTTTCTTCTTCTGTTGTTCTCTGTTGTGTTGTATTGTGCATGTTAAATGGAATAAAAGAAAGAGAAATTGTATAACAAAAACATTATGTGACAAATTTATAAGAAATTAAAAATAACAACAGCCGTAGCAGTAGCATAAGTAAATAATTACCCAAATAAGGTGCTAAAAGAGACATTTTTTGAAGGAAACTAACAGACGACACGGCAGCTTTTGAAGGAAACCCTTTTTTTCCTTTTGTTTTCTGTTTTTCTTTTCTTTTCTCCAAAAGAAATATGCTTTAAAGCATTGAAAATATAAACAAACCAAGCAGAAGAAGAAAAAGAAAAGAAAAAAACGCAAAAATTATTATGTGTGTGAAGATAAATTCGAATTTGAAAATCCAAGACGCAATCCATAAATTTTAGCAGCGCCACATTTGGCGTTAACAGAGCAAAATGTCCTCTTAACAGAACAAAATTTGCCCTGAACAGAGCACTGTTAGCTATTTAACGGTATCCATCTGAACAAGATGAAAGAATCCGATTCCTGCAAACTATGCATTTGATGGATATGAGCTTGAGCGTGTAGATAACTTCCTGGATCTAGGAGTTCTACTTGATCCCAAACTAAATTTTATTCCGCAAATAGCTCTGACAGTAAATAAAGCTAGAAGTGTACTTGGTTTTATAAAACGGTGGGCAAAAGAATTTAACGATCCTTATGTTACTAAGTCGCTCTACACATCTCTGTAAGGCCTATACTCGAGTATGGATCCATAATATGGGATCCTATATATATAAAAAATATTCCGACGTCATCGAATCTGTACAAAAGCAATTTCTGTTGTTTTGTCTCCGAGGACTGAATTTTAATCCCACAAGTTTACCATCTTATTCTGCCAGACTAGCATTAATCAAACTTCCGACACTTGAAAGCCGCAGAACTATGTTAAATATCTCGTTCATATTCAATGTAATTACTGGTGATATTGGCTCCAGTTTTTTAATTCATAACATCTCATTTAATGTTCCTCAACGTCCGTCACGTCATTTTTCCCCATTATCAATACAATTTTTTAGATCCAACTATGCTGGTGCTGATCC
Organism: Sarcophaga caerulescens; assembly: GCA_927399465.1. Classification (NCBI taxonomy): domain Eukaryota; kingdom Metazoa; phylum Arthropoda; class Insecta; order Diptera; family Sarcophagidae; genus Sarcophaga; species Sarcophaga caerulescens. The sequence continues at coordinate 105,910,195 of OV656872.1, read as the reverse complement.
AATAAGGAGAATGTGTTATGAATTTAATAAATTGTATATGATAATTGAGTTTTCATTATCAAATAATGTTATAAAAAATAATGTAATTAAATATTTAAATTCTTAGTTTTTTAGTATTTTAATATTGTAATGCCTGCAAGGTACATTTCCATAGGCAAAATAAATAAATAAATAAATCCCACTTGTTTAGGAGCTAATTTTAGGACATACACTAGGTCTATCGGTACCATATCATATTCAAAGGAAGGTTCCAAGGCCTCTTAATATAATCAGCAACATAGTCACTTATAAAGTGATATGCTATTGAGAAAATTGGCTCCGAAAAAAACAATTTTTTGTCTGAAAATTCTCTAGAAGATCAGTGGCCATTTTGGAACGTATAAGAAATAGTACACCATACAGACTATGTATATGCAAATGCTAGTCCAGAGGGTCCTCTTTCGAACCGTGGTAGTGGTATAGTTGGAATAATTTTGAGACCTAACCAACCATCTTTTACATTTCAACACTTTTGTTCACAAATAATCAGGATCATAATGAGAATTATATTTTATGTCAATACATACATACATACATAATCGGTCATTACAACCCTTCAGTCAGGATTTCGACCTAACTTCTCACACCACTTATGTTGTGTGCGTTAATTTTATACATGAGTGGCGGAACCTACAGTTTAAAGTCGACTCCGAACGACAGATTTTTGAGAAGCTCTTCATGGCAATTTATTTACTCTCAGAGTTTTTGCCAGAAATCTGTTGAGAGGCAGTCGCCGAAGAAATATTTTTTTTCATATTTCGTTTTGATGCCTGACCTGGGCAGCATATGTCTATAGTCCGCAATAATTGCAAAGTAGAAGACTAATCTACTTATTGTCACTGTTAAACAGTCAACAGTGCTCTGTTAATAGCAAAGGTTACCCTGTTAGAGGCAAGAAGTGGCGCTGCTAAAAGTTTGGGTTTGTGTCTTTGGTTTTTAAATTCAAATTTATCATCACACACATAATAATTATTTGTTAAATTATGTTAAATGTTTGTTAAATTATTTGTTAAAATTGGTTTTTAAACGCATCTAGCTTCTTAAAGCTATTGTGATGTATTGCTTTCCAAGAGTATAAATAAACAAAACAATCACCCTTATTCTGGTTGTCGTCGTCGTCGTCGCCGTCGTCGTCGTTACCAAAAATGATTTCGATAAAATCAGAGTCGACACAACACAATATCGACGGCGTATTGACTCACAGAATACCAAATGTGTGTCCGACAGTCATCTATAACTGTCAATAACGACAAACAGAAAACCAATTTTAAACTGTCGACGCAAGACGACCTCGACGACGACAACCAGAATAAGGGTGAATATCTGTAAGAAGGGAAGAAATCTTGGCTCCAGTACTAATGCCATTATGTTAGCCTTGTGAAGTAATAAATATTCAAAACCTTTGGTTTTTTAACCTTCGATCCATAAAGAATAGGGTACTACTGCTCTCGTAAGTTTATGAATGAGTAGTGAGTGGTTTCACATTAAATTCCAGACCATCTTTTGTCTTCCATGGTGTCGCAACTCTTGTAAAAAGTACGCAAGTGGGCGACTAGCCCTAGTAGACAGTATCCTAGGAAGGCAAAGGCCACACATCTGTACATACATACATAATTGGTCATTACAATCCTTCAATCAGAATTACGGCTTAGTTTCTCACAACACTTATCTTGTGTGTGTTAATTGTATGCATGAATGGCGCGACTTGCTAGAGTAAACTGGAAAGGACAGATTTTTGTGAAACTTTTTCATGGCAATTTTCTTTTACTCTCAGAATTTTTTGTTAGAAATCTGCTGAGAGGTAGTTGCCAAAGGAAATATTATTTCAAAATTCGTTTTGTTGGCGATGTCTGACCTGGGGTTTGAACTGTGGCCTCACGGTTCACCAACACCCTACCTATTACACCACGGCGACTACATGCAAAGGTCATACATTATAAGAAAATATCAATCGGGTAGAGGAAAATTAGGTTGTTCAGTCCATTCCTTGATTTGGACACCATTTAACCTTGCAATTGAACAGTATCTTTACTACCTTAGAAGGTATTGGACCCAACGTGGAATTTTTCCCTAATTTCCAGTCTAACTGTAGGCAAGGTCACCTCTCTATGCACAGATCACATAAGGGATTTTTCAGTATGTTAACCGTTCTGTTCAGAGCCATTGTAGCGCAATTTCTGTATGTAGACCTTTGACGTCAAGAAGATATTTCAAAAGGCACTTTATGAGAGCCTGGTTATTAGGTCAAATGTCTTACCTTCTGCAGATTTACTTCCTGAGTATTTTCCCCATTTCACTTAATAAGAATTTCAGAAGAAATGTTAAGTTGTTCTTGGGGAGCGTTTCAGCTTCTAAGAGTTATGTAGGCAAGTTCCAGATAGACCTGTCGAAGCGAGGGAATGACCCATCCTTGGATTTCCCTCATAACTGTAAGAATTATATCTTAAGGATGAGGATCACCTCTAAGCTTTCCGACAGAGTAAATAGCGAAAATGTAATTTCAAACATATTTTATTTTAATTTCTCTTCTTGCATTAAATTTTACGGAGAAGCATTACATTTTCTTCATTGAAATCCTTTCTAAAACATAAATTTTTAAATGAAAATCATAATGTTGTTCACTTGGAAAAAATTTGCTCCATTTCTATGAATTCCTTTTACAATCATTTTCATTTATCTTTCATATTAATTAAATAGTCAGCATCACTCTCTCTCTCTGTCTCTTTCACTCCCCCGTCACTCGCTCTCGCTCTGTTTTCTTAAAATTAGTTTTTCACACCCCATGACCACAAAAATATCGCCATAAAATATCTTTCCTTACGACCAAAAAGGGAAAAAATATTTGAAAATATGCTTTAGGGGGGACCTCATAGGCAAAGGGAAAACAATTACAACAGGAGGGAGGGGAGGGGTAGTAGAACAGAAAGAGAGAGAGAAAGAATACATCATAAAACTTTTAATAGCACAGTAAATGCGTTGTGTCGTATTATGGTCGGTCAACAGTTTTTAAGAGAAAAATAAGGAATTTTTTTTTGTGTCGCATTAAATTTTAATGAAGGCCATGGCTTAGAAATCTCCTCTCCCTAGTATTAATTAAAAAATGTTTTTTTTTTCTTATTTGTTGTTTTGTTTTTTAGAAATGTTTGTGACAGTTTTTAAAAATTTTGTTTTTTCTTTTTTCTCTTCTTTTTTTATTTTCATTACAGAAACCGTTTAGAAAATAATTCTGAGCACTGGAATGCTTTGCTGTTGTCATTGCGTGAATTAACCGAATGGGTCATACGCAAGGATACCGAATTGTCCAGCCTGGGTATGGCACCAGTGCGTGGCGATTCGGCCAGTTTACAAAAGCAATTGGTAAGTGAAGAAACTAATAAATAAACAATGTCTTTAAGGGCCATTATTATAACTTGCCGTTAAACTTGGGTTTAGTTAAAGGTACCTTTAGCTAAAGGGAACTGTAAAGTTACCTTTAACTGATTTTCGTTATTACAACTTACAGATAAAATAAAATTAAAATATGGCAGTGCCGAAGCAAAGTCGATAAAACTGCTCAATTAAACAAGTTTTTTTTTTAACGCAGTGGCAACAACGGACTTCGTTTTTTTGTTGTATATGCTCATTTTGTTTAAATTTGAAGTTGCCATACTGAAAATAGTATATGATATGGCAAGTTCAAACATAAAGTGACCTTTAAATGTTAAAGGTAGGATGATCTTCCCTTTAGCTTAACGATCACTTCTATCTTATTGGGTACTCATAATAATGAAAAACAATTTATCTGCCCGTTAAAATCCTACCTTTAGTTAACGGCAAGTTGTAATAATGGCCCTAAACCTTCTTTTTGTTATCAAGAGAATTAAAATCTCAATTAAAAATTTAATTTTCATTAAAGTCTTGAAAGATGGCCACTATGGATGTGTGTGAAGATAAATTCGAATTTAAATACCAAAGGCGCAATCGCACTCTTTTAGCAGCGCCACTTCTTACCTTCTAACAGGGTAAACTTTGCTATTAACAGAGCACTGTTAACTGTTTAACAGTGGCAATAAGTAGATTAGTCTTTTACTTTGCAATTATTGCAGACGATTGACATAAAATTCATAATTCTCCATATGATCATTATTCATTCTCTCAACTCTGAAAATTATTCCAGCTATCCCACTACCACGGTTCGAAAAAGGACCCTCTGGACTACCATTTGCATATAGTCTGTATGGTGCAATATTTCTCATGGTGTTTTCTTTTCTACCAAAAAATGTGCATTTTATTAACGCAAAATGCAATTTTGCGTTTGTTTCTTCAAAATGTTTCGCCCTCAAAAAGGGCAAATATTCTAAATAATTTGCACTTGCCAATGGTAGAGGGCATTGCATTTTATGCCCTGTATAAATCGAGAGTGATGATAATGCCCTGTAAAGCAGATGACTTTTGTTTATTTATAGGGCTACCAGATGAAATTTAAAAAAAGTCGTCTGGTATTGTTATCCAATTTGAAGTTAATTTTTTCATTGTGTTGTGGAGTAATCTTAAGGAAATATTACATTATTAAAACTACATGGTCAGCAATATAAAAAATTGCATTCAATGTTAGAACAATGTTAAAATATTTTTTTTTTTGTTATAAAAAAAGCGTGCAAAAAATGAAGTCGAAAAATTAGCAACACCTTTGAACAAATTGACATTTCCTCATTCATTTTCTTAATAAGTGCTAACCACAGGGCATACCCATTTTTAATATTTGTGTTATGTTCTTCTCAAATAAAAAATGACATTACAACAGGGTTGGTCAACAAATTTTTAATGCACCTTGTAAGAGGGTGACATTTTCTTTGTAGAAAAGAAAACACCATTATATGTATGTTCCAAAATGGACACTGATCTTCTAGAGAATTTTATAGCAAAAAATTGATATTTTCAAAGCCAATACCATCTCAATAAGATGTTGCTGATTATATTAAGAGGCCTTGGAACCTTCCTATGCATATAGTATGGTACTCATGGACCTAGAATATTTCTCAGATCTAGTTCCTAAACAAGTGCGTTTGTTGCAATGGATACTGTTAAATAGCTAACAGTGCTCTGTTAAGTTAAAATTTTGTTCTGTTAACGCCAAATGTGGCGTTGCTAAAATTTATGGTTTGCATCTTGGATTTTCAAATTCGAATTTATCTTCACACACATCCACTATGGTGGCCCACGATGTAAAAGTCATTTCTGGATCACAAGACGAGGGGGTAGAATGTAAAATATTTAATTTAATTTTCTAATTTTATATTTTTTAACAACAATAGTCCTTAAAAAAATTTCGATGTCTTTGAGTAAAGTTTCTGAATAGCTTTCCAAGACCGTAAAAACCTTTGATCTTAAAAATTGCTTAAAAATAAAACTACGTTCTAAAGAATGTATTTCAATTTCGATTGCTTTTTATTTTTCATATTTTAAATAAGAAAAGTTTCATCTTTAGGATTTTAATTTATTTGAAAATATTTTTCGTTTTGCACTTGCTTTTGCTATTTTTCAGTTTCTGTGGTTTGTTTGTTTGTGAATATAAAAATACCACGGGTACATAAAAATGAAAAACTTTCGTATTCTGATACTGTTTTACCGGATTCTTGAAAGAAATTTATGCTGGTCAGCTTAAACACTCATATACACACACACACTGATAGTATACAGAAACAAAAAATTGCTATACAAATACCATCACAAAAATATTATATAAATATACTAGCAGATTGTACCCGGCTTTGCGCGGGTTATGTAGTTTGGATTAGTTTAAAAAATTAAAAGAAATTATTATTGCGTAATTTTTGCATTAAAAATAACAATAAATAAAAAACCGGTTTATCGGTTTCGAAACCGGTTTTGAAAATGCCATTTTTCAAATTATTCGGAAACCGGTTTAACAAACAACCCAGTTTTTTGAATACTCCAAGCCCTAAATATAAATGCACTCAATTTGCCCGTTTTTCGCCCCTTTCCCCCTTTTTGGACCCCTTTTGGTTCAACTTTTGCAACGGAACACCTCCAATAGCTATTTGGGAAACTTAACCAAGCTAAATCGTAAAAAAATACCTTTAAAACAGATAAAATACAGCATTTATGCATAAAAGTACTAATTTTTGCCCATTTTTTCTCCCCTTTGACCCATTTTTTCCCCCTTTGGGTCAAAATTTTGAAAAGATTTATTGCCTATAACCTGCACCGACAAAAGTTCGATCAATATCCCATATTTCAAGAAAATCGGTCCAGGCGTTCAGGCGTGATTGGCTATACACTCAATTTGCCCGTTTTTGGCCCCTTTCCCCTTTTTTGGACCCCTTTTGGTTCAACTTTTGAAACGGAACACCTCCAATAGCTATTTGGGAAACTTAACCAAGCTAAATCGTAAAAAATTACCTATAAAACAGATAAAATACAGCATTTATGCATAAAAGTACTAATTTTTGCCCATTTTTTCTCCCTTTGTCCCATTTTTTCCCCTTTTGGTCAAAATTTTGAAAAGATTTATAGCCTATAACCTGCACCGACAATGGCTCGATCTATATCCCAAATTTCAAGAAAATCGGTCCAGGCGTTCAGGCGTGATTGGCTAACAAACAAACAGACTTACAGAAAGATTTATAATATATATTAGTATAGTGTAGAGTAAAATAATAGCACTTCACTTGACACTTATTTTATGAACTGAAATTTAAAAAAATCAAGAAAAATTTTTTCGGTTTTCCTTTGAAATAGCAGCACTTTAATGCTTCTACTGTCAGTGACGCCAGCATAAAGCTTGTATTTCCTTGCTTATGATTCCTTGGATGCCTGTACTCCCCAGCTTACTCTCGAAAACAGCAAGAACAGCTCCATCTGCTTGCGCTAATACCCCTGCTTCTGATGCATATAACATAACATAACATAATTGGTCATTACAACCCTTTAGACTGGATTACAACCTAGTTTCTCATACCACTTATGTAGTGTGTATTAAATTAACACGTGAGTGGCGGGACCTACAGTTTAATGTCGACTCCAAACGACAGATTTTTTGAGAAACTTTTCGTGGAAATTTTACTCTCAGAGTTTTTGTCAGAAAACTGGTGGGAGAAAGTCACAGAGGAAATATTTTTTTCATAATTTCGTTTTGATGTCTGACCTGGGGTTTAAACCGCGGCCTTACGTCTAATAAGCCAACACACTACCTACTAGACTACGGCGACTTCATGATGGAGAAAACACCACGAATAATACAAAATTCTGGTATGAATTGATTTTCATATTCTAGGAAAGAAAATTTCTTATTTTTTTAAACTTCTGATAAGTTTTTCGTGCCTTAAATATTATAGCGTATCAGGGTTTTGTTTAATTTGTTATAAAAAAAATCCGGTATTCATTATTATTATGCCCACCACTGTGTGTTTTATCAATTTCAAATATTAACATACGCATCTACAACTGTATACGAGTAAGTGTTTAAATGTGTGTGCGGGCATAAAATGTTTCGGGTTAATAAAATCTGCTACAATACTACGCACGCATGATAAAAAAAAAAAAATATTATGAAAGCTATACTGATAGAGGGAGAGAGAGATACTAGTCATAAGAAACAAAGTGTGGGTCAGTTGAACACACATAAAAATGCATACCAACACTGCCATATAAAACAGTTAAAATGTTCATTCAGTTTTTATTTCTCTAAGTGAGTTTATATACTCGTAAGTATGTGTATACTTATAAATATGTATATGTGTGTAAGTTTAATATATAAGTGTAGACGCAGAGAGGCAGTCTATAATTAATTTTCATACACGTACTACACTTCCCCATACTCTACTTCTATTATGGTGTTGTTATGCATTTATTTATGAGAGTTTGTTTAACTCGTAGAAATATTATTCAATTTGTTCATCTCAATATTTTCTCTCTCTCTCTCTCTATCTGTCTGCCTTGTAGGTGAGTATGTGTGAGTGTGTTTGGTGCGTGTGTTTCTAATACACCTCCACAGCAATACCAACAACAGCAACCATTACGTTTCTTGTTTTATTCAATTTAGAAACGGTTGCGTATGAGTAACATTAATTATGTTGATTTTATAAAATAACAACAGAGCCACACACACACACATACACCTTAAAATATCGTACTTTCTATACACATGTACACGTACATACATACATAAAGGGTGATTTTTTAGCTATTATCTTTTTGGCAACACTGGTTTAAACAGCTCACGCACGCTTCGTGTTTTGTTTCACTGTCAAACATCTTCAGTTTGGTCTATAATTTAACCATGAATCGTCTTACAAACGAACAACGCTTGCAAATCATTGAATTCGGCATCATTGGACCGTACCTCTTCAAAGATGCTGCGAATCGTAACGTAACTGAATGGTGAGCGCTACCGTGAGATGATATCCAACTTTTTTTTTGCCCAAAATGCAAGAGACGGTGACGGAGAGACGGTGCCACATACCACACAGCACGCGTAACAATGGACTTATTGAGAGGCGAGTTCGGTGAACATTTTATTTCACGTTCGGGACCGGTCAATTGGCCGCCTAGATCGTGCGATTTAACGCCTTTAGACTATTTTTTGTGAGGCTATGTTAAAGCTCATGTCTATACAGACAAGACCGCTTCAATTGACGCATTGGAAGACAACATTGAAGCATTTATTCGTGAGATACCGGCCGAAATGTTGGAAAGAGTATGCCAAAATTGGACTAAGCGGATGGACCATTTGACATTTGCATGAAATAATCTTCAAACATTAAATTATATGGACCGTACTATCGATTCAAATAAAGATTTCATGAATTTTTCTGAATTTTATGTGTTTTTTTTGAAAAATTTTCCTATAGCTCTTAAAAAATCACCCATTACATACATATATACAACTGTATGTTGGTCATAATATTATTGTTGTTGTGTGTATTGTTAGGATATGTATTTAAATATGAAATTAAATTAAAATTTATTATCGAAATACAAATAATTGTTCACATTTAACAAATCACGTACAAAGACTGTATGCATATGTGCATACATATGGTAGGAGTTTTAAGGATAAATATTTAATTTTAAGCATGAAAAATTAAATTAAATTGCAAATTCAATCACATTAGTTTTAAGGCAAATAATAAAGAAATATTTGCATAGTATTTCTGAAGTTTAATGTACAGTTATTTGATCATAAGCTAATCGTCTCTGACTCGATGCAGGCTTCTTTCTGTCCCTTGGGCTCATCGTTTCTTTCTAACAAAACTAGAGTTGATTCAAAAACAAATGTAGTCGCCGTTGTCTAGTAGGTTGTGTGTTGCCTTAGTAGAAGTAAGGCCACGTTTCAAATCCCAGGTCAGACATCTCCAACAAAACGAAATATGTGGAAAATATTTCTTCGGCGTTTGCCTCTCTGCAAATTTCTGACAATGCCATGAAAAATATCTCCAAAACTCTGTCGTTCAGAGTCGGCTTTAAATTGTAAGTCCCGCCGCTCATGTATAAAATTAACGCACACAAGTGATGGTGCGAGAAGCCTGGTCATAATCCTGACTGAAGGGTTGTAATGACCAATTATGTATGTTTTGTATGTCAAAAACAAATCGCCCACTGAATTACTTGAACTTTCAAGCTGGTTTTCAGATTAATTCTAAGGGAGTCATGCTTTTATGCAAAGCACCGAATATTATTGGCGCGACTTATTCCCGTGTAGAGGTTCTAGAGATTCTACAGCGACCATATGATCTATTGGGTACCTGCTGTTATCCTGACAAACTTCACAGTGCTGTTGTGGTGCCAGCAACGATATCCCTCACCCTTGTATGTTGGAAGCATCCCCAGGTGTTTTATTCTGAGATGTATTATCGCTGAACAGATACCATGTAGGTGTTCTGGTGATTCATTTTTCTCATCACCACACCCTGCATACTGAACAAGACCTCTGAATCACCCCTATTTGCAGGCAATGACTATTAACCACTGTACTCGATGCCAGCTCGACGTTACGCAGTATACAGTGATGATATTTGGGCCTTTAGCTATGTTTACACAGCTGAATAGATCTAGTAAGGTAGATATCCTGATATTTTTTTATAAATTGACAGGCCATAAGGGTAACCTAGAAACCTAAGAAATCTAGTAAGCTAATGTGGTCAATCCCACACCTTTTCGAAGATCCATTTGTCCTATTTTATGATTAAAAACGACTTTGAACTTGGCCAAGCATGGTGACATGGTTTGATTCCATGCCATTGCTTAGATCTTTTGTATCAAACCTTTTGTGAAAGCTGTAATGAGGCTGAAGATGATAAAAGAAAAGCCCACTTCTCTGGTTATTACCCTGTACTATTAGCAAATGGGTAAAGATTCCTGAATAGAATTTTATTCGATGAATTGTTTGATCTGCAGGCGTCTATGGATATTATCAGGTTAAGGTTCTTGAGGATACCCACACAGTTTCAATGTGAACATCTAAGGAGTTCGCTCGCTATATTCATAGTGGTCCAGCATTTTAGGTACTTTATCATGTCCCCAATGGGTATCATAATCAAATATTATTTTCACGGAAGTTGAACGCAGTCTAAAACAATCACCATTCAAGCCATGATGAAGATACAATTTTTAAGTTAGATTGCAATACAGATTCCAATTGAGATTTTCCATTAAATTACTGACGCAATCTTTTCAAACCCCATTGATGGCAGTTGAATAAAATTTCATAAAATTTTGCAATTGATTGCCTGCAATATGACGTGTTTTTAAGATAAATAAAATATGAAGTATTTTTAAAATAATTTTTTTTTTAATATTTTAATGGAAATAATGCAACAAAAATTATCTTTTTAAACGACAGTTTTTTTTGGCAGAAAATTTTCTTTGAAAATCTCCTTTTTAGTTTTTTTTTTTTTTTTGATGACAACGTAATTGCCTATAAAAACAGCAACTATAACTACAACCTCCCCTAAACTCATACGTGCAAATAAAAATATTCTTTGAAATCATCGTATACACACACACACAGAACCACAGCAATAAAACCCAAAACCGACAAACCGACTGGGGTCTTTTAAATTGATAAATTTATTAGAGGCCGGGGCACAATGGCTATTAAATTCTTAAAATAGGTGACGTATACTTAATATATAGGATTTCAAGTCATTGCTTGTTAAGTATACGCTGTTTATCACAATACAAATACATAAAACAAAACATTAAAGAGAGCAAGAGCGAGAGAGAGTGAGAAAGTGAGATAGAGTGTCTTATGAAAGCGCATAAAACTAAAAGTGCTCAGGCATAAGTGTCTGTGCATGAAAAGAACGACTTGATGTACTCGATAGATAATGGTTGGCTATTAAAAATTTAATCATTTTTCTGGTTTTTATTGCTTCTATTACGTTTTAAGATTTTATGGGGAGAAGGATAGAGAGAGCGGGAGAGAGAGAGAGAACTCTTCAAAGAAATAATAAATATAAACGCAGGGTATTTTAAACAAAACAATTGAAAAAAAATATTTTAAATATGTACACTAATACCCCAGTTTGCGTCGCCTCGTTCTGCGTCTGCTTCGAAGTTGCGTCGTTTTTAAAATTTCTGTGATTTCGAAGTTGCGTCGTTTTTGTTTCAGTTTGCGTCGCATGTTTCGAAGTTGCGTAGTTAGTGCTTTGATTTGCGTCGTTAATACGAAAATGTTTGTACAAAGCTAAAACAGAAAAATGGGATTTCCCGTTTAAATCTAGTGCAAATTCGAAGTTGTGTCTTTAAAAATTCTGCGACTTCGAAGTTGCGTCGTTTTTGTTTCAGTTTACGTCGCATGTTTCAAAGTTGCGTCGTTAGTGCTTCGATTTGCGTCGTTAATACGAAAATCTTTGTACAAAGCTAAAACTGAAAAATGATATTTCCCGTTTAAATCTAGTGCAAATTCGAAGTTGTGTCTTTAAAATTTCTGTGACTTCGAAGTTGCGTCGTTAGTGCTTCGATTTGCGTCGTTAATATGAAAATGTTTGTACAAAGCTAAAACAATAATCTATATACGAGTATATAAAAGTGAATGTGTGTATGTATGTAACGTATGGACTCCAAAACGGCAGAGCCGATTTTGATAAAATTTTCAGGGAATCTTCAGAATATTCAGGCGGGTAACACTGTGAAGTCTGATTTTTTATTTCCGGTCTGTAGGCGGAGGGGCGTCGCAAAATCCAATTTGTTTGTTTGTATGTACCTTATAGAATCGTAAACTATGCATTTGATCATGTAATGATCTTTAGCAAAGTTGTTGCGCAGGAGCCGGGGAAGCTTTCTAAGTTGGTATGACTAATTTCCGGCTGGGGGCGCCACTGAAAATTACTTAAAATCAATTAAATCGTAAACAGTGCATTTGATCATGTTATGATCTTTAGCAAAGTTGTTGCGCATGAGCCGGGGAAGCTTTCTAAGTTGGTATGACTAATTTCCGGCAGGGGGCGCCACTGAAAATTACTTAAAATCAATTAAATCGTAAACTGTGCATTTGATCATGTTATGATCTTTAGCAAAGTTATTGCACATGAGCCGAAGAGGGTTCTAATTTGGTATGACCAACATCCGATAGGTGGCGCCTCTGAAAATTACTCAAAATGAATTAAATCGTAAACTGTGCATTCTTTAACAAAGTTGTTGCGTTTGAGTCGACGGAGGTTGGTGCGTTTAATTTCCAATGGATGGCGTCACTGAAAATTATTCAAAATGAATGACAAGCAATTGGTCGCTCTACACCTCAAGCACGGAAGAAAAGAGCATTACGAGCCTCAGAATCAGACGAGCATTGAGACTGGAAAATCTTCTAATATATGCCGCTGAGACCCGTTCGCTTGAACCACTTGAACAACGAAAAGTGAGATTAGAAACTGATCGAATGCGTACTACTCAAGCCCGTTCATCTGAATCATAAGGACAACGGGAAACAAAATCAATAAAATGATTCAAAATTAATTGGACATTCGTGTAATGTCTTTCCTTCAAATTTATTCTAGTTGGTGGCGCAGCAACACGCGCAGCGTACAGCTAGTACAATAATAAAAACTATTTAAAAAAAAAATTAAATATTTTTTATTGAAAAATCTATTTTTTCAGCTAAAATTATGAATCTCGGAACCAATTAAATGAAAATCAATACAAATGTATGGAAAATTGTGCTTCGCTTTTCTCGCGTTTCTTCAGGCCCTATTAGCGACGCAAACCGGGGTATTGGTGTACATAGGTACACCAAAATAACAATATTTTTGTAGGCCCCTGTAGCTAACTAACATTTCATTTTCTACTCCATTTATTGTGTGCGTGTACTATTAGTTTAACAGGACTGTCTCTCTCTCTCTCTGTCTTTAATACTTCTGCTGTGTTTTTTTATATTTTTTTAGGCTTGACTGACTTTGCTTTTCTTAAGTGATTTTAGTTTTGTGGGGGGCTTTGTTTTGATTTAATTTTTGTTTTTGCAATGATTTTTTTACGTCTCTCTCCATTGCAAACTTAGGCTCTTTTTATACTTCTCTGCCTGTTACACTTATGCTCTGTTTACACTGTTTTAGGCTTCGTTCTTTGGTTTTGTGTTTGCCATGCTATTGTGCTTGTGTCTCACAGTATATCTCACTCTTGCTCACTCTCCCTCTACAATCTATCCTTCACTTTTAAGCATTTGTTAAGTGATGGGCTTAGTTTAGTGGGTATTTGCGTTGTTGTTGTTTTTTTTTAGTTTATTTTTGCATTTGTTTTTGAGTGTACGAGTGTGTGTGTGTGTTTTTTTTTTAAGAGCTTATAACATGAGTAAAATTTTCACTCTCCATTTAACGTGAATATGTGTCTGTCATATTAATGTTTTAATACATTGTGTAAGTGTGTGTGTTAGTGTATAAGCAGAGTGTAGTACATTTATTGTTGTGTGCCTTTTTGCACTTACTCAGTTAATGTAATTTTTTGTTGGGTTTGTTTATTAAATCTTTGGCAAATTTAAGTGTGTGCGTGCTTTGTTTATTTTTATTGAAATTATTTTTTGGCAAAGATTGTGTGATATAAACCCAGCAAACAATTAAAAGTAAATTTTCTAAAAATTAATAAAGAAAGGTATTGCTTTCAACAAAGGACTTAAATTTTAAATTTTATTATTAAAATAACAAAAGAATGAAGATGAAATTTTATTACTAGATACCTTCCACAGCATTTTGATGCAAACATTTAACATTTTTTAAATTCCTCTATTAGTTTACAATATGCTTTCTTTAATTCTAGTTGAAAATGTTAGCTGGGTTATTAATTTTCCCCTTATATTTTTTTTTTTTGTGTGTGTTTGTCTAGTTTAGTGAATTTTTTCTTTCGCTTCTTTTTGTATTACATTTTCGTGTTTAACAGTGTTAAGGATCATTAAACAATTACTCATGAATTGAGTGGCTGTGATTATAATAGACATGCCATCTAGCAATAGGCCATACCCTTTAGAAAGCAAGACAAGTTGTTTTGATAAAAAAAAATTTTTCGTTTGTACGTGCAGCATTTGCCCACATAATAAATAATATTTATCGGCATAACCTCAAAAACTCTTAAGGAAACTTTACTAGGAAATATTAAAAACAGAAATATAGTCTACTTTAACTAAATAAAATTCAATTAAATGCAGAATAGTTAATAAGAAAAAAATTAATTTTGTAATGTTTTTAAAAATTAAACCACATTTAAATATTTATAATCTTATATAGTCTTAATTTAATTTCTCTACACAAGAACTACTATTTAAAAAGAATTCCTTAAAAATTGCTCTTCAACGCCTTAAAATATGCTTCAATTTTCTTTAAATTTTAAATTTAATTTCCTTTCTTAAATAAAAAATATTTACTAAATATCTTGGGTTTTTTTGTTATCTTTCTCTTCTATTTTTTTTTTAGGATGATCATAAAGCTTTTCGTCGTCAATTGGAGGATAAACGTCCAATCGTTGAAAGTACTTTACAAAGTGGCAGACAATATATTGCCAGTGAACCACCTGTATCGGATACCAGTGATACCGAAGGTAATATTTTCTATATTCCACTATCAAATATCAATACAAGAGACATTAAAAAAAAACAGAAATAAATACAACGATACACTGTACACATAAACAAACTCAGAGAAAATAAGCATTAAATAACTGCTAAAAAAGAAAAAAAAAATTGAGAAAAAAGATTAAAAAACAACTGGCAAAACATTGGCAGTATACAACTGCAGCTGGTCTTTAGAATGCTGCCAATACCCTTAACAATTTATAAATTGGTTGTGAAAAGAAAAAGATAAACAATCTATCTTAGGGGAGATAAGTTACACTGTTTCACAGAAAAGTTTTTATTTTTCGAAAAATTCAACAAAAAAAAATTGTATTCCCTAAAAAAAAGTACTTTTTGTACTTGACATTCATTTAAAAAATATTTCTTTTAAAAGAATTCTTTTTTATAAAAGGTACTTTTTGTATGAAGTACCAATTCGAGAGATACTTTTTATAAAAAGTACTAATTAGAAAATTATTGTTTTTAAAGTACTTTTTATAAATAGTACTAATTTGAAAGTTAATATTTTAAAAAAGTACTTTTTGTAAAAGGTACTAATTTATTAGCTACTTTTATAGCGGTTATTAATTTCAAAGACATCTTTTGTCAAAAATACGAATTCAAAATGTACTTTTTGTAAGAACTGACAATTTAAAAGGTACTTTTTATAGAAGCTACCAATTCAAAATGGTATTTAGTTTCAAAACACTTTCGAAAAGTACCATAAATATTTTTTTTTTTACGTTTCCAAGGGTTATGCGCTGGATCTACTCTGCAGTCATCGAACCCAACCTCCTATACCGTGTTGCCTTCTGGTGGACTGCTCTGGACAAGCGGCACAATGTCAGACTCCTGGACGGAGTCAGAAGGTCCGCGGCTATTCGCATCACTGGTGCTCTACGCACCACCCCCACAAAGGCCCTGTTCGCTATGCTTAACTGGCTTCCTACTGAGCTCCACACTAAGCAGGTGGCTAAGTTCACTGCGACAAGACTTAATGCCTTGTCTCGTTGGCGCGTCGTCCCCTCTGGTCACTCCTCTATTTTGGAGATTGACCCGGTGGCCCCACCGGATATCGATTATCTCCCTATGGATACTGTTTTGACAGGGGTTTCAACGTCCTGATCCCGAGCAGAAGCGATTGGACCTATGACATGACCGTCCCCCCAGGAACTCTTGGATGTATACACCGACGGCTCCAAATTCGATTGCGGGGTGGGTAGCGGAGTCTACTCTGGGAGATTGGACTTGAATATTTCACTCCGGCTGCCGGACTATTGCAGCGTGTTCCAGGCGGAGGTAATGGCCATCTACCGGGCCGCACAGTGGATCCTCGCACACGGAGTTCCTTTCACCCTCATCTCACTCTTTTCTGATAGCCAGGCTGCGATAAAGTCTCTATCGAACGTTGCGGATAATTCTAGGATCGTCAGGGAATGCCGCCGCTGCCTCAACCTTCTTTCTGGGCGATTCACTGTGACACTTATCTGGGTCCCCGGACACTGCGACATTCCGGGAAACTGCAGAGCAGACGAGCTAGCCAGAGCTGGCGCACTTCTTCCGGAATCCTCTTCAATTAACTTGGGAATGCCACTTACCTCGTTCAAACTGGCCATCGCGCGGAAATTCTCCCGGGACGCCAACCTATCCTGGATCAATAGGAGACCTGCTCCACCGCTAGGCTCACTTGGCCCAAGATGGATAGAAGGCGCACCAACCAGTTTCTTGGACTTGGTCGTAACATCATCTCTATCACAGTGGCCATGCTTACAGGTCACTGTGTTATGGGTAGACACGCGGAAAGAATGCGACTCCCATTTAACGTTTTCTACCGTGGATGCAGATCCGCTGAGGAAGAGGAGACTGTTATCCACTTTCTATGTCAATGCCCATCTCTTGAGAGATGCAGATATAGGTTATTTGGCTCTCCAACCCTTGTTAGCTTGACGGAGCTATCGTCCATTGACGTCAAGGACATAGCCTCGTTTATCAAACTTTCTGGCTGGTTTTCCAGCGTGGAGTAGTCGTGCTTTAAATGTGCAGCCCTTGCGCTGACCAACTTCTCCCTCATTGGCTCGGAGGAACTTGGTCAGTACAGGGACTGCGTTCACCGCTATGCGTGCTCAAGTGAGCTTTTGGTATAAAGCTACCACACTAACCTAGCCTAACCTAACCTACGTTTCCAAAGAATCAAACCTCTTATGGAGGCACATTATGTGCCTCATACCTTTATAAAAGCACGTTTGGGATTGAAATATCATCTTCCGCCCAATATTCTGCATTGTACTCTGCGGTCATAAAACCAATGGAATAGGAATAGGTTATACCGTCTTGGAATAGGTTATACCGTCTTGTTAATACCTGAATTTCACCCCTCAATTCAGTCTGGTTCAATGCAAGTCTTAACACCCTTAGAGTTCTTGGTCCAAAGGCAATCTTACATTGGGCGCAGCAGCATTCCTACAAGAAGTGGATGATGGATGGGTCGATCTTGGGAGCCCAATCGGTTTATGTGACACCTACTCTGAGCTTCACTCCTACACAATGCCTTTCAAGAAATATTCGACTTTGTATACCGACCTTCTTCAACTTACTGTGGTATATGTCTTGAAGGACTACTAAAAACTGAATCGTGTTTAGGATCGGGTATTTATTCTGATATGCATGACCATTTCAAACTTTCCAGATAGCTCGATGATTTCAATTTTACCCAGGCTGAACTATACATTAGTGGATTGCTAGGTGTATTCGAGAATAAGATTCTAAAACCTCGGTTAATATCATCTACGTAAACAATATTATACATACATACATATGTACATAATTGGCCATTACAACCCTTTAGTCAGGATTACGGCTTAGCGTCTCACACCACTCATGTTGTGTGCGTTAATTTTATACAATACTAGCTGACCCGGCGAATTTCGTCCCGCCCAAAATTGATTTTTTTATTTCCCAAAACAGGTCACATTATATATTTATTGTAATACGCTGCATAAAACAGTTACATATATAAAAATAACTAACTTCCTATAAGTGTATGGATCTATCTTTCTAGTTCAAAATTTAATCGAAGTCGGTACGTTATTTAGGTGAGGCATACAACGAATAACAATAAGAGGTCCGAATAATGGGTAGCGCTGACGAAGTTGTAGTTGTTGTACTCGCTCCAAAACAAATACTAACAGACATGTTATATACATATGTACATATGTAGTTCTAAACCATCGAATTGGCCGACTTATAGGTATCTTTTAAAGGGGGAGGGTTGCCACGCCCATTTTTGGTGAGTTTGTCGATATCGAACTTACCCACCAAATTGCATTCGTCTACGATCACTATGTCCCTAAATATTCAATTTTAAAGATTTGCCACGCCTATTTTGTGCTATATCGAATTTTTTTTAAACCATCTAAACTTGATAAGCTTTCGAACAATAAAATAATGGTTAAAATCGGTTCAGTAGTTTAAGAGTTATAGGTATCACTTGAAGGGGGAAGGTTGCCACGCCCATTTTTGGTGAGTTTGTCGATATCGACTCTGTGAACTTACCCACCAAATTTTTTTCGTCTACGATCAATATGTACCTAAATATTCAATTTTAACGATTTGCCACGCCCTCTTAACATTTAGGGATATGAAAAATAGATGTTGTCCGATTCTCAGACCTACCCGATATGCACACAATGATTTCATGAAAATCGGTCGATCCATTTCGGAGGAGTTTAATCACTAACACCGTGACACGAGAATTTTATATATTAGATTATATCGATCATAACTTTCAACTCCAACGAGGAAAGATCGGAATGTCTTCTCAGCTGCATATATACGGACTCTGTACCAATTTGGGCAACATCTATTAGGGGATCATACCCTGGTGTACCTCTTACTCTGGGGAACGTACATGCCCCTTTCTATTTGCACTATCAAACTGGATGAATGCACGTTGAAAGTGCAAATATTTTATCGTGCCTAATTTCCATCAACTCTAATATGTATTAATGATTCAGTCAAGAATTCCTCTCAAACTGTGTAATTTTTTATTACTGAATTCCAAGCATAAAGTATCTTTTAATATCCTTAAACGTGAAGAAATAACAGTAAATTTTCTAAAGGAGGACACTGCATCAAGCCATCCCTTTTAAAAATCCCTAAAAGCTAAAACGTACATCTTATTATGATTTGCTATTTACTCCTCCTTACTATCTTCGCAATTCACTAAAAAGCAATTGATTTTGAATAGTTGAGAGTATTAAGAGGGGAACAAAAAAACAAGAACCACTTTTGATAGAGAAACCCCCCTCCGGTCGTAGGTTTTCTATACGTGAAGTATAAAAATATAAGAGAAGCGGAGGAGCACCACAACCATTAAATGTTAGGGAATTTATTGATGCAGCAGCAGTTGCAAGGAAGAGTAGCAAGAGAATTTCTCTTCGTATTTATTTGTCTGATACCTCACACGTTATTTTATGGACAGCTTTTATTATGGTATTGCAACACTTTTAATCTTTTATTTTCTTCCCTCTTCCCTTCAATATATCAGCAAAGTGTTCAAATAAATAAAAAAAAAAACAGAGCGAAAGAGAATAATAATAATAAAAAGAGTTTATTATACAATATTTACTAGTCAATATTATAAAACCGTTTATATGAATTCAGTTAATAAGACAAAAGCAAAAGTCATCAACTACCTCAACAACAACAATTCATAGGCACTAGCACCGCCACCCCCAACTTCAGCGTTGAATGACAATTCATTGCCAAACTTTATGGTTTCATTTTTTATCTTCTATTATATGGCCACATTAATTTCCAATTGATTGTAGTCCTTGTGCCAAGGTGAAAGAGACAGAGAGAGAGAGAGAGAGAGAGAGAAAGTACAGGTATTTTTCAAACGAAAGCCAAAAGTTAAGTTTACCTTTCATTTTATCCATAAACCGTGTTTAACCTGTAAATGCAAAAGGTTACAACGATACCAGAGCATATTTTCTTTGCCTTTTTATGGTTTCATTTGAAAATGACTTTCATTTGCCGTAAAAAGAAAATTTATTTCTGCACTTTAACTACAACAGCCTTAAAATAGGCAACATTAAAAAGAAATTGAAAATGATAAATATTTTCCAATAGAAGTTGTAAAGAAAAGCTTCAATAGATTTGAAATTTTTGCAATAGCAAAAAATTATCATTCTGTCAGCCTGAAAATATGCAACAAAATTTAAGAAATAGGATTTTTTTCTACCACTAATTACCATTCTGCCAGCCTGAAAATATGCAACAAAATTTAAAAAATTCGATTGTCTACCACTAATTACCATTCTGCCAGCCTGAAAATATGCAACAAAATTTTATAAAAAGGATTTTCTATCGAAAGTCTTAAGAAGTACTTGAAAGGTATTTATAAACTCTGTAGAGGCCTAATAATATGCAATAAAATTTTATAAAAATAGGTTTTTCTGCTTAAAGTCGTAAGCAATACTTAAAAGGTATTTGTAAACCGTGGACAAGCCTAATAATATGCAACCAGTTTTTAAAACTTTAGTAAGATTAAAAAAAAAAACGTTTTAAACATAATTTTGAGGGAAAACTGCATACTTTCAATAAAAAAAAATTAATTTAAATTAGCATAATAATATGCAACAAATGTTTAAAACTCTTGCGCCGTGCAGCTTTCCTACAGGAACATCTTGATGTGCTCTGGGAACCACTTTTCATCGCAGTAATTGGCTAAAGACTCTGAATTAAAAATGACCATATAGGCACCTCAAAATATGCAATAAAAGTTATGCCTTTTTGGTAGATTTTTGCAAGATGACTTCGATAGGCTAAAAGAAGCATGTAAATCTGTCAGTGTGGATTTATATTGGACTGATTTCGTTTATTATTTTGCAATACAAACATAAATAATAATAATAATTTGCATTTGCCTAGAAATATGCTTTAAATTATGACAATAAATCAATCAACTTGCTTGTATGCTTGGAAGAATTAATTTTTGATTTATTTTCTTGAAATCATAAATCTCCTCTTTCAGGCTTAAATAAATTTGAATTATTCTTTCAATTTCTCTTTTTTTTTTATTGCAATAAAATTAAAATGAATTTTTTGTTAAAACAGTTGTTGGCTCTTCATGTTCAATAACTTTCCGTTTCTTTAAGCATGCATTTGTTCACATTTGTCATCAGTTTTTCTCACATTGCATTGCATTTCATTTATTTTGTTCTTTCTTCCTTTTACGGCCGTATTTCAAACACTGTCATCAATAGTTTTCAATTTTATTTTTCCAGTTTGTCTATCTATCTCTCTCTCTCTTCTCTTTCTTCTTCGATCTTATTGTTGTTGTTGTTATTGTTCTCTAAATAGTTGTTATTGTTTCTTGATGCAATTCATTTTTCCAATATTGAAAAACATTTGCATGTGAGACCGGAAACTGATTCTCAAAAAAAGACAACAAAAAAACACACTCTTGTGCTTTGTATATGCTCAACGGGAAACGGAAACACACAGAAAATTGAATTGAATTGGATTTGGAAATAATTTTTTTTTTTTTTTTGGGAAAAATTGAGACAACCAGAGACGATCAAGAAAATCTAAAATATTGTAACGATATTAGTAGACAGTTTTTCTTTATTTTTCTCACACCATCTCTTTTTCTATCATTTTTGCATAAAGAATACTTACAACACACACCCACACACACATACACAGGCAAGAATTAGAGCATGAAGTTTAAGAAAAATGATGTGAAAACTTTTGAAAAATTGTTGTAAAAAAAACGAAACGAAAAATTTTGTTATCTTTAAGAAACCAATGGGTGAGGGGTTGGTTTAAAAGTGAAATGAAATAGATTTTCATCACATATCAACAACATCATCATCATCATCATCGTGGTTGTATAATCAAAAGTTTTTAAATTAAATGGATTTTAACAAAAAAAAAAAAGTATATTTTTTTAAGCATACTTTTAAGGTCAAAACTTATTACAAAAATTATAAAATTTAACCCAAAACCTCTTTAAGGAAATAGTTTAAAACAAAGCATACTTTTAGGAAAACTTAACAACTCCGAGTCTCATTTTGTGGAAGAGTATTCAAGGTGCTAGAGTACTGCGATCATACGATTTAATGTGTTATATAAACCTCCTATAGGGGTACTATAGCGTATTTCTATAATGTCTCTGCCAATTTTATGGCCCTAGCAAACTTCAAGATGCTGTTCGATATCAACAAGAACAATTCCTTGCCCTGTATCTGATATGCACCCAAGTTTTTCAGACTGAGATATATTAATGTTATACAGTTTCCAAATATGTGTTCAGATAATGCGTAATGCAATCAAGGCGATCCCCATTCTGAACAAGTATTCTTTGAGAATACAGTGCTCTTTAAAAAGACTCGTTACTATCCTTGGGTTGCCAGACTCAAACCTCCTACTAATTGTTCAAAAAAAGGTCTCATATTGCCTCAAACCCATTTAATTTGAAAAGAGCGCTCGCTTCTCTCTATTTTCCCTTTCGGATACATTTGCAAACATCTATACCAAGTCTAATAGGTTTTTGCCTCATCAATTGAGTAAGAAACTTTCCTCATCTAACTGTTCAGTGTGCTGAGAATTTCCACGTGATATGGGACCCCAGGTCAGGCATCTCCAACTAAACAAAATATAAAAAAATATATCTTCGGCGACTTCCGTCCGGCAGATTTCTGGCTAAAACTCTGAGTAAGCTGAGTAAGAAACTTTCTTCATCTACCTGTTCAGTGTGCCGAGAATTTCCACGTGATATGGGACCCCAGGTCAGACATCTCCAACTAAACAAAATATAAAAAAATATATCTTCGGAGACTTCCGTCCGGCAGATTTCTGGCAAAAAATTGCCATGAAAATTTTCTCAAAAATCTGTCGTTCGGAGTCGACTTTAAACTGTAAGTCCCATCACTCATATAAAAAAATTAACGACACAACATAAGTGGTGCAAGAAACTAGATTGTAATCCTGACTAAAGGGTTGTAATGACCAAATATGTATGGGATCAAGCAGAGGTTAACAATATTTCTGCTGTCTAGCTGGTTCAGTTCTACATGATAGACAGTCGAGAGCTCGAATAACGGTCTGACTGTCCGATAATACCCATATTTCCCGTCCTTTGTTCTTCCTATTCAAACTGAAAATGTTTTCAGCCATCCATGGCATGGATACCTGAGAGTTTTTCCATGTGTTCAGAATATTTAATTCTGAGATAAAAGACTTTCGATTTGGTTCCAACACCTATCTTTGACACTTCCGTGTAACACCGTCCAACTTTTAAAAGAATATGTTACTCCATTCACTCTGTATTACTATGGTGGTCTTGCCTGGGCTTATGCCCACCCCCATTAGCAGCATGCGCAATCTAGTTTACATTTTCAAGACCTTTTGGAGTCTCGTTAAATTTGCCTCTGGCCATCAGAACTATTTTATCACCATATCCTTGACAGTCAATACTTTATATTTTAACAAGAGGGGATCCACTAACAAGCTCCTCATTAGTGATGAAAGAACTTCACATTGTCACAATTTCATATTGAAGTCGCCGTGGTCTAGTAGGTAGTGTGTTGGCTTATTAGACTGAAGGCCCGAGTTCGAATCCCAGGTCAGACATCAAAACGAAAATATTTCTTCGGCGACTTCCTCTCAGCAGATTTCTAGCAAAATCTCTGAGAGAGAGTAAATAAAATTGCCATGAAAAGCTTCTCAATAAATTTGTCGTTCGGAGTCGACTTTAAACTGAAGGTCCCGCCACTCATGTATAAAATTAACACACACAACATGAGTAGTGTGAGAAGCTAGGACTGAAGGGTGCGGGCTTCTTGGGGACGATTGCTGTAGACTGTCTAATGGTGAAGGTATAGCACTGGCCATTTTATAGTCACCTAGCAGCAACTCGTTTCCTTGCCGTTCGCATCTTGAGATGTCCAGAAAAAAAAAAAAAAATTCCGGGCTATGCCAACTCTTGGCATTTTGTCTCCTGCACTGGAGACTAATATCGTGTGTCTTCCAACCGGATATCATAGAGTCTATACCCCAAATATGACATCATGAGGAGTGTTGTCAAATGGGTGCTTTATATAAATGAAAGCGTATAAAGTTTTCACCTTGACCTCTAAAGACTTCTGAATGGATTTAAGTAGATCTGTCCCCTCCATATGTATGTTAGGAGTACCCTTTTCAATATCCCACATATAATATCGTTATCCACAGCCATCAGAAGTGTTTACAATATGAGTGTCGTGGTCTTAAGAGCTAAGCTATTGTGGCATATACATATTTATTTACTGTGGCAATAATTCCACTTTTGCTCTTTACAGTAAGACAGTAAAAATTCCATACATTACTGGAGTTTTTCGACTCTTCAATGACTACTTCACCCTCTTTTTAGAAGAAATTTAACGCTATCGAATTTCATAGAATACTTACTACTTAAGCTTTACTTTTGCCTATGACTGTACAAAAATCAAAAGAAAAAAATACAAATTCAAAAAACCAGTGACATTTTAACATTTCACTTTACTGACTTATTTCTCTTCATTTTTATTCGAAAAAAAAAATAAAGAAACATAATCTCTGCCTTTTATTTTCATTCACAATTTATGCTCCATTTATTATTTATTTTCCTGTGAATTCTGAAAAAATATTCATTTGTCCTGTCTTATACCGCCCTCCACCTCACACCACACCATACAGCCATCGTATAGTCAAAGTATTATAAACGACAGATTAAAATAGAGACGCCAATCTTTGTCATTTATCTTGTCTTGTGTCCTGTCTTTGTCGAAATTTATATCTGAAAACTACACAAGTCTTCCATTTCCCGCCAATCCATTCGAATTCGTTTCTATTCTGTATTCCATGCCATTAAAACTTAATTTTTCTCCTTCTTTTTCTGTTTGCAGCCCACGATACAGATTCACGTTATTTGAGTGCCGAAGAGCAGAGTCGTGAGCTGACACGCAGTATAAGACGTGAAGTTGCCAAACTATCGGAGCAATGGAATAATCTCATCGATAAATCTGACAATTGGAAACATCGCTTAGATGAATACATGACGGTGAGTTTGATTTTCTTTCTTTTTTTTTCTTTTTTTTTCTTAGTTTTTAGTCATACTTTGTCTTAAATTTTGAATAGAATTTTTGGTGTGATTAAATATTGTAGTACACATGCACACGCATACTCAGTGAAGTGATTTAGAGAATCACAGTTTAATGTTAAAAAAAAAATGGAAAAACTTAAGAAATTAAACAAAAAAATTGAATTACTTTTAGCAATGCTGAACTTTGAAGGCAAAAATTCATTAAAGTGTGCCAATTTGGCCCAAATTAAGGAGACACAATACAGACAGCATACTGTTACGTTTTTACCTTTTAAAAACGTTTAAAATATCTGCTCGTAGATTGCAAATAAAATAAAAATAAATCTGTGTGTTTAGTTTTAATTAAAATTCTTTATTATTCGCACAATTCTGTGTGCTACTGTTCACAACTTTATGTATACAACAACAATTGCTTTGTTTGTTATTCCTTTGTTTATACCATTTGCATAAACAATAACAATTACTAGACAAATATTCGACAGATCTTTGCAACGGAGATCTTCAAACCACGATTACTCTCTTCAAACGCACCGTGTCTTCACACAAGACTGGCTGAACTTCACTAACTCCATCGCCTGTTTTGTCTTGCCTTTTATAAGGCAAAGTAAACAGTCTGATGAATGTTCTTGAAGGTGAATGTTCATGACTTCGACTTTTCGAAATCTCTATAAATGTAAACATCCTTGTTTACATTAATTATTGTTGTTTGTGTATTTTGTTTACATTTAGGGCCATTATTACAACTTGCCGTTAACTAAAGGGAGGATTTTAACGGGCAGATAAATTGTTTTTCATTATTATGAGTACCCAATAAAATAGAAGTGATCGTTAAGCTAAAGGAAGATCATTCTACCTTTAACATTTAAAGGTCACTTTATGTTTGGACTTGCCATATCATATACTATTTTCAGTATGGCAACTTCAAGTTTAAACAAAATGATCTTATACAACAAAAAAAACGAAGCCCCTCGTTGCCACTGCGTTAAAAAAAAACTTGTTTTATTGAGCAGTTTTATCGACATTGCTCCGGCACTGCCATATGTTTGAAAAAAGTTAACTTTATTTTATCTGTAAGTTGTAATAACGAAACTAAGTTAAAGGTAGCTTTTCAGTCCCCTTTAGCTAAAGGTACCTTTAACTAAACCCAAGTTTAACGGCAAGTTGTAATAATGGCCCTTATTATTGTAATGTCTGGCTGTCTGTTACTTGTTTACCATTTTTTTAATGCTGGTGTTTGTTGTTATATTAAACAGTATGATAATTTGTATACAGGTTTGTTTACTGCATTGTTTTGTTTTTGTAGCTTTTGTTTATAATTTTAATGTTAAGCGATATAAAAGCAAAATACCAATATATTGATTTTTCATTTTCGTAACAATAGTAACAAACCAGAGACAAGTCTATACAAATACTTTTTGTGTATACAATGCCAGGTCAGGAGACTCCTTACTATTCTCTGGGTTATGCTGATTAAAATTTAAGTATTTACCTCTCTTTGTGTTCACTTTCGCTAAGTGACCCATTCCACAGAAAGGTTCTAACCCCATCATCGGCCTACTTATTGTCTTGAATTCTTACAAAATCAGGTAATACCCAAATAGTCCCATAATACTTCGAAATGAACCTCATAGAAGTGCTCAGATGATAACGTAAGTTTTAGATAATATTGCCATGTCTTGTCCTCTGTGTTTGCTTTATTGAAATTGAATTAATTAACCACCCGATACCGGTCTTTGACCCATCCGTATGTCATGGAATGGTGCTCCACTACATAAGTTTACGTTACGTCTCATTGCAAATTCTTCTCCATAATCATCAGAAGACATGTACGGAAAGAAACGGAAGACAACGGCAGCAACTCGATCGGTTAGATTTCTATGCCCTCGAAAGACTTTCTTATTTGAACTGTCTTTTATCGGTTTTATAGTGTCTATGGCTCTGATCTTTATCTTACAATCTTCAGTAGCATATCTAACCATATGCAGTAGCATATTTTAGTCGCCTACACTTTCACGCTTTTATAGCATGGCACCGAAGTTAGAGGCAGCATGTTCACATCCACGTCTTACAAATCCTGATGAAGTGCAGCCTTTGCGCTGACCAACTTCTCCCTCATTCGCTCGGAAGAACTTGGTCAGTACAGGGACTGCATTTACCTGTGGCGCCACAACAGGCCGCTGTGCGTGCTCAAGTGAGCTTTTGGTGTAAAGCTACCACACTAACCTAACCTAACCTAATCCTGATGAACCGCTCAACCTTTAGTAAGCTTATCGGCCCGGTATATGTCTGTGTTCAGGGGCCAATATGATCCAAATAATCCTATTGCTATTCGTGGACTTTGCTCCTCCTTAAAAGTAAGGATTTGAAGGCTTAAAGAGTGGAACAATATTTAAATGTTCATATGGTCAATTTATGTCTTTCTGGATAGCAAGGATCTCTGCCTCCTTGACGTGTTTAATTCATGTCACCTGGACAATCATTCCCAACGTGTGTTTTTTTTTGTCTGTCTGTTTAAAAATTAAAACTTTTCCTTCTGTCCCGTGGTCGCCGTGGTCTAGTAGGTAGTGTGCTGGCTTATTAGACGTAAAAGCCAGGGTTCGAGTCCCAGGCCAGACATCAAAAAATAAAAAAAAAATACAAAAAGTATTTTTTCGGCGATTTCTTCTCAGTTTCTCAAAAAAATCTGTCGTTCGGAGTCGACCTTAAACTGTAGGTCCCGCCACTTATGTATAAAATTAACACACACAACATAAGTGGTGTGAGAAACTGCGGGCTTCTTGGGGACGATTGCCTGTAGACTGTCTAATGGTGAAGGTATAGCACTGGCCATTTTATAGTCACCTAGCAGCAACTCGTTTCCTTGCCGTTCGCATCTTCCCCCTTTCCACCTTTCCTAAAAAACCTGGACAATGCACTGCATGAGTAGGGGCCATCCCCTGAGTGCTGGTTTCATAAAAAAAAAAAAAACCTTTCTCCACATCCTGGCTCTCTTGGAGCCAAAGTGCAACAATTTAAGACAATTGCAGTTCTATTATATGATCCTTCCTCTATTTAGGGATACTTGCCGATATAGTTTTGCAATGGTCGCAGATATTCCCAGTCTATTGTGAAGTATTCTTCTGGTTACAGTTAGGATAGCACGCATAGCATCAGCATTACATACGGAGAACATTCTCTGTAAGGTACAGATCGCCAAATATGTCCTCTTCTCCCCGGAATTCAAGTCTTTTCACTCATTAAAACAGTATGGAAACACTTTTTAACGGTAAACACTTGCCAACGCTTAGTTTATTCATCTCTCCATACGATATTCTTACGATAGAATGTAAATCTTTGATATCCATTTCCATTTTTTTAAATACTCTAGTCAAGGATTTGTCTTCTGCTCTTCTCTGCAAGACAAGCCACACTCCAACAATTAATGGCAACGACAATCAGTTATGAATTGTGGTCTCTTCTCCATTCTTTATAATGACCGAACAAGGTTTACAGTTACTTGCACCACCTCAGGGTTTTTATTTACTTGACTGTGTCTGATATTTCATCTTGTTTGTGTGGGGGTGTTTGGGAAAAAAATCTTGATTTTATTGGCATCGCAACGAAAGATTTTCCATGGAGACTTGAATGCAGCAGCAACACAACAGGTCATAACAAAAGGCAAACGCAACCAGCCAACCATGCAACCATGCAACCGACCAGTCAATAATAATTTTGTAATATAATGTAGCCAATACAATACAAAAGTATTTTCCATTTTATGTATGGCCATAATGCTAATGATCATCATCATCATTATCATTGTATCGTATGGCCATCACTGTGAAAAGTATGTAAGTGAGTAATTGAGTGTCTATGTGTGTGTGTGTCTGTATTTATTCATTACTGAAGGCATTTAAAACGTTGCAGTTAGACAGTCATTGAATAAGTTGCTGCGTGTATTTTGTTATTGTTATTGACTGTTAAAAGGCAAGAAATCCATTTGAACTTTAACCTTGATTCAAGGCAAAAAGAAACGAAAACGAATTGACAATCTGTTGTGCTTTTTGGAAAAAAATATTTTCAAGTGTTCGGACCTCTAAAAGAAAAGTAAAATATTTGAAGGGAAACAATAGATTAAGGTTTGTTTGATTGCTTCTTCTTCTGGTGAAAATTACTAAACAATTTATACTAAATGATCAACAAGGTAGTCTGCCTTCTATATAATAATTGTGCCGGCATTTTAAGTGCAGTCCTTATAGACATTTCTCAGCCTAAAACGTACTACAGTAGATGGGCTGTGTAAGAGACAATCTAAGATTCTACATCCGGCTGTTTCACATAATCTGGACCCGTCAGTGAATACTCACGAACGTCACACAGAGAACGTCAGTGGAACGCCACCTAATGTGATAGCTAAACGGCTGACTGCCCTCTACTGCAGAAGGTAATAAATGTTTTCGCCTATTGAAGAGAGTAGGATGCCGTAACTGTGGAGTACCTTTTATGTGGATTTTTATTCCTTTGTAGAACGATGATTGAGGGTCTGGAGGCCAATGGAGAATCTTATAATCGTTCTGTCACTGAGGTTTGCCATCGGGGAAATCGGTTTGTTGGTAATTATAAGCAAAACCACCTTGCCAGGGAACTTTTTAAGCCTTGGAAGTACACTAGGTTTTGATTTCGGTCAATATCGGCTTAATTGTTGTTTGTTTCGAATCACTAGCAACCTGTAGTTCTCTATCCAGTATTTTATATAGCTGTCAACTGTCAACAGCCTGTAGTCTTCTACCCAGGGTTTTATTAGCAGTCAACTGTCAGCAGCCTGTAGTCCTCTACCCAGTGTTCTCTTAGCAGTTAACTGTCAACAGCCTGTAGTCCTCTATCCAGTGTTTTATTAGCAGTCAACTGTCAGAGCCTGAAGTCTTTTACCCAGGGTTTTATTAGCAGTCAACTGTCGGCAGCCTGTATTCCCCTATCCAGTGTTTTATTAGCAGTCAACAGTCAGCAGCCTGTAGTCCCCTTCCCAGTGTTTTATTAGCAGTCAACTGTCAGCAGCCTGTAGTCCCCTATCCAGTGTTTTATTAGCAGTCAACTGTCAGCAGCCTGTAGTCCTCTATCCAGTGTTTTATTAGTAGTCAACTATCAGCAGCCTGTAGTCCTCTACCCAGGGTTTTATAAGTAGTCAACTGTCAGCAGCCTGTAGTCCTCTATCCAGTGTTTTATTAGTAGTCAACTGTCAGCAGCCTGAAGTCCTCTACCAGGGTTTTATTAACAATCAACTGCCCGCAGCCTGTAGTCCTCTACCCAGGGTTTTATTAGTAGTCAACTTTCAGCAGCCTGTAGTCCCCTTCCCAGTGTTTTATTAGCAGTCAACTGCCCGCAGCCTGTAGTCCTCTACCCAGGGTTTTATTAGTAGTCAACTTTCAGCAGGCTGTAGTTCCCTTCCCAGTGGCGAACAGTCACCCACAATATAACAACAGACGTTGACAGATTTAAGGTTTCGGACACACTAGCTTACTACGCTAACAGAAAACATCACTTGAGACTTAAATTTCTGTTTATTAGCCACTCCAACCAAAAAAGCGGAAATAGTGCTCACATTCCTTCCTTAAGAAGAAGAAAAAAAATCTAAGATTCTTACGCTGAGTCAAGTTGAATTTGTGAATTTAACTCATTGAACTCCATTATTTTCCCGCTACCAATAACTAAGTCGTGTTGAAAATAATTCTCGTTTTATGAAGTGCCACAATGTCTGCAATAAATCATAAAATCTTTATAATGCTGCCCCTCAGACGTTGCAATATCAATTAGAAAAATCATAATCATTTTATAACACTTCCTGTACGACTATAATTGCAAGAAAGGAAAAAAAAAAAGGAAAAACAATTAATGTCGCTGAAACTGAATCTCATCGATTTAATTTTCTTTTGATTGCTATGACGGTCTTTAATAGAAAAAAAGCGGCAAAAAAACCAAATAGAAAATCAGCCAACCATTGAAGCAAGTATTTCCTTAATGAGCGTCTCTCTAAATAAAAAAATTCATTTCCTTTTCCGTTTCATTATTGTTCTACAATACTATGCTCATTATTATTATTTCTACGCACACATTTACACACACATTTTGTATTATTTTTACAGTTTTTCCTACTTATGCTCTTGCCTTTCGTTTACCTCTCTTGCTCTTCTCTTTACCACTTCCATTAAAACCTTTGAGTGTCTTGAGTAGATGAAAAAGAAAACCTTGAAAAAAATTATTTTTGCCACAACGTTGTGGTTACTATAAAAATTGTTGCCTATATTTAGGCTGTAATAAAAAATGAAATTGTAAGAAAGAAAATATTGGGTGTAAAAAATCAGAAATGGCGGTGTCATGTTGCGAAGTCATGAGTCAACATTTTAAGTTATGCGCCTAAATAACTGCTCATTTTTTAAGGTCAGGGCTGTATCAAACCAATTTTGGCTCGAAAAGATTCTGCATCATTTGAAATAAATGATAGTCGGAATGCATAGGAATTGAACTTTAAGTTGTAATTTATACGGCATGTGCGTGAAATAAATTCAAATTTGAAAATCCAAGACGCAATCCATAAATTTTAGCAGCGCCACATTTAATGTTAACAGTGCAAAATTTTCTCTTAACAGAACAAAATTTGCCTTAACAGTATCCATCTGAACAAGCCCACTTGCTTAGGAGCTAATTTTGGGAAATGCACTAGGTTTATTAGTACCATCCATACTATGTGCACAGGAAGGTTCTCCAAATCCTCTTAACATAATCAGAAAGATAGTCACATATTAAGTGATCCATATCACTTGAGAAAATTGGCTTTGAAAATATAAATTTTTTGCTTGAAAATTCTTTGGAAAATCAGTGGGCATTTTGGAACATATAAGAAATAGCAAATGGTAGTCTAGAGGGCCCTCTTTCGAACCATGGTAGTGGGATAGCTGGAATAATTTTGAGAGTTGAGAAAATTTCCGTCCTCCATCTCCCACCAACCATCATTTACATTTCAATACTTTTGTTCACTAATCTACTATTGCCACTGTTAACACAGTTAACAGTGTTCTGTTAATAGGAAAGTTTACCCTGTTAGAGGCAAGAAGTGGCGATGCTAAAAGCGAAGGTTTGGGTCTTTGGTTTTAAAATTCGAATTTATCTTCACACACATTTATATATACGGCCGAACTTTTTGTGACAGAATATTTCGAATTCATGTCTGAACTTAATTTTCGTAACAATATTCAATAATTTCTTACTTTAAACAATGTTTGCCATCTAAAATGCCCAATAATTTTTTAAAAACATACAATAAGCGTAAAAATTATGCCCGTTTCCTTAAAGCCCGCATTTTGAAGTTTCTATGTTCAATATAAAAAAAAAAAAAAATTATTGCCTACTTTCGGGATGTAATAAAAACATGAAATTGTGAGAAATGATTGCCTGATAAAGGCTGCTTGTATTGTATATTGTATATCAAAATAACAGAAATTTTAATGAAATTCAAATAACAAATAAATGTTTTTCCATAAATATAATAAAAAATATTATATTTTTACAATTTATTTGTTTGTAAATAATATTGTTGCTCTCCGGTTTTGTATATCCATTTAAATATTTGCTGTTTATTTTTTTATTACATTTTTGTAATAAAAACAAAGATTTTTATTACATTTTCATTTATTCTTTAATAAATTTTTACGTTCTTGTTTAAAACACAGTTTATTAAATGAAATCTTTAATAAAAAAAAAAGGAATAAAAATTATTTTTTTAATGACTATTTTAGTGTATACAGTCTGTCCTTACAGGCTTACATTTACCCTTTTCGAAGCAAGCAGGCAGTGCTAACAAAAAATTCTCTCTCATTTTCATTTTACTTTTCAAACCATTTAACATTTCATTTGTGGTTGCTGCTCTAATGTACTCCCGCATAGAAAATAAATTTCAAAAAAAAAAAAAAAAATTCAATTCTTTAGTTTCCCTCCATTCTGTATCCTTTAGTTTTTGGCTTTTTGGGCTCATTTTCGGTTTTTGGTCCAAACAATTGTATAGACTGTGTGCACATTTTGCCATTTAAATTCTCTTTTCTTTTTTTTTTTGGATGTAAAATCTGTGTTGATTTTTAACGTCTGGTAACCACTATTGTAGATTCCAGTTGTTAATTGTTAAACATTAAATAGAAAGAAAAGAATTTATACCCCAAATATTTAAATTTCAAATGTACAAGAGTGTGTTAAATATGCTCGAAAATAATTACAAAAAGAAAGAAATTGATTTAATTTTTCAGCTAAAAATTAAAGAATTGAAATTGAATAGGAAAGTTAAGTACTTGCATGCAATTTACATACATCCTGTTATGAAAATTAAGATACTAGTGTTTTGCTCTTACATTGCTTAACATTGAAATTATAAACAAAAGCTACAAAAATAAAACAATTCTGTAAACAAACCCGTTCACAAATTATCGTACTGCTTAATATAACAACAAACACCAGCATAAAAAAAAATATGGTAAACAAGTAAACAAAAATTCACAAACAATACTACAAGAATAAATGTAAACCAAATTCACAAACAACAATAATTAATGTAAACAAGGATGTTGACATTTATAGAGATTTTGAGAAAGTGAAGCCTCGAACATTCGCCACAAGAACATTCATCAAACTGTTTACGTTGCCATATACTAAAAGGCAAGGCAAAGCAGGTGACAGAGTTAGTGAAGTTGTTGTCTGGCCTGGGGTTTTAACCGTGGCCTTACGTCTAATAAGCCAACATACTATCTACTAGACTAGACGGTGACTTCATAATTTGCATAACATTGTGTGAAAAAATTAAACGAGGTGATCCCCGTTAAGCCTCGATGTTACTGTATATTTGCCAGTGTGCACTAAAACCACGTTCCGGTTCAAGAAGAACATTTTTTTTCATCCAAAGAATTTCTTATTTTTTTTTCCCAAAATGTTCACTTTTATTCACCCTTTTAAAGGACTATTGACCGTGAATAACAACGTGCCACAACTTTATTGGTTCACAACCTCAGTTTACCCTTTCATAACGACGATTCTAAAAAAACCCACTATTTTGACTGCTTTGTGATCCACGACTTGTAATAGTAAATCAATTCGTCGCACACGTTTTATAAAAAACTCTTCAGAATTGCGGTTCAGCAGCGTTAAACTCTTGTGGGAAGCTCTCACATTTTCTATTCATGCTCTGTCAACATTTCATCATGAATTTTTTCAATTGTTTCTGATATAGAGGCCTCAACTTTACGCCTATAATGTTCGGTATCGCACACGCTTATATTGTACAGTTACAATGAAATTCGGGAAAGACTTGGTTTAAGTGATTGTTGCTTCCATCTTAATAAGCCTGGGCATTATTTCCACTATCCCAAACGTTTGTTCTTGGTTTAAACCATGGGGTGGACTGTTAATTGCAGTTTCTAAAATGATAGAGTTGCCATCTGCCTAGAAATAATATTGTCTATGAAAACTTGTGGTATTGTTATATTATGCTTAATATTCGTTAAGTTCTACGCAATCCCGATAGGGTCGCGACTTTCTTCCGATGTCAGACGGAAGACTGATGTTCAAACAACTCTTCTACTTTAGAAGACGTGACAGTGGTAATGTCACTGCATGAAGCCACCCACCAGATAATACTGTTACATTTTTACCTATTTAAAAACGTTTAAAATATGAGTTCGTAGATTGCAAATAAAATCAAAATAAATTTGTATTTAGTTTTAATTAAAATTCTTTATTGTTCGCACAATTCTGTGTGCCACTGTTCACAACTTGATGTAAACAACAACAATTGATTTGTTTGTTATTCTTCTTTACACTCTTTTGCGTAAACAATAACAATTGTTCGACAGACCTTTTTGACGGAGATCTTCAAACCACGATTATTCTCTTCAAACACAGCGTCTTTACACAAGACTGGCTAAATTTTTACTGACTAGCCTGCTTTGCTTTGCCTTTTATATGGCAACGTAAAAAGTCTGATGAATGATCTTGAAGTCGAATGTTCACGGCTTCGCCTTCACGCGATCTCTATAAATCTATTAATCGTTGTTTCATTATTGTTGTTTGTGTATTTTTGTTTACATTTATTCTTATTCAGTGTTTGTTGTTGCATTTTTGTTTACTTGTTTATCATGTAAACATGTTCATTGTTTTTGTTTTTGTAGCTTTTGTTTACAATTTAAACGATGTGAAAGCAAAACACCGTTTCCATTTTCGTAACAATAGATTGACATGTCCAGAACAGTTTCAGTTATTGCCTAAAACAGTTACACGATGAGTTTAAAACAAAATGGTCTT
Source organism: Sarcophaga caerulescens (assembly GCA_927399465.1). Taxonomy (NCBI): domain Eukaryota; kingdom Metazoa; phylum Arthropoda; class Insecta; order Diptera; family Sarcophagidae; genus Sarcophaga; species Sarcophaga caerulescens. The sequence goes on along the minus strand of OV656872.1, from coordinate 105,874,682 downwards.
TTGCAGTGTTTTAATTTCATTGTTTTTTTATTATTTTTTATTTGAGCCTAGAAAATCTCTATCCTTCGGTTAGCAAATGAAGCTGACAAACCATAAAGAAACAAGTCTATTTCCAATAACTGTAATAATAAGACACTGATAAAACTGTTTTAATTATGGTCGACTGAAACTATCATTTCGATACGAACAGCAGAAGAAGTATGTTGTTGCACCAACACTAGAATAACAACAAGCCATTGCTTATTCAGTCGGCCTATCTGCTCGTTTGTTCTTTATAGCCTCTACAGTTTAAGAACTTTTGTATATTTTTGTTAAGTTTTTCAGACGACAGTTGGCAAAACAACAAAAAAAAAAAAAGTCACAATGTTGTTAATACAGGCTGGCAAAGTTTGTAAAGGAAGTAAAAACGAAAAACTTCAAAATTATTTCAAAGGACTTTATAAGAGAATTGGAAGTATATGTTGCATAAGGATCATTGAAAAGGCTGGCAACAACAAAAGTGGTTTCTTTATTCTATGCTTTTTAAAATACAATAACAGAGAATTTATTCATAAAGAAAATCTAGAAATCTAGAGGAGATTTTAAAAGAAAAACTTTTTCTCAAAACTCCTAAAATTATGCTTTAAATAACGAAAAGAAAGTTTTGTTTTGTTATAACACTGTTAAGTAAAGCATAAATTTAAGGAGGGTTTATGTAAATTAAAGCCTACTTTAAGGCAGTTCATTAATATTATTTGTGATAGTTTAATATTATGCTGCTTGTTGCAACAGTAAAAAGCCCTGTTAATTAATGTGGAACAATTAGTTGAGCTCAATTTTCTCTGTTTGTGTGTAAGTGTTGTTGAAAAAATGACAAATAATAACACAGAATTGACCATTAATTTCAAACAAAACGTTTTTATGCGGTTTTATCGCCATTGACTGCCATTGCCACCAGCTAACCAGCCAATCAACCAATACCAACCACGACTACCCCAGCCATTACTGCCATTTAAACAACACTGTGTGCAAAGGCATGCATTGTATCCATGCACACAGATCGATTGCTTATATATTTGTCTTCGGCTCATTGACCATAAAAATATGAAACCGTATAACCAGGGGAGTGTAAAGAGGCGTAGACGGGGAACGGAGAGAAAACAGCAACATGAGTAACAAATTGAAAAATTATGTTGCAAATAATATTTCATTGTAAAATAATATGAAAAAAACAGAGAGACACATCCACACACGTCGTTTTCATTTCATTGTTCTCTCTCTCTCTCTCTCTCTCTCTTCGCTCTCTTTGGTAGTCCCTCTTGTTCCCTTTTTCTCTGTCCACTTTTATTATTATTTTCCCTGTGTATTGGCCATTTTATTATTACTATTTGCCTGCCTGGCAAACAATGTGTCAATACTACAATGATTTATAATGGTTGATGGCAAATGTGATCAAATGACTTGTGTATTGTATGTTGCAAATGCCACACATTGTTGCAGCATTCGAGTGCATGACAGTAAAAAAGCTGTTGAAATCTTTAAAGGAAATTTAATGGAAAATTCTGATGAAAATTGAAAGCAATTGAGTTTGAATTGAAACAATTCCTTAGCAAATAGGATGTGAAAAGCATCGCCAAAAGGTTTTCTGTAGACTATCACTGCAAGTTAGCATAAGGAATACTGCGCCTCCTGCTATCAGGCTTTGCGTGCATAGAAGAAAGATTTCTTACTTGCTTACATGTGTGTGAAGATAAATTCGTATTTAAAAACCAAAGACGCAAACCCAAACTTTTAGCAGCACAACTCTTTGACTCTAACAGGGTAAACTTTGCTATTAACAAAGCACTGTTAACTGTTTAACAGTGGCAATTAGTGGATTAGTCTTCTACTTTGCTATTATTGCAGACTATTGACATAAAACATAATTCTCATTATGATCATTCACCCTTATTCTGGTTGTCGTCATCGTCGTCGTCGCCGGCGTCTTCGTTACCAAAAATTATGTCGATAAAATCAGAGTTGACAAAATCAGAGTCGACACAACACAATATCGACGGCGTATTGACTCACAGAATACCAAATGTGTGTCGACAGTCATCTATAACTGTCAATAACGACAAACAGAATACCAATTTTAAACTGTCGACGCAAGACGACGTCAACGACGTCGACGACGACAACCAGAATAAGGGTGATTATTATTTGTATACAAAATTGTTGAAATGTAAAGGATAGTTGGTGGGGGTCTCGAATTTCAAAATTATTCCAGCTATCCCTCTACTACGGTTCGAAAGAGGACCCTCTGGACTACCATTTGCATATAGTCTGTATGGTGTACTATTTCTTATATGTTCCAAATTGGCCTTTGATCTTCTAGAGAATTTTCCAGCAAAAAATTGACATTTTCAAAGCCAATTTTCTCAATAACATATCACTTTATATGGGACTATATTGCTGATTATATTATGACGACTTGGAATCTTCCTTTGCATATAGTATGGTACTCATAAGACCTAATATTTGTCCCAAAATTAGCTCCTAAACGAGTACGCTTGTTCAGATGGATACTGTTAAATAGCTAACAGTGCTCTGTTAAGGGCAATTTTTGTTCTGTTAAAAGGAAATTTTGCTCTGTTAACACCAAATGTGGCGCTGCTAAAATTTATGGATTGCGTCTTGGATTTTCAAATTCGAATTTAGCTTCACACACATATTACTTACTTAATTGCTTATTACCAGCCTTTAGTCAGGATTACGACATAGTTTCTCACAACACCCATGGGTGCATGTGTTAATTTTCTATATGACTGGCGGAAGACCTACAGTTTAGAATGACAGATTTTTAAGGAACTTTTCATGGTAATTTTATTTTACTCTCAGAAGTTTTGCCAGACGACTGTTGAGAGAGGATATCACCGAGGAGTCTGAACTAGGGCTTAAACCATGGGCCTTCGTCTAATAAGCCAACACATTACCTACCATTACCAGAGATTACATTCCACGAAATTAAGATCTTAAAATCCATCAAAATCGTGCGAAAAAATGTTGTATGCTCCTCGCAGTAAGAAGAATTAAACGAGGCCCTTAACGAATTTGTTTTTCTTTAACAAACTTTTTATTTTTTAAATTTCTTTGCCTTTTTAGCAATGTTATCCTCTTAACTATTTTGTGGTTTTGGTTTCAATGTTTACTTATAAGCCTTTTTGAATGGAAGTTTTTCTTTTTTGGAGTCTAAAATTAACTCACTCCCTTCACAACTATTTCCCTTTGTTTGGGAGGCTATTTTGTTGCTCTCCCACAAGAGTAGGGGAAAAGAAGGCAATTGAATATCCTTTTTTAGTTTATTATGTCATGTTTTCACTTGCATTTGTTGTCAAAATGTCCAAATAATTTCATTCGTTTTATTGTCTGTTGTTTCTGTAAAAAAAAATGGGAGAAAAAATTTCAAAAATTTTCTTTAAATATAAACAAACATAGGACAAGCGATAGTGTGTTACAAAAGTATACAAAAATAAGGCTATGCTTTCGATATAGCTTCTATTTCATGAAAATTCCGGCAACTTGCCGCCTTAAGCAAACTCAATCTAATTTAAAAGGCTGCCTCTGGATTGGTGGCAGCACAGGATCCTTTTTTGATAGCCTTTGGCCATTTGTAGGAGCATTCCGGCCAGTATTTTGGCCATAACTTGACGGCTGTTGGTTTTTAAATGTTCCAACGTTAGAAGATTATCCGCTTAAACAGGATCTGTTCTTTCAGCATCAGAATTGTAGAACCTTTTTTTTTTGCAAATTTAAACTGAAAATAGGCTGTAATGAGCTGTAAGGTAGACGATTGAAATTCTTCTTTCTCTAACAGAAGGAATATTTTCGACTGTGAGTGAATTGCGATGATGTACAGGCATGACCACCTCTTTAACGCTTCCAATATTTATACAACATTACGAATTACGAATTAATATTTCTTCGGATTACGGAGACAACCGATTTGACAAATTACGATTTGATCAAATTTCTTTACAATTTGGCCAATACAATACACAGTGGGTTCGTTTATGCTCAGTGGGTTCTCACAGTGGGTTCGTTTATGCTCAGATTGCATAATTTTTACGCATTTAATTGTTAAACGATCAACTTTCGCAAATGAAAGATATTTTGAAGCTTTATCGGCCTCATCAGATTCGCGATTTTAACCTGATTTTACCAAATTGGTCATTACAACACTGACTTTAGTCAGTATTACAACCCATCTTCTCCCACCACTTGTATTGTAGGTGTTGTTTTTATATCCGCGACTGCAAATGACAGATTATTTGAAAAACTTTCCATGGCAAATTTATTTACTGGCAGAGCTTTTGTCAGACGATGCCCAAAGTTATATTTTTCCATTTTTCGTTTTGATGGAGTGTCTAAGCTGTGGTTTGAAACACTACTAGACTACCCTGACTTCTACACGATTTTACGTTTCTTAAAGGAATTTTATGCATAACATTTCATTTAAAAGTTGTTTTACTTTTCCCATAGACTGTAGCTTTTGGTGAAACCAAAACACAACCAAGAAAATTGTTTTTCTTACACAAACTTTGTTTGTAAATTCCACACATATGGGTGTATGCGTATGAGTGGGTTACTATGTGTGTATATGATGGTGAATTTTGAAATGTTTAAGTAGATGTTTTTGAAACTATTGTATGTTAAAGGATCGCCCCTTCCGCCCCCTTTCTTTACTCTTTATGACCTTAAGGCTGCATCAAACCGAAAAAAAAACAAAACTAAATACAAAAAGAAAAACGAAAGAAACTTAAAAACTATTTAGAGAGACACAAAGAAAAACACAAACTTTACTCTGCTATGCCATACTAAACAACCAAGTCATGTCAAGACAAGTTAGGCCAAAACAAGCCAAACCAACAAACAAACGAATGAACAAATATCATCAGACAGAGAGAGAGAGTAGAGTAGAGTATAGTTTTCAAGTGTCTGTTCTATGTTTCTTAAAGGCAAAAATTCTTCCAAAACCATGTACACAAATAAACTTTTTCTTTTTTAAGAAAAGACTTCTAAACCCCAACTCCACTTACTCCCTCTAAACTAAGTTCCACTCTTCCTTTGTAACTTATTATAAAAGTCTTAGAATGGATGATAAACAGAGAAAATGAAGAGAAAAATTGCCTTAGAATGGTTGGAAATTCTTATTTGATTTTTATTTCACACACAACAAAGAAGAGAATTTTTTTATTTCCTTTTTCTTCAAAACACAATAACAATAAAAAAAATAATGTTTTAAACAAAATACGCAAACAAATCATCAAATTAAACGATTTATAACCAAAACTTGTATGCTGTTACCCCTTTTGAGAACACATGACGTCCACAAAAATGTGTGAGAAGATAAATTCGATTTTAAAAAGCTAAGACACAAACCCATACTTTTAGCAGCTCCACTTCTTGCCTCTAACAGGGTAAACTTTGCTATTAACAGAGCACTGTTAACTGTTTAACAGTGGCAATAAGTAGATTAGTCTTCATTATTATTATCTGTGAACAAAAGTGTTGAAATGTAAAGGATAGTTGGTGGGGGTCTCAAATCTCAAAATTATTCCAGCTATCCCCACTACCACTGTTCGAAAGAAGACCCTCTGGACCACCATTTGCATATAGTCTGTATGGTGTACTATTTCTTATATGTTCCAAAAGCAAAAATTTATATTTTCAAAACCAATTTTCTCAATATCATATCACTTTATATGTGTGACTATGTTGCTGATTATATTAAGAGGCCTTGGAACCTTCCTTTGCATATAGTATAGATGGTACTCATAGACTAAGAGTATTTCCCAAAATTAGCTCCTAAACAAGTGGGCTTGCTCAGATGGTTACTGTTAAATACTTAACAGTTCTCTGTTAAGGGCAAATTTTGTTCTGTTAAGAGAAATGTGGCGCTGCTAAAATTTATATGTTGTGTCTTGGATTTTCAAATTCGAATTTAGCTTCACATACATATGATTTATCACTTTCTATATTAATAGGACATACGAATTCCGTATAATATCTACCTCAACCCTGTTGCCCTGGTGAAAGGCCAGATTGCGGTTGTAACGATAACTCTCTGTCGCACTGTTGCCAAATATATGTTCCGGCGATTCGTTCAATTTATCACAGAAATCCCTATATTTGGGTTCAAACGATTCCTATCCCATACTCTTAAGGCCAGAAACTACTCTCTCACTATTGCAGGACAGTCGGATGTAAAACTCAAAAGTTAAGAATCCTTCAGTTAACAGTGCTCTGTTAATAGCAAAGTTTACCCTGTCAGAGGCAAGAAGAGGCGCTGCTAAAAGTTTGGGTTTACGTCTTTGGTTTTTAAATTCGAATTTATCTTCACACATATATGTACATAAATCATCTGGTACTTTAGTACCTATACACGCCAATACATTAAAGTACTTTTTAGGTACTTTTTTTAAATGTTTTAAATTTTCTTTTCTTTTTTTTTATTGATTGATTTGATGTTGATTTTATTAATTCTAGAATTTTAAAATTTTTTTTGTCATTGCTAAACTACCCGTACTATTGTAGCCATTATTGAATACAGGCATTAGAAAATGGGCCTCCACCAGGGAAATCAATGGATGCCGGCTTTTGTTATTGCCACTCTCATGTATTGAACGAATGGCGGCATTCAATTGTTATTTGAAAATTTCAGTTTAACAGCGCACTTCATTCCATAAATGGTTAGTAAATGGTTTTTAAGTCTTTTGTTTCTGTTTTTGTTGGAGGGGAGGCAGTAAAAAGAGGGGAAAATTGTTTTGAAATTGCCAAAGGATGTGTTTAAACTGGTGAAAGGCTTTGTGTGTGCCTGTGTTATTAAATTAAAGTGAAGTGATTATGTCACTTGATTATTGAAACTTAATTACTGTATTCATGTAAAATGAAATTTGAAACAATTATTCCAAAGAGTTTTAAAAGCCTACACTATTCCTAATCTCTTTATCAAATCAAATTGTTTTCTGAATTATTGTTATTATACGAGGGGGGGGGGGGGAGTTGTCTGTTAAGCTTTGCTCTTTAATGTTTAATAACTTGCGTGGGGACATTTATGGTAACAAAATTATTACTTTTTTTGAAAATTTCTCTTTGCTTTTTTGAATTTATTTTTCAGTTTATTTTCGAAAAAAGTGCAGCCTCCACAAAATCCTGCAATTCCAAGCGATTTTTTAGCGTAGTTGGTTGTCTTTTTATTTAAAAGGAAATTAAGATTCTTCTTTTCTCCTTCAAGTAATGCATGTAAGAGTTCATATTGTATTGTCCCACAATCTGTATAGCCTCCCCTGTGTAATGTTTACCACAATCCAAACAGTCAGTGTGTGTACTCCATGCCTAGTTCTAAATACAAATACAAGTGTTTCCTTCTAAGCTGCATGGGAAATAGCATCTATTTCAATATGTATTGTCCGGATGATTCATTCTCCTCATCAAAGTATTTTCTTGTTGAGCTTAAAGTAATCTCTGCATTGAAGAAATTTTCTGTTACTGACCTCAGCCAGGCTGTAGACACTGTGATGCATGTCTTAAATTACTTTCTCTCTACCCAATAATAGTTTAATTGTCGCCTCTCTCTCTGTTTCTCTCTCTCTTTATTTTCTCTTTCGCTAAATAAGTTCTTCCAAACATCTAAGGTTTCTTCACAGAAAGGTTATGACCCTATCAGTAGGCAACTCATTGTTCTGTTTTTTCGCATGACCTCGCTTCCAGCTGAGGCTGGTTCTATTTCAAACTGATTTATCTTGCCTCATAGTAAACTTACGTTAACCACATACAAATTAAGCGCTCAGATCACGACCCGATACATTTTTTAATTGGAAGATACCTGGGAGTTTCCGAATGGGTCTCGGATTCCGTTGCACTTGTACCACTTTACGCTACAGAACGGTCTGTTCCAGGGTATGGAGCCTCTGTACTAATCCATTCATGCCTCTTACTCAGTCACTAATGGTGTTTTCTTTTCTACAAAGAAAATGTCACCCTCTTACAAGGTACATTTAAAAAATTGCTGACCAACACTGTTGTAATGTAATTTTTTATTTGAGAAGAACAAAACACAAATTTTAAAAAAGGGTATGCCCTGTGTTTACTACTTATTAAGAAAATGAATGAGGAAATGCCAATTTGTTCAAAAGATGACGAAGATGAATTAAATCTAAATTTTCGCAAATAAAATAGATGAAGGAATATCCATATTTAAAAATTTAATTTAAAAATATATTGTATTTTTTGATTTGTTTTCAATAAAATATGTAAATACTAGCTGTACCCAGCGCGCGTTGCTGCTCCACCAACTAAAATAAATTTGAAGGAAAGACATTACACGAATATCCAATTAATTTTGAATCATTTTATTGAATTTGTTTCCCGTTGTCCAGATGATTCAGACGAACGGGCCTGAGTAATACGCATTCGTTCATTTTCTAATCTCACTTCTCTCGAACGGGTCTCAGCGGCATGTACTCAAAGATTTTCCAGTCTCAATGCTCGTTGCTAGTCTGATTCTGAGGCTCGTAATGCTCTTTTCTTCCGTGCTTGAGGTGTAGGTCGACCAATTACTTGTCATTCATTTTGAATAATTTTCAGTGGCGCCATCTATCGGAAATTAATCGCACCAACTTAGAAATCCCGTCGACTCATCCGCAACAACTTTGCTAAAGGTCATATCATGATCAAATACACAGTTTACGATTTAATTCATATTTTGTAATTTTCAGTGGCGCCACCTGTCGGGTATTGGTCATACCAACTTAGAAACCTTCGTCGGCTCATGCGCAACAACTTTGCTAGAAATCATAACATGATCAAATGCATAGTTTACGATTTAATTCATTTTTAGTAATTTTCAGTGGCGCCACCTGTCGGATATTGGTCATACCAACTTAGAAACCTTCGCCGGCTCATGCACAACAACATTGCTAAATATCATAACATGATCAAATGCACAGTTTACGATTTAAATCATTTTTAGTAATTTTCAGTGGCGCCACCTGTCGGAAATTGGTCATACCAACTTAGAAACCTTCCCCGGCAGATAACCTGCACCGACAAAAACTCAATCTTTATCCCAAATTTCAAGAAAATCGGTCCAGGCGTTCAGGCGTGATTGGCTATGCACTCAATTTGCCCGTTTTTTGCCACTTTCCCCCTTTTTGGACCCCTTTTGGTTCAACTTTAGAAACGGAACACCTCCAATAGCTATTTGGGAAACTTAACCAAGCTAAATCGTAAAAAATTACCTATAAAACAGATAAAATACAGCATTTATGCATAAAAGTACTAATTTTTGCCCATTTTTTTCCCTTTGTCCCATTTTTTCTCCCATTTTGGTCAAGATTTATAGCCTATAACCTGCACCGACAAAAGCTCGATCTATATCCCGAATTTGAAGAAAATCGGTCCAGGCGTGATTGGCTAACTAACAAACCAAAAAACAGACTTACAGAAAGATTTATAATATATATTAGGATGAAAAAGATGTTGCCAGATTGCTAATTTTTCGACTTAATTTTTTTAGCACTTTTTTATAACCAAAAAAATGTAGCTTTAATAATGTAATGTTTCCTTAATGTTACTCCACAAAACAATGAAAAAATTAACTTCAAAATTGGATAACGATACCAGGCGATTTTTTTTAAATTTCATCTGGTAGCCCTATAAATAAACAAAAGTCATCTGATTTACAGGGCATTATCAGCACTCTCAATTTATACAGGGCATAAAATACAATGCCCTCCACCATTGGCAAGTGCAAATTAAATAGAATAAAACATACCACCCTTTTAGAGGGCGAAACATTTTTAAGAAACAAACACAAAATTGCATTTTTTTAAATAAAATGCACATTTTTTAGTAGAAGAGAAAACACCATAACCATGGAATTTCAAAGTCGCGGAGTCTACTGGTACTCCAGGGTACAGCCACTCAATTTGTCAGAATCCGGTAAATCTCTTATCAAATTTGTCTCTTCTGTTTCTATCTTTGGTCCTTTTAACATATGCATGGCTCTTAAGCAATACAAGCTCAAGCGTCTCTTTAGTACAGATTCTCATTGCCCCGATTTTACCAACGCTAAGCTGTCCTCAAATGGCCACATGGATTACAATTTCTCTGACTATCATGGCATAAATCCAGTGCATAATTTTGTTGTTGTATCCTCAAGGTGTAATATACCAAAGTATATTATATATATCAGTTTTGACATGCTTCGTGGCATCGTTGTTCGCTTTATACTTCAAACAAGTCGATAACTTGCATTTTTTATAGCAAATTTGACGATAACTTGCATTTTCTATAGAAAAACTGTCAAACTGACTTACATTTCCGCTGTAAACAATTGAGTTTGGGCAATGAATAGATTTTCTTCCCAAACTTAAGAATCTAAAGAATATCAGCTGGATTATTTATGGTTTTTAAAAAGTTTGTTTTAATTTTTTTTTTGATGATTTTTCTCTTTAGAATTTTATTTATTATCCTTAAAGTACTGTAATGCTCTTCAATTTATTAAAGAATAATATTTTATTTAATTTTCCTGGCTTTTCTTCATGTTCCCTTTGTACAAATCGTTGGTTTTATTGAATTTGAAAGTTTTTTTTTTTTTTTTTTTTTTGTAGTTTTCCTCCTTTTAGGCTAAAAAGTGCCAGAAAGAGAGAGAACATTTCAATAAAAATTGTTATATTAGCCACGTTGTAAAAGGAAATTCTATTTGCAGCCATTAAATGTTCATTCGTTCGTTCGTTTATTGTAAAATAATATTTTTGCAACAGCATTACAGCAATAGAAATCCCAACTACAATTGAATTGAAATGAAATGAAATTGAAAGAACAAGAACAACAACAAAAGGAAAAGGAAGAGAAAGAGAAAAAAGGAAAAACTTGAAAATATATTTCTGGCTCATTTAAGGCTAAACACTTATACAACGACACACACGCACACATTTTTTGCCATTGTAACGGCATATAATAAGACTGTTGCAGTTTAAGTCTCTGGCGTTTTCTTATTTTTCTCTTAGATTTCCACGGATTTTATTATATTTTTTCTTTCTTTCTTTTTCGCTTTCTTTTTTCAAATGTTGCCATTGCATTTATAAAGTTTTTCTTTTGCTTTTCCTTTTGTATCTCCTTTTTGGCTTATAACACTTTTTAACAATATTTCGTTGCGTTACGTTTTCTATAAACGTTTCAAAGCCATAAAAATATTTTAAAATGTAAGCAACACACACACACACACACACAATAAAATACCATGAGTATGTGTTTGTAATGCTAAAAGGGAAAAAAAAGAAAGAAAAACTTACGTTAAGTGGTTCGTGAGCCTTTGAAGAAACTGCTCTTCAAGCACTCGCCTACACTTGGAAGAAAGAGAGAGAGAGAGAGCGAGCGAGCATTACTACAAAAAGCGGAAATTGTAACACAATCAAAATAAAAATAAAAATGGTGGTTTCTTAAAAACCATTACAACAACTATAATACCTACCTACATGCACACACATACACTCTTACACGTACTCTTGTTTATTGTTATAACGGCTCTTATAACAGTTCTGTCATTAGCACTCTCTTCTTTACAAATACAAATACGAGTGCAAGTATAAGATTCGAGAAACTTTTATAACCTCTGTTGTCATATACATGCCATGACGTGCCATGCCATATGCTTACACAGAGTATTACCACCACCACTACCACTACAACTGCAATTGCATTTCTAATGTCAATTGTTATTGTTGTTCTTGGCTCGTTCGTTCGTTCTTCTTCTAAAACATTTGCTGTTTTTTCTTTTTTTTTGAAATGAAAATGCATTTTATGAAACGTTATTGTTGTTGTTTCCTTTTATCAAACCTTGCTAAAGAAGCAACATTTTGTAATGCTTAGTTCAAGGATACCTTAAAAACAATACCATGCAACATTAGGTTACAGCTCATAAAGAAGCAGGATAGGCTGAGAAGTCTTAGGCTTCTTAGGCAAAAAATTTCTAGTAATCCTTCAAAGGCTACTAATGCTCATCTCTTGTGGACCTTATCTATTAGATGTAGAACGCAAAGAGGTAGGGGCTCCCCACTAAACCCATGACAATGTCTTAAAAGCAATAAGTCGCCAGGACAAGTTAATAGAGTCCTGAACAGAGATCAGCAACGAGTATTCAAAACGATGAGTAGATTCGAGTCATACTTATAATTTCAGATACTTATACGCATTCATACTTATTTTAATATCATACTCATACTACTCATATTCAAAATTAGAAATACTCATCGTACTCATACTTAACAATACGCATGATGTTGTTGATTTCGACTCTCCATGATTCAACATATACACGAAGCACAAAATAAGTATGATTCGAGTACGAACACCACAATACTCGCTAGAAGATTGTGTGTATGCTTTGCCTGCTGTCTTTGTCTTTTTTTTTCTTCTTTTGTAAATGCAACAATAACCTACTACTGTAAAATTTGATGAATGATTCGAGTGACTCGAATCATTCGTAAGTATTATAAATATTTTTCTAAATTTATGAATCTGAATGAGTAGGCGTATGAATCAAACAATGAATCGAATGTTGTGAGTTTGATGTCAACGTTGTACTCATACTCATTGCAACCTATACTTATAAATCAATGTTGTAGCGAGTACGAATGAATCAGAGTAGTTGAATTTTAATACTCTTGACTCACTCATACTCAAAATTTCATAAGTACCTATGAGTAGCGAAAATACGATTCATTGCTGATCTCTGGTCCTGAACTACTCATCGCCAACTTAAAAACTATAGCCCAGCTGCAGGCATCGACAATAAATCATTTCTGGAGAACAAATAGCTTAGACCTGATGCCGCTTTAGATTAAATTGCCAGATCGAAAGTAAAAAAAAAGTATAGAGGGAAAGGAATTTTGTTTCAGAGTTAAAATAAATAACAGCTGATATTCTCCTTATAAATTCTTATTCATCAGTTGAAATTCAAACATTTTATGCTTTACACCCCTTTGAAACATCAAACCAATGCCTTTGAAACTATAAAATTAAATTTCGTTAATAATTTGAAATTAAAAAAAAAAATTAATTAAAAGAATTGCTTCTTAATGTTTAGTACTTAGATGGCTGGGTTCATATCAATAGAAAAAGCTGTGTGTAAAGATAAATTCGAATTTGAAAATCCAAGACGCAATCCATAAATTTTAGCAGCGCCACATTTGGCGTTAACAGAGCAAAATTTCATCTTAACAGAACAAAATTTGCTCTTCACAGAGCATTGTTAGCTATTTAACAGTATCCATCAGAACAAGCCCACTTGCTTAAGAGCTAATTTTGGGAAATACTCCGGGTCTATGGGTACCATACTATATGCAAAGGAAGGCTTCAAGACCACTTAATATAATCAGGAACATAGTCCCACATAAAGTGATATGGTATTGAGAAAATTGGCTTTGAAAATATCAATTTTTTGATTAAAAATTCTCTAGAAGAATAGTGGCCATTTTGGAACACACATATAAGAAATAGTACACCATACAGACTATGTATATGCAAATGGTAGTCCAGAGGGTCCTCTTTCCAACCGTGGTAGTGGGATAGCTGGACAGCAAGAAATTAGCCCCCTCCATTCCCACCAACCATCCTTAACATTTCAACACTTTTGTTCACAAATAATAATGATCATAATGAGAATTACATTTTATGTCAGTAGTCCACAAACACTACTCCCTCTCTTCCACCTTCCTATAACCCATTTTCCTAAAACCTGCACAATGCACTGCATGAGTAGGGGCCATACCCTGAGTGCTGGTTTCACCAAAAAAAAAAAAAAATTGCAAATTAGCAGACTAATCTACTATTGCCACTGTTAAACAGTTAACAGTGCTCTGTTAATAGCAAAGTTTACTCTGTTTGAGGCAAGAACTAGCGCTGCTAAAAGTGTGGGTTTGCGTCTTTTGTTTTTAAATTCGAATTTATCTTCACATACATCTTTGCTAAACTAAAAAATTTAATTTCATTAATAATATGAAATAAAAAAAACACAAGAGGAATAGCTTCGGAATACTTAGAACTAAGATAGTTTGGTTCATATCTATAGAAAAAATTATTTTAAAACTCTCAATCATTATCGGTACTAATGAATTTTTATTTCTCTTTTCTTTTTCAGGTAAGTCCAATATTCTTTGATGTACAATAGCATGTAAGTAACGTAGTACTAGCAGGGTTGCGAATACAAAAAAATAATAATTTTAAAGAAATATTTTCTAAAAATTATTCTTAGTGAATTAAAAATTGCTTTCTGAAAAAAAATATTTGAAAAACTGAATTTCTTTATTGAACTTTAAGTTAAATTTTCACATTGCAACATTGTTGCTAACAACGTTGAAATGTTAATCTACTGTTGCATGTGAAAAATGCTTTCTACGTTTTGAGATCATTTGATATAATAATTCATAGACCTTTCGAAAGATATAAATCTTTTAATGTTATATCTGCAACCTAGTTAATAGCAATATTTTAACATAAAACATCTTCAACATATTGCTAACAGCAAATAAATTTAAAAACTTTTTTTTATAAGCCATAAACCATAAGTGAAAATCATAGATCATATGAAAAATAACACAATTATTCTTATATTGTATCTCTGCAACAAAGTTGCTAGCAATCTTCAATCAATCAAATATGGCAACATGTTGCTAAAACATTAAAAAAACTAGAAAATTATCTAAAATTTATAAGAACTTGTCATGACTCACTCTTAAACTCAAAATATTCACTTCTGTTTTATATTTCATATCTCTGCAACACAGTTGCTAGCAATCTGCAGTCAATCAAATATGGCAACATGTTGCTAATATGTACATTTAAAAAATTGAAAATGAATCCAAAATTTATAAGAACAGGTTATAGCTCATTATAAAAAAAAAAACACTTTTTTCCTGTTTTATATTTTTATCTTTGCAACATTGTTGCTAACAATATATTGATTAAGTTTTCAAGCATAAAAAAATGTTGATTTGATATCAAACAGTTTGTTTTTAGTATCCTAAATTCAATAAGTCTTAAAAAATATTTAAAAAAGCTAACTTTTTCAATAAGCCATTTTTTTTTTCTTCTGTATTCATAACCAGCAACATGTTGCCGGTATTAACTAAAGTTTCATATGAAAACGAATCAAACTCTTAAGCGCTTACCGCTCATTACCAACCACTTAAAGTGTTCACACCTCCTTCCAATATATGATGTAAACATATGGCCAAAAACATTAATTAAATGTTGTTGGCTGGGACTTATCTTCTAAATCAACATGCAATTTGTGTTCAAAAAAATCAAAAAAAAACAGGGAAAATATTTTTGAAAAAGAAAAAAAATGAAAATCCATAAAACTACAAAAAACAAAATTTTTTTAGCAACTTGGCTGCTCATAACTCACATATGTGAGACCTAACCCCTTCTGTCCTTCCTATGTGATTAACCTTTTGCATTTGATATGCGGAGTGCTTATAAATTATAATTAATTTTCTATCGGAATATTTTTATCTTAAACGCCGCCTGTCTAAATATTTTTTGCTGCCAGACATTCGTGTAAAGACTCCAAAGATTGTTGCTGCCGTTGTTAGGTAGTGTGTGGCCGCAAAGTCAACAAAAAATGCTGTTTCTTTTTCAATTTTCCAATTTTTTTTTTTGATATTTTTCAAAGAAAAATTAATCTTATAAGTTTAGACAAACATATATAAAAGTTCTGTTAGAAATTAAAGTGACCAAAGTGCAGAAAAATTACAATATTTTTGCTTAAATATGATTTTTAAATCAATTTACGGCAACAACATGTTGCCTACAAAGCTATAAACATGTAAAACAATTAAACAAATGAAATATATGTTTTTTTAGCAACATTGTTAAATAAAAATAAGTTGAAATGAATAGCAGTGTTGCTAGCAACACGAGTTTAAAATTTTTCTAATTGTATTAAACATGTTTATAGCTTTGTTAGCAACATTCTATATTTTGTTGTAGAATAAACAAAAAATTCAATGTATTCAATTGGTAAACATATTGTTACGTCTATAGCTTTTAAAAACTTTTAAAATATGAGCTCGTAGATTGCAAGTAAAATAAAAATAAATTTGTTTTTAGTTTTAATTAAAATTCTTTATTATTCGCACAATTCTGTGTGCCACTGTTCACAACTTTATGTAAACAACAACAATTGCTTTGTTTGCATAAACCTTTGCATAAACAATAACAATTACTAGGCAATTGTTCGACAGATCTTTGCAACGGAGATCTTCAAACCACGATTACTCTCTTCAAACGCAACGCGTCTTCACACAAGACTGACTGAACTTTTACTGACTCAGTCGCCTTTTATATGGCAAAGTAAACAGCCTGATGAATGTTCGTGAAGAATGTTCCACGAACATTCTGGTTTCGTATTCTCGAAATCTCTATTCTTTTAGCATTTGTTGGTATTTTGTTTACTTGTTTATCATTTTTTATGCTGGTGTTTGTTGTTGTGTTTCTGTTTACTTGTTTACCTTTTTTATGCTAATGTTTGTCTTTATATTAAGCAGTACGATAATAAATAAGCAGGCTTGTTTACTGCATTGTTTTCTTTTTGTAGCTTTTGTTTATAATTTTAATGTTAACACCAGTATCATTATTTTTCGTTTTCGTAACAATATTTATCAACATGTTGCTGGGATTAATTTAATATTTTAACAATGTTTCTATTGTAATGCCATTTTCTCATTTTTCACTGCTAAAATTTTTATTAATGCTTTGAAAATTTTTGGCAACATTTGGCTAGCAACATTGTTTATAAAGAAATCAATAAAATTGTTCAATTTACAACTACAATGTTTAGCAACATTTTAACGAAGTGTTGGCATATGAAACTTCTTACACATAATTTGTATTGAGATTGGAATTTTTTTACGACTCTCAATAAAAAAAAAAATAAATGTGTCGCTTCAATGTAATTTCATTTGTCAACTTGCAACATGTGGTCTTCCCATAATTGTTGTTGCTTTCAAATGTTCTTTATATAGAGATGTTTAGACTTTTCTAAATATACTTCAGCAGCATATTTCAACGCATTAAATGATCGTTTTCCGTTTTTGGTAATTTATTTTTTCTACTTTTCTTCTTCTTCTTACTCTATAAAGAGAGAAAAAAATAAATCTCATTTGCAATGAGTTGCATCATAATGTCGCGCCACAAAAACAATTTCAGGAAAGAAAAAAGAAAACTTCCAGTCAGCAACTTTTCTTCAAATGCAAACATGCCGGACAAAAATATCTTCTATTGAAATAGACGCAGAGAGAGAAAGAGAAAGAGAGCGAGTGGCAGAGAGGAGGGCATAAGTCAATTAAAAAATATGTATATGAGTGTGCATGTGTAATAAAATGTGGCAGCCTGACAAAATTATAATAAAAAATTACCTCTGCTCTGGTCTGGTCTGGTAGATCTTTGTTTTCCATCTCCGCTTGTTGCACTTGTTGCCTTGGCTAAGTTAAATCGTTTTAGTCAACGATTTAGTCTTCAAAGACAAATAATTTAAGCCAAATGAAGTTGTCTCTATGTGTGTAGCCTGCTCTCAGATCGCCCGCCTGTATCTGCTGCTTTTTTCTGTCAGTAAAAATAAAAAAATTTTTCCTAAGAAAAATTATTTGCAAAAATATCGTGTTTACCAGTGGGCGGTGTAAAGTGTCTTTCATTTTTATTATAAAGTTGAATTTTATTCCGTGTGTATTTTTGAAATTAAAATATTTTCTATTCATAAATTCAGATTTTTTTTTTGCAAACAGCCAGCAGCCTTTTGTTAAATAACATGACAAAATTTATTGTTAATGAGTTTTTAAATAATAAAATTCATACAAGGAAACAAAAAAAGCTGAAAAAACAACAAAATTTTTCATAAAATATTACTGGCAACATGTTGCTAAACATTATGGCAAATATAAATAATGAAAAACAAAGCAATAAAATATGGAATTTATGTTTTGAAAATCCAAAATATCTTATTTATTATAAAATGTTGATGGCAACATGTTTCCAATCATATGCTAAAATACAAATAACAAAGTATGGGTTATTGAAAATGAAATTTTTAGAAAAATTTTAAAAAAAAAATATTCTTACCACAAACCCCAGTAATCAATAATAAAATAAAAATTAAAGGAATAAATATTTAGAAAAAAAAAAAATATCTTACCAACATGTTGCAAAGAATATATTACAGTTATTCATCCCTTCAACATGTTATCTGACATGGTAGACACACAGACCTTGATTTCTGAGAAAGTAAAAATAAACAACTTTCAAATCTTTAACAAATTCTTCTTGCCTTTGACAGCAATTGTCTTGGAATAATGCCTCTGGTTTTCCGAATTATTTTCATTTTTTGCTGATCTGCTCAATCAATGTCCTCCGTGTCTCTGAGCCTCTCTAATTTTGGAATTGTGGAAACTTATTCAAGCTGATAATTACTTTCTGAAGACATCATATGTCTTCAAATGCTGCATTTTTTAATTAATGTCCCCATGTACTTATGTATGTACATACAGAAAATAAACAAAAATTTCAAACCAAATGTCAGAAATCGTTTAAAACATATTTTTAAAAATAAATTTAATTCGTTTTGTATTAAAAATGTTGCTATCTATATGTATAAACCATTTGCAACATGTTGCTAGAAACATTTTAAAAGTATTTGCCAAAACAATTTAAAACACATTAAGGCTTATAAAACTTTCATAACTCGGTGTCATTGTATTATTTTTACTTGTAATTTTTATTAATTATTTTCTTTGTCTGACAGACATGAAATGATAACAAAAAAAGGCAAAAAAAAGTAGGCATTCAACAGTAACCGACCGTACCATTAATAACCATTAAAATTCTTAAAATTTTTTCCTACACTTCCATAATAAAAGAGACAAAAAAATTTCACACTAAAAAGCCCTTCTCTGCTGTACTGCTCAAAGAACACAAAGAATTATTGTTTACATGTACCTTGAATTAATCAAAATTCATCATAATGTTGCTAAAGCTAAAGCTAAAGCTACTGTTCTTAACATTAAATTATTCTCAATTAAAGTAACCTAATGATCATTATCACAGTAATAACACTCAAATTGAGTGACTGGTAATGGAATTTAATAAGAAAAGAATTTACTCTGCATACAAATGTACTATTCTGAGCATACACAGAGAATAACAAACAGTGTTGTTATGAATACTCTTTCAGTGAAAAAAAGTAAACAAAAGAAAACAAACAAAAAATAAAAATTGTAAACAAAACAATGGGTGGCTATGCCTATGCCTCCCTCTACCATTTAAATGCAAAATATTTGTGCACAGCAACAAGGGGAACAGCAACAAGTTTGCTGAGGTAGTATGTTCAGTGCCATACACAAAACAAAAACCGGCTAAATTTTACACACACACACACACACACACACGTACACAGAGAAAGAGGTTTGCTCTGTTAAACAGTAGTATTTCGTTTGATAGTGTGCGTTTAACAGATTGAGTATCAATAGCAGCAGGTCTTTCTCTCTCATTTTAATCATTTAATGTGTGTGTGTTGGTTATGAGTGGTTTTTAATGCATTTCCCCTTATTTAGCCAATAAGAACTTCAAAATTAGCTCTAGTTTGCAAGACCTTACAAATTGTCAGTTAGTAAACAGACGCGACTCGTTCTGGCAGTGCGTGTACAATTATTTGTTTTTAATTTTATGATCTTTTCTTTTCTTTTTTAAACGAAATAAATTTTGAATGTGAAAAATAACACTTTATAAACGAAAACATTTATTCCAAAACGAAACGATTTTTTTTTTTTCGAACAATTTAAGTGTCGTCGTGTTAAATGGTATCGCATAACGTCAAATAAAAAAAAATTGCTTTTTAAGCGGAAATGTTACAGTTTTTAGGGGGATTTTTCAAAAGAAATTTGAAAAATTTTACTGAAAATTAAATAACAGTTGAGTTGGAGTGCATAAAAATAATTGTTTATGTTTTTAAGAAAATAAAATTGTTTAAAAAAAATAAAACAACAAATAAAAATAAATTTAAAAAAATATAAATTAATTGTAATAAGAAAAATTATTTTAAATGTTTTTATAAATAAAAATATATGTGACAAAATAATAATAATAAAAATAAAACAACAACTATAAATAATAAATAAATTAAAAATATTTACATATAAATGGAATAAAAATAAATTATAAATTGAAAATAATTTTCGTTTAAACAAAATAATAAAAGAAATATAAAAATAATAAAAATTAATAAAATAAATAATATTAAACCAATAAAAATGATTTCGTTAATAAAAAAATAAATTGAAATAAATACATACGTAATATAAAAAAATATAAAATAATATAATAAATATAAAATTTTTTATATTAAAAAAAATATCAATTTTTTATATTAAATAAAAAAGTTTTATTTTATTCCACAGAAAAACCTCATTAAAAAATTATTTGTTAAAATATTAATACTAATAATAATGATTTAAAAAAATATATAAACTATTTGTAAATAATTTAAAAAATTATAAATAAATATAATGCAATTAAATTACAATATAAATATAATAATAATGGTAATAATAATAATAAAAAATAAAAGTAATTAAAAAAAATTAAATAATAAAATATACAACAAACTACAGTATTCCCTCGATTTACGTCGTAGAATGTTCCGGAAAAAGGCGACGTAAATCGAAACGACTTAAATCGAATTTCAAATAACTCATACTATCAGATGCATTTATTTATGCACATTTTCCAAAAAAAAAAACTAAAATAATTCAATTTTTATTCTGTATAACTAAGTACATATGTACATAAATATGTATATCGGGTCCGCCATCTAACGTTTTTTTTTCACCTAGTGCTTATTTCGTGAATGGTAACACTTAGCTCATGTCTGATTTGATAGATAATTAGTTTTATCCTTCTGCTAAACGAATATAGTTCCATCCAATGCGATTTCGCTTGGCGATCGACTAACAGAAGATGCCGATTTTGGCAAAAAAAAATATCATCTTTTCAGATGAAGCTCATTTTGATCTTGGCGGGTATGTAAACAAGCAAAATTGACGCATTTGGGGCACAGAAAACCCGCACTCATACATTGAAAAGCCGACACACCAAAAACGAGTCATTGATTTTGTTTATAAACAACAGGGGCGACGTAAATCGAATGACGACGCAAATCGAAGTTGAAGGGAACAAAATTTTTGACGACGTTAATCGAAACAACGTAAATCGAGACGACGTAAATCGAGGGAATACTGTAATATAAAATATTAAAACTTCAAACATAAAATAAATAATGAAATATGAAAAAATTTCATACAAAAAAATGGTATTTCAAAAGATTGAATAATTAAAAAAAATGCTATTAAAACATATGTATATAAATTATTGAAATTTAATTGCAAACTCAAGATCTTTTATTTCAATTTCTAAAAAATTTTTTAAAAAAAATTTGCCAATTTATGTATGTATGTAAACCTTTATTGAAAAATTGCAATCTTTCTTATAAATTAAAAAAAAATCTCAACCTGTGATCTTTCTTATAAATTTAAGGGAACAGAAAACCAAATTAAAAATATTCGTATTGCTTTTGAAATTAAGAAATTAATCATAATAATTTCAAACGTACATACTTTAATAAAATTTTACTAATTTACTGTAAATAATGTAAATAATCAAATAATATGTGTGTGAAGATACATAAATTCGAATTTAAACACCAAAGACGCAAACCCACACTTTTAGCAGTGCCACTTCTTGCCTCTAACAGGGTTAACTTTCCTATTAACTGAGCACTGTTAACTATTTTCATTGACATAAAATATATTATTCTTATTATGATCATTATTATTTGTGAAAAAAGTGTTGAAATGTAATGGATGGTTGGTGGGGATGGAGGACGGAAATTTTTCTCAACTCTCAAAATTATTCCCGCTATCCCACTACCATGGTTCGAAAGAGGACCCTCTAGACTAACATTTGCTATTTCTTATATGTTCCAAAATGGCCACTGATTTTCCAAAGAATTTTCAAGCAAAAAATTTATATTTTCAAAGCCAATTTTCACAATACCATATCACTTAATATGTGACTATCTTGCTGATTATGTTAAGAGGCTTTGGAGAACCTTCCTGGGCATATATGTAGTATGGGTGGTACTAATAAACCTAGTGCATTTCCCAAAATTAGCTCCTAAACAAGTGGGCTTGTTCAGATGGATACTGTTAAATACCTAACATTGCTCTGTTAAGGGCAAATTTTGTTCTGTTAAGAGAAAATTTTGCTCTGTTAATGCCAAATGTGATGCTGCTAAAATTTATGGATTGCGTCTTGGATTTTCAAATTCGAATTTATCTTCATACACATAGTATTTGCATGTGATCATTTGTTTGCTTCTCTGTAGAGGAATTCCAACCTTCTTATTGAATTCAGTTAGATTTTTCAATGTCCCCGTTTTGAGGAAATTTTATGACGGTAGCTCCTCTAGAGTCACCCGGCATTACTGGACGATCTTAGATTTGTTGTATACATTTTCTAGGGATCTAATGGGCACTTTACTGTCGGTAAATATGTTGTGTATATCACCATAAAATATACTCAGATACAGGATTTGCACAGACGCTTACTTTATAGCCATTGTTTTTGCCTTATTAGTATAACAGCATACTTGGATATGAGACGTTCTCTGGGAATTGTAAACCATTAACATAACAGAGCCTATACGGTATCTTCGTTGTAGAGAACTAAAATCGAAAGCGGGGTTTAGGTATCGTACAGTGGATAGGGATATTCATCTCCTCTACACCTAATGTTTTGTCATGGTTATACATAGCTTTTATATTTATCTGCTCCCAGGGACTTCAACGTGATTAGAATCACATCACTTTTACGAAATCCATTTAATTTCCAACCATTCCTGCCCTATTTTAAGAGGCGTACCCTAGTAAATCTATTATTTTCAAATAAAATGAAAACTTGTGCAAATACTGTCATAAATTACATCAATTTCAGATTGTAATTATAGTGTTTAAACAACTGTTACAACAAATCTTTACAACAATTTCCTTAAAAACAACTTAAAATGCATAAATTACCATAGAACCGTAGAGAGAGCGAAACAATTCGCCATAATTTATATGCAAAAAAGAAAAAAAATTTTACTTTTTTGTCATGTTTTCATATTTGCAAATCTAAATTCCAAAACTATCAATTATTCACTTTAATCTTTTTGGTTTTTACTCCATATTGGTTGCTGACTATTAAAACAAGAATCTGAGAAATAATTTCATGCGATTTATCTTGTGAATAAAAGAGAATTATTTTCCAGTTTTTTCCAATTTTTTTGCAATTTTTTTTTAAAGTAAACTATGATGTGATGTTAATTTTAAAGTAGAGTATATGTACATATGTACGTACGTTCCTACAATTAGTCCGTCTGTCTCTGTCTGTCAGTCAGCCAGTCTATATTGTATTGTATGTTCGCATATTGAAGCCAGGATGATGGCAAGAAGATTAAAAACAAAAAAAAAAAAAAAACAGAGAAACAGAGAAAAATTGTATCACTTTTGTTAATAACATGTTTCATGATAGAAGAGAATCGATTTCTGGGGAATATTTAAAACAAAAACGAGAAAAAAAGAATAGTTTTTATGGCATTTGGAAGACAGAAGCTATAAATTAATTTTATATCTGAAAATAAACGATAATTAATAATAAAAGAAGCTCTATACTGTTTCAGACAGACATATGGTCAGAGGTTTTATGTATTAAATTTTAATAAATAAAATTTACCTAAATGTCACACCCGTTACGCTTAGAAAATTTCCATGAATAACCAAAAAAAAAACCAATTTCTATCACTAATTGTTACACAAGTTATAATAATTGGTAAACAAAATATATTCGTGCATGCAGTGTCACACCCGTTAACAAAAGTTAATCAACAAAATAGTAAATTATAATATTTATTCGATTTTATGAAAAGAATTTATTTGCGTATAAAAAAATCAAATATTTGTTCAAAAAAATGTCACACCCTTTACTCTTACGTTGATCTCCTCCATTGGTAATACTTATTATCCTTTAAATTGTAATGAATTGACATAGGAAATAAATTTTTTTTTAACAATGTCGCACCCGTTACACTTAATAATTAGATATCATATACTTAGCTTTTAATCTCCATTGGTATACAAATTAAAATGAAAAACTGCAGAAAAAATTTCATGGATTGGAATTGAAAATCGTAACACAAATAAATTTTTGCATGCATTATCATTACAAAAAATGGTCACGCCCGTTACGCTTAAAAACAATCATAATCTATCTCTTCAATTCCTAAAACGAACTGTTATTGTAAAAATTGCTATGGAAAACATATTCTTCAAATTAATATCACACCCGGTACACCTAAACACCAGTAATAATTATAAAAAGACAAAATTTTTTCTAAATAACAAGGACAATTTATTTATAAATATTTATCAACCACAGAATTAATCAAAAAAAACTTTATTCGAAAAATTGTCACACCCGTTACGCTTAAAAACAATCATGATCATCAATTCCTAAGATTAACTGTTATTTTAAAAATTGCTATGGAAAACATGTTCTTGAAATTAATGTCACACCCGTTACACCTAATAATTATAAAAAAACAAAATTTTTTCTAAATTACAAGGACGATTTACTCAAAGATATTTAACAAACACAGAATTAAGCAAAAAAAAAAAAAAATACTTTATTCGAAAAAATGTTACACCCGTTTCAGATGTTTATTGCTTAGCTTTTCAAAAGTATTTATTCAGCTGAAATTTAAACCTTTTTTCAACACTTTCAATTTCGTTTTACCCTTTTCTTTTCTTTTATTGTACGAAATGAGTATGAAAAATAAAATAAAAATACGAGGTTCTTCTAAAACTCAAATTTCTGTTCAAAATCAGAAACAAAAGGAAAAAATTGTTTTTTTTTTATTTCATTTTTAAATAAAAATTAAAAATATAAATAAATCATAAAATATTCGTTGGCAGCGTATAAATTAACTGACTGCTATGAAATGTGAAACCCTTTTTCATAAAAATGTTTTTTTTTTAATAAAAAATTTAACAAAAAAAAAACAAAAATTTTATGAAGTAATCAAATCACTTACCGTGGCTGACTGTTTGACTCGATGAATGACTTCTTTATCGCATAACCTCTTGCTGGGTTTTCAAAATATTCTTCTGCGCTGGCTTTTGTTTTCATTGCAAAGCTTGAAAGAAAAAGAAAAAAAATTTTTTTTTAAACTTAAAAAACTTCAACTGATCTTGATAATGATAAAGAAGACAAAAATAAATACAAATAAAGGTGGCATACAGGCTGGCACAGCCATAAAAAAAAAACCAAACCAAACCGAAGAAGAAGAAGAAGTATTCGTAAGAACGGAACCTTTTCTTCACAAAGCCTACAACACAACAACGCAACATGAATCACGGGTACTGAGTACTTGTTTTCGTTTGTTTGTTTTTTTTTTTTCATTCTCTTTAAAAGACAATGCATGTGTTGCTTTACACATCGTTCTTTTACAAGATAAAATATTAAAAAAAAAAAATAACAAAAAAACCGTCAAAAGAAAAAGAAACAAGAATCATAAACATGGTCTATTAGACTACAATGTCTCGCTTACACGGCGGGGAAAAATAAAAAGAGAAAAAAAAAAAAAGAAGTCAAGGTTTCTGTGCATGTTTTATGAGCACAGCAACATTATGTTCTTGTACAAGGGAATTTTGTATCTGTTGCCTGTAATATAGGCCAGTTATTCACAAAACATGATTACACATCTAAACAAGATCTCTTGAGTCATACTTCCTGTAACAATAAACACACACACACATGCATACAAAATGAAATTGTTTTCAAAGTTTAAAATTAATTTTTAAATTTTAATTCAGGCTTAACACTTTCATCTGCCAAGTGAGGAATTCTTCTTTAAAAATTATATTAAAATAAGGCGTAGCAAACAAGTAGGTGTGCTTAAATAAATAAAACAATTTTATATGGAAAATTATGGTTTTAAAAATCTATGAAAATAAGCAAATTAAGTCACACCCGTTACCTTAAAAACATTCATTTCAGTTCTGTAAACTGCTTCGTTTTTATTAGGTCGCAACGAAAAATATTAGCTTAAATCAACTTTCTTGAAATCAATGTCACACCCGTTATATTAAAAACTTTGGTTTCAGTTTTGTAAACTCTTTTGTTTTTATAAGGGCCCAAGAGAAAGAAAGCATAAACAGATACATATATAAATATTTTAAAATAATGTCACACCCGTTACATAAAAAGCTTTGATTTCAATTTGTCAGACTGCTTCGTTTGTATAAGGGCTCAAGAAAAAAAAAAGCATGAACACATACATATATAAATGTTTTAAAACAATGTTACACCCGTTACAGTAATAATTGTAAAATGAGCAGGAGAAGAAAAGAAATTATAAAAATTATTATTACAAAATGTAAGCATTTGAAAAAATGTCATATCCGTTACAATAATGGTAATAGTGCAAAGGAGAGGAAAAAGAAGAAAATATTACAAAAAAATTCTATAAAATGTATGCAATTTAAAAAATGTTACACCCGTTACACTGTTAACAATTTCAATAAATAAATCAGACAATAAAATACATAAAAATTAAAATAGATAAAAAACATAGGCATTTGAAAAATGTCACACCCGTTACAATAATAATAATAATGAAAAGGAGAAGAAAAAGAAGAAAAAATTGCAAAAAAAAAAATACTATAAAACGTAAGCAATTTAAAAATGTCACGCCCGTTACACTGTTAACAATTTCTAAGCCATGACAATAAAAATTCATAGAAATTTTTGTAGAAAATTTAAAATAAAATTGGAAAAAATCTTACTTTCAAAGAATTACTGAGGAAAGCTTTGTTGCTAATATCCTTCTCAATACCCTGGTGGGTGATAAGTATTAAATTTAAATGTTTAAAAACTTTATGATCAAAAAAATAAACAAAAAACAATGTCAGCCATTTGCAATAAAATCTTGCATTTTAAGTCGTTAATAAAATCGAATTAAAATCAAAATTTATTTCTTCTTTGTTTTTATTTTCGAACAATAAAAATTAAAAACAAAATTAAATGACGACTTTTGTTAAATTTTTTTAAATATTTTAACAGCTTAAACTCAATACCACATGTGCCATACCACGTTTTTAAAACAATTTTTGTTTTAATAATTTCAGCGAATTTTTTTCCGTTTGGGTTGCCATAACGTAGAAAAAGAATTGCATTCATAAGCAATTTAAATATTAAACGCCACTCTCTGTTAAAAGTCTTATTATTTGTTAAATTTTGTTTTTTCTTTTGTTGAATATATTTTTTTAATGTTCGTTCATAAATAAACCGCTTAAAAAGGAAATTTAAAGTGGAAATTGTAAGAAACGTTATGAAAATGAATGAATGAATGAATAATGAAAACTAAAGCCACACAACTGTTGTGTTGACCCAAATTTAAAATGTTGAACACGAAAACTCAAAAACACAAAACAAGACAAATTCGTATGAAATAAAATTTTATTTTTATATGATTTTAATAACATTCTCATAAATTGACAATTTTAAACAAAGTAATAAAAAAATTCCAATAAAAATAATATAAAATTAAAACAAAAATTTAAGTGTTTAAAACACTCCCAAAATTAAACCACAAATAAGCATTTTCAACTGCGAATTTTTTATTAAAAAAACAATAAGAATAATAAAATTGTTAATGTTTGTAAAGTGTAACGGGTGTGACATTTTTTTAAAGGATTTAAATTTTTTTTGTGAAGATTATTGGCAAAACATATTTGTGGAGAAATTGATGTTACTATTACGAAAAAAAAAAAATTATATTCGCAACGGGTGTGACATTCTTAAGAGAATAATAAGGTTTCATAATGAAATTTTAAAAATATTTTTATTAATAACTTAGTCTTACTATTGAGACAAATCATATTTCGTTGAAAACGTAACGGGTGTAACAGGATTAAAAATATTTTATTTTTTATATAATTATTTCAAAAGTGCATTTATAAACATAGAGATTTTACATACATAATTGGTCATTACAACCCTTCAGTCAGGATTATGACCTAGCTTCTCACACCACTGATGTTGTGTGCGTTAATTTTATACATGAGTCGCAGGACCTACAGTTTAAAGTCGACTCCGAACGACAGATTTTTCAGAAGCTTTTCATGGCAATTTTATTTACTCTCAGAGTTTTTGCCAGAAATCTGCTGACAGGATAGATTTTACGTTTAGTAAATTTTAGCTTATAGTTGCAACGGGTGTAGCCTCTCAATTCACGCAGTGGAATTTATTCTAAATAAGTGAGCTCTATCTACTAGTATCACTGTGTGCCCTCACATATAAGTAGCAATCATACATCTTTCGAGGACAACTTTTAACTTGAGAGCTTTTGGTACCTGCTATGACTCCCTTAGACAGCTCTCACATCCACTTTGTGTCATTCTCATAAGAGTTCCTGGTAACAGAGATCCACCGAGTAATTGTGTAGCCAATTAACGTGCTCATCCCCTTATAAAAATAGCTATTATCTCCGCTAAAATATCCATCACTCAAGTGATGTATATTACACCCTGACAATCCTACTCTAAAGAGGAAGGCGTACCAATCAACTCTGCAAATTGAACCGGAACAGACGAACAGCTCTGACACTATCAATCGTTCTTAAATGCAGATTTGTCTTTTTCGACTCACCCGATCTCGTTAGTTTAATGCAAATATTCTTTAGTAGCCTCAAAATTATCAGAGACTTCAGCTTTATGCCTATTTGTTCATGCTTATAACGGGTGTGACAATGTTTTAAATTATTAAATTTTTGGTGTAATTATGCACTTAAAAACATGTTGCATAAATTGGTGTACCAATTTTATTTATTTATTTTTTACTGCTTTGCTATAGTTGCAACGGGTGTGATAAATTCTTAAGCATTGAAATACTTGCTATTCTCCCCTATATGATTTTTTTTTTTATTAGATATTAAAGAATATTTATTTTTCTCTGTTATAAGGGAAATGGTGTACCAGTATTGTTGTTATTCTAAATTATTTTTCATTCAATAGAATGCAAATATTTAAATAATTTTGCGTTGGTTTTTTTTTTGCATTTTTTATAAAAATAAACAATTATTGTCACTCTTGATAGTTGTTAACTGATAAGTTTGCCATTGAAACCTGTTTGATTTGAATTGAATTTGATTTAAATTTGATTTTTTTCATTAAATTTGAATTAATTCTCATCACAATGCATTCATTTGAATGCTTAAATAGCGCCATTTGTGCCATAAATGTTATACAATTGTTGCCTATTAATTAATTAAGTTTTAAAACACCGACATTAATTGTGCAATATTTTATGCATTTTTATACCGTTTAATGAAACTAAACTTAATATATGGCGCAACACTACTTTTGCTTTCCTACCTCACACAATAAATTGTTATGTGTGTGAAGATAAATTCGAATTTGAAAATCTAAGACGCAATCCATAAATTTTAACAGCGCCACATTTAGAGTTAACAGTGCAAAATTTTATCTTAACAGAGCAAAATTTGCCCTTAACAGAGCACTGTTAACTGTTTAACAGTATCCATCTGAACAAGGTCACTTGTTTAGGAGCTATTTTTAGGGTATACACTGGGTCTGTGAATACCATATCATACTCAAAGGAAGGTTCCAAGGCCTCTTAATATAATCAGCATTATAGTCCCATATAAAGTAATATGGTATTGAAAAAATTGGCTTTGAAAATATTAATTTTTTGCTTGAAAATTCTCTAGAAGATCAGTGGCCATTTTGGAACACATAAGAAATATTATACCATACCGACTATAGGCAAATGGTAGTCCAGAGGGTCCTCTTTCGAACCGTGGTAGTGAGATAGCTGGAATAATTTTGAGTGTTGAGAAAATTTCCGTCTTCCACCACCACCAACCATACCTTACATTTCAACACTTTTGTTCACAAATGATAATCCTAATATATATTATAAATCTTTCTGTAAGTCTGTTTTTTGTTTGTTTGTTTGTTTGTTGGTTTGTTTGTTAGCCAATCACGCCTGAACGCCTGGACCGATTTTCTTGAAATTTGAAAGGCTATAAATCTTGACCAAAATAGGAGAAAAAATGGGACAAAGGGAGAAAAAATGGGCAAAAATTAGTACTTTTATGCATAAATGCTGTATTTTATCTGTTTTATAGGTAATTTTTTACGATTTAGCTTGGTTAAGTTTCACAAATAGCTATTGGAGGTGTTCCGTTTCTAAAGTTGAACCAAAAGGGGTCCAAAAAGGGGGAAAGGGGCCAAAAACGGGCAAATTGAGTGCATAGCCAATCACGCCTGAACGCCTGGACCGATTTTCTTGAAATTTGGGATATAGATCGAGCTTTTGTCGGTGCAGGTTATCTGCCGGGGAAGGTTTCTAAGTTGGTATGACCAATTTCCGACAGGTGGCGCCACTGAAAATTACTAAAAATGATTTAAATCGTAAACTGTGGATTTGATCATGTTATGATATTTAGCAAGGTTGTTGTGCATGAGCCGGCGAAAGTTTCTAAGTTAGTATGACCAATATCCGACAGATGGCGCCACTGAAAATTACTAAAAATGAATTAAATCATAAACTATGCATTTGATCATGTTATGATTTTTAGCAAAGTTGTTGAGCATGAGCCGACGAAGGTTTCTAAGTTGGTATGACCAATATCCGACAGGTGGCGCCACTGAAAATTACAAAATATGAATTAAATCGTAAACTGTGTATTTGGTCATGATATGATCTTTAGCAAAGTTGTTGCGGATGAGTCGACGGGATTTCTAAGTTGGTGCGATTAATTTCCGATAGATGGCGCCACTGAAAATTATTCAAAATTAATGACAAGTAATTGTTCGACCTACACCTCAAGCACGGAAGAAAAGAGTATTACGAGCCTCAGAATCAGACTAGCAACGAGCATTGAGACTGGAAAATCTTCGAGTACATGCCGCTGAGACCCGTTCGAGAGAAGTGAGATTAGAAAATGAACGAATGCGTATTACTCAGGCCCGTTCGTCTGAATCATCTGGACAACGGGAAACAAATTCAATAAAATGAATCAAAATTAATTGGACATTCGTGTAATGTCTTTCCTTCAAATTTATTTTAGTTGGTGGAGCAGCAACGAGCGCAGGGTACAGCTAGTATGATCATAATGAAAATTATATTTTATGTCTGCAATAGTCTGCAATAATTGCAAAGAAGAAGACTAATCTTCTTATTGCCACTGTTAAACAGTTAACAGTGCTCTGTTAATAGCAAAGTTTAACCTGTTAGAGGTAAGAAGTGGCGCTGCTGAAAGTGTGGGTTTACGTCGTTGGTTTTTAAATTCGAATTTATCTTTACACACATCAAAAAAAATTTTCTAGTCCCAGTTACATACGTTCCATTACTAGTGGTTCTCCACTGACTGTTGATCGTGAAAGAAAAATACTTTTTTTTTTAATTTTTTTTGTTTGATTATTCAATTTTTATTACTTTTTAAGCTCTAATCAGATCGGTAGTGAAAAAAGTAGAATTTTTTTTCTTAGTTTTTAC
Organism: Sarcophaga caerulescens; assembly: GCA_927399465.1. Taxonomy (NCBI): domain Eukaryota; kingdom Metazoa; phylum Arthropoda; class Insecta; order Diptera; family Sarcophagidae; genus Sarcophaga; species Sarcophaga caerulescens. The sequence continues at coordinate 105,842,987 of OV656872.1, read as the reverse complement.
AACTTAATTGACGAATGGCATCATCATCGGTCTTCTTATCATGTACGGCGCTTTAGAGTCATTGATTTCAATGTAATTGAATTGAATTGAATTAAAACGAATCGAATCGAATCAATGAAATAAATGAATTTTTTCTTAATTTAAGTTCAAGTTTAAATATGAAGTAATAAAACGTGTTTAAATGGATTTTTTTTTGTTCGTGTGTGTTTTACAGCGGAAATTATAACAAATATTGTTCACATCAAAAATAGTTTCCAAATGAAACTTTAAAAGCAACAAATTATTAATAATTTTTTTTATGATTAAATGAACATTTTTTTTATTGTTTTTGTTTTTGTTTGCATGACATTTATCTAACTTTAAATAACGCAGTAAATTTTATTTGCAACATTAATTATATTTTGATTGGGGAGTATAAAAATATCACCGCAGAGAATTAAACGCAATAAATTTTCCTCCAATAAATAATTATTTGCAATTAATTACGAATAAAAATAAGATAAAAAATTTATGCAATAATAGGAAATTTCATTCACATTAAATGGCTTCAATCTCGCTTCGTTTCGGTTTTATTCGCAACAGTCTCCCCACAAGTTGATTACATACTACTTTAAACCAAAAATCATAACCAAGGGTGATGAATTAACGAAATAAACAAGAAAAAAGAAAAACTAGGTATTCTTCGTAGTCCTTACGAAGGTGCGAGGTGCTTACTAGACGAGAGCACCTGGGTTCAAACCTCAGCTATATTAAAAAAAAAAAATACATCTCTCGGCGGCCTTCACTCAACAGTCCTCTGGCAAAATCCGTGAGAGTAAATAAAATTGCCATGAGAAATCTTCTGAAATCTATCGTTTGGTATTGTCCCCCACCGCTCTTGGTTAAAATTAACACACACAACATGGTTTTCGTACAAGAAACTATATTGAAATCCTTTCTAAAGGGTTGTAATGACCATTTATATATGCATATATGCATTCAATACGACCTTGCCTTGTGGTTGTAAATGTGAGACATTTTGCTGATTGAATGCTGCTTTGATAGTCCCACCGGTGGCATAAAGACAATCACCCTTATTCTGGTTGTAGTCGTCGACGTCGTCTTGCGTCGACAGTTTAAAATTGGTATTCTGTTTGTCGTTATTGACAGTTATAGATGACTGTCGACACACATTTGGTATTCTGTGAGTCAATACGCCGTCGATATTGTGTTGTGTCGACTCTGATTTTATCGACATCATTTTTGGTAACGACGACGACGGCGACAACGACGACAACCAGAATAAGGGTGAATGAAAAAGATCGGAGAAAGTTAGCAAAAAACATTATCTAAACAGTGCATCCATTGAAGCCTAGAGCATCAACATAAATCGTCTGCTATCTGACACAATTATGTGGAGTTGTTTTTAATAAATTCCAGCATATGCCGATACTTTTCACTTCACATTTTGATTGATCTTGATGGATTTGATTCTATCGAAGACTTTGCTGCATTGATTGTAATGCATTTTGGCGAAAAGCACTGTCGCCTGTCCATTGTCACTTACTTTTACGAATACATATGCATTTTCAATAGTATTTGTAAGACTTGCATAAAGAATTAATCGCTTGAGATGATCGCTTGATAAAGGTTAGAAGCTGTAAAGTGATAGTACTGCTGGATTTTCAGGTTGTATGTCCATAATATTCGCTACAAAAATGTGCAGCTTGAAATAGACTAGTTTGAGGCAATAATTCCATAGATATCTTGTCTTTATAAATCTACCAGCAACGCCTTTATATAATCTCAAACTCTTCAGGATGACTCAATCACATGCCGGGTAAGATAAATTCGTAATTGAATGGTCGATGTTTCAAACCCCTAAAGCAACTGCTGTTTTCTGACCTTCTGAGTTAATCTAGAGCAGACTTTCCTGAACACCTAGTTCTTGCTTTTGAAGGCCACTAAGTCCATGTAATATCAAGCACGCCTGATAAACCATCAATCAAGTGAAGTTTTTCAGATATTTTTTAATTCATTTTCAATTCAGTAAAACTTTTTACAGCAGCCTTCAATTAAAATGTGCCTTCAAAAGTGCTGAACGTAGTGCTGAACGATATATGGTCATAAAAATGTATGTGAAGATAAATTCGAATTTGAAAATCCAAGACACAAACCATAAATTTTAGTAGCGCCACATTTAGTTTTAATACATTTGCCCTTAACAGAGCAAAATTTGTCCTTAACAGAGCACTGTTAACTGTTTAACAGTATCCATCTGAACAAGCGCACTTGTTTACGAGCATATACTATGTCTATGAGTACCATACTATATGCAAAGGAAGGTTCAAAGGCCTCTTAATATAATCAGCAATATAGTCACATCTAAAGTGATGTGGTATTGAGAAAATTGGCTTTAAAAATACAAATTTTTTGCTTGAAAATTCTGTAGAAGATCAGTGGCCATTTTGGAACATATAAGAAATAGTACACCATACAGACTATATGCAAATGGTAGTCCAGAGGCTCCTCTTTCGAAACGTGGTGGTGGGATAGTTGATATAATTCCGTTCTCCATCCCCCACCAGCCATCATTTACATTTCAACAATTTTGTTCACAAATAATAATGATCATAATTGGTCATTACAACCCTTCAGTCAGGATTACGACTTAGTTTCTCACACCACTTATGTTGTGTACGTTAATTTTTATACATAAGTGGCGGGACCTACAGTTTAAAGACGACTCCTTACGACAGCTTTTTGAGAAGCTCTTCATGGCAATTTTATTTGCTCTCAGAGTTTTTGCCAGAAATCTGCTGAGAGGAAGTCGCCGAAGAAATATTTTTTCTTATTTTCGGTTTTAATGTCTGTCCTGGGGTTTGAACCGAGGTCTCACGTCTAATAATCCAACACACTACCTACTAGACCACGGCGACCGCAATATGTCAATAGTCTGCAATAATTGCAAAGTAGAAGACTAATCTACTTATTGCCACTGTTAAACAGTTAACAGTGCTCTGTTAATAGCAAAGTTTACTCTGTTAGAGGCAAGAAGTGGCGCTGCTTAAAGTGTGGGTTTGCGTCTTTGGTTTTTAAATTGAAATTTATCTGCACACACATTATCATGAAAACCATCTGGGCTTAATGTTTATATGACCTATATTGTTAGCGAGACTTTCTTTTTTAAATGCTTTATTAAAACATAATCGATCATTTTATAATATTACCGATGATGAGGTAACAAAATTGTAACACTTTAATTTTATTTTCAAAAAAAAGAGAAAAAAATTTTTTTTTAAATTTCATTTTTCTTCGAAACCGCAAACAAAATTAATTATAATGACGCTTACAAATGAAAGAAAAAAAAAAACATGAAAATTTTCTACAAGAGCCAATCAAGCGTTACATTAATTTGAAGATCGAGGAGCAACTTATTTATTAGTTTGCAACAGTTACACTCGCTCTCTCTCTCTCTTTCTCTTTCTGTTTTTCTAAAACGTTACATTTTTCGTTTCATTTTTACTCGTGCGATCTCTCATTTGATTTGATTTTAATTTTCATTTTTTTTTTCATTTTTCCTTATAAAAACAAGCAATTGAAATGATTGTCTGTCCATCTGTCTGGCTGTCTGTCTGTTCGTCTATTAATGACAGACAAAAAATAATTATTTTCTCAATTTCAACACAATGTTTCGCTCGCTATAAAGTAGTAAAGCCGACGATGGATTCATTTGGTGAATAAAAAAAAGCAATTTTCTTTAAAAAAAATCGAATTTTTTTCTCTTTCGTTTTTTCAGTTGAATTTTATTGCAATTGTATTACAGAAATAATGACACAAGGCTTATTAGCGGCTTAAAACAAAACATTGCTCAAAAGCAATACAAATAAAAAAATTAAAAAAAAAAAAAATTTTAAATTATTAGAAAAAAATGCAAATTAATAACAAAAAAAACAGAATTTAAATCAATAAGTACATATTTATTACAGTTATGCAAATTTATAACCAATTTAATCCCCAGCAATTTTTTATAAAAATAAAAAAAATAAAATAAAAAAAATTCTGTTAAATGAAGCTTAAAAATTTAACATTAAAATATTACACATAAATTTTCTACAATTTATGGAAATATTACACAAAAAAAATAAATAAAATCATTGTATTTTTTACAATTTATGGAAATATTTTCAAATAAATATTCACAATTTAACATTCAAATATTTCACTGATTTTCTATGATTTACTAATTTCCTGCAAAATAACAAAAAAAAAAAAAGTTATTTTGTAATCTGGCAGCCTGGTAGCCTAGTGGTTAACGTGCTAGTCATGCATGCGATTTCCTTTAGAGGCTCTGGTCTGTTACACTACATATCAGAAATCAGCAATGAATAGTTTTTTCTTTGAATATAAGTGAGTCAACATTAATGAAATTTAACTATGTACTCTGATTCATTCGTAGTACTCACTACAACGTTCATTTATAAGTACAGATTGCAATGAGTATGAGTACAACGTTGACATCAAACTCATACCATTCGAAATACAGTATTGGCCAAAACTAAAGCACCCCCTTAGTACATTGTTTTTAAATGATAATTTTTTCATGAAAACAAAGCTATTAAAATTTTATTTTTATTTTTTTTTATTTATTTATATCCTTATTATTGAAAAACACAAACTTAAGGAATTCAGAATTTAAAAAAAAAAGTTAGAATTCAAAAAACATTTTAAGTCGCAAATATAAGCGGACAAAACTAAAGCACCCCCCCAATTAAGGTGCCCAAAAAACTATTTCAGAAGATATTGTTTCCCAGGCTATTTCTTCTTTGGTTTTGCAATTTTGTGGGTTGATTTTTAAGTTAATGATTGGTTTGGAGAGCTGGCTTATCAAGGCATCAATTGAGTGCAAAATATTCAATCAACAGATCAATTATTTCTAGGCTAATTTAAAAGTTTTTACAGACTGGTCGCACATCTCCTACTCATTCTGGAGGAAGGTCACGTGAAAACTTGCGACATGAAGACTCCTTAATTAAAAGGACAATCCAAAATGATCCTACAGCATCTTCTAGTCACGTACGAAACCGCTTAGATTTAAAAATAACCGAAAGAACGATTCCCAGAAGGGCGGTAGAGGCCGGACTATTCAGTCGACGACCAGCAAAAAACCTTTGATATCGCCAAACTTGAATTCGCCAAGACCCATTTCAACTGTAGTGTCCAAAAATGGATGAGTGTGCTGTTTTCTGACGAATCTAAGTTTAAATTAAAGGATTCAGATGACATAAGGCATCCAGAGGCAGGCCAAACGGACAACGGTTCAATCCTAAATGTACTGAGGGGGTGCTTTAGTTTTGGCCAATACTGTATGTTTGATTCATAAGATTCGAGTGACTCGAATCATTTATCAAAATTTACAATCTTAGCTGTTGTTGCATTTACATAAAAAGAAAAAAGACTCATAAGTAAAACAGACAGAGCAACAAACAGAGCAAACACACAACCTTCTAGTGAGTATTTTAGTGTTCGTAAGCGATTCATACTTATTCTGTGCTTCGTGTATATGTTGAGTTTAGGTTAGAGGACGTGTACTTGTCAAATGAGACAAGTACAGTAACCGGAGGTCAAATTAATCCATTATATGTTGAGTTATGGAGAGTCAAAATCAACAACATCATACGTGTTGTTAAGTATGAATATGATGAGTACTTTAAACTTTGAATATGAGTAGAGGGGTTCCATGATATTAAAATAAGTATGAATGCTGCATATAGGTATCAGAAATTATGAGTATGATTCGATTCTATTCATCGTTTCGGCAGCCTTTGAGGAGTGAAATGCTTGTAAATACAAATCATTCACCTTATTCTGGTTGTCGTCGCCGTCGTCGTCGTTACCAAAAATGATGTCGATAAAATCAGAGTCGACAAAATCAGAGTCGACACAACACAATATCGACGGCGTATTGACTCACAGAATACCAAATGTGTGTCGACAGTCATCTATAACTGTCAATAACGACAAACAGAATACCAATTTTAAACTGTCGACGCAAGACGACGTCGACGACGACAACCAGAATAAGGGTGATTGTCTTTATGCCGCCGGTGGGACTATCAAAGCAGCATTCAATCAGCAAAATGTCTCACATTTACAACCACAAGGCAAGGTGGTATTGAATGCATATATAAATGGTCATTACAACCGTTTAGTCAGGATTACGACCTAATTTCTCACACCACTTATGTTGTGTTTGTGTTAATTTTATACTTTAGTGGCGGGACCAATACATTTCATGACAATTTTCTTTTTACTCTCAGAGTTTTTGCCAGAAATCTGGTGAAAGGTATTTGCCGAAGAAATATTTTTTCATATTTCGTTTGGAGTTGGAGATGTCTGACCCGGGGGTTGAACCCTCCCGTGGCTTCACGTCTAATACGCTAACACACTACCTACTAGACTACGGCGACTATGTCGTATTTAATACACGTTTTTTTATTAATTTAAAGCTTCTGGTCAACAATTAGCGACGTGGCATTAGCAATAGCATGTAAAAAGTAATTTCTAGTCACTAGACAACAATACAGTGTATAAAGTTTAGCTTTAAAAGACTAGCATTTTCCACAATACATTCTATAAAATGCTTACACCCTGAAGTTTAATTTTTCATAATTTTTCCTTTTTATTCTACCTGGTTCGTATTAAAAAAAAATGTTTTTAAAATTTCAAAACAAAAAAATTTTTGTATGAACTTTTTTTTGTTACAAAAAAATTTAATATTTTTCAAAAAATTTATTTTTAGAATAAATTGCTTATTTTTTCTTTTTCACAAATTTAATACCTGACCATAAAAGGTCACAATGATTTTTCATACAAAAATTAAATGACAATTTTTTACACATGCATACTTATGTATATTCTTACTTTATTTTTATCAAAAAAATCCAATAAAAATAATAAAAAAAAAAAAATTTCAAAAAACATTTTCATGGTTAACAAACCACATGGTTGAACGAATATATTGTTGACTTGCGACAGCTTATGACTTGGGGTACAAAGTGCAGTCTCAAGTCAGTATTACTCAACACAAAGAATAAGTTTTTCATTTTGAATGGTTGGTTTGGTATGCTTTGCTTCTTTATTTTTTCAAAAGACTTTCGTTTATTGCAAGAAAACAAAAAACAAATAATGAACGAAAAATAAACAAATAAAAGAACAAAATTCAACAAAAAGAAGAAGAACAAAAAACATGAGGAATTTGCATCAAAAACCAAGACTAACTGGCTGGCTGGTTGGCTGGCTTGTTAAAGACACAATCAATGACTTCTGTTGAATTATAAATGCCTGCCATCCATCCATCCACTATACAGAAATAAAGGAACAAAAAACATACCGGGTTATCCATTTTGTGGTTTCAAAAGTAAACGTATGTAAATAAAACACATATAAAATATTTTTTTCATATTTCTTTTGTATTGTAAAGTTTGAACGTTGACATTATGTGTGAAACACTACATCATTTAAATGACCTCCACGCAAAGTGTTGCAAGCATTGATTCTTTTGAGGTGATTTTCGACCACTTTTTGACACATATTGGCCGGTATCTCAGCCATAACTTGACGAATGTTGGTTTTTAAGTGCTCAAGAGTTGAAGGTTTATCTGCATAAACACATTCTTCGCGTAGCCCCACAAAAAAAAGTCTAATGGTGTCAAATCGCATGATCTTGGTGGCCAGTTGATATCGCCGAGACGAGAAATTAAGCGGCCAGGAAATGTCTCTTGCAATAAAGCCATATTCGTTCGAGTTGTGTGGCATGTGGCACCGTCTTGTTGAAACCACATATTCTCCAAGTCGTATTCTTCAATAGCAGGCAAAAAAAAAAAAGTCGATTATCATATGACCATAATGCTCCGAATTGACGGTGACAGTCGTTCCATCGTCATTTTCGAAGAAGTAAGGTCCAATCACACCTTCGGACCAAAAAGCGCACCAAACAGTGACTTTTTCTGGATGTAATGGCCTCTCTTCAATTACTTGAGGATTCTCAGAACCCCAAATACGACAATTTTGTTTATTAACATACCCACCGAGTATGAAATGTGCTTCATCGCTGAAGAAAATTTTGTACGAAAAATTGCCGTGTCGACCGCCTGTTGTTCAAGCACCCATTCCACGTATCTACGACGTTGTGAATGGTCAGCTGGCTTCAGTTGTTGCGTGAGCTGGACTTTATATGGATGTAGGTATAGATCTAAATGTAAAATACGCCATAATGTGCCGTAAGACAGTCCTAATATCTGAGAACGACGAGGAATCGACACATTCGGGTCTTCGGCAACACTTTCACTTACAATAGCGATATTTTCAGCGGAACGAGCGAAACGATGATGCACAGGCCTTTCAATATTTGTAACCACTCCAGTCTCTTTAAATTTACTTGCGTAGTTGGACGATTATGTAAACCATAATCTCCCCTTAACGCACGATACGTGGCTGTGGCAGAATCACCATTTTTGTAATAGGTTTTGATAATTTTTATGCCTTGTGTGATAGTTAAGCGATCCATTTTCGTCAATGTCAGACTTTCAACTGAAAAGAAAAAAATTGGTTCCACAACTTAGTTTGACAGATGTCGAATTCCAGTACCATACTTTTGAAAACACGAAATGGATAGCCCTATACATTTCAAGCTTGTTTAATAATTGCTTTGTTATTGTATATTGGCTCTACAAGCTGTGACATGCCTTAATTTCAGCTCCAAAAAGCTGTTTAAATAATAAATAAAAAAAGAAAAAAAATTTCGTTTCTTTTTTTTGCCGTCTGACGGAATGAAGTCATTCATTAATAACTTTATGAGCTTCCTTTAACAAATTCTTTAATTTTTTTCGAATTCGGATTTTTTTTTTGCCTTTTCTTCCATTGGCAAGAAAGGGGTTTTTGAAAAAAAAAGACAACAACCAACGCCTTTTGTTGATTTTGATTTAAGCGGACATGCCAATGAAAGATTTATTGTTGTGGCTGTAGAAACTGCAAAAACAAATTTATTTGCTCCCCCTCTTCTTTACAATTCTTTGGAATTAATGAAAATAGAAAAGAGGGAGAGGGATGGGGGAGCAACAAAATAAATGTTTTTTTCTTTCACATTTAAATTCATTTTTAATTAATTTTAATTATTTTTGAACAAAAAAAATCTTTATTATGCTTGTTTTTAATTCCTTTCTTCCCCAAAAAAAATATTCATGTACATTGGCATCCATTTTACGCACTCACTCCCTGTATTTCACTCTCACAATATCTCTCTGTTTCTTTAAATGAAACAAATTTAATTGAGTTGATCTCTAATACTGTTCAACTCAATTAAGATTTGAAATCAAAACAATTACTTACACAGACACACACACATACAAATTAGAAGAAAAATGAAACACAACAACATAAAAAAATGTCATTTTACATTCAACTCATTCAACTTTAACCCAAATCTGTGTGTACTATTGCGTGCATGAGTTTGTGTGTGTGTGTGTACATGACTAATTAAAAACTATCATGACACACAAAAACAATTTTCGTTTTTTTGTGAATTGCTCAATAACAAGTTTAGCGTTATCAGCACAGCATCATCAATTACGATGACAAAAACAAAACAAAAAATACGGTAAACAACACCATTACCCTTCTCTAGTTTTTTTTTTTGCTTTCTCCTGTGCTTCTCTCCTGTCTACTTTCTTTATTGTATTTAGAATTACAAGCACCCACAACAACAACAACAACAGTTATTTTATAAAATGCAAGAGAGAGAGAGAGAGATAATAAGTAGTGGTAGTAGTAAGTATAGCAGTCAGCCATACAGCAAAACATTGAAATTATTTTATAGTGACAGACAACGCTTTATTATATTAAAAGTGCCGTTATTGTGTATACATATGTTGCCATACAGTGTGTAAGGAAATTAAGCCACACATTTGAAAATATTAAGGATTTTTTAAAAATTTAACAATTTTTATGGTTTTTAAAAAATCAATTCAATTGAAATCAAAGATATAAGCCTTCCATAACAAAAAATAAAAACATTTTCATCGTTGCAAGAAACTAAGCGCAAAAAATGTGGCCGTTTTAACCTATATAAGATTAGGGTCTGAAATCTTCTTCTGAAGTTCTTACCCCAAATGAGGTTTATTTTGTAGATTTTGTTTCCCAAGTCAGGTTTTTAAGTTTCCCCTTTAAATTTTAAATTAGATTACAGCATAGAGATTTTCTTCTCCTTTCCATAAACCCTCATGATTTCATGACGTTAAGCTAATTGTGAACAAGCCTTGAGTGCTGTTTGGATCTTTCAACGTGCTGGCGACATCAGTTTTGTGGCCCATGTCATATTCAATGGAATTTAGCAAAGTAATGCCTGATACAACTTTGTTGCACTCTTTGAAATCGTCCGTTTTGGAGATTGTGATTAAAACTTTGTTTTTCCAACTGACCAATTTCAAGCTGTAGATTTTCAAACTCAGACTTCAGCAGACGGATCTATGGATTTTATAGGTTGATTTTTTAAGAGCTATAGGAAAATTTTTCAAAAAAAAAACACATAAAATTCAGAAAAATGCATGAAATCTTCATTTGAATCGATAGTACGGTCCATATAATTTAATGTTTGAAGATTATTTCATGCAAATGTTGACCGCAACTGCGCCTCAAATGGTCCATCCGCTTAGTCCAATTTTGGCATACTCTTTTCAACATTTCGGCCGGTATCTCACGAATAAATGCTTCAATGTTGTCTTCCAATGCGTCGATTGAAGCGGGCTTGTCTGTATAGACAATAGCTTTAACATAGCCAGACAAAAAATAGTCTAAAGGCGTTACGATTCGCAGCAATGATGCCACCAGCCCATAAACCGCACCAAACTGTGACTTTTTCTGGATGCATTGGTAGCTTTTGCAATGCTTCTGGCTGATCTTCACTCCAAAATCGACAATTCTGCTTATTTACGTATCCATTGAGCCAAAAATGAGCTTCATTGCTGAACACAATTTTTCGATAAGGAAGTGGATCTTCGGCCAACTTTCCAAGAGCCCATTTTGATAATAAAATTCAATGATTTGCAAGCGTTGTTCGTTTGTAAGACGATTCATGGTTAAATTATAGACCAAACTGAAGATGTTTGACAGTGAAACAAAACACGAAACGTGCGTGAGCTGTTTAAATCAGTGTTGCCAAAAAGATAATAGCTAAAAAATCACCCTGTACTAGCTCATGGTTACCGTTTTCAGGTTGCCCGAATTGGTGTGATTGACGGTTTAGGTAGACATTGGACGGTTTTATTCATTTGAATGATCCACTGAATGCCATTATGTATGGAATATAGCATCATTTAAGTATCAGCCACGGCCTTTCCGGATGGAGCCTAACCGAAATGTGCAATAACTCTGGCATATAAATCAGACTGAATTAAACCAAAACATGTGTTGGCTTTGAAGACCTCTCTTATTCGCATATACTTATGAAAACTTATGAAAACCCTACAAGAAAAAGTCTGACAGGATGTGAGCTCGGAGGTTAGATCACATCACCTCCACATCATGTCGTTGATGTCAAGGCCATTTAGTTCAGGCCAAAAATAATTTGGTAATCATGGATCTACAGCGCTCATCGTTAAAAACGATGGTCTGGCCAACGTTCTTATTAACGAAATATAAACTGAAGACGATATAAAACCTTAATTAAAACCAAATAGTGACTTTTTCGTGATTCATTGGATGCTGCTGGATTTTATGTGGTTTGTTATCGTCCACAATTCTACAATTTTGTTTTTTCGAGTACCCGTCCATCCAGAAACGTGCCCCATCGCTGAAGATAATTTTTCGTTAAAAATTCAGCTCAATTGTCAATTGCTCTAGAACTCATTCAGCGAATATAAGTCCCTAGTCTATAGATATCTATGGTGATTTGGTAAAACGGATTAAATATGTATGTATATGTCAACGAATTTGACAGGACAGGTACATATGTATGTATATCCGTTATTAAGTATTAAAGTTGGGATATTACTGTTACTATTCAATACAAAATTTATTTTAACTTTTTAAGTTTTTATTACGTAATAAATAGGCCTCCAATGCCAAAAAATTAACAAGTATTTCTGAAATTTAAAGATTTTATGAAATTATATTCTACTCACATGCAATTAATCATTATAATTTATATGATTACGAATTAAATTATTAAACGTACTCTTTTTATATTCCACACTGTTGTTTTGTTTTGCCTATCATTATTGCTACTTTTACTCTTCAATACCAATTAATTACACGGTGCGACAGTGAAAATACACCCGAGTAACTACATAGTCTACGTTGTTCAGTTAGTTGAGTAGAACTCAAAAATATTTTTTTTATATTTCTCGAACCCTCCAAACTTGTTTTATTTGACAAAAACTGTTTTTTTTTTACTTTACGTACAAATTTCTGGATTACTCAAACATTTCCGACCCGATTCCTAAAATTTAAATCTTGTTAAAAAGGGGAGAGATGGACCTTTAAAACGGTATACACATATCTATTATTCGACTTAATATGCTATGAGTTTTGATAAGGTAAACTTAGAAAATTCAAATTTTTTTCATATTTTTCAAGTTTGTTTATTAATAGTAGCAAGCTTTAATAAAAAAATATAGTTTAAGTGATAATATTCTTAAAGTCTGTTCTCTTGTGAAGAGATTGAGTCATCACTTGATCAAATCGGACAAAAATTACCGTAGTCAAAATAAAAACGGTTTTTGTCAAATAAAAAAGGTTTGGAGGGTTCGAGAAATATAAAAAAAATAGTTTTGAGATCTACTCAACAAAACCCATAATCTACACTAAGTCATTAGCCGGGTGTATTTAATTTTCTTTATTTTGTCGCATAGTGTTATTGCCCTTACCTAAGTACTCGTATTTTACCGTTATTTTTGTTATGATAATATTTCTCTTCTTTACAAAAAAAATACATTTGCTTGCTCTCCTGTGTAACTAATTAAGTGACTCTTTGTTGTGCGTTTTTCTCGTTTTTTCTTTTTTTTTTGTAAGTAAAGAATTGATAATAAATTGAATTGTTTGAATAGTTAAAAAAAGCAAAAAACAACAAAAAAATGAAGAGAATAAGTAAATTGTAACATATTGTTAAAACAAAATAAAGAATCTTCCGATAAAATAAATAACAATATGAATGATATTATTGTACAAAAAAACACACACACACACAAACAACAAATTAACAACACATAACACAGCAAGAAAAGCGAACAATTAAATAAATTACCAACAACAATAACACCAACAACAGCAAATAAAATAAAATTGCGTATCAACAAGTACAAGCAATAAAATAAATTCCAAACAGATAATTATGATACGCATACGCACGCACACATACGCATAGTAACAAACACTTGATTTAGTTTTTTGTGTTTCGTTTTTCTATAAACAAACAACAATGCATGTTCCGACCGACCGACAGCTATACGATGATCACACATACGAAAACAAATAGAAAAGCAATAAAACAATCAAATAGAAAAACAAAATAGTTATGCTTGATTCATAACAAGACAAGAAGAGATGATGCATGCATGACCCCTCACTCAGCTAATTTAACTATTGAGTGTATGGATGTATGTATGTTTTTACATTGCCATACAGCAGAGACAGTGTTACAGTTTTTATATTTTATATTAAAACAACAAGAACAACAACAACGACAACAACCTACGTATTGTTATTATTATTATTAGTGTTAATGGCTACTTTGTGTTGTAAACAAGGGAATCTTTAATTTCAAGAGACCCTTGCATGTGAGTGTGTGTGTGTTCATATTTTGTGTAGAGTAAATTGCATTTTTTTACGGTTTGTTTACTGCTCCCCTTTGTCTTTAAAAATTTCTCTCATTCTCTTGGTTTATTTTGAATACAAAACCCGATGTTTATTTTTCATTGTTCCTCGGTTTTTTAAAAGCACAAGTGGTTGTGTGTTTTTACGTATGTATGTGTGTAAGCACATCTGTTTTGTTTCTGTAATTTAATTGACAACTTGTTAGTTTTGTAATTTAATACCGTATCGTTGTTTTTGTTCTGTGGCTTATTTTTATTATTTTCGGATGTTCCGTTTTTTTTCCATTTTTTTTTCTTCGTTACTCTCATTAATATTCAAAATTCCAAGTTATTGTTGGTGGTCACACTTTATTATTCATTTTGAAGGTGTGTGTGTGTGCATTTGTAAACCATTCGGTGTGTGCTTTGGGTGTTAAAACGGAAGTTGTATTGACGGTTGAGTTTGAATTTAATTTTGAATTTGAATTGTAAAATCGCTTTAAATGTTTTACATTTTGTTGCTTTTAAACATTTCTTTTTTGGATGTTTTAATTGTTTATTTTTAAATTTGACCTTATTTCATGCTCTATAACCTCTTCTAGTATTTAAATATTTTTTTTTTTCGTTTTTATTTTTCTGTTTTTTTTTTTTTATAATAATTTGATTACATGACAGCACATGTTTTCTATCATAGGTTTTTGGGGGATCTAAAACAATAGAATTTTGAAAAGAAAAATAATTTTGAAAATTTAAAAAAACAGAAACACATGCAGGTTTATTAAAAAAAAAAATTTTCAATAAAAAATATTTTTTAATGTGTAAATAAGGCGTGAATAATAATATAAATTTTATAATTACTTATTGATATAAAACATGGGCCATAAATTGCGTCAGGAAATAAGAAATTAAATTTTTAGAGCAAAAAAAAAATTAAAAACTAAAAAAATTCTAAAATTCTTAAACCAAAATAGTGCTTAAAATAAATATTTTTTTGAGTTCAACTCTGCGTAATATATTCCTTTATAGGCTTCAAATTGTCAAAAATACAAAAATTTCAAACCTTTTTTCCAGAGTCTTTAAGTCTAAGAACATTGCTAACATGCTTATTAAATAATTTGCAAGCAAAAAACTGTTCATAAACTAAAATTCAATTTTTAAAATTTCAAAAATTTATGAAATTTCCTTTAAAATAAATAAAAATCTGTTACAATTCCAAAATTTTTTTGTGTTCGTTTGTGTTGTTGCTTTATTAAAACTGTTATTTTTTGGCTTTATTTTAACTGTGTGCTCTTCTTCAAATTTTATTATCTTGTTGACCCAAATTCAACATAAAATATTACAAAAATTCTTTGTTTTTTTTTATAACTTTATGGTTAAAATGTTAAAATTCGTTATGTACTTGGGATTTTAAAGTCAATTCATGACACAGTTAAGCAATTTCGTTTGTAAAACAAATCCCGGGTAAATGTTACAAATATTAACAGCTCTGGCTTACAGGTTATAGAGCAAAAGGTGTGCGTAAAATTAAAACTTTAATGAAAATCTGTGTCCTAGAAACGCTAGAATACTTAATAGCGGAGCTAAAAGCACAATAGTATTGCAAAAAGTAATTCAAAATGATCAGAATATTATTACTTGTGTGGATAGATTATGTCGAGTTACTCTATACAATTTTCACAGCAAGTAACGGAACAACTATTCCTTATTGCATATCACTAATGGCATATGTGATATTACGAGGTTCGAATAAGGCAGTGCTCTCTCTATAGAATTAATTTGCTCTCTTTATAAAGCTCAAAATGCTCGCCAATTTCAAATTTTCAACATCACTTAGGCCTCCACAAAAAGTATATCACATTTCCACTAGGCGTCTTCAGTCTCCTCTATTACTGTTCCCACAATGTCCCGGCAATGCAATGTCAAGTAAATAAGAGAACAGTTTACGCTCTCTGCTATTTTCTGCTTGACTTCAATGGACCTGTACACCAAGCGATGAGTAGTGTCTTTTGCCTGCGGCAATTGTGCCCGAATATTTACTCCTCTTGCCTGACTTCTCAATCGAACCATCGGCTTTGCAGTGCCCGAGTCGATGTTTCCCATTGGGTTGAAATTTCCATGAGGAACTCCCAACGCATACTAGTACACCCAAATACATGGCTGGAAGTGAAACTGGATGGAGTTAGTGTCTCCATCCTGAAATATTTTATAAGAATTTCGATCCAGTCGACAGTGGTAAACTCTGTTATAATCTGGCGTTCTCCAGACAATCCTGTGAATATTTCAAAAATGTGTTCAAAAATGAAAAAGTTTTCCGTATGTGATGAAGATGATTTCTTTCTAAAACTACAAATTAAACAACATTTCCTATGATCACGCAAGTCAGAGCAAAATTTCAATAGAACCGCTAGAAGAAGAACGCCACTTAACTAATCGGCATTTTAAATTGCAACTTAATTGAGTCGAAAATTTCGTTGTTGACTCCCCAAGACTGGCTTGAGATTTATGAAAACCAAAGAAGGAGAAGAAAACAAACAAAAAAAATAATAAAACTGGCGACAATTCATTCAAACAATGCCACTTAATGCTGGCCTACAGTCATTTAAAAAAGTTTACTGTCGCATACTGTAAATTATTTACGACCGATGACGACGACTCCATATACCAGGAACAAACAATTCAAGCGCGAGTAAATGAGGAGAAGAAAAAAAAATAACCAAAGCATTCACAAAAAAACTGAAAAAAAAAACTGAAAAGCATTCGTAAATTGCGTGCTTAAAATGCTCAATTATGTATGAAAGACGACGTTTGCATTTGCATTTGGATTTCGATTTAAATTTTATTTTATTGTAGTTGTTGTTGTTGCATACAACAATACTGGCTGGCATTAGTAGTACACTCCATCAAAGCAAGAATAATTGCAAGTTCTGAAGCCTAAAACGACGACAACACTGTTTACGAAGAAAATTAAAATAATTTTTATGTGTGTAAAGATAAATTCGAATTTAAAAATCCAAGACGCAATCCATAAATTTTAGCAGCGCCACATTCTACGTTAACAGACCAAATTTTCTCTTAACAGAGCTACATTTGCCCTTAACAGAGCACTGTTAGCTATTCAACAGTATCCATCTGAACAAGCCCATTTGTTTAGGAGCTAATTTTGGGAAATATTCTAGGCAGTGTTCGAAAAAATACTCTAAAGTACGCAACGTTTATATACTGTACTGAATGTCGTGGGTAAAGAACACAAACACATTCACTACAACGAGAGCGAAACTTTTCGTTTCTTTTTTAATGTTTGTGAACATGTACGCAAACTCTAACATAACGTACTGAACAGAGTTCACAAATACTATTTTTTAGTGTTTGTGTACAAAGTACACTAAAAAGATCTGTACACAACGAAAAAAATTGGGTTTTAGTGATCTTTTTTTGAGTACACTAACATTTTTAGTGTACGCGAGAGCTCATTCGGTATTTTTAGAGATCGCGTTGTGGTTTTTGATGCCATTTATTATTCTTTGGGAATAATAGACATATTTCGCTTAAGAATACAAATAAAAACTGGCCATTTTTCTCTCTCTCTCTCTCTCTCTCTCTCTTATTGAATGAGAATATAAACTCTCGCGTACACTAAAAATGTTAGTGTACTCAAAAAAGATCACTAAAACCCAATTTTTTTCGTTGTGTACTGATCATTTTAGTGTACTTTGTACACAAACACTAAAAAATAGTGTTTGTGAACTCTGTTCAGTACGTTATGTTAGAGTTTGCGTTCATTTGTTGTGTACATGTTGTGTACGTAATGTGTTTGCGTACGAGTTCGCAAACACTTAAATGAAAGTTAAAAGTATTTATCAGTTACGTACACAATAGTTAGTGTACAGTATTTTTTCGAACACTGATTCTAGGTCTATGAGTACCATAGTATATGTAAAAGAAGGTTCCAAGGCCTCTTAATATAATCAGCAACATATAAAGTGATATGATGTTGAGAAAATTAGCATTGAAAATATCAATTTTTTGCCTGAAAATTCTCTGAAAGATCAGTGGCCATTTGGGTACATTAAAGAAGTTGTTCATCATACAAACTATATGCAATTGGTAGTCCAGAGGGTCCTCTTCGAACCGTGGTAGTGGCATAGCTGGAATCCTTTACATTTCAATACTTTTGTTCACAAGTAATCAGGATCATAATGAGAATTATGAATTTTATATCAATAATCTGCAATAATTGCAAAGTAGAAGACTAATCTACTTATTGCCACTGTTAAACAGTTAACAGTGCTCTGTTAATAGCAAAGTTTACGCTGTTAGATGCAAAAAGTGACGCTGCTAAAACTATGGGTTTGCGTCTTTGGTTTTTAATTTGGAATTTAGCTTCACCCACATAAATAATTTTCCAACACAATAACCACAATTGTAGACACTATGGAAATGGTGTAACGCAATAGATCTTTTCATATTCTGTTTTTTTGTTTTTTTTTTTTTTTTTGTCTTAAACGCCAAGACATTTGCAATCAAAAGAACGACCCAATCAACCAACCAAGCCTTTAATTTTTTTGCATTTTAAATATGAAATGCGTTGCTGCCTTGCGTTTCGTTCAGTTCAATGCAATGCAATTCGGTTCTCTGCTGCATTGTAAGCAACATGAGGGGCAACAAAACAAAAAGATTCCCTAGATTAGTTTAAACGTCAACATGTCGCCTTCTTAGGAATTTTGTTGTAAAAAACAAACAAACAAACAAAACCATGAAGACAAAAATGAAAAAATCGAAATGAAAACATTAAAATGTCATCAATTCGTATTCGAATTGGAGTTGCAATTGGAAATGGTTGGCGCTGTCAAAATCTTGTCTTGTGTCTCCCTAAACCGCGACAACATCATCTCTAGGAGTGTTAATATTTCCTTAAGTAATGCTCAACCAACATTACAGGATAAATTCTTCATGTAAACAACAACAAAACGAATAGCCATTTGCCATTACATTCGTTCGTTTAGGTTAATAGATTCCCTTTTCTAAAGAGCTTTTTTTTTCTATAAAATTCTCATGAACTTTAAATGCAGGCACGTAATCTTGCCTTCATCTCGTACCGCATTTCGAAATCTCTCACAATGAGTATTGGGAGAAAATGTAGAAGAAGAAGAAGCAAGGAACTGTGATTAATTGTCTTTCAATAATAGATTGTAAGTGTAAGCAAAGCCTTAAAACCATAATCTTGAGTCGCCAGTCAGTTAGTCAGCTAGACTTGGTTTTTTTAAATGATTCGTGGTGTTTGATGGTTAAATAAACGATAATTGTTATCTGTAACTAATAAATCCATTAAAATAAGTGACAATAATGAAAATTTTCATGGGAAAAATGCACTTAAAAAATTAGAAATGAGAAATCAATTGAAAATGTTCTTAAGAAATTATGAAAAAATCAAAAAAAAAAATACCCACATGATAATGCAGTGTATCCATAGACGCTAGGTTAGGTTATGTTAAGTTGGCGGACGCCTGAAACATTGTTCACAAGGGTCCTATGAAACAGGCCATTGTGCTTGTTGTGCGGTATACCTTCAACTCATGGCTGTTATTCCACATCAGCTAGACAAATAAGCTCTAGCTAGACAAGTTCAATAGACTATATGGTCATATCGCAAGATCTTTATGTCTTTAAATGTCGAACAATGACTAATGTTCACTGATCTTCAGTTCTTTCTCGTTTTAACGGATCCTGTAGAAGTCGTTGGAAAATATTTTCTGTATTCTGGCGTGTATACTTTGGGGCCGGTGTCTCATTAGAACCTTTATAATGGTTTTAAGACTGATTCAAGGTGGATTTAATACGTAATCATAATCTCCGTATTTCTATAAGGACCCAAATTTGTCCAATCTCTATAAATGAGTTTTTTTTTTCTTTTCACATCTCAATTGCATGTGAGTAAAGTATTGTTATATTTTTGTCTTTTAAAAACGTTTAAAATATGAGTTCGTAGATTGCAATAAAAAAATAAAAATAAATTTGTGTTTAGTTTTAATTTATTTCTTTATTGTTCGCACAATTCTGTGTGCCACTGTTCACAACTTGATGTAAACAACAACAATTTCTTTATTTGTTATTCCTCTTTGCACTCTTTTGCGTAAACAATAACAACTACTAGTCAATTTGTTCTATAGATCTTTATAACGGATATCTTCAAACCATGATTACTTTCTTCTTCTTTCTTCTTTTACTGACTGCGTTGCCTGCTTTGTCTTGCCTTTTATATCGCAGGGTAAACAGTCTGATGGATGCTCTTTAAGGCGAACGAATTTGCTTCCTCGAAATCTTTAGAAATGTAAACATGATGTTTACATTATTGTTGTTTGTGTATTTTGTTTACGTTTGTTCTTGGAGTATTGTTGTTGTATTTTTGTTTACTTATTATCACTTTCTTATATTGGTGTTATGTTGGTATATTTTTGTTTACTTCTTTATCATGTAAATAAGTGCACTATTTTTGTATTTGTAGCTTTTGTTTACAATTTAAATGATGTGAAAGCAAAACACCATTTCCATTTTCGTAACAGTATGTTTAGATCAGTTGTTTGCTCTTCACGAGGAGAATAACAATCTCACATCGAAAATCTTTCAATAATGCGCCAGCAATGATTCAACCATCCATGTATTCATGAGCATATGGAGATAATCAAAATTATCGATATGGCAAGGCTGTCAGCTGTTGAATACCTTTTATCGGAAGTATCCTTTAGTTAGTGAAAGGTTTGCCACTTACGAGTATGGATCGTTTATTAATCGAAGAGCGAAGATGTGGAAAGTGGAAAGAACAAAAGTGGTAATCCAAACGTGCAACATGTCGAGCATTACAAGGTGATTATGGTAGTCATAACTGATCTACTGTGCAAGTCAAGATTTGAATAAATTGCAAAAGATTTGTGATCAAATCTGTGCAACATTGCATTGCCGAAAAAATTGCTTCTGTTACAGAAAGTATGGCGGATAATCTCTTCCATTATCAGCAATTGGGACTATCTTACGGCTCACTATGGCATATTTGGCATTTGGATTAACAACTGATTAGGAGGTTTTCAATGCAAATTTTTCAAACAAAATTTTCATTGGCAATTTCATTTCTTATTCAGAGGTTACGTCAACAAGCAAAACTGTTACAATCAGAGACTCCTTCTGACACCTCCAGGTCTTAACGCCTACCAAACAGTCATTTTCTTCGGTTACAATGACTGTATGGTAGGCATTAAGATCAGGAGGTGTCAATAGGCCGGATTTTTTTTTTTTTTTTTTTTTTGTAAGGGCCTCGTCAATTCAAAGCGCTATGATTGTATAATATGCGATTTTTCTTTGGCATGCAATGAATGGAATATTATGAACTGGATGGTATGTGATTAAAACAATTCTGTACCAGCAGCCACACACATCACGGAACAGTTTTGGCTTTGTTGCATAAGAAATGTCAGCCGTGTCTATACTCTAAGCATTTAAAAACCAATATTCGTCAAGTTGCCGTCGAAATATCGCATGAAATAGGCAAAAAGATTGACTAATGTAATCAATTCATAGGCGGTCTTTTAAATTAATCGTTCAATACAATACACGAGACACCAGACACCAAATAGCAGACTAAACCAGGGTTAGCACTAGAGCCATAGCTGCCAGATTTGACGATTTCATGGCCCCAAAATATCATATTGACGATTTGACGATTTATACCCTTATTTTGACGATTTTTGGAAATAAAAAATTTACATCATTTTCTTTACTTTATGACATTAAAATCCTCCTTAAGCTTCGTATTTGTTTTGCAATTGTTACTATTGCAAATTTAGGTTAATAATAACAAGGAGTACAGTATTAAGTTATTCGCGTACACCTGTGATGATTTTTCTGTATCTTATGTCTTTTTCATCCCTTAAAAGTCAAAAAATTATAACCTCTGCACGAAGGGCGTTCTACATACAAATAATCCGACTAAAAAACGAATTATGTCTGTAATGCAGTGTGCGATCCACTGGCCAATCGACCACATACGGATGTTGTAGTAGCGATAGAACGATGCTCCAATGAATCAATGGAGTTCGATACCCTACCGTCATTATCGAGCAAAATCGCCCTCTCCTGTACGCGGTCGAGAAATCTCAAAATATACGTTGATTCACCGGCCTATACATGTGACTTGTATTCCATTCTCTTTCGGATATAAGTAGTGTAAATAGTAATATCAGATTTAGTGAAGTATTTCTTGCAACGTCTTAAGACATCACATTGAATTTTAATGCTCAGAATCTCAAGAGCTTCTGACTCTCTAATATTTACATCACCCCTAGATTTAGATTATGTAATGTTATCACTGCGCTTATGCGCTTAAACAACACAATCTTAAACAATTTTTTCCTGAAAATGATGTAAAACTCCTCGATTTTTGAAAAAGATCAGAAATGAAAATGAGGGTTGGTTGCTTTTAATTTCCAGTCTTGACTAAATTTATTAAAAAAATATTACTATCACATTCTTCAGTTAATGTAGAGAGATTATTATGCCAAGTTAATTTAAATTTAGGACTTGTTAAATTTTTTGTTATATATATGTATATATATTATATATATATATATATATATATATATATGAACTTAAATATGTACATTGACTTAACTTTATATGTTTCACTGCAATTTTTTTAAACGTTTTATTTTATTAATTATTTTTTCTGACAATTTTTTGACGATTTCCATGAACGTCTTTGACGATTTTGATGATTTTTTCTCCAATATTTGCCAATTTAATCCTTCACTTATCTGGCAGCTATGACTAGAGCAGTAGTTATACAAATATGGGTTTCCCAAAAATAATCATTTGTTTTAGGTTCCCCTTCTCAGTTTTATAAAAAGGAGGAATAACTTGAAAGCCTTAAATTAAATTCTCTGTTTTGGTAAATTTCTAATTGAAATGTTGTTCTATTTCTAATTTTTTTCCCCGTTTCGACCCATTGTGCATTCATTTAAAAGAAGAAGAAAAACAAAAAATAAGACGCTGTCATTTAAATCATCTGCCAAAGTTATTTTTTTAATGGAAATCAAAAACAAACAAATAAAAAATCATCGTAAAATGATCGTTTTTGTTCATTCATTTGTGTATGTATGTATAGACGCATGTGTATAGGCATATCTCATGTTAAATTGTAACAAATAAACAAATCACTGTCAAATTTATAACACACAACAACAACAACAAAAACAACACAAGCACACATACCAATACACAAATTTATATGCAAACATTTCAACTTAAAAACAGTTCGGGTCTTTGGTATGGACGAATGAACTGTAAGCAAAAAAAAGATGGTGGACGACAACGATTGAATGTAAGAAAATTTGTTTCGGTAATAAAACAAATACAAACATGCATACACACATATGTGTGTGTGAGTTATTCATATTAAAATATAAATTAAAGCAAAACTAAATGAATGAGAGTTGAATGTATGCTTGAATGAATGAATGAATGTCTCGGGTTTGGACATTGTGAAGGTGTGTGTGTGTGTGTGTATTTAAGTGCCTATGTGAATGATGGAGAATAAATAAAATAAACACATCACATCTTAAATATGCCATAAAATTTGATTTTATTAAGCATGCGTGGCCAAAAGGCAAAAATCAGTGAAAGAGTAACCGTGTGTGTGTATGTGTGCGTGTGTGTAGAAATAGAGCCTGAGAAAATCGAAACAGTAGCCTCTTTTAGTGTCACTAATGTCTGGCATGGAATGGACAACAAGCCAGCAGCACAGGCAGGCTGTTACTAATAATATTTGAAAGCGTTCAAAAATATTCACAAATTTCTTTACACTTCTACTGGCTTGGGCAGTAAAACAAAGTGTGGCTGTGGCTTATAAATGCATGACAACATGCATGATGCATGATGAGCCACTACAGCCTTATGGCTGTGCGTGCATAGAAAGACAGTAAAATGTGTCTGCCAATGGCTCCATGTGAATTAACGAGATCTATTTAAATTACTGCTGATATACGGCATTTCTTTTTTTTTCTATTTTATTAAATAAGTCAAGTCATTTACTGTTTGCAGCATTTGCTGTGTAGGCTGCTGTTGCTGCTGAACAACAACAGGCTTCAAATGTGTTATAATTTCTCATGTTAAACACAAACAAACTGTAGGCAAAAATTTCACTTTTTTGGTTTTTGTTTTTTCTAAAATTTATGAATGTTTCGTTAATATTTTATGAATGTTTTGAAATTTTTTTTATTTATTTTAGCCACGTTTTTTTTAACTATTTTTACAACTTTTTTTGTATTTTTTGGCAATTTACTTACCATGGCAAAGTTGTTCCAAGTGAAACTTGTTTAGTTTTCAGTTGATAACGCCTAAAAAAAATGTAAAAGAAAAAAAAAACTTTGTAATCGTATAATAAATTTGAGGAAAAGTGGTTTTATGTGTAAAATTTCAAATTAATTGAAAATAATTTACGCAAGTCACTATTTAGTTTGTTTTTTTTTATTGCTTGAAATTGTCATGGAGCTTGTGAAGTTTTTTTTATGCTTTTTTTCTGTGTTTTAAATTATTTCCTTTCAATTGCTTTGTAAGTGATAATAAAGTAAAGATAAGAAGACATTAATTATCAGAGGCACATGAGATATTTTTACAATTGTTTTGTGCCATAAAACAACAAAGCTCTTGTAGTTGTACGCACCATGAAATTGTATTTCCAGGAATTTTTTGATTAAGAGAGAAAAAAAACAAAAAACAAATAAAAATTCAAAGTCCAAAAATAGCAATGACATCGAAATATCAGTGCTCAAAGCTTTTAGATTTTAATAATAATTTTCAAAAATTATCTCCTACTTTCTATTCCTAGCTTTAGTTTTAAGCACTCTTAATGATTTACAAGTCCCTGTCAAATCCTTTTTCATATTTATTTTGCATTTTCCATTAAAAAAAAGTGTGCCAACGAAATCATTCCCTACTTCTGTTGGTTTACGGTCTGGCCATGTACATTTTCAAGGCCGTAATTCAATTGAAATTATTTCTAAGCTTGGCATGAATTCCATAAGCTATCATTAGATCAAATGTTTAATATATCTCGCACACGTGGATTTAGGAATTACTGGGAGGCAATTTGCTATCAACACACTTATTAACTTGAGATTTTCAATTGGACCATTTTCTTAGAGCTAGTGTGCTACAATGTTTTATGATAGAAAGTCACTCAGGTAACAGGCAATGCTTTACGACCTCATTTCACACACATCCATCACAGTTCTAACTCTCATAGAGCTGTGCCGTAACACAAAAACGGATTTTTTTTCCTCCCCCTCCATATCGCAATAACTGCATAAGTCGTCTGGGGAGCGCGGTCTCCCTAGTGAGCAGTGTTTGGTATTAATGGAAATCAATTTTCCAATCTAAATTTTTTTTTCCATTGAACCCATAGTGCATTTATATTTACTGTTACTGGCTTATCACTCTATTAACTATTTGAGCCTGAAAACCTACTTTGAATGCAAAAAAAAAACCGAAGAATAAGAAAAAAATTAATTGAGATGAGATGAGATGAATTAAACAAACAAACACACGAATACAAATGTAAACACAAACACAAACACAAGTATCGTATTTATAACAGTAAAAATAAAAAGAAATTCCTTTTATTACTTTTTTATCAGCATGACGGTCTGTTTGACTATGTGCATGTCTGTCTGCCTGTCTCTGTTTGTCTGTCATACGTTTTGTATGATCAGTTGTTTGTGTATCTGTTGCAGCAATATGTGGGCAAAATGATTGACAGAAAAAACAATCAAAAAAAAAAACGGCAATGAGAAGCAAAAGTTTTATAGAAAAAAAAAAGAAAAACAAAAACTGATACGGATTGTATGAGTGAGGATTTTAAAATGTTGAAATAAATATTTTGAAAAAATGATTGCATTTGCAGATAATAAACGAATAATAAAAACACACACACACATAAGTAGAAATATCAAACCAAAAATATGAAAATGAAAACGATTTTTGAAATACCCAAAAGAGAAGGGAATAAGAGAAAATAATCCCTTTTTCAATAGATAAGTTAGTAGAGATCAGTTTATTGATAAACATTTTCAATTAAATGTAGACACAGTTACGATTAAGCGTTACAAAACAGCAGTTCTTAAAAAAAAATATTTATAAAATACAAAAAAACCAATTGAAAGAAAGCAAAAAGAAACGTTGAAGGAGGGACAGACTGAGAAGGAACTTAAAACCTTAGGATCCAAGCCTACTCCAGGAAATATGTAGATATAGGTTGTGTGGTGTAGTGAAGTTTCGAGTGCTTTTCAAATTTTAAACCTTCCGTTTCCTTTCAAAAAAAATCCATCAAGAAGCACCTCAACAGCAGCCGCAGAAGATAAACAACGAACCTCACAGGAACACCAGGCAGACCTCTTGGGCATGAGTCAAACAAACTCAATAAAAAGTAGAAATCACTAGTACACCCAATGTACGTATCAGTAAAGATAACTTTAGATATTGTACTACTGTACAGTCCCTCGAATGCCATGAGCTTGGCAATGCATTCATCCTTGAAGACAAAACAGTGATCTGAGAAGTCCTAAATATATACATCATAACCAGTTTTTTCAGCAAATAATTCAATGTGTGTGAAGATAAATTCGAATTTAAAAACCAAAGACGCAAACCCTTACTTTTAACAGCGCCACTTTTTGCCTCTAACAGAGTAAACTTTGCTATTAACAGAGTACTGTTAACTGTTATGCTATGTTCAGACATGCACTTATATTGAGTAAATCGCAATAAACGGCATTATTGAACTCAATATTTCATAATAAATTCATAAATTGTTATAATATTGATTAAAACTTGAAATACAGCACTGTCATAAGTACGTTCTGTGAGTATATTACAATATTCCGAACACTTTCTATTGATATTTGACAACTTAAATATCAACAACGGCAAACAAAACAAAAAACAACGAACAACGAACAAAACAAAAACAATGTTGTTGAAACAACCAGCAGTTTTGTTTACCAGCTGCCAAATGAATATTGAATAAGCAGCTGAACTGCGTATATTGTTATGTTTAAACACTTAAAATATTGTAATCAATAAACCGAATATTGACTCAATAAAAGTGCATTTTTTTTTTTTTAAACCAGCACTCAGGGGATGGCCCCTACTCATGCAGTGCATTGTGCGGGTTTAAGAAAATAGATTATAGGAAGGTGGAAAGAGGGAGTAGTGTTTGTGAACATTTGATTTAAATTTACCAATATCGTAACTGACGGGAGCACAAGCGAGCAGTGCGGGCAAAAAATGAATTTTCTCTGTAATGCATTGTGCGGTTCACTGGACAATCAACCACAAAAGGATGTGGTCTGCGAGAGGTACGAGTACCACGTAAAAATATGTGATTATCGGGAACCAAGCCCCTTATCTCTCGAGAACACCTCCCATTATAGTACCGATAGAACAATGAAACACACGCCACATTGCGACGATGCTCCAACGAATCAATTGAGTTGGATACCCTACTGTCATTAATAAGCGCCTTCGCCCTCTCCTGAACGCGGTCGAGAAGCTTCAAAATAGACTTTGAAGCACCGGCTCATACATGAGAGTTGTACTCCATCCTAGGTCGGATAAAGGTCCTGTAAATAGTAAGAAGGTCGGATGGAGTGAACTATTTTCTGCACCGTTTGAAAAAACCAAGGCACTTGAATGCTTCCTTCGACACTCGAAAAATGTGATCGTTCCAACGAGCATCACAACTAATTCTCATGCCCAGAACATCAAGAGCATCCGCCTCCTCATGTCTGAACATAATATTAAACAGTGGCAATAAGCATATTAATCTTCTAATTTGCAATTATTGCAGACTATTTACATAAAATATAAATCTCATTATGATCCTGTTTATTATTTGAGAACAAATTTGTTGAAATGTAAAGGATGGTTGGTGAGGGATGAAGGATGCAAATTTACAAAATTCTCAAAATTATTCCCGCTAATACTACGGTTCGAAAGAGAACCCTCTGGAATACCATTTCCATATAGTCTGTAAGGTGTACTATTTCTTATACGTTCCAAAAAGGTCACTGACCTTGCTGATTATATTAAGAAGCTTTGGAACCTTTCTTTGCATATGGTATGGTACTCATAGGCCTAAAGTATTTCCCAAAATTAGCTCCTAAACAAGTGGGCTTGTTCAGATGGAATATGTTAAATAGCTAACAGTGCTCTGTTAAGGAAAAATTTTGTTCTGTTAAGAGGACATTTTGCTGTGTTAACGCCAAATGTGGCGCTGCTAAAATTTATGGATTGCGTCTTGGATTTTTAAATTCGAATTTATCTTCACACACATAATAATTCAATAAAAAATAATGAAAAATTTTATTTTAAGAAGTGTCATTACTTTTATCACTCAGTGTACTACATATACTACAGTATATATAACACCACCATCTATAATAGAAATTGAAAGTTAAATTCATTGCTTGTTTGATACACTTATTCCCAGATTAATTTTAGGTTGTTCTCATTTTGGGATAACTGTGCTTAGTTTTTTTCTTTTTCTCTATTTTTTCTGATGATAAATATTAAAAATACCCGCAGGTAAAGGCATGAGTAGCTTCATTTAATTCTCTACTAAATTATTTACAGAGATTGACTGGCGGCTGTGGTCTGTCTGTCTGTACAACATGAGATGAACTGAGCTCAGCTTATTTTAGTTTTTTCCCAGCATCATCTGCTCATTTTAATTTTTTTTTTGTTCGTTTTTTTCCTATTTTATTTTTAGATTTTAAATGTGAACCATATTTAAGGGAAATTGGGTTAAAAAACAGAAACAGAAGAAGAAAAAAAAAACCAAAAAAATTAAAAAAAAAAATAAATGTGAGATTTTTTTCATTTTTTTTTTTTTTCATTTGATTTGATTTGAAAACATCCAACAGAACTGTTGTTGTTAATGACCACCATGATGGTGTGTTAGTTTAACTGTAATCATCATCACTTTGTAAGCGTTGCTGCTGCTATCTGTTGTAGAGGCATCTTATCTGCTACTCATTATATGCTGGTGCATAGGCCTCTTTAGTTAGACTGTGACCTTTTAGTGGATGTGTGTGTATGTATGCTTATTTTAGTCACTGTGTCTTAACGTAAAAAGTGCGTCAGTTTTAACAAATTACGAACCAAATAAAGGTTGTGAAACCGAAAAAGAAAAAAAATTCTTTTACGGTTTTCCAGCTGAAAATGGCAAATGTTACCAGCTACAAAGGCATTTAAAAGATGTTTTTTTTGTAATATTTTAAAGTTTTAATATTAAAAATGATTTATTTGTAGGCTTTTAAACAATAATTATTACAGATTATTTTAAAAAACCTTCACACATGAGAAATATCAGTTGAGTTATATAGTATGTGTTCACTTTGTTGTCATAAAGAGCAAGATCTAGAGAATTTTCATATATTTTTGGCCAAAAATCGATTTTTTCAAAATTCAAAATCTTCAGTCTCAAAATTATTCCAGTTATCCACTACCACGGTTAGAAAAGAGGACCCTCTGGACCACCAATTGCATATAGTCTGTATGGTTTACTATTTCTTATATTTCTTATATGTTCCAAAATGGCCACTGATCTTCTAGAGAATTTTCCAGCAAAAAAATTTATATTTTCAAAGCCAATTTTCTCAATACCATATCACTTTATAGGTGACTATGTTGCTGATTATATTAAGAGGCATTGCAAACTTCCTTTGCATATAGCATGGTACTCAGACCTAGAGTTTTATCCAAAATTAGCTCCTAAACAAGTGGACTTGTTCAAATGGATACTGTTAAAAAGTTAACAGTGCTGTGTTAAGTGCAAATTTTGTTCTGTTAAGAGAAAATTTTGCTAGTTTAACGCCAAATGTGGCACTGCTAAAATTTATGGTTTATGTCTTGGATTTTCAAATTCGAATTTATCTTCACATACATTTTAACAATGATCTTTAGTATAATCGATCCAATACTAACTTACCGAAGAAGCTATTTTATCAATATGTCTCCTCCATGTAAGAGCATAGAAGTACTTTTTATGCCTACATGTGGCTTTATCAATGCGTATTTGGGGTACATTTCTGGCTTTTGTATTCTGTTAGAAATCTTGTCGAAGCAAATGATTCGCAGTATATTGAAGACTCTTGCAGATCTTGTGTAATTTTCACATCTCTTGACGTTTATGATGAAAATTTAGATTCTCATTCAATTGACAGTGATGCTGATTTCTAGTTTACACGTGTACGTACATACATAAATAATTAGTCATTACAACCCTTTAGTTAGTGACCTTGGTTCTCATCAGAGATCAGCAATGAATCGTTTTTCCGCTACTCATAAGCACTCATGCAATTTTGAGTATGAGTGAATCAACAGAATTGAAATTCAACTACTCTGATTCATTCGTACTCGCTACAGCATTGATTTATAAGTATAGGTTGCAATGAGTATGAGTACAACGTTGACATCAAACTCACAACATTCGAAATGTGTTTGATTCATACGCCTACTCATTCTGATTCATAAATTTAGAAAAATACTTATAATACTTATAAGTGATTCGAGTGGCTCGAATCATTCATCAAAATTTACAGCCTTTGTTATTGTTGCATATACAAACAAAGAAGAAAGGAAAGACAAAGACAACAAGCAAAGCATACATACAATCTTCTTGTGAGTATAGTAGTGTTCGTACGCGAATCATACTTATTTTGTGCTTCGTGTAAATGTTAAGTAGAGACGAGTCGAAGTCAATAACATCATGCGTATTGTTAAGTATGAATACGATGAGTACTTCCAACTTTGAGTATGAGTAGTAAGAGTATCATATTAAAATAAGTATTAATGCGTATAAGTATCAGAAATAATAAGTATGACTCGAATCTACTCATCGTTTTGAATACTCGTTGCTGATCTCTGGTTCTCATACCACTTATGTTGTGTGTGTTAATTTTATACATGAATGGCTGGACCGACAGTTTAAAGACGATGCCGAACAACAGACTCTTGAGAAACTTTTTCATGGCAATTTTATTTTTGCCAGAAATCTCTTGACAGGAAGTCGCCGAAGAAATATTTTTCCTTACTTTTTTTTTCGCTGGAGATGTCTGATCTCGGGATTTAAACCGTGACCTTACGTCTAATAAAACAATACACTACTTATTAGACTACGATGTCACAAAATTTCTAGTTTTAGTTTCATTAATCAAGTATTTCCAGCTAAACAGCTCATTGACAAATTCTAGGATGGCAGGGTTGCCAACTTTCATTACCTAGAAAAAACACTTTTTGTGAAAATAAAAAACGCCGAAGAAACTTTCTCATGTAGTCATACGTTTTACCAAGAATTTTCGCTTCCTAACCTGCTTAGCCTGTCTATGGCGGTCGCGAATGTTATTACACTATATGTAGCGTCCTTACGAGACTTCCTAAATGGTTTAAAGATCCTTATCATTTTAAATATCTGTGGAATGAAAAGTTTCTTAAAAATCTGTCTTTAGCTTGTAGGTTCCGCTGCTAATGAATAAAACACAACATAAGTGGTGTGAGAAACTAGGTTGTAAGCCTGGCTAAAGTCGAATTAAAGAAGTAAATGGGACTTGGAATACTGTGAACAGGCCCAGGGAAGTAGGGGAAACAAATATTCCTTTGGATTAGAAAAAAAAGGACTTCTTTTTATGATTTCAAACCAATGTTATAGCATAAATTAATTAAAAACAAGTGAAAAAATAATTTTTTTATTTTTAAAACAGAAACAAAATATTACATCCCAATAAGCTATGAATGAATTTTAAGCACTTAAGCAATAATTGATTAGCTTTTAAATTCCCATAAAACCTCCTACGCATTAGCCTAAAACCATTGCGAAAAAAAATAAAAATTAGAAAAAAAGTATTAGAAAAACAAACAAACACACAAACAGCGTAAATGTAATTAACAAAACGATACGTTTTGATTAAAATTAATTATTCTAAATGCTGCTACCGGATTTGGTGATTTTTATTAATGTTTACGGTTGTTTGTTATTGTTACTGTTGTTGTTGTTGTTGTTTATATTTAAAGGCAATTTGTTTATATTAGAATTAGACGCGGAGTAATTTTTTCTTTGTTTGTTTTTGTTTTTGTTTAAATTTTAATTTCTATTAAATTAATTGAATTTGATTAAAGAATGAAAATTTAATAACATTTCGCTGCGTTACGCGATTTACTTTAATTTAATTTTAATTAAACACTGACTAACATCCATGCCAAATACAGTCAACCCTACCATAACGCGGTGAGTGTGTACTGCGATATAAGAAACTCAGATTTAACCGTACAAACCAGTCTAATTCGTAGCGCGTTCTATGGAAACCTCGCTATAAGAAACTCGGAATTAGTAGTAGAAAATCACATCATTCGTACCGCGTTATATGGAGACCAAGAAATACAAAAGAAAATAGAAATTATAAATGATTTTGGATTGAATTCAAGAGTTCATATAAGGATTGAAACAAAAACTAAACTAGACAACTGTTTTCCAACAAAAATAAGAAAGACTTTTGAAAAATTATGTAATTTTTCAACATTCATCCTCTCACTGTCAGATATGAGTCGCCTAACTTGTCGTTTTTTTTTTTTTTTAATGAGAAAAATGTCTTCCTCACTTGGTTCATCTTCACATGGGTTTGTGATTGTAGCTTTTTTTGCGAACTCCACTAAAACGTCTGTATATAGGGAGTTAAGCAATTTCTTAACTCTTTTTTAAACTTTGCGTTGCGTACTGTTAAACCACAAATTAAGCAGCAAAACGCTGAATGAACGTACAGCGTAGAAACATTTTTGGGAAGACTTGGTCACCAACAGAACGTATGGACTAGGGTGGTTTTAAAAAATCGATGTCGGATTTTTTGGGGGCACCCCCCTAAAATGTTTCATTTTGTTAGATTTTACGATTGCCAAAGTTTGAGCACAATTGGAAGATGTTAACCCGTGCCACTGGGACCTCAAGTTTTGAAAATCTCGATTTTTGGCAGTTTGGCGACTTTGCCGACCCATATCTCGGGAACGGTTTAATATATTTGCCCGTGTTATACATCAAACTGAAGTCGATACTGTTTATAATATTTTATATGGAATAAAAAATACGTAAATAGTACTAAATTCGAGATAATGAACCCAAATGTCCCTAAAAACGTGACTAGGTACGAAGAAGAGCGCAGATGGAACCTATTGTGAAAAAACCCATTTTCCTTCCTATATTATCAATTATTGGAATGAAAACAATTATGTATTTAAAAAATCAAGTATAATAAATGCCTTTTTCATTCAAGGGACTGACATAATGTGGTTTTGGAGCTATCTGGATACAGCTGACGGCATCTGCTGACTACTTGTAGAACGTATTGTTTTTGTTGCTCGTCCTTTGTAAGTAATTAGTTGTAATCTGTAATGAGCTTGACTCCTCGCTCTACCATGTCGTTCACAACTTTCAAGTTGTTTACCATCCTTTGCCCCTCCTGGTAGTTGATGTTCTGCTGCCAAGTTGCAGGATCTTTTTTCAGAAATTCGGTGTTAATGTTTAATCTCTTAAACAACAGATAAGTCTCATTTGTAATTAGGGCTGGGAGACATTTTTCTAAGAATTTCGGCAGCTGTTTTTTTTTTTTAGTTTGGGTCGCATATTTCTGGAGCACTTCTCATTTTCTTCTGCTTGGGGTCGCCAGTGGTACAGTATGTGAGTCTAAAATTAACGGTATACCATAGCAAACATATTTAAATGAAATGAGATTCCAAACTACAAATATTTGTCCATAATAACCAATAATAATACGAATAACGCATCGTCGCTCTCAGGGGTACCTAGTCACGTTTTTAGGGACATTGGTTCTATTTTTTCGGTTTCAGTACTAGATGCGTATTATTGTGTAGAATATAAAATATTATAAACAGTATGGCCTTTAATTTGATGTATGACACGGGCAAATAGCTTTTATGGATCGCCGAAGTCGCAAAACTGCCGAAAAATCGAGATTTTCTAAACTTTGAGGCCCCAGTGGAACGGGTTAACATATTCCCATTGTGCTCAAACTTTGACAATCCTAAAATCTGACAGAAAGAAACATTTTAGGGGGGTGCCCCCGAAAAAATTCCGACATTTTTTTTTTACCATATGAGATAAAACCACCCTAGTATGGACTGTAAAAGAGCTCTAAGGTTACTGAAACCGACGTCGTAGACGGCTATGAGATAAGCCAGCTGTGCTTATGTTAAACCCTCTTGCAATATCAAGTTACTAGAGTCATTTATAGGCTGTGCGAAAGGAACTTATGGGATGTTGTTGAACGGAAACCGCATTATAGGAGGGCTGTCGCAGTTTCAGCTTCGCGTTATATGGAAACCGCGTTCTGGGAGTACTGCGTTATAGGAGGGCTGTCGGAATTTCAGCTGCGCGTTATATGGAAACCCCGATCTGAGAGTATCGCGTTAAAGGAGGGCTGTTGCAATTTCAGCTCCGCGTTATAGAGAAACCGCGTTCTGAGAGTATTGCGTTATAGGGGGCTTGACTGTACCTGATCACCTTCCTCCACTCTTTCTCACCTCTTGTAGTGTTTTATTATTAACTGTTAAATTAGTATTCGTTCGAAATAAAACATGTGCGTGTGTGGTTTAAATTCTGTCTATAAAAACAAAATTTAGTACTCACTTGTATCGCGTATTAAATTTAATATAAATATTTATCTTTCTTTATTTAGCAAATGAAACAAACGAAAAAAAGGGAAGGGAAGGCAAGAAAAGAAAAATAAACGAAATAAAAATTTAAATTATTTTAAACAATTTATTAAAAACTTTTGTTTTCTACCGCATATAAAGGGTCCGCCAAATAACTTTTTTTTTTTGAAAACGCTTTAAAAAAACTACTGAATATTTTCTCAAATTTCTTATTTTATTTGAAAGTACAATTCTTCCGGTTAATAATGGAAAATAATTTCATTCAAATGACTGCCTCGGCTGTCTCGGCTGCGATCGACTTACAGAAGATGCCGATTTTGGCAAAAAAAATCATCTTTTCAGATGAAACTCATTTTGATATTGGCGGGTATGTAAACAAGCAAAATTGTCGCATTTGAGGCACAGAAAACCCGCAGGCATACATTGAAAAGCCGACGCACCCAAAACGAGTCACTGTTTGGTGCGGATTTTGGTCCAGAGGCATAATTGGGCCACCTCGGAGCTGCGATTTGACATCGTTGGACTATTATTTGTGGGGTGCCGGTAAAGATAAGTGTTACGCCGACAAGCCAGAGACAATTGGTGCTTTAAAGGACAATATTCGTGAAGCCATTGGTGAAATACAGCAGCACACAATCGATAACGTGCTTAAAAATTGGACCGATCGTGTAGGCTACTGCATGGCCCTCGGCTGGCCATTTGAATGAAATTATTTTCCATTATTAACCGGAAGGATTGTACTTTCAAATAAAAAAAGAAATTTGAGAAAATATTCAGTAGTTTTTTTAAAGCATTTTCAAAAAAAAAAATTATTTGGCGGACCCTTTACCACCGATGTACGATATATGCGGTATGTTCATAGATTTTGTTATTTAAACTTGAAATTGCAAGAATTTTCTTTGTGATCTTATACCAACACCCCCCCCCCCCCCTTTGGTTCTCCTTCCTCATTCTCTCACTCTCTCTCTCTATTTTTTTTTTTGCATTTGAAGTCTATTATCTTCAATGGAAAACACGGCAAATATTTTTTTTGTTTTTGTATCACTAAAAAGAAAGAGTAGGAGAGTAGAGAACATAAGCGTATTTGTGTGTTTGTTTTGGCATAGGTGTTGGTATAAAAAAAAACTGTTCAAACACGTTCTGACTGTAGAAGTTCAAGTACACTGAGTTTGGTAAACAAGACACACATACACACACACAATAACAACACTTTGTTTATAGAAATTAACGGAATTTCTTACTATTTTTTCTATCTTTCATTCTCTCTTAAATACTTGAATGTTTTTAAGTTGATGTCAAGGCTGGCACTTGTGCATTATTTTTGCAATGTTCAGTACAAGACGCATTACGCTTTTTATTAGAATTTGCAAATCTTAGTATTAAGCTTGATTCAAATGATTTGAAGAACATTCTTGTAATAAAAACTTTTCCTCTAATGCTGTACAGTATTCCCTCGATTTACGTTGTAGAATGTTCCGGAAAAAGACGACGTAAATCGAAACGACATAAATCGAATTTCATATTGCTCATACTACAAAGGAGTATGTTTTTAACAAGGAACTTAAAAAAGTTACAGTAATCTTTCGATTTACGTCACAGTTGGTTCCAAAAAAAGGCGACGTAAATCGAATGACAACGCAAATCGAAGTTGAAGGGAACAAAATTTTTGACGACGTTAATCGAAACAACGTAAATCGAGGGAATACTGTATACGATACGTTGAATTTCAAAACACTGTTTTAAAACTAATCAAAGGTTATCTAAAAGTACAACATTGTGCCGCCGACTTCTTACATTACCAAAAAAAAACCAAGAAAATTGAAGTAGAAAACAACCAGGATTGTAATCCTCAGTAAAGTAATGGGCCACTCGTGGAAAAAGTGACATAAAATTGTTACTTAATTAGTTATTACAACCCATTAGTCAGGATTACAACCTAGCTCCTCAAAGCACTTACAACAAACTACAAATGTTTGAGAAACTTTTCATTGGTAATTTTATTTGACTCTCAGAGTTTTTGCCAGAAGACTGTTGTTGAGAGGATGTCACCGAAGGAGATATTTTTTTTGTATTTCGTTTTGTTTGAGAGTCAGCTTTTAAGGTTTCAACATTGTCTAATAAGCATAATAAACACCTTACCTGCTGGACTGCCACCCTATTAGCCAGATCAGTAACTTTCTCATTTCCGATCAGTTCTTGATGACTTGGTATTCAAGTCCTGCCTAGAATAATTGTTAAACGACTTCTTAAAATTCCGGAAGAGACCTTGATCTCAAAATACTGGAAGCTATTGCCTTAATTGTTATTTGACTGCCAGTAAAGATATTGAAATTCTACAAGCCACTTGTCTGTCATTGGACCAAATCATCATACATTCCTTAATCGGACGTATCTTCGCTTGAAAAACCCGTATTTTATACCAGTACCCGAAGGCATAGTTTGATTTCTTCTTTGTAGAAGTTCGGAACTGTCCCTACCTCCATATCTAGTGTCATTATTGTAGATCCACTGATCTTGTATCAGAGTGATTCTGTTGGACAACTCTGTGTTAAACGAATATCCATTCAGTATCCTTTCCATTACGAGAATTCATACATACCTTTTTGTAAATAAATTACAGGTTCCAAAGGGAATCAATAAGGTGTCCTTTTTCTTTAAACAAAATATGTTGAGTATCCTCTTTCAGCATCACAACTAAGAATTGGTCCTCTAAGCGCAATAAGATAATGTACATATGTGAAGAAAAATTCGAATTTGAAAATCCAAGACGCAATCCATAAATTTTAGCAGAGCAAAATTGTCCCTTAACAGAACACTGTTAACTGTTTATTAGTATCCATCTGAACGAGGTCACTTGTTTAGGAGCTAATTTTGGGAAATATTCAAGGTCTATTAGTACCATACATGCAAAGGAATATAAAGTATATAAAGTGATACGGTATTGAGAAAATTGGCTTTGAAAATATCAATTTTTTGATTGAAAATTCTCTAGAAGATCAGTGGCCATTTGGGAAAATATAAGAAATAGTACGTATAAGAATAGACAGACTATATGCAAATGGTAGTCCAAAGGGTCCTCTTTCGAACCGTGGTAGCGGAATAATTCCGTTATTCAGCCCCACCAACCATCCTTTACATTTCAACACTTTTGTTCAGTAATAATAATGATCATAATGAGCATTATATTTTATGTCAATAGTCTGCAATAATTGCAAATTAGTAGAATAATCCATTATTGCCACTGTTAAACAGTTGATAGTGCTCTGTTAACAGCAAAGTTTACCCTGTTAGAGAGAAGTGGCGCTGCTAAAAGTGCGGGTTTGCGTCTTTGGTTTCTAAATTCGAATTTATCTTCGATGCCCATTTTAACTAACCAGTCTGAAGGAACATACATCTTCAAAGTGGTGTTGGTTATCCACGTTGTAGGAGTTTTAAAAATGTTACTTTTTAATTGTTTTTCTTCCTTGTATTATTTCTTAGCATTTTGTTTCCATTTAAACAGTCCAAATGTTTATTGGCACAGATAATTTAAAAAAAATTTCTTTATTCATCATATAAATCCTTCGTTAACACCGTAAGTTATGCTTTAAAAAAAAATCTTTGCCTTACTTGTAAACAATTTGGTTTGATTTTTGCCACTCATACACACACACTCACTGTTTTTATTTAATTTTTTTGTTTTTGTCTCTCAACTCCTGTTAAACCGCAACAATAACAACCAACCGACATGTTATTAGTTTTATTACAATTGAAT
Source organism: Sarcophaga caerulescens (assembly GCA_927399465.1). NCBI lineage: Eukaryota > Metazoa > Arthropoda > Insecta > Diptera > Sarcophagidae > Sarcophaga > Sarcophaga caerulescens. The sequence continues at coordinate 105,804,644 of OV656872.1, read as the reverse complement.
TATTTGTTATTGTATTGTTTTTATTAATTTGCCTCTCTATTTACAAAAAAAAAAAAGAAGAACCCAACAATAATTTGCGGTTTAACAATTTTGTTAGTGTATTTTGTTATTGTAATTCACGTGTATTTATGCAAAAAACACAGAGAGAGAGAGGGTGGCAAATAACAAATGCTTACTAATTAAAAACGCACACACACTCACACACTTATGCAACACATGCATACGAAGGATTTAAAAGCACAAAAACCTGAATGGGTGGTTTGTTGTTGGAGGTATGGATGGATGTAATGTGTGTATTGTAGCATGCTGTTGATTTTAATAATGAGTTGAGTATTCGATAGAAAAACAGTTGTACGGTGAGAAAAAGTAAGGAAGGGAGAGGAGGGGAGGTTTCATTGTTTTCTAATGATTTGTTATTAAACATTTATCATATGCAAATCATACGTTTAAAAACGGTGAAAAAAAAGAGAAAAAAGAAAAGGAAAACAATAAAAAAATAAAATTTAAATAAAATTGTGGGTGGAATATTTATGAGTGGGGGAAATGAATAAACGAAACTTGGCAGCAGCAGAGCTTATGCCTCATAGTTGTAATAGTGTTAGTAGTAGTAGTAGTAGTAGTAGCAGTTGTAGTACTTGTAGTTGCTAAATAAATACGCATTTGGCATAGCAATGTTTTTTTATTCTGTCACTGTTGTTGCAATCGTATTGTAAAAACACCCGTAACAATAAAAGCGTATAAAAGTGTGCTCGCTGTGTACGTGTGTAGTTAATTTAATTTTTGTTTTGTTTTGTTGCATATAAAAAAGAAAATATTACGATGATCAACACTCATATATAGTACATCATGTGCATTGTATCTATTAGAGAGCGGCGTTATAAAAATAACACAATAGTAATACAATAATAATAACAATAACCATCACTAGAAATGAAAAAGTTCAATTTGTTATTGTATTTCACAAGGGCTTTTAAATAAAGTACCATACTTCACCCGTTTATTCCACCTGCAGAATTACCCGCACAATGAAAGTTAACATATGTACTGTATGTACACTCCTGTGTATTTATTGAAATAACAAAAGAAAATTTTTTATTTTGAATTTTTTTATTGTTTTTCAATTATTTTCAAATATGCAATGCTAATGATAATAGAAATTCATAACAAATAATATTTACTTATTTAAATATGTACATATGTGTATGTTTAACTGCTACTAAACAATTTATATTTTTAATTTCGCCTTTAACAGCAGAAACAACAGAAACACATGATTTGGGTGAAAAGCTAAATTGTAATCCTAACTGAAGGGTTTAGTTAAATCCGATTTAAGTTAAATTTATAATGAAAATTTTAATATTTTATTTATGTGAAGATAAATTCAAATTTAAAAACCAAAGACGCAAACCCACAGTTTTAGCAGCGATACTTCTTGCCTCTAACAGGGTAAACTTTGCTATTAACAGAGCACTGTTAAGTGTTTAACAGTGGCAATAGTAGATTATTCTTCTTCTACTTTGCAATTATTGCAGACTATTGACATAAAATTTATAATTCTCATTATGATCATTATTATTTGTGAACAAAAGTGTTGAAATGTAAAGGATGGTTGGTGGGAGTGGTGGACGGAAACTATCCCACCATCACGTTTCGAAAGAGAATCCTCTGGACTACCATTTGCAATATAGTCCGTATGTTGTACTATTTCTTATATGTTCCAAAATGGCCGCTGATCTTCTAGAGAATTTTCGTATATTTTTGGCTAAAAATCGATTTTTTCAAAATTTAAAATCTCAACACTCAAAATTATTCCATCTACCCCACTACCACGGTTCGAAACAGGACCCTCTGGACTACCATTTGCATATAGTCTGTGTGGTGCACTATTTCTTATATGTTCCAAAAATGACCACTGATCTTCTAGAGAATTTTCAATCTGAAAATTGATAGTTTTAAAGCCAATTTTCACAACACCATATCACTTTATATGTGACTATGTTGCTGATTATATCCCTCAGTTGTTTTGCATTCTAAGGTACTGATGTATGCTGACGACGTTAAAATATTTAACACTTTTAACAATGTTTATGGATTCGATCTACTTCGTGCTGACTTTTGCAGTTTTTATAAGTTTAAAAGTGTAAGCAGATGACATTTTATAGACACTCAAAGGTTGATACCTTCTATTGCATTGAGAATGCTGTTTTGGATAAAGTTAAAACTATTTTGGACCTTGGTATTCTATTGGATCACAGACTCAACTTTCGGGATAACATATCCATGATCGTGAATAAAGCTTATGGCATACTTGGTTATATGAAACGCTGGTCTAAGGAATTTGTTGTTCCTTATTTAACTGAAATGTTATTTATATCTCTTGTCCGGCCTATCCTAGAGTATGGTTCTATCATATGGGACCCTTGTTATGCCGTTATTAGAAATAGCATTGAGTCAGTGCAAAAATAGTTTTTAATTTTCTGTTTACAAGGTCTTGGTTGGAACTCCTATGAATTACCGCCATATCGGAGTAGACTAGCTTTGATTAAACTGCCAACCCTTAAAAGTCGTCGTTCCATGATGAGTACCCTTTTTATTCTGGTATTAATACGAGGAGATGTTGATTCAGAGTTCCTGCTCAGTCGATTGAAATTCAATATTCCTGTGCGACCTACACGCAATTTTGAACTGCTATCACTGAATTATTACAGATATGACTATGAAAATAATGATTCCTTTAGACGAGCCTGTAAAACCTTTAATGAATGCTACCAAGTAGTTGATTTCTCGGAGTGTAAAGAAGTTTTAAAGAAAACCCTAACTATATTTTTGAATTGTTAATATAAAGTTCTTGTTGAATTAATGTAAATCTGTATTGTATTTGTTGTATATAGTCAGTAAGGATATATTGTATCTATTGACATTAAATAAAGAGGCTTTGGAACCTTCCTTTGAGTATGATATGGTACTCATAGACCTAGTATTTGTCCTAAAATTAGCTTCTAAACAAGTGGACTTGTTCAGATGGATACTGTTGAATAGCTAACAGTGCTCTGTTAAGAGCAAATTTTTCTCTGTTAACGCCAAATGTGGCGTTACTAAAATTTATGGTTTGCGTCTTGGATTTTTAAATTCGAATTTATCTTCACACACATAAATATTTTTGGCTTAACAAACCACATCATAAAACACAACCAATTTCCTTTTTCTTTTTTTGAGGCAATTAAACCTCGTTTAATATAATTTTTCTTTGTTGATTGTAACAATAACAACCAATTAATAATAATTCCTAGATATGTGAAACGTGGATCTTGGATTTCATGGCATTGTTATATACTCGTACTCTATACGTATGTACGTACGTAAATATTTGTAACGATTGTTGTCGTTTTAAATTGAAACTAAAATGGCAGAAAATTAAAAACACTTTTTTAAACATTTAAGTACGACTCACTTACAAAAGATGCCGTATACATACACACAGATGTGTGTAACGGTTCTTTGGAGTTTGTGTAGGCCAAATTCCGAAATTTATGTTATGGCTGCCGCCTGTACGCTCGTATGCTTATAGCATTTGGAAGTGTGTGTGTAAAAAGTAGAAAAAAACAAATTTCTTTTGGCGACCGACATTCAATACATTTGTTTTGGATTGCCTTGTTGTATTGTATTGGATTGTAATGCAACAACAACTACAGCAACAACAACAACAACTGCAACAATACATTTGTAATTTATCTTGCTTTAGTTGTAGTCGAGTGTGGTGATCTTATCTCCTACGCTTCATAAATTAATTGAAAATGAAATTGTTACAGTTTTTTAAACACACCATCACCACCACCACCACCTCACTCACTCTACTCCACTACACTACACTCTCAACTCAACTTAGCTTGAAGGCAATACAAATAAATTAAGGAAAAAAAAGTGTGCAAAAAAAGGAAAAATTATTGGAAGAAATATTTTATGAAAATCCAGATACAATTTGCAAACTAAAAAACTATTGCTTTAAAAAAAAGCAAAAACAACAAGAAAAAAAAATTGAAAAAATAAATTCTTAATTGGTTATGTATCTCCATTACAGTGTTGTATACGTACTCGAGTTTTCCTGTTTCAATGTCCGTCTGTCTGGTGGCATAAAACTCTGTCTCTCTATCACTCTATCCTCTCTATCTGGTAATACAAGCGGGAGTTGTTGTTGAGTGTTACGGTTTTTAATATTTTTAAAAGCTTTTCAATTGCGATTTTGTGGGATTTACAGTTTTTTTTGTTTTTGTTTTCATGTTGTTTTTCTTATTACTACTTTCAGTTTGTCTGGTTTCCGATCTGGTAATTTTTGATTTTTATTTTTTCACTCCAGCTGAACTGAATAAAACCGCCATTACCATCACTACCTTGGTTATGTGCCACGGCATATTCAAATCACATTTCCTCAATAATTTTTCTTTTTTTCCTCTTTTTTTTTTGTTTCTGTTTTGAATTTTCATTGACAATTTAAACATTTTTTTTCAGTTTTTCTGTTTTTTTTTGTCGGGCATTATTTTCATGGCTTATTTCATTTTGCATTTTTAATCTGATGATGTCAATGTGTCACTGGGTTAATGGTTTGATTTCTAAAAACTGTTGCAAAATTCAATACTTTTGGGCATACGTACGTTAGACAATCGCTGCAAATCAAATCCAATTCAATTCAATTGAAATTCAATTGATTAGAGATTTGCTATTGGCTAGTATAACCAATGCTGGCATTTATTCACTCACATTCTATATGAGAGATTTAATTTAATTAAATTAAATGCCCTGCATTGTAATCGAATAGTTACAAAAATATTATGTTACAAATACAAAAACAACATCAACAACAAAAAATTTTAAATTTTTTCTAAACCTAGGCGTATGATTAATATTAATTGTGAAGTATTTAAGGGAAAATTCTGTATAACTTGGCTTACAAATAAATTATGGGCAAATTTTAAACGTATTTTTAAAGCCAAGATATTAGGCTTCCAATGCAATTATAAAATAATTTCAATACGGCTTTCAAAAATTAAGAAAATTGTTATGAAAATGTCAAATTACATCAAAATATTGATTTTGTTTAATCTCCTGCTTAAGAATAATATCGTTGGGAGATGAAAACAAGGTCTAACGTTCAAGTTTTATAGAGTATTTCATTTTAAAGTGTATTTCTTTTAAAAGTCTTAAATATCTTCGAAAAACGTGTTACAATTGTTGTCGCTACTACTGCAATTACTGTTAAGAAGCTATTGAAGAGATCATATTTATTTAAGTCTGTAACGCTTAGAGTTCATAGCAATCGTTTGGCAATAAGGCTCAGTGCCGTCTCCAGCTGAAATACTATACTACACAGTAACCTTACACGAGTGCACATTATACACAGAATTTCTGTACCCTAGAAAAAATAGTTCTATTCGTTTAACAACGATTTTTCAATAACAACAATTTTCTATAGGAAATTTATCGATAACAAGAATTTACTATAGGAAATTTGTCGATAACAATAATTTACTATAGAAAATTTGTCGATAACAACAATTTACTATAGGAAATTTGTCGATAACAAGAAAATCTATAGAAAATATTTCGATAACAACAATTTACTATAGAATATATTTCGATAACAACAATTTTCTATAGGAAATTTTTCGATAACAACAATTTTCTATGGAAAATATTTCGATAACATTTTTCTATTAGAAATTTGTCGATAATAACAATTTACTATAGAAAATTTGTCAATAACAACAATTTTCTATAGAAAATATTTCGATAACAACAATTTTCTATAGAAAATATTTCGATAACAACAATTTTCTATAGAAAATATTTCGATAACAACAATTTTCTATAGAAAATATTTTGATAACAACAATTACTAACAATACTATAGAATATATTTCAATAACAACAATTTTCTATAGGAAATTTGTCGATAACAACAATTTTCTATAGAAAATATTTCGATAACAACAATTTACTATAGAATATATTTCGATAACAACAATTTTCTATAGGAAATTTTTCGATAACAACAATTTTCTATGGAAAATATTTCGATAACATTTTTCTATTAGAAATTTGTCGATAACAACAATTTTCTATGGAAAATATTTCGATAACATTTTTCTATTAGAAATTTGTCGATAATAACAATTTTCTATAGAAAATATTTCGATAACATTTTTCTATTAGAAAATTTTTATTAGGAAATTTGTCGATAACAACAATTTTCTATAGAAAATATTTCGATAACATTTTTCTATTAGAAATTTGTCGATAATAACAATTTACTATAGGAAATTTTTCGATAACAACAATTTTCTATGGAAAATATTTCGATAACATTTTTCTATTAGAAATTTGTCGATAATAACAATTTTCTATAGAAAATATTTATAAATTCAAATTATATATATTATTTTGACCTGTTCCCTTGATAATCCAATCAATAAAATATTCTAGCTCGAGGTCAATTTCTTAATTATCAATTTTCTTTATTATATATCAATATTTCGATATCCATCGGATATCATCTTCAGGATTCCAAAAAGAGAGTAGCAATATCTAAAATATAAACATTATCACTGCTCGCTATCACATCTAATATTGAATTAAGAAATTGACCTCGAGCTAGAATATTTTATTGATTGGATTATAGAAAATATTTCGATAACATTTTTCTATTAGAAAATTTTTATTATGAAATTTGTCGATAACAACATTTTTCTATTAGAAATTTGTCGATAACAACAATTTTCTATAGAAAATATTTCGGTAACATTTTTCTATTAGAAATTTGTCGATAATAACAATTTACTATAGAAAATTTGTCGATAACAACAAAAGTTTACACGGAATTTCTGTACCCCAGAAGCAATAGTTCTATTCGTTTAGGTCGCCACATACGCGATAAGACTCAAGACTCGAGACTCAAAGTAGATGACCGTAGGTTAATTGCCCATGGTGGTTAACGGTAAGAAGCTGGTACACTGCCTGCACTTTGTAAGAAAGCCGAGAGTATCTTTCTTCTCCTCAGATCCATAAATCTTGCAAAAGTCATTCGAGTAAATGAATAATTTATCAACAAGCCTTTCATGCAGTAAAATGATCTGTGATAGCTTTATGCTCCTTAAGGAAATAGTAATATTAAGAGGAAATATATCCCCTTTGTTGTGAAATCTATCCATTTAAAGTTGTACATCCAGTAGTAGTAGTAGTAACTCCTCTATTTCATGCTGCATTAAAACAGAACATATCTGGTGACGTATGACGTAATAAAAATTCAATGTAAACATGGCGTATGATTAATATTAATTAAGACCCAATTACACTTACGTCTGATGATGCTTAAACAACCTTGAAATGTTTGAATTATGAAAAAACATTTAAAAAATCCTTTGAGTTTCGCAGCCACACTTAACTCACTTGAACCACAATTCATTAACCCTTTTGAACTGTGATCCCACTTAGTATTGGCTTTAAGCCAATTTTTTTTAACTGTCAATTGGCAAAACAAGAGAAACCAGTAGACATACATATACTCTCACACGTGTGGCAAGCCATGGCCAATACAGAAATCTTGTTTAGAAATCATTTCACTGACACAGAGAGCAGAAGAAGTAATTGAAACCCTTAACCCTCTTAGCCTGCTTGGAAAAACTGTGAAATCATCATTCATTGCCAATGATGATCTTAATTATGGGCTCTTATGCTATTGCTGCATGGTTTTAATGGGTTTTCTAAAACAACCTTAAGGGATTTCACAAGTACAACACAGGGGCAAAAGGTATTTGAGGTTAAAAGAAGGAAAAACCCCGCCTGCCTGCTGCCTGTTTAAATTGTTTTGCAAATAACTTGGCAAAGCCAATTCAATTCTCTTCTCTTGCAACATATTGTGGCATAATTATTTTAATGACTTATTAAGTGTGTTGTGTTGTTTGTTTATTTTTGTAGGCGACAACGATTGTATGTTGCAGTTGAATGTTGAACAACTTGGAGGCGCAATACTCTGTGCTCTGGTTTACAAAACAAAACCAAAAAACAAACAAAAAAATTCAACAAATCAACGGGCGTGCATGCCATTAAAACAGGCCACAACACCCAGAGTTAAGGAACAAACAAAACCTGGTGTTTTTAATTGGGTGTTGGATGGTTGAAATAAATTTTCAGAAAACAAATCCAAAAAAACGAAAAGAAAAGTATTTTCCGCCACTACATTTTTACTTTTATTTTCATTTGCTGTGCCGTACGTACGTACTATGATGCTATGCCGCTCCAGAAATTTAGGTCAGCAGCATACTTTATGGGCTTTATGGTTTTGAATTTAATAATGGAATGGATGGATGGATGGTATGGAATGGTTGGATGGATGGCCTTATTTAAATTGTTGCTCTAAAACGTACATTTATTGTTCGTTCAATTTTCTTTCCATTTTCACTTTTAACATTTGACTTAAGGCTTAAACGCTTAACGCTTAAACTGAAGGTGTAAAAACCAAAGAGGTTTTCATATTAAATAGACTCGAGAGAGTATAGCAGCATAAAACTATGCCCGTGTTATTGCCTTTACATTGGCTATTAAGAAGAATCCATAGGGAAAAGCGAAAGTTTTGTTTTGTTTTGGTTTTCAAAACTTAATTGCTTCAGTTTGAAATTGTGCTGATGTAGGAAATTTCTTGACTTAACAAAATTGAAAATTGAAATGAAATTAAAACAAGTGAGTTTTCATAATGAAAACTATTAAAAAAGTGAAAGTTTAAATGGTTTCATTAAAGCGTGATGATTTTATGGTCATTTATTTAAAATTAAACTCCAGTGTATCGAAAGATTTGAATTAAGTAATAGGTCATGGCATTAATTACATCAAAAATATTCCAAATTTTTAATTATTTTACATTGTTTACATAGTGTAAAATTGTTAACTTTTAGTTTAGTATACAATTTCCGGCATGACAATCTCTTTATTATTAATTTATTAATACTTTACATGTATACAATATGATGTAAAATATGTCAATTTCAGTGGCTACAGTAAAAGTTGTAAAATTCAGTGTCACTTTAATTCTTTACTTCGTTTATATGATGTAAAATAATTTCCAAAAATAATTTTTGTATAGAAAATAATCCGATTTCTACAGAAAATTTTCTGTTAAGAATTATTTATAAAAAGTTTTCTATAGAAAATATTTCGATAACAACAATTTTCTATAGAAAATATTTCGATAACAGCAATTCTCTGTAGAAAATATATCGATAACAACAATTTTCTATAGAACATTTTTCGATAACAACAATTTTCTATAGAACATTTTTCGATAACAACAATTTTCTATAGAACATTTTTCGATAACAACAATTTTCTACAGAAAATTTTTCGATAACAACAATTTTCTATAGAAATTTTTCGATAACAACAATTTTCTATAGAAAGTTTTTCGATAACAACAATTTTCTATAGAAAATATATCGATAACAACAATTTTCTATAAAAAATATTTCGATAACAACAATTTCCTATAGAAAATATTTCGATAACTACTATTTCCTATAGAAAATATTTCGATAACAACAATTTTCCATAGAAAATATTTCGATAATTACTATTTTCTACAGAAAATTTTCGATAACAACAATTTTCCATAGAAAATATTTCGATAACAATTTTCTACAGAAAATATTTCGATAACAACAATTTTCTATAGAAAATATATCGATAACAACAATTTTCTATAGAAAATATATCGATAACAACAATTTTCTATAGAAAATATATCGATAACACCAATTTTCTATAGGAAATATATCGATAACAACAATTTTCTATAGAAAATATATCGATAACAACAATTTTCTATAGAAAATATATCGATAACAACAATTTTCTATAGAAAATATATCGATAACAACAATTTTCTATAGAAAATATTTCGATAACAACTATTTCCTATAGAAAATATTTCGATAACAACAATTTTCTATAGAAAATATTTCGATAACAACAATTTTCTATAGAAAATATTTCGATAACAACAAATTTCTATAGAAAATATTTCGATAACAAAAAAATTGTCTATAGAAAGTATTTTTTTTTTATTGTTTCGATAGCAACAATTTTCTATTTAAAGTTTTTTTGTTATCGAATTATTTTCTATAGAAAATTTCTTCGTTATCGATTTATTTTTTTTTTTTCTGTAAAAAGAAAACTTTCTATAGAAAATTCTCTTTTCATTCGTTGTTATCGAAAATTATTGATATCGAAAATTGTTGTTATCGAAAATTGTTATTATCGAAAAAATTTCTTCAGAAAATGGCTTAGAAAAAAACACTGTAGAAAATTTATCAATAATAAAATGTTTTTAAAGAAAATTGTTCCACCACAATAATTTTCTAAGAAAAATTTATCGATAACTATTTAGAAGACAAAATCAGCAAAATTCAACATACAGACAGACCTGTCGATCTCTAGCGAACAAACAAATTGTGTTGAAACGTAAAATGCATGATATTTTCGCCAGACTCTACAGGAGTGAACAGAAAAGTGCTTTTAAGTCACTGTATTCTATACTCTCCCCCACATCTTGATCGCTGATGGAGTGGATGTCCAGTGATCTAAGATACATGAAACTAGTTTTCGATAACAACAGTACATGTTTACCAAAGAAAATTTTTTGTCAAAATTGTTGTTTGATTTACGCTAAAGCCACCACATTCACATTTGATACATGGTGCAGCTCCTAGCCCGTTAGGCATAATTTCCAATAAGAAAACCTTTTTGTTTCTTCAATTACATTTCAATCAAATTATAGAAAACTTGGCCAAGAGAATGATTTTCCAAGCAGAGTAGCAAAATTGAATGTAATTTAATACCGATTATCCAAAACAACACTTGTTTGAGAGTTTCCTTGTAAACAATAGCAGGTACATATGTACATACTGATTTTAAATTACATTTTACATCCCCTCATCTTTATTTGCATTTTTTTGTTTGTTTGTTATCGAAAATCAGAGAAACAGACTTTGCCAGACAGAAAATTGAAAAATAGCGAAAAAAAGGTTCGATTTGTTACAATTCATTGAGCATGACTTGCCCATCCATATAGCATTTGGTTGTTGTCTCTCTGTTGTTGCTGTTGGTAACGCCTGGCTGTTATTTTATTATTTTAAATTATAAACGCATTATTAAAGTCGTCTCCTCTACGAATTCGAATTGAAAACGGCTACACATGTTGCCAGCTTTGTTTAAAGCCCGGCTCTCTCAGCTCACCTCTACCCTTCATTAAATTGTTTCTCTCTCATTTAAATATTATAAACACACGCACACTTGCGCACCCTTTTTCGTTTTAAATTTTATAATCATTCAACCGTAATCGAATCGAATAACCGATCCAAATAAAAGAAACGAGAATCGGGGGTTTTGTTTTTATTTAATTTACAAGAGGATGTAATTTTCATTCATTCACTCATTTTTTCATTCTGTGATTCTGTGAGTCTTTGTTTGGAAAAATTAAATTTTTTTCTTTTTTTTGCTTAAATTGTTTTTAACGTTATTATTGGAAAACAAATCAAAGTTATAAACAAAACCAAAGAAAGAAAATAAAATTTATTTCAGAATTTTTTTCTAGGTTTGTGCACCAGTGTGCACGTTTGCAAATAGACCAGTCAGCCAGTCAATGATCCATGATACCGGCATTGTAAGCGAAATTTCAATATTTTTTTATTGTCGTTTTTTTTTTGTTGTTTTTTCTTTCTATGATTTTAAATATGCCGCCATCACAATATTGCCAATAAAATGAATTCAAACTTTACCGTTCACAGTTTACAGACATTGGTCCAAACATTTTATGGTCTTTTTATCTTTTTTTTTTTTTCAGGCAAACGACGGTCACACCCTTGTCAAGTTGACATTTTTGTTAAACAGAGTTTCGATTACTCATTTTTTTTTTCATTCTTTTTCTGGTTTTGCTCAGCATATGCGTAATATTTTCAAGGCAAAAACAAACATGAGTCATGGACTTTAAATTAAAATTATTCAAATATTTGTAAGATTAGTAATAATTTTAGCCAATTTATCTTCAGTTTAAAGGGTTATTCAAGGCTTATTGGTTCATTAATCAGGGATTTTAAAAAGTATTTTTGAATTAATATTAATCATCCGATTAAAAAATAACATAAAAAATATTTCAGACGCTATGAATTAAATATTTTTAGAGAAAATTGTTTTCCAAACACGATTTTGTATGGAAAATTGTCGTTGCTAATAATTGTAACCTACAGAAATTCTGTTCTCACTCTAAATAAAAAGCTTTTCACGAGAAAATGCTTTGTTATCGAAAAATTGTCTATGTTAAATTATTTGTTATTGAAAAATTTTCTATGGTAAATTATTTGTTATCGAAATATTTTCTATGGAAAATTATTTGTTATCGAAAAATTTTCTATGGAAAATTATTTGTTATCGGAAAATTTTCTATGGAATATTGTTGCTATCGAAAATTTTCTGTGGAGAATTATTGATATCGAAAAATTTTTTATGGAAAATTATTGTTATCGAAAAATTTTCCATAGAATAGTCTTTATTATCGAAATATTTTCTATGGAAAATTATTGTTATCGAAAAAATATTTTATAGAGAATTATTGGTTATCGAAAAGTTTTCTATAGAAAATTATTGGTTATCGAAAAGCTTTCTATGGAAAATTATTGGTTATCGAAAGGTTTTCTATGGAAAAATATTGTTATCGAAATAATTTCTATTGAAAAATATTGTTTTCGAAATATTTTCTATGGAAAAGTTTAGTTATCGAAAAAATATTCTATAGAATAGAAAAATACTTTGTTATCGAAAAATTCTTTGTTATCGAAAAATTGTCTATGGAAAATTATTTGTTATCGGAAAATTTAATATGGAAAATTATTGATATCGAAAAATTTTCTATAGAAAATACTTGGTTATCGATAAAATCTTTGTTATTGAAAAATTCTTTGTTATCGAAATATTTTCTATGGAAAACTATTGTTATCGAAATATTTTCTATTGAAAAATATTGTTATCGAACTATTTGCTATTGAAAAATATTGTTGTTGGAAAAAATATTTTATAGAAAATTATTAGTTATCGAAAAGTTTTCTATAAAAAATTATAGGTTATCGAAAAGTTTTCTATAGAAAATTCTTTGTTATCGAAGTATTTGCTATGGAAAATTCTTTGTTATCGAAATATTTTCTATGGAAAATTCTTTGTTATCATAGTATTTCTTTAAAAAAAAAATTCTAAAAAGAATTAAAGCTTTCAATGAAATAAATAAAGCCCTGAAAACCTATTTCCATCTTCCAATTAATATTAATCATACGATACCTGTTAGAGAAAACGTTTTTAAATTATATTTTCCTTAATTCTACTTCGTATCCCCCAAGAAAAAGTATGGCAACTAAATTGTCCTTTCGTATGAATTTATTTTGGACAACAATAACAACAATATTGTGGAACATGACAAAAAGATTTTCAACATTAATTTGGTTAAAATATATTAAAAAAAAAACATTTTTTTCCCTCCTTTTATTCCGTCTGTCATTATTCAAGTTTGTATCTCCTTATGATGCTGGTTTTCCATAAACATAAATGAATGAGGGGGACGGAATTTAAAAGGGAGTCAGAAATTATTTTCCTCTGCTCGGCAACTGTACTCATAAATACTTTCAACATGAAAAATTATAATTAAAAGGAGAGGAAAAACGATGAAAAAGTAAGGGAAGCATTCAGCCATTGAAATAATTCCTCTTTTTAGGTTGAAATTTCTGCATTAAAAAAGTACTTTATAGTGGGGAAGGAATTTTGAAAAACTGCATCAATAAACAAAAAAAAAAAAAAAAAAACAAGAAATAATCACAGGAAGTTGTGGAAAACTGACTTGTGATCTCTTATTTCAAAAACGGAGTGTAAAGTTAAGGATGCATGTTTGATGCTCACCAAAAGCGAGATAAAAGCGATAAAAAATGAGGGAACCATTGCAAAAAAAAAAGATAAAAATTCATAACAAGTTTTGCTTGTTATTGCACGAGTATACTCTCCTCGTATACACTCACACACACAAACACATACATCAAGTGTATGAAATTTATAATTTGAATGTTGTTCGCCTGCCAGTGCCAGTGTCAGTGTTACTTCCACACGCACACACTTACACGCTCAGCAGCAACGTATGGCCATGAGAAACGACCACGATGATGATAATGATGTCGGTGATGAGGTTGCTGGTGTTGCTGTTGCTGCTGCTGCTGTCGTTGTTATTACTTTTTACTGGCGAGAAAAAATGTTTTAATAACACGAAAAACGAAAAGTTTGTTCTGGTTACTCTTCTTCTTTTTCTCAATCTCTCTTACTCTTTCCCTCTATTTCATATTTTGGCATCTTTTTCGCAGGGGTAACCATATTTTTTACGTGTTTGACCATTATAATGCCATATTTACAGTGATTTTGTTGCACAGTTTTTCTTTTATTTTTTTATTTCTTTTTGGCGGAGTGCTGTCTAACAGTGTGTAATAAAACTAATTCACAAACGTTGCTCTCTTTAAATTGGAAAATAGTTTTTTTTTTGTTTTGTGTTCCTTTTTCAACTGTCTGATACTATAATATGTGCGTGTGTGTGTGTGTGGCAGTAGAGTTTCATACATTTCCTGCTCCATATAATTGGGGTAATTCAAGCAGACATTTGGTAGCCTCTCACGGTTTTTTTTTTGTTGGCTGTGCTGTGAGAAAGGAATACAAGTAGCAACAGTGTGGTTGGTTAAAAGTTATTAAAAATTTAATGCATTTCATGATATTATTTCGCTTGAAAGAAGAAATGTTGTCAAGAGTTTTCGTTTCAATTTAAAGGCATGTTGTTGTTGTTGTGTTGTTTGTTACTGTCATATTTTGTTCCGTGTTGTAATTAAAGAGAAACGAAAAATAACTTCTGATTGCGAAATGTAGGAAAATAGAGAATGATAAAATAAGAATTTCAATTTATTTTGATAATTGTAACATACTTTTAATAATAACACTTAAGTTTCGAGTACATACTTTAGTATTTAAATTTTATTTGTACATTATGAAGAACCCAAATTTTATGAAGAGCTTTCTAAAACCAATATTAATCATACGCCAACGTACGGAAAATAAAAATGTACAAAATGTGGTTTCAATAATTAATTGTAACGTTTTAGAGAGAAATAATAATAGTCTGTGTCTGTTTTTTTAAATATAAATATGTTATTGATGAAAATTATTATTTTGTAATGAAAATTTTTATCGAAAAATTTGCTATAAGAAATTGTTATCGAAAAGTTTTCGATAAAAGAATTGTTATCGAAGAATTTTCTATAGAAAAATTTTTATCGAAGATTTATCTATAAGAAATTGTTATCGAAAAATTTTCTATAAGAAATTGTTATCAAAAAATGTTTCTATAGAAAAATTGTTATCGATTAATTTTGTATAGAAAAATTCTTATCGGAGAATTAATATAGGAAAATTGTTATCGGAAAATTTATGATGGAAATTGTTATCGAAGAATTTTCTATGGAGAAATTTTTATTGAAGGAATTTCTATAAAAGAAGTTGTTATCGAAGAATTTTCTATAGAAAAATTATTATCGAAGAGTTTTCTATAGAAAAATTGTTATCAAAAAATTGTCTATAGAAAAATTGTTATCAAAAAATTGTCTATAGAAAAATTGTTATTGAAGAATTTTCTATAGAAAAATTGTTATTCAAGAATTTTCTATAGAAAAATTGTTATTGAAGAATTTTCTATAGAAAAATTGTTATTGAAGAATTTTCTATAGAAAAATTGTTATCGAAAATTTTTTCTATTAGAAATTGTTATCGAAGAATTTTTTCTATAAGAAATTGTAATCGAAGAATTTTTTCTATAAGAAATTGTTATCGAAGTATTTAATATAAGAATTTGTTATCAAAAAATGTTTCTATAGAAAAATTGTTATCGATGAATTTTGTATAGAAAAATTGTTATCGGAGAATTAATATAGGAATTGTTATCGGAAAATTTATGATGGAAATTGTTATCGAAGAATTTTCTATGGAGAAATTTTTATTGGAGGAATTTCTATAAAAGAAGTTGTTATCGAAGAAGTTGTTATATATAGAAAAATTGTTATAGAAGAATTTTCTATAGAAAAATTGTTATAGAAGAATTTTCTATAGAAAAATTGTTATAGAAAAATTTTCTATAGAAAAATTGTTAATGAAAAATTTTCTATAGAAAAAGTGTTGTCGAAGAATTTTCTATAGAAAAATTGTTATCGAAGAATTTTCTATAAAAAAATTGTTATCGAAGAATGTTCCTATAGAAAAATTGTTATAGAAAAATTGTTATCGAAATAGTTTCTATAGAAAAATTGTTATCGAAATAGTTTCTATAGAAAAATTGTTATCGAAGAATTTTCTATAGAAAAATTATTATCGAAGAATTTTCTATAGAAAAATTGTTAACGAAATATTTTCTACATAAAACATTTCCATAGGAAATTGTTATTGAAAAAATTATCCGAAAAAAATTGCTGTTATCGAAAAATTTTCTATACAAAATAGTTGTTATTAAAAAATTTTGTATTGAAAATTATTATTATCGAAAAATCTGAAAATGTATTGAAAATGGCTCATTAGATTAAGTCTTCTTCTCTTCCAAGAGGTCTTTCGGCCCTACCTTCATAAAACTGCCCTTTGATATTTTCATCTATTTCGTCTCTCTTTCATTTATTGTTTGGCTTACAGGCATTGGTGCGTTTTGTATATTTATAAACAACTTTTAGAACTAGGGCGGTAATTCCTCCTAAAAATTCTAATTTAATCCGCATTGCCTATGATTAGCACAGATTTGCTCAACAAGCTATCTAAGTACATAGTGCAAACCCCGGTTAAATATCATCGTAAAAAGCGAGGCCTTAAGTTTTTGCACTTTGTGTCAAAGAAATTGGTTCCTACTTGTTGGATTACAGCCTTCGTAGTTGACACTGTAGAGCAGATGGGAAAACATGGGTCAATATCTTGTTTAAAGCGTTTGAAAAGTAGTTGTACGTGTATTCCACACTCATAACGTTTAATTTGGTACTTCACCTAAATGTCGGATTGCAACTACTGATTATTCTTCGAAAAGTATTTGTGTAAAGATTTCTTATCAGAAGAGTGATTCTTCTGTAGCTTTTTTCACCTTTTGTGTGTATAATCTCTATGGACCCAATACTCCTGGATTGTGGGTTCCGTTAATGTGTCCTTATGTTTCATATTCGCCTATGACGAACGTCGATACGTTCACTGCTCAGTGTTATAAAAGGAAGCATGTCTGTTTCTTATGGTAGAGCATAATTTAAATATTATTTTTTTTTTGTGAAAAATTACTTTCCATCCTGGTAAATATTCTGTTGCATGTTTCTTAATTTCTACTTTAACAATAGGAGGGCAATGAAAAAGATGTTCTTCTTACACATACTGCTGCCGCATACTGCAATTTATTACACTTGCACAGCTTATATAAGTAGTAGGGCGTGAAGGATATGCCCTACATGCAGATGCATGACATAGAAAATCGAGTGAAAAATATAAATTTCAATTACAGATGCAGACACAATCAAATTTTCTTTTTTTAAATTCGTTACCTGAATGTTATCAAGTGTTTCATAAAGTTGTACACGACGTTATATGTGGGTTGAAAAGAAAGTGAAGGGTTAAGTGGCACATCAAATGCAAAAGCAGAAGGTTGCCACTACTACTCCTTAGAAAAAAAATTTTTCTTTTTCTTAAGAGTTGCTCTACAGTTTCTTGATAGAAAATTGCTCTCGTAAGGATATCAGCTGCATAAATATGCAATTTTATTACAGAAATTGAAAATTGTTTGTTTTTTTTTTTTTTAGAATAAAATGTGGAGCAAATTTTAACTCCACACATTTGCATGTCTATTGTTCCTTTATTTTTTTTCTAACTGCGTATGATGAATTTTAATTTTGGATTATTTTCTGAAAATTACTTCAATTTTCTAAATTCAAAATACAATACACTTGTAAAGACTTTAATCTGCAGGAAAATTTAATTTGCTTGAAAATCCACAGAACACATTTGAATATTATTTCTCGTATTTCGTATGCCGTTGCAAGTGAAATTATCAAAATTTGTTCTTCTCTAGTTTATGGAAACCAAATATGTGCGCGATGTTTTGTCTAACGACCGCCCAATCATCCACCCTTATTTTATTGCATGTAATCTTATCAGAGAAACTTTTTCTTATTGTTTTAAAATTTTTTTTTTTTTTAATTTTGCTTCAACAGAATATTCGAATTTGGATGGGTGGGTGGGTGTGTGTAAGTACATGGTTTTCAACATGATATTTTACCTTGTAACGTATTTTATATGTTTTGTTGGCAATCTATTCCGTCTTACTATTGTAGAGAATTGCTTTATTACTGTTGTTGTTGTTGTTATTATCATGTTTGTAACAAAATATTGTTACAAATGCAATAACAACGACCCACCCACCCATTTGTAGCAGAAATTTCTAACACGATAACACACGGTATGTACACAGAGAGGAGAGCACTTGTATCTACAAAATATGTGTGGAAATTGCGTTCTAACGAATGTATTTCAATTTAAGAAACGTTACAAAATTACATTTCCTATGCTTTACAGCATTTTACAACTTAACAACAAAAAAAAAACAACAATGAGGCAAAATATTAAATTTACAACATTTTATTCCGTTTTTTATTTTTTTGTTTTTTTTTTTTCAATTTCATTTTCAGTTGTTTATTGCTTTTGTTGCAAACACTTATACGTTGTAACGCCACTGGTGTTATCAACAAAAAAAAAGAAAGAAAGAGTGCAACATCAAACGTATTGTTGTTCTTAACCCTTTTCCTGTCCTGTGCATCACATGTGATGCACAGCAAGTTGGTTTCATACGTTTGTGCATCACATGGACAGGGAAAGGGTTAAATAGCTGGACTTTTGTTTTACATGTACGTGATTCTACGTTTTTGTTGCACCCTGTAGAGTATTTTGCAAGCAATACAATAAAAATAAAACAGTCCACCATTAGAGTTACAAATTAAGGAAAATTTAACACTTTAACTGAATGTTTCAAAGGGAAAATAAACAAATAAACTGCATTATTATTAATGCAGTAACTTTGCAAAGCAATAGAAAAGAAACAAAACACAGAGTGGATTCCACAGCTGAACTCTAGAACTTAAAAGCACATTTTCTATAAAAAAAAAATTGTTATCGCGAATTTTCTATTTATGTATATAAAAGATTTGTTATCGAAAATTTCCCACATAATAAATTTATTATCGTTAATTTTCCATATTAACAATTTGTTTCGAAAATTTTCTTTAAAAGAGATTTGTTATCGAGAATTTTCTGTATAAAAAGATTTGTTATCGATAATTTTCTATATATAAAAAAAATGTTTTATCGATAATTTTCTATATAAAAAATTTTTTATTGAAAATTCTTTATAGAAAACAAATTTATTATCGTTAATTTTCCATATTAACAATTTGTTTCGAAAAGAGATTTGTTATCGAAAATTTTCTATACAAAAAGATTTGTTATCGATAACTTTCTATATAAAAAATTTATTATTGAAAATTCTTTATAGAAAACAAATACGTTATCTAAAATTTTCTATGTAGTTAATTTGTTATCGAAAATTTTGTTAAAAAAAATTAATTTTTCTATATAAATCGAAAATTTTGTATATAAAAAATTTATTATCGTTTATTTTCTATAATAAAAACTTGTTTATAAAATTTTCTTTAAAAAAGATTTGTTTTCGAAAATTATTCTATATAAAAAATCGATAATTTTAAATTATTGATAATTTTCCATAAAATAAATAAATTATCGTTTATTTTCCATACTAACAATTTGTTTTCGAAAATGTTTCTATATAAAAAGATTTGTTATCGATAATTTTCTATATATTAAAAAAATTTTTATCGATAATTTTCTATACAAAAAATTTGTTACTGAAAATTCTTTATAGAAAACAAATTTGTTATTGAAAATTTTCAATATAATAAATTTATTATCGGTTATTTTCTATACCAAAAATTTTTTTCTAAAATTTTCTTAAAATAGATTTGTTATTGAAAATTTTCTATATAAAAAGATTTGTTATAGAAAATTTTTCTCTATAAAAAATTTGTTATCGATAATTTTCTATATGAAAAGTTTGATATTGAAAATTTTTTATAGATAACAAATTCGTTATCAAAAATTTTCTTTAAAATATGATCTGTTATCGAATATTTTCCATATAATAAATTTATTATCGTTTATTTTTCATACTAACAATTTGTTTCGAAAATTGTGTTATAAAAAGTTTTTTATTATCGATAATTTTCTATATAAGAAAATTGTTATTGAAAATTCTTTATAGGTAATAAATTTATTATCATAAATTTTCTTTAAAAAGAAGATTTGTTATCGAGAATTTTTCTCTATAAAAAATTGTTATCGAATTGTGTATGTAGTTAATTTGTTATCGAGAATTTTCCTTAAAAAGATTTGTTATCGAAAATTTTTCTCTATAAAAAATTGTTATCGATAACTTTCTGTATAAAAATTTGTTATCGAAAATTGTGTATGTAGTTAATTTGTTATCGAAAATTTTCCATATAAAAAAATTTATTATCGTTTATTTTCCATACTAACAATTTGTTTGAAAAAGATTTGTCATCGAAATTTTTCTATACAAAAAAAAAAAATTATCTATATAAAGAACTTTGTTATCGATAACTTTATAGAAAACAAATTTGTTATCGGAAATTTTCTTTTAAAAGAAGATTTGTTATCGAATATTTTCTTCAAAAAAAAAAATTTCTATATAAAACTATTTATATCGATATTTCCTTTTCAAAATATTCTTAAAATATGAATTTTGAAGTCGTAAACTTTTGAGGTTAATATACTATTCACTTTCTGTAATAAGCAGGCATTTTTTCTGTTATCAAGGAAACATCTAACATTGCAGTCTCCATTGCTAAAAAGTGTGCTGCGAATGATTTAAATGTTAAGCCTGTTCTGCAAAGACAAACACAGGTAAATGGGAGAAAAAAAATGAAATAATTGCTTAAGTAAACTTCATAAAAGACAACATTAACAGCAACTGCAACAACAACAAGAACATTAACAACGATGATAATAAAAAAAAATATATTTTTCAAAGAAAATAATTTTGAAAAATTTCAGGCAAATAAATCAACTCGTGGTAATAAGTGGTTGTTGGCATGGCTCTGGAATATTAATATGCCAGCGATTAATTTTATGCTGCAAACTCACTTCATCACTTATAAGAATGCTACAAGAACAACAAGAAAAAGGAATAAAACCCAACAACAGTGTGATCAAGACAAAAATTTTACTGGAGATAATAAAAAAGAAAGCATAAAATATTTCATAATTTAATTAATTAAACTAAACAAACATTTTTAGCTCGCAGGCAATATGTAACATTAATAATGAATTGTTAATTTTCGATAACTTTATTTCAATTAAATTTTCGATATTTTCACAACAGTTTTTGATTTATAAAAAATTCGATAACAAATTTTTTTATATAGGAAATTATCGGTAACGGATATTTAATATGTTTTCGATAACAAATATTTTATATATTTCGATAACAAAATTTTTTTATAGGAAGCTTTCAATAACAAATTTTTGTTATTTTTTTATAGGAAGCTTTCAATAACAAATTTTTGTTATAGAAAGTTATCGATTACAATTTTTTTTTATAGAAAATTTTCGATAACAATTCCTTTTATATAGAAAAATGTTAATAAAGAATTTTTTATATGGAAAACTTTCGATATCACATTTTTTATATAGGAACTATCCGATAACAATTTTTTATGCAGAAAATTTTCGATAACAAATTTTTCAAACTTTTCATATAAAAAATTTTCGATTACAAACTTTTTAAATAGAGAGATTTCGTTAAGAAAGTTTTTATATGGAAAATTTCGATATCAAATTTTTTATATAGGAATTATCCGATAACAATTTTTTATATAGAAAATTTTCGATAACAAATTTTTTATATACAAAATTTTTCGATGACAAACTTTTCATATAAAAAATTTTCGATTACAAACTTTTCATATAAAAAATTTTCGATTACAAACTTTTTAAATAGAAAGATTTCGTTAAGAAAGTTTTTATATTGAAAATTTTCGATAACAATTTTTTCTTTTATTAAATTTAGATAACAAATGTTTGTTTATATGTATATATAATTTTAATTATTCAAAAAATCGGACACGTTTCAATATGATCTTCATGATGGCATTGTTGGTTGCAGCTCTCTTCTTAAGACTTGTTGACATGGACTTTATTGCATTTTTCAACATTTTAAATTTAATTTACACTCTGTAACAATGCAACTTATCGAATTACCAGTAGAGAATATTAAAAATAATCATGCTCTGATAACTTTTTAAATGAATTGTTACCCTCGCACTTGCTGTCTCTCTCACATCTGCCTTTAATGCCAATAAAATATTGAAATCAATTAAAATGTCATTTTAGTTTTCCTTTTTCTGCTCTTTGTTTTTGTTTTATTTATGCGATTACAACATTTGAATGACTTTAATGGGTTATACATACACAGGCCAAAAAAAGTAATCGATTTATTATGTTAATTAATTAATTAATTATATAATATGGCACTTAAAATAATTTAGTCGAGTAGTAGTAGCAGTAGACTTACTTTAAAAAGAAAAAGTCAAACAAAAAAACAATTTTACGCCTTCAAATTTAATGGATTGTGACGATGCCATGCATACAAATGATAATTCACTTCTAACTTTATTGAACTTTAAATTTTAAGTTTTATTGCCCAATTAATGGGTCAATAAATAATACAGAAAACACACAACAACAACCATCTAAAATATGGTTTGTATTTTAGTTTTATGGTCATCAGAGTTTTGGGGTTTTTTAATTTATATGAGGCTTTTAAAATGTTTACAATTCAAAAACTGTTATTGAAACAAATAAGAAAATCTTAAATGCCTGGCAATTATACAGTTGAAGGTAACACTTACCATTTTTGTAAAAAGTTTCGATAGTAAATTTTTTTTTTATAGAAAATGTTTGATAAAACATTTTTGTACAGAAATTTCCCGATAACAAGTTTTTTCCACACGAAAAATTTTCGGCAACAAATTATACGGAAAATTTTCGATAATAAATTTTTTATATAGAAAATTTCGATAACAAAGTTTTTATATAGAAAATTTCGATAACAAAGTTTTTATATAGAAAATGTCGATAACAAAGTTTATATATAGAAAATTTCGATAACAAATTTTTTATATAGAAAATTTCGGTAACAAATTTTTTATATAGAAAATTTCGATAACAAATTTTTTATATAGAAAATTTCGATAACAAATTATTTATATAGAAAAAATTTTCTGTAACAAATGATTCATATTAAGAATTTTCGATAAGAAATGATTTATATAAAGAATTTTTGATAACAAATCTTTTTATAAAGAGAATTTTCGGTAACAAAATTTCGATAACAAATTTTTTATATAGAAAATTTCCATAACAAATTTTTTATATAGAAATTTTCGGTTACAAATCCATTTTATATAGAAACTTTCAATAACAAATTTTTGATATACAAAATTTCGATAACAAATTTTTATATAGAAAATTTCAATAACAAATTTTTTATATAGAAAATTTCGATAACAAATTTTTTATATAGAAATTTTCGGTAACAAATTTTTTATATAGAAATTTTCGGTAACAAATTTTTTATATAGAAATTTTCGTTAACAAATCCTTTTTATATAGAAAATTTCGATAACAAATTTTTTATATAGACAATTTCGATAACAAATCCTTTTTATATAGAAATTTTCGATAAGAAATTTTTTATATAGAAATTTTTCGATAACAAATCCTTTTTATACGGAGAATTTTCGATAACAAATTTTTTGTATGGAAATGATTTATATAAAAGATTTTCGATAAGAAATGATTTATATAAAGAATTTTTGATAACAAATCTTTTTATAAAGAGAATTTTCGGTAACAAAATTTCGATAACAAATTTTTTATATAGAAAATTTCCATAACAAATTTTTTATATAGAAATTTTCGGTAACAAATCCTTTTTATATAGAAACTTTCAATAACAAATTTTTGATATAAAAAATTTCGATACAAATTTTTATATAGAAAATTTCAATAACAAATTTTTTATATAGAAATTTTCGATAACAAATTTTTTATATAGAAATTTTCGGTAACAAATCCTTTTTATATAGAAATTTTCGGTAACAAATCCTTTTTATATAGAAAATATCGATAAAAAAATTTTATATATAGAAATTTCGATAACAAATTTTTTATGTGGAAATTTTCGATAAGAAATTTTTTATATAGAAATTTTCGATAACAAATTTTTTATGTAGAAATTTTCGATAAGAAATTTTTTATATAGAAATTTTTGATAACAAATCCTTTTTATACAGAGAATTTTCGATAACAAATTTTTTGTATGGAAATGATTTATATAAAGGATTTTCGATAAGAAATGATTTATAAAGAGAATTTTCGATAACAAATCTTTTTATAAAGAGAATTTTCGGTAACAAAATTTCGATAACAAATTTTTTATATAGAAATTTTCGGTAACAAATTTTTATATAGAAACTTTCAATAACAAAATTTTTATTTAGAAAATTTCGATAACAAATTTTGTATATAGACAATTTCGACAACAAATCCTTTTCATATAGAAAATTTCGATAAGAAATTTTTTATATAGAAATTTTTCGGTAACAAATTTTTTATATAGAAATTTTCGGTAACTATTGCTTTTTATATAGAAATTTCGATAACAAATTTTTTATGTAGAAATTTTCGATAAGAAACTTTTTATGTAGAAATTTTCGATAACAAATTTTTTATGTAGAAATTTTCGATAAAAGATTTTTTATGTAGAAATTTTTCGATAACAAATCCTTTCTATACAGAGAATTTTCGATAATAAATTTTTTGTATGGAAATGATTTATATAAAGGATTTTCGATAAGAAATGATTTATATAAAGAATTTTCGATAACAAATCTTTTTATAAGGAGAATTTTCGATAACAAATTTTTTATATAATAAATTATCGATATTTATTTATATAGAAAATTTATAAAGACAATTTTCTGAATTTACACTATAAAAAAGTGTCTCTTCCTATTCTCTTTACTCAAACCTTTTAAGTCTGTGCTTTACTCCAAACGTAAACAACAACAAAATTTCATTGGAATCAAAACGTGTAGGAATTTCAAAATTCATAAATACAACGGTCATGTAAGCGCCATTAAAGCCTGTTTATTTTCGAGAGAATAGCAAAAGAAACCACATTCATACACAAGCCCATACACATATGCAATCGTTTTATCATATCCAATTTTTACTGAAGGAGGTATGAAAATAGCAACAATTCTTAGTCAATATGTTGTTTTTCCTTGTTCCTTACTCTTCTTTGCCTATTTTTTTTGTTTGTTTTTTTTTTTGTTTTATTTTTTTTTTTGCTTGAACGAGTACCAATTTTCAACTCAATATAACTGACCTTCGTTATGCTCAAGCAGAACACAGATATCAATATTACAGCAACAAGAAAAAGAACAACATCAACAACAAGAACACCGACAACATTTAAAATTGAAATTGTGCATGCCAATGCAAAGCAAATCAAGACCAACGAAATAAGAAAAACGACCACTTTAACCGACGATCTTTAATCGAGATGCGCTAAAATAACTTGTTCTTGTTTCCTCGTTTTTTTTTTCATTGTACACGTTTTTTCTCTGTTTTTTCTCTCTCTCTCTTTGATGGTTACTCGAATATGCTGATATATTTGTTGTTGTTTACATGTTTGTTCGTTTTTTGTTTGTGCATTGAGTCTCTAGTAGACTAACTTGTAACAGAATACCAAAAGAAGAGCTAACAAGAGGAGTTGAGAGTATAACATGCACTTGAAAAATTACTTGAACTGAAAAAGTATGTACCTATGCACACTATTAAAGTGTGTGTGTTTGCTTGTGTTTGTGAGTGTTACATATTCGTTGTCTTATAATCATGTTACAACATAACGAAGCACGTTTTTTTAAAGGCGATGGTTTTTTTCTATACGAAGTTTATTGTTGTTGTTGTTGTTGTTGATGTAGCAGTAATGTTATACATGCATGCACGTCCTTTAGACAAAGGAGAGTATCAAAATTATAGCGAATAATATGCAGTTTTAAGTGGCTGAAGAGAGCACTTCTTATTTGTAAATATTTGTGGAACTAAAAATTAAAGGTAATTGGACATACTGTAGGGTGTTAATAATTTTTTACCGCATTAAAGTATAATTTTATTTTATTATGCACAGCTTAAATATACACTGAGCGCCATAAGTGAGTCAACACCCACTATAATTTTAAATTTTCTATTATAAAAAATATACTTGTAGCACAACAATAATTGAATTGTTGTTTTTGTTTTAACATTTTATAAGTAATAAATAAACGTTTTTATTTTTTTGTACATTTATTAGACTATTCTCATTTACTTTTCTCGCTATCCTAAGAAAATGAATTATTTCAGTGGTGTTTACTCACTTTTGGCGCTCAGTGTATTTTTAACTGTCATTTCAATTGAAATATTGTATTATAAGACGTTTAAAACTGTATCATCATTATTATTATTATGCAGTGCTTAATGACAACAGCAAGAAAAAAGTAAATGAGGACATAAATTGTCTACCCGTTATTAAGTTATCTTCTCCACTTCTCTTTCCTTTGTTTAACTCTCTTCATAAAGTGTTTTGAAGAGAATTCAAGTGATTTTTTGATAATGGAAAGCTATTGAAGACCTATGTACAGTGGCAGTTAGAATAAAAACTGTTTCTAATGAAAAGAAACCTACAGTCAAAGAAAAAAGTCTGCATACAGCGTTATATGTAGACTTTCTTCCCGGTAATTTTTATCAATTTGAAAAAGGTGTTTAAGCCTTGTTAAAGGCAATTACAATTAATAATGTTTGAAGACAAAAAGAATATAAAAGAATATAGGCTAGAAATTATTAGAAAAATACGAAAAACATTAACGGTGTATGTAGACTTTTTTCTGTTGCTGTATATTGTTATGAATTATAAAAACTTCTATGCATTGTATTGTCTTTGCCACCACTGTAGTTAGTTCTTTAGGTAAATTTAATAGTAAAAGCATTTTTTCTTTAAAAAAATTTTAAAATATTATTTAATTAATGAAATAAAATAGAAAAAACAGAAAAACTTAATTAGGCCTTAGGTAGGTAGGTAGGTAGAAGTGGCTGTCCACCCGATGGAGTCATGAGCGGACACACTTAGGCCGCATACAGGGCCCATTGTGGCACCACAGTTTCATCTTCTCCCCTATTCCAGGAACCACTTGGAGCTTCCGATGAAGAGACTCAGACTGCCAATATCCATACATGACAGTTCATCTAGGCCTTCCATGTAGTAGGCACCCAGGTGTCTCTTTCACCTCTGACCAAGTGCCGGACATGTGCACAGTAGGTGAAGAATAGTTTCATCCTCTTCCTCATCTCCACAGCTTCTGCAGAAATCATTCGCGAGGTGTCCAAGACCAATACGCCTCGCATGTGTTCCTATAATACAATGTCCCGTAATAACCCCGATAACAGCACTGAGCCTGCTTCTTTGGAGCTTAAGCAGAGTCACCGTGCGCCTCCTGTCCAGCCTTGGCCAGATTTTCTGCGCCGCTCTGCTCTTATCCGAAGCTGCCCACCTACTGTTGACAAGGTCCACGATTGCATTGTCAATTACTTAAAGGGATCCCCAATGTAAAGAATTCGTCAGAGAGCTCGATGGTCGTGCCCCTTCTGGCCAGATCATCCGCTCTACAATTGCCGGGAATGTCTCTATGTCCCGGTATCCATGTGATACAAACATCACATCGGTTCGCCATCTCATTGAGACATCTGCGACAGTCGTACACTGTCTTGGAGTTTATCACATTGGAATCTAGTGACCTGATGGCCGCTTGGCTATCGGAAAGTATAGTGATCCTTCGCTTGCGAACATTTTTGTCCACAATAATTTTCACCGCAGCTTGAATTGCCGACACTTCCGCCTGAAAGACGCTGCAGTGATCTGGTAGCCTCATAGACTTGGATATTCCGATTGATTTCGAATAGATACCAATACCAACGGCTCCTTCCAATTTGGAGCCATCGGTGTAGATTTGTGCGGCATTACCCGCGAGGTGCGCCACACCCTTTCTCCAGTCCTCCCTTTTCGGAATGGATGTCCTAAAATTCATTGAGAAGTCATATCGCGGTGTCATATAGTCTATGCCTCCGACAATATCAGTTTCCTCAAGTATCCTTGTATGACCAATGCCCGGTGCATGCCATTGTCCAGTCGCCCAAAGACGCCTACTAACCCTAGCCGCCACACCCCTGCAGTATAGGTCAAGCGGTAGAAGGTATAAGATCGTCTCCAGAGCGATCGTAGGAGTAGTGCGCAGGGTACCACTAATAATTATGCAAGCAGATCGTTGTAACTTGCGTATCAGGTTTAAGTTCGTCGTCTTGTTAAGGGATTCCCACCACACCAGGCATCCGTAGGTTAGGATAGGTCTCACCACCGCTTTGTAGGCCTTAAATAAATCAGACTTATGAAAATGATAAAATAAATTAATGATTTATTTTTTTTATTAACACAAAACCTCCTCAATGGCCGGTAAAACAAGGATTAAGAAATTCTTGATTTTTTATTAAAAATAATTGAAATTTATACCCCCCCCATTCAAAAAGAAGCATAAACAGTAGGGGGTAGCACTAGCAATTATTATCGTGTTGAAATCTAAAACCCAGTTTTTAAAAAGCCATGCAAATTTATATTTTTTTTTAACTCTTATTTTCAAACATTTCTTCCGTAGTTTCTTATTCGTAGTTAACTAAATTATAAACATACGTTTTTAGGGTGTAACTTAATAAATCATTTAAAAAAATATTCAAAAACAAAAAAAGAAAATTATTATGATCACACAATTTCATTCTCTATTCAGTGTAAATAAAACACATGTGTGTGGCGTTATAATATACATGTATGCTGGTAACTTTGAATGCTGCGAGTGTTGCTCTCTGTGTGTGTGTGTCTCGCTTAGCAAAACTACAACAAAAAAAAATGGCAAAAAAATGTTTTCAGTAATTAATTTGCTCACGTACACTTTTGTGTTAAAACGTGACATTGTTGCTATTTTTGTTGATTTCTGTTCATTTATTTTGCACTTCTATTCATAATTTTTGGGAAACACGATCAACAGCCCAATAACACTCAGATACGTATGTATGTACGCAATAAAATAAAAAACCCAAAACAATAACGGTAACAACAAATCTTAAAAGAGAAATTTAAGGACCAAATAAAGAAAACAATAAAATGGTATTGAACACACACACACACGCATTTAAATAAGAACTCCCTTTCTCACGCTGATCTCAATACACTTTTTTAATACACTAACACACATACTGACACATGTATGTATATACAGGCATACATACTACAGATAATATTTAAATGCGGTCACGCACGCACGCATGAGTCGGATGCAAAATAAACACCAGATTAGAAATAAATTCTACTTCACTTCACCATTGTCTTTCCTCTTGTTTTAATCGCTTTATAAAAATGAAAAAAATATAAAAAAATAGCGGCATATTCAAACGATTGTTTATTTTGTGGTTTTTAAAATGTATGGCAGTGTTTTTATTTTTATTTTTTTTTATATTTTAATTCGTTATCGAAATAGGAAAAACGTTGAAAACTTTTTAAAATTTATAACATGAGAGATCATTAAAAATGATTTACTTTTTATTATACTTTCAACAATTTATTAAGATTATTTTTCCTTTCTTTTTCAATAATTCATTGTATTGTAACAACTTTCTTATAAAACAAAAATTGATTAAAAAAAAAATTTGTTTTCGATAACATATTTTTTATATAAAGAAAACTTTCGTTAACTTATTTTTTTATACAGAAAATATTCAATAACAATTTTTTTATATAGAAAATTTTCGATATCATATTCTTTTTATATGGAAAACTTTTAATAACATTTTTTTTATATAGAAAATTTTCGATAACAAATTGTTCTATAGAGAAAAATTTCGATAACTAATTTCCTTTATAGAAAATCATCAATAACAAATTTTTCTAAATAGAAAATATTCGATAACAAATTTTTCTATATAGAAAACATTCGATAACAAATTTTTCTATATAGAAAACATTCGATAACAAATTTTTCTATATAGAAAACATTCGATAACAAATTTTTCTATATAGAAAACATTCGATAACAAATTTTTCTATATAGAAAACATTCGATAACAAATTTTTCTATATAGAAAACATTCGATAACAAATTTTTCTATATAGAAAACATTCGATAACAAATTTTTCTATATAAAAAACATTCGATAACAAATTTTTCTAAATAGAAAATATTCGATAACAAATTTTTTCTATATAGAAAATATTCGATAACAAATTTTTTCTAAATAGAAAATATTCGATAACAAATTTTTCTAAATAGAAAACATTTGATAACAAATTTTTCTATATAGAAAATATTCGGTAACAAATTTTTCTAAATAGAAAACATTTGATAACAAATTTTTCTGAATAGAAAATAGTCGATAACAAATTTTTCTAAGTAGAAAATATTCGATAACAAATTTTTCTAAATAGAAAACATTTGATAACAAATTTTTCTATATAGAAAATTTTCGATAACAAAGTATTCTATATTGAAAATTTTCGATAACAAAGTTTTCTATATTGAAAATTTTCGATAACAAAGTATGCTATATTTAAAATTCTCGATAACACAGTATTCTATATTTAAAATTCTCGATAACACAGTATTCTATATAGAAAATTTTTGTTAACAAATTGTTCCATATTTTTGATAAAAATTGTTCTATGTATATTGAAAATTTTCGATAACAAAGTACTTAAATTTTCGATAACAAATTGCTCTATATACAAAATTTGTAATAAAAATTGTTTTATATTGAAAATTTTCGATAACAAATTGTACTATGTAAAAAAATTTCAATTAGAAATTGTACTATGTACTAAATTTTCGATAACAAATTGTTCTATATAGAAAAATTTCGATAACAAATTGAACTATAAACTAAATTTTTGATAACAAATTTTTCTATATAGAAAAAAAATGATAACAAATCGTTCCATATACACAATTTTCAATAACAAATTCTTCTATTTGAAAAATTTTCGTTAAAAAAGTGTTCTATAGAGAAAAATTTCGATAATAAATTGTGCTATATAGAAAGTTTTCGATAACACTTTTTTTACAGAATTATTTAGGATTTTTTTTACAAAAACACTCAGAGCCCTATTATTTTATTATTTTTTTCCTCCAAATTTACTTACTCAAT
Organism: Sarcophaga caerulescens; assembly: GCA_927399465.1. Classification (NCBI taxonomy): domain Eukaryota; kingdom Metazoa; phylum Arthropoda; class Insecta; order Diptera; family Sarcophagidae; genus Sarcophaga; species Sarcophaga caerulescens. The sequence goes on along the minus strand of OV656872.1, from coordinate 105,773,090 downwards.
AATTTAATATTGCTTCCACTTATGAAAGTTTAATTATGTTTAGAAAAGAGATCATGATGACTGTTTTGTTTCTTTTTTGTCTCTTTTGCTTCTTTTAATACCGTTAATTAAGCACATTTGAATTACACTTGACAATGATAAACAGTTTTTTTTTCTTTTTTTTTTTCTTATTGTCTCATTAACACTCTCTTGTATTTACACTAACACTTGTGTACATATCTCATAAACTACTTGAAACTCTCTTGGTATTACGATGCACATTGGTCATCTCCATACATTCATATGTACATATGTATGTATGTATGTATGTAAACAATATGGTGTTATGATGTTATTATTTAGGGTTACCAGAGAGTGGGTGTAAAAAAAAAGAAAACAAACAAAACACTTTAAACTAGTTTTTCATACTCACTTTACTTTATTTTTAATTTTTCTTTAATTAAATTTTATTTTTTGTTTTGTTTGTTTTTTCAATTTCTGGCAAAGTCATCGCGTTTAATCTGTTTAAACAAGCCATCTGCAATTGATAGCCACAGCTATAAACATTTATGAGGAAATAAATAAAAAAAAATTACGTGTGAATTTCTAATAATTGTTGGGAAACTGCGGTACCAAAACGAAAACAGAATACTTGTCTTGCCTTATTTAAGAGGCTTTAATAAATTATGCCCTTTAAATATTTAAAATATTTCATTCAACGTATTTTGTTTATTTTATTCTATTCGGTTCTTTATTTATTTGTCGTTATCGAATTTTCGTTTTTAAAAGATGAGCGTTCAACATTTCTTTTTCTGGTTCACCAGATTTGTAAATTGGTTGGATAAACAGTTTGGGTCGACCTAAGGCGTCTTTAATTGTTTATTTACGTGTTAATTTACAGAACGACATAAATTGTTTGGCTTATACTCGTAATACGACGAACTGGGTTAATGTAATGCCTTATTTATTCTAATTTGGTTCTAATTGGTCGGTTAAACAGAAATTTCTTTACAATAAGACCTACAGACTGTTATGAAAACTCTTGTATTTGAATTTAGAATTTAGAGCAGTGACATAAATATCATCTCATGGATGTACCAAATTATGTCATTAAGAGAAATTTTACAGAAGAGAAAATTAAACGCAATGTTCTGTTCAATTTTGTTCGATTTTAAATTGTTTTCTTTAAAATTTAACTTTTCTTCAAATCATCCGTTACATGATGTGATTAAAATTAAAAAAATCTCCAGAAGACGTGCCAAAACTATCGATTTCTTAAATAAAAATTTCACTTTCGTTACCAAACAAAAAAAAAATTAAATAAAATAAAAAAGAAATGCTAAAGAAATAGTTGAAATGTTTATTTAATCTAAGCACAGACAAAATTTTGTATTTGATTTTAGTTTAATTTACTTGATAAATTTCAATTTTGTATGCAAAACTACAATTGAATTTAAAATTGACAACAAATTGAAATGTTACTTTTTAATTAAGATTTTCAACGAGATTAGTTTTGTTGTTGTTTCTTTTATTTTTAAATAATAAAAAGAGAGTGTTGACAAGAAACAAACCTAAATGGAATTTAAATTAATTTAGATTTGTATATACCAAACATTCAATAATAAAATTTAAAAATAGAAAACTTTCAATAACAAATTTTTTTGATGTAGAAAATTTTCGATAACAAATTTTTCGATACATAAAAGTTTAGATATTAATTTTTTAATATAGAAAATTTTCGATAACAAATGTTATATATATGTATGTATATAGGAGATTTTCGATAACAATTTTTGTATATAAGAAATTTTCGATAACAAATTTTGTAAATTGGAAACAAATCTTGTATATAGGAAATTTTCGATAACAAATTTTTCGATACATAAAAGTTTAGATATTAATTTTTTAATATAGAAAATGTTCGATAACAAATGTTATATATATGTATGTATATAGGAGATTTTCGATAACAATTTTTGTATATAGGAAATTTTCGATAACAAATTTTGTATATAGTAAATTTTCGATGACAAGTTTTGTAAATAGGAAATTTTCGATAACAAGTCTTGTTTATAGGAAATTTTCGAAAACAAATCTTGTATATAGGAAATTTTCAATAACAAATATTTTTGATATAGAAAATTATCGATAGTTTCGATATTAATTTTTTAATATAGAAAATTTTCGATAACAAATGTAATACATATATAGGAAATTTTAATAACAATTTTTTAATGTGGGAAATTTTCGATAACAAATTTTATATATAGGAGATTTTCGATAACAAATTTTTTTGATATAGAAAATTTTCGATAACCAATTTTTCAATACATAGAAGTTTCGATATTAATTTTCTAATATAGAAAATTTTCGAAAACAAATGTAATATATGAGAAATTTTAATAACATTTTTTAATGTAGAAATTTTCGATAAAAAATTTTGTATATACATAGTAAATTTTCGATGACAAATTTTGTGTATAGGTAATTTCCGATAACAAGTGTTGTATATAGGAAATTTTCGATAACAAATTTTGTATATAGGAAATTTTTGATAACAAATTTTGTACATAGGAAATTTTTGATAACAAAATTTATATATACGAAATTTTCGATAAAAAAATTTATACATAGGAAATGTTCGATAACAAATTTTTTATATAAATATAAACTTTTCGATAACAAATTTTTTATATGGACAATTTTTGATAGCAAAATTTATATACATGAAATTTTGAATAACAAATTTTATATAGAAAATTTTCGATAACAAATTTTATATAGAAAATTTTCGATAACAAATTTTATATAGAAATTTTTCGATAACAAATTTTATATAGAAATTTTTCGATAACAAATTTTATATAGAAAATTTTCGATAACAAATTTTATATAGAAAATTTTCGATAACAAATTTTATATAGAAAATTTTCGATAACAAATTTTATATAGAAAATTTTCGATAACAAATTTTATATAGAAAATTTTCGATAACAAATTTTATATAGAAAATTTTCGATAACAAATTTTATATAGAAAATTTTCGATAACAAATTTTATATAGAAAATTTTCGATAACAAATTTTATATAGAAAATTTTCGATAACAAATTTTATATAGAAAATTTTCGATAACAAATTTTATATAGAAAATTTTCGATAACAAATTTTATATAGAAAATTTTCGATAACAAATTTTATATAGAAAATTTTCGATAACAAATTTTATATAGAGAATTTTCGATAACAAATTTTATATAGAGAATTTTCGATAACAATTTCATTGTATATGAAATTTCTAACAATAATTTTGTTCTTTTTATAAATTAATATGAAAAAATAGTATAACGCGTAGCGTTTTTGTTTTGTAATTAAGATTTTAAACAAAGATTAGATTCATTTTATTCAATTTTTTTCCTTTTTTTTTCTTGACACTAAAAATAAAGTGTTGACAAGAAACAAACTTAAATGGAATATAAATTAATAGTTAATTAATTGCAGATAAATGAGAGAAATTTAAAGTAAATAAAGGTCAATAAACTAATAAAAAGTTTTCATAAATTCAGGCAATTTTGCTTCAAAATTATCACTTTTTTTAATTAATATTGTTAAAATAAAAGTATGTAAATAGAAAATAATACATAAGTAATACATCTTTTCTTCCTAATTGCATGAATATGTTCAACTTTATGTACTCCGCGTATTTGAACACAAAAAATTTCAACAATTTCAACTTATAACGGACAACATACATATTTACATGTACGGTTTTATCATCAAAATATTTAAACAATTTATTTAATCAGAAACCTTATTAAAAAGAAGAAAAAAATAAACTTTAATTCTGATTATTTAACTCTACTTGCATAGAATAAAAATTAACGAAGAAAAAAAGGTTTTTTTTTTTTTGAAAAGAATTTCGTTCGATAATTTCGTTACGTTACGTTAATGGCATTATTTTCTCTTTGCATAACATTTTATTCTTTTTTACTAAACTCATACGGAGTACTGTAAGTAACGCATGCATACCTACACACATACAAAATACAACAACACCAACAAAAATAAAACAAAAACAGAAACAGAAAACATGTCACAAAAATTACAACTTTGCATATTTAATGAGTAACATTGTATTCAACGACAGAAAAATTAAGTAATGCTTCTTGTTTTATTGTTGTTGTTGTTGTTGTTGGTGTTGTTTTTGTTTTTATTTATTAACAATGCTGTTGACATGCTGTTCTTAACAACAGCAACAACAATAACATGTAATAATATGAAAATGAAACTTAAAAACAACAAAAGAAAAAAAAAGTCAAAACACTTAAAGAATGTTTTATGTAAATACATACACATACACATTTTAACACATTCCTTCATACTCTTTCGCTCTCTTTTTTCTTCCTTTGTGTGTGTGTGTTATACTAGCACCTGTTTTCTATAAATTTGTCTCTTCTTTAACAAAAAAAACTGTTCCATTGCAACTTGCAAGTGTTTTATACACAAAAAAAAAAATTGTTGAAGGAGTTGTATTGAAGAAATGTATCATTTCATGTCTTTCTCTCTCTATCATTCTCTGTCATCATTATTATTTTCATTGTATAAATATTTAAATGCGTTCCAAAGTGTATGTGTGTGTGTGTGGGTTACATGTTAATGAGTTTATCTGGTTCTTAAAATGACATTTTTCTTCTACTCATTTCAAATTGCGTGCAGTTATGTGTAAGTGTGCATGTGGGTGCTTTTTTTTGTAGTTTTGCTTGTCTTTCCTTTTAATGACGAACAATCTGTCAAAAAGTTAAAAAGTGCTGCTTGCCCTGTTGTCTTGTAAATATTGTTTTAAAATTTGTCTTTTTGACAGTCTTTTTTTTATTTCCTTTTCCCCTATAGAAGGTAATTAAAACTGTACGTTTGGAAATTCCAAGAATAGACAAATAAAAGTTTTTAATTTTAATGTGTGTGTGAAGATAAATTCGAATTTGAAAATCCAAGACACAATCCATAAATTTTAACAGCGTCACATTGGTGTTAACAGAGCAAAATTTCCTCTTAACAGTGCACTGTTAACTGTTTAACACTATTCATCTGAACAAGGCTAATTTTGGGTAAAACTCTAGGTCTATGAGTACCCTACTATATGCAAAGGAGTGTTCCTAGACCTCTTAATACAATCAGAAACATGGTCACATATAAAGTGATATGGTATTGAGAAAATTGGCTTTGAAAATATGAATATTTTGATTGAAAATTCTCTAGAAAATCACTGACCATTTGGGAACATATAAGAAATATTATACCATACCAGACTAATTGCAATTGGTAGTAGTAGCTGAAATAATTTTGAGAGTCAAGATTTTGAATTTTGAAAAAAATCGATTTTTGTCCAAAAATACACAGAGCGCCATAAGTGAGTCAACACCCACTATAATTTTAAATTTTCTATTATAAAAAATATACTTGTAGCACAACAATAACACTATGCAACAAAATAAAAAAAATTGAATACACCCGGCTAATGATATAGTGTAGGTTATGAGTTTTGTTGAGTAGATTTCAAAAATATTTTTTTTATTTGACAAAAACTGTTTTTTTGGACTTTACTAACAAATTTCTGGAGTACTCAAACATTACTGACCCGATATCCAAAATTTAAATCTTGTTGGAAAGGGGAGAGATGGACCTTTAAAACTGTATACACATATCTATTATTCGACTTAATATGCTATGAGATTTGATAAGGTAAACTTGGAAAATTTGATTTTTTTTTCATATTTTTTCAAGTTTGTCCGTTCATAGTAGCAAACTTTACTTAAAAACTATGAAATAAATGATAACATTCTGAAAGTGCATTATCTTGTGAAGAGATTGAAACTTCGTTTGATCAAATCGGACAAAAATTACCGTAGTTATTATTTACAGAGTCTAACAGTCGAGTTATATTTTTCATATATATATTTTTTCAAATGCACTTTTAGTTCAAAAATTTTCAGAAGTTTTGATGGATCTTGACTGTTTATCGGAAAATATGTCAATTTCACGTTTGAGAGACAATCAGAAGTGGGCTAATGTTTGCGCAAAGAGAAATAGTAATACTTGCAAATAACACAAATATTAGCCGACTTCTGGAAGTCGTGAAAACGTGAAATTGTCACATTTTGTGATAAACAATCAAGATCCATCAAAAATTCTGAAAATTTTTGAACTAAAAGTTCATTTGATGTGATGACATATAAGGAGTGCGCACGAAAAAAAAACTGGACTTACACTTTTCTTTATAGAAATAAAACTAAGTGGCGGATTTTTTTCGTTTTATCTTTCAATTAAAGTAAATAAGATTTGAATTCTTTTGTGTATAAAATTTTTTTCTGACAAAGGTCTCAGAGCATCCAACTTTTTGAGTCACTTTTCTTCCAGACATGTTAGGGTGTTTTTTGAAAAATACGTATTATTTTACTTGCTTTGTTTTGGTCGGCAAATCCTTTTTTTGCTTCCACTTCCACGCTTTCTCTCAATACTTAAAGACTCCTTATATTGTTTTATTCTAACCTTCGAAACTGTTTTTTGGTTAACACCTGCGAGCCTAGCAATCGTTTTTTGCAAGTGGCGCGGTTTTTCATTGAAAATTTCAATTATTTTTTTACGATATTCTTGTTGGGTGCCCATTTTCAAAAAACTAATTTTGCTATTGCAATGAGATTTAGCACGTGGATTTTAAAACAGATGACTAACAAAAACAATGTAACGGTATTCATTTTTTTCAATTATGATAAAAGTTATAAGCTTAAAAGTAGGCCCATTTTTTTTGTGCGCACTCCTTATTTTTGTTATATTTTAAATATTTTTTTTGATTATTAATACTAGAAACGTCTGAATAAAAACACAATTAGTCAATAGGTGGGTTTTATACCATTTCCACACTCAACAATAGACAAATGAAGAAATTTAATGTGAAAATAAATAAAAATATAAAGAAAACATACATAAAATAAAGCAAATTAAATAATTTTAAAGAATAATAAAATATTGCAAACAAGCAATCAATCAAAACTATCTGAAGAAGAAAATAAAATTTAGAAATAAAATAAAAATTTAGAAATAAAATAAAAAAATATCAAAACGAACAAAACATAATAAATAAATTAAAGAATAAAAAAATAATTTAATTAAATTTATAAAAACAAACAATAATAAAATAAAATTCAATAATGAAAACTAAACAACTAAATTAATAAAAAAAAAACAAAAATTAAATTCAATTAAAAAAAAAGTAAAACAAAAATAAAAACGAAATAAATATAAAAAAAAATTAAATTAAATATAAAAATTTGTTACGAAAAGAAAATGAAAATTAAACAAAATAAGTAAAAACATAAATACTTAAATTAAAGAAAAATAGAATAGAAAAGAAAAAAAATTAAAAATGAACAAAACATAATAAAATAATTAAAGAAAAAAAAATAATTTAATTTAAAAAAAAAACAAAAATAATAAAATAAAATAATGAAAACTAAACAACTAAATTAATAACAAAAAGGAAATAAATTAAAAAAAAAATTTAAATAATAGATAAAAACTTATGTGCTTATGTGAAAATAAATTCGAATTTAAAAGCCAAAGACGCAAACCCACAATTTTAGCAGCGCCACTTCTTGCCTCTAACAGGGTAAACCTTGCTATTAACAGAGCACTGTTAACTGCTTAACAGTGGCAATAGTAGATTAGTCTTCTACTTTGCAATTATTGCAGATTATTGATATAAAATTCATAATTCTTATTATGATCCTGATTATTTGTTAACAAAAGTGCTGAAATGCAAAGGATGGTTAGTGGGGATGAAGTGGGTTAATTTCCAGCTCTCCAGCTATCCCACCAGCTATCCATCTGGCCACTGATCTTCTAGAGAATTTTCATATGTTTTTAGCCAAAAATCGATTTTTTTCAAAATTCAAAATCTCGACTTTTAAAATTATTTCAGCTATCCCCCTACCACGGTTCGAAAGAGGACCCTCTGGACTACCATTTGCATATAGTCTGTATGGTGTACATATTTCTTATATGTTCCAAAATGCCAACTGATCTTCTAGAGAATTTTCAACCAAAAAATTGATATTTTCAAAGCCAATTTTCTCAATACCATATCACTTTATATGTGACCATGTTGCTGATTATAAGGGGTGATTTTTTAAGAGCTATAGGAAAATGTTTCAAAAAAAAAACACATAAAATTCAGAAAAATGCATGAAATCTTTATTTGAATCGATAGTACGGTCCATATAATTTGTTGACCGCGACTGCGCCTCAAATGGTCCATCCGCTTAGTTCAATTTTGGCATACTCTTTCCAACATTTCGGCCGGTATCTCACGAATAAATGCTTCAATGTTGTCTTCCAATGCGTCAATTGAAGCGGGCTTGTCTGTATAGACATGAGCTTTAACATAGCCTCACAAAAAATAGTCTAAAGGCGTTAAATCGCACGATCTAGGCGGCCAATTGACCGGCCCCGAACGTGAAATAAAATGTTCACCGAACTCGCCTCTCAATAAGTCCATTGTTACGCGTGCTGTGTGGCATGTGGCACCGTTTTGTTGAAACCACATGTCATGCAAGTCAAGCTCTTGCATTTTGGGCAAAAAAAAGTTGGATATCATTTCACGGTAGCGTTCACCATTCACAGTTACGTTACGATTCGCAGCATCTTTGAAAAAGTACGGTCCAATGATGTCAAATTCAATGATTTGCAAGCGTTGTTCGTTTGTAAGATGATTCATGGTTAAATTATAGACCAAACTGAATATGTTTGACAGTGAAACAAAACACGAAACGTGCGTGAGCTGTTTAAACCATTGTTGCCAAAAAGATAATTGCTAAAAAATCACCCTTTATTAAGAGGCCTTGGCACCTTCCTTTGAGTATGATATGATACTCATAGATCTAGTATTTGTTCTAAAATTAGCTTCGAAACAAGTGGTTGTGTTCAAATGCGTACTGTTAAACAGCTAACAGTGCTTTTTTCTGTTAAGAGGAAATTTTGTTCGGTTAACGCCAAATGTGGCGCTGCTAAAATTTATGGATTGCGTCTTGGATTTTCAAATTCGAATTTATCTTCATACACATACATGATTACAAAAAATTAAATATAAAAACAAAAGAAAACAAAATTAAATTAAATTTAAACAAAATAAAACAAAATTAAAAATAAAAACGAATATAAATATAGAGAAAATTTAAATTAAATAAAACAAATAAAAAAAATATTCACAATTAAATTAAATGATTCTAAATAATAATAAGATTAATAAAGTAAAAATTATAAAGAAATTTTAAAACCTCAAAAATAAAAAAAAATAAAAATTTTCCAATCCCTCAAAATATTAAATTTTTTTTGCATTTAAAATTTCATTTACTAACCTGTGTGTGTATCTGCAGCATTTAATCCAAATCAAATCGAAACGACGAAATAACAATAAGAAAATGACTTTGAAAACGAAAGACTCTCCCCCAAAGGATTAAAAACATTTAAAAATAGAAACGGTGTTTAAAAAAGGCCTAAAGGCTGTAAAGAAAAAAAGAAAAAAAAAAACAAAAGAAAAATTATAAATACAGTGTAGAAAGGCAAAAAAAAAATATTGACTCAAACAAGTATTTGGACAACAAATATAAATTAAAAACGAGGAAATAAGAGAAAGACAAGACAAAAAAAAACACTACCAAAGGCCATCTGCATCATCATAAGCATCAGGCATCAGGTAACAGGCGTCCTCCACCCCAATATACAACAACAATCTTATGTTACAATGCGTTTATTTGCCTCCAATACAACGGCGGCACCCGACCATGGTGAACATGCAAATGCCATTACGGGTAAGCATAGAGTACCAGAACTGGATGACGGCAATAGCATCATAGAAAATACACACATTCTAAGAGATCTACGCTCTAGAAGAGGAGGAGGAGGAGTAGGGGCAGGAGGAGACACAGAGAGAAGTAAAACAGCAAAAATGCATCGCAACAACTCCTCAGTATCAGCAACGTCAACAAGAAGTGCACAGGGAGACAGAGGTGGTGGTGGTGACGGTGGTGGTGTTGGTGCAGTCAGTAATAAAAAACATAAAACCAACAACGCAGACAACAATTATGCGGGGCGCAGTAGAGAAAGACAGCAGGTAGTCCACAAGCATGAACAACGCTTAAGTGTTGAGGAGTATAAATCAAGGTCATTAGAACGTTATGCCAAGCCGCCACATAGTTTGGCGGCAGCTATAGCTGCAGCAACAGTTACACATCACGATCTCAATGAAGACGATGGTGATGACGAGGAGGAAATTTATGTTGCTGCACGTCGAACCTTAACGCCCTGCCTGTCGACACAGCGAAGACGTTTGCTGTCACCCTTTGTGTCCATGAAACGACGCAGTCGCAGCAGCACCAGCAGTAGTGGCAGTCGTTCGCATTGTGATTCAAGAGAAGTGAATTTCAATGTTATGCTGCCGCCATTGAAACTGCCAGGGCCCATGCAACAGCATATAATGGAACATCAAAAGTCGAATGGCAACATAAATTGTTTAAAAACGACCAAACAGAATTTAGGCAACTCGGCCAGTTCTCAGAGTGGAGACAGCGGTACGGGTGGCACTGAACTTGAACAGGATTGCAGTCGTACGTCGGCGGCAGAAAGTAGTCAACTCAGTTTGAGTTACTCACAATTGAGTAGTGCTTCTAGTGCAACATCACTTTCGAAACACTCAAAAATTTCTCACTCACCACATCCACATACACACGATCATCATCATCAGCATCATGATCATGATCATGAGACGAACACACATGATCAGCATTTAAATGATCTGCATGATGATCTTCATAACAGTCATGGTGATCATGATGATGTTCATACTGATGATGTTATTGATAATGTTAATGCAGTCGAAGAAGCAGAAGAGCATGATGATGACATTGAACAGCAGCTGCAGCATAATAATGCCGAGAATTTATTTCGTGATAGCGATCGTAATATCGATCAGCATTATAGAGATTCAATATTCTCGACAGATGAGTTCTATTGTGGCAACATAACATTGGTAGACGACACGTACTCGAATTATGAGCCACAAAATGAGGCCGAAGAAATGTTTTTACAAGTGGTGGGCATTTTAAGGGATGAAAAAGAGGTGGGTACACTGGCAAAACAAAACAAAACAAAACAAAATTTTCTTTTAAAATTTAATCACACATTCAAAACAGAAAACTGACAGAAAACTTTTTAAACAAACAAACTAACGACTGGTGTTCGTTCTCCCTCTCTCATACTCCCTGTTTTAAAAATAATAAAGAGAGAATTAAAGAAAGAAAAAAAAAAACTTTGCAGGTAAAAGAAAACTTCATTAAACATTGAAAACATTGACTGCCTCCAGCTTTTGTTTGAAAGTTTTTGTTGCTCCCTCGCCCTCTCTTTTAATGTAATGCTCTCTTTCACTAGTCCTTGTAAAAACTTGTATTTTTTTTTAACAGTTCAACAAGGCACAACTTTTACTCATAAATAAGGAAGGAATAGTAGAACACAGCGAGACTGAACAAGAGAAACTGAGAATACGAGAGAGAGAGAGAGAGAGATAGAGAACGGGAGTGATAAAAGAGAAAGAGATAGCATTTGATTAATGTAAAAATGCAAATGGTTCAATCATAAAATTCTACAGCAAGAGTAAAATAAAAAACAGAAAACAAGAGAGAAGAGTAGAGTAGAGAAGGGAAGACAGAGAAAAAATTGCAACATTTGAAGACTTTATTTTAACAACAACAACAACAACTACAGACAATACTATTGTAATTATAGTTGTTGAGTGCACAAAAAAAAAACAAGTGTGGTGAGGGCGGTTTGAAGGAAAGAACGAATTGGAATGAAAACTTTACTTTTCATTAAATTTAATTAAAACTGGCGATTAATATTGAAAGTTTTGTGTTGAGACTTAAGAAAATAACGGTTTTCTTTTTTATTTGCAGTTGAATGCCATTGATTGCAGTAAAATGAAGAGAGAAAGAGAATTAATTTAATTTGTTTAAGGATTAATAATCTTAATGGCAGGAACATAATACAAATCGGACAATATTGACACACACTTACTTTGAAAAATCCCTCTCTCCCTCTCTTTATCTTTTTTCTATTACACTTAATATGTATTGGTTTCTAAGGTGACCCTAACTTCTGGTTAACTGTCAATACAATGGCAATACTGAAAGCTGTTAAATATCATTAATGTAGTAAAAGTTTTGCTATTTGCGACTATGTAATGTTTGTGAAGATAAATTCGAATTTAAAAACCAAAGATGCAAACCCACACTTTTAGCAGCGCCACTTCTTGCCTCTAACATGGTAAACTTTGCTATTAACAGTGCACTGCTAACTGTTTAACAGTGGCAATAGCAGATTATTCTTCTACTTTGCAATTATTGCAGACTATTAACATAAAACATAATTCTCATTATAATCATTATTTTTTGTGAACAAAAGTGTTGAAATGTAAAGGATGGTTGGTGGGGATGGAGAACGGAATTATTCCAACTGTTTATGTCCGCAGATTGCAAAATACCATACCAGCGATCAACTTGAAGAGGCCTATCCACCAACAGAGGGCGCTAGAATATTAATTTAAGCTTTTTGTAATATAATGTAACTTTATCTATGCTTTGGTGTTTTTTAACATTACCCTCTAATTAAGTTTAACTTAGGCCTCTTGTGTTGTATAAGCTGAACTTAAAACTCATTCTTTTTGTAACATCCTGAAGGATGCAATTCGTTTTTCGATCGCCTGGAGGTATTAGAGCCCCAGAAATTTTAATTGAAATATTATTTTTCGGCATTCGGCCATTTTTTTGTTAGAAATAATTAAATTAAAAGTAAATTAAAATTTTAATATATAGTATTGAAAAGTGCCACAAATAAAACCTATTGTGAGATGAAATAAATACAGTGTACAACCAGAAGTGTATTTAAAAAAGTGCTCCACCATTGAGATCAACAGTGGCAAACGATAATCTCCTTCCTTTGTTCCCATATACAGTCCACAGTCGAACACCAACTATCCCACTACCACGGTTCGAAAGAGGACCCTCTGGACTACCATTTGCATAAAGTCTGTATAGTATACATATTTCTTATATGTTCCAAAATGTCCACTGATCTTCTAGAGAATTTTCATGCAAAAAAATATTTTCAAAGAAAATTTTCTCAATATGATATCACTATATAAGAGTCTACTATGAGCAACATACAAGTTCAATTGTGTTATAACCGGTTTAAGGAAGGCCGAGAAGATGTTAATGACGATGCTCGTCCTGGTCGCCCGAGCACATCAACAACCGATGAAAACACTGAAGCAGTGAAGAAAATGATTTTTAATAATCGTCGAATCACTATTAGAGAGGTTGCTAATGATGTTGGCATATCGTTCGGCTCATGCCAAGTAATTTTTACGGATGTTTTAGGCATGAAACGTGCGGCAGCGAACATTGTTAGAAAATTGCTAAATTTTGAGCAAAAACAACGTCGCATGTACATACATCGCTCAGGAGATGTTGACGAAGTTCAACGACGATACAGATTTACTCAAAAAGGTCATAATCCAAAATAGCTGATATTGTCAACATATATAATAGACATGTGTACCAACATAACAGAAAAAAAAATGCGAAAATCGAACATACGTAACTCACGAAATTTGAAAATAACGGTTTTTTTTGATCACACCTCATATGTGACTATGTTGTCTTAATATAATCAAGAGGCCTTGGCGAACCTTTCTTTGCATATAGTATGTGGTACTCATAGACCTAGAGTATTTCCCAAAATTAGCTCCTAAACAAGTGGACTTGTTCAGATGGATACTGTTAAATAGCTAACAGTGCTCTGTTAAGAGCAAATTTTGTTCTGTTAACGCCAAATGTGGCGCTGCTAAAATGTATGGATTGCGTCTTGGATTTTCAAATTCGAATTTATCTTCACACACATGAACATTTGTAAACCAACTTTAATCAAATCATTGTACAGATACTTGTTGAATTGTACCAAAAATTGGCTGAAAACTGTCTCAAAAATATTAACTATTGCAGCCAATTTTTGCAGCCGGTTATTTAACGACATTATATTTCTTACACAATGGCAAGGTCCAAGCAATGCAACGAAGCAAAACATAAGTTTCTTTGATTTTATTTAATTCCTAGTTTGTTTCCTTATTTATTCCCTCGCTTTATACCATTTTATTTCTCTATTTTTTTAAATCTCTACTATTTTTTTGTTAATTCTTCTTCTTTTCTTTTATTCATTAAAAATCATAATTCTGTATTTTTATCTTGTATTTAATGAATGAGTTTTTAGTTTAAAATAAAAAAAAATAGTGAGGGGGTTGTAAATCTCCTCTTTTTTATTCTTCTATTCTCTATATTTTATTCGCTTTATTTCTCTTATAATCTTATGCCCCATAAAATATGCACCAAGTAATTCAATTCAATTCATAAACTTGATTTTATTTACGTATTTGCTGTTGGTGTAGGATTTTAAACAAAAACGCCATTGTTTAACTCAAGTGACAACAAAAGAAACACAACTAAAGATGGAAAAAATTCTATAAAACTTGTCTGTCTGTCTGTTTGACTGCGGCATGCAGCAGTTGAGAAAAAAATATAAAATTTATGCATCGAGCAGCAGCAGCAGCAGCAACAAGCATTAAAACTTGCAACATTTAATTTACATTTTAAGCATTACTTTCATTGTAATTGTTTTGTTACGTTTTTTGTTACGTTTTTTCTTACTTTTTTTTCGTTCATAAATTCAACGCATTTCCTTATTAAAAAAACAAAGCCCGCACAATGGCAATCCTTTTCTTTCTTACTCTCTTTGTCTCTCTTCTCTGTATTATAATAATAAAAAAATGGTTTGTTTGCCTTGTGTTTATAACTTAAGGCTGTTGAATGAGATAAAAAAACAACAAAAACATATGCGAGTACCACTTCTATTTCTATTATATTTACTGGTTACAACAACAGCAACCACAAAGTTTAATTTAATAAGCGAGAGAGAGAGAGAGAGTGGGAGAGAGAGAGTCTTTAAATTAAATGAAAATATCGTACCGAAAACAAGGATTTACTTGCGATATTTAATAGGAATAATTGAGAGTAACAGGTCTTCAAATGAATATTGGCAAGTTCTGTTGATGTCAGGGCTGGAAGGAATGAATTTGTAAGAAATTTTTGATCTTTGTTTCCCAGAATTTAAATAGAGTGGATAGGGAAACTTAAACAGAACTGTAGAATAAATTGTTATTCCCTTTGCCCCTCTTGGTGTCATATGATTCCCACAAAGCACTTGTATCTTATCCCGTTGCCGTTGTTGTTGTACGATAATGCCTAGATAGCTGAAGCTATTAACTGATTAGTCTTGTAGTATTAGTAAATGTACTAAACATTCTTACTTACACATCAACTCCCCTATGACAACCAGCGCTAGCATAAAGTACGTTATTCCTTCTCAATACTTTCCATTTAGCAGACCATGTGATAGTATTGTAGAGATTGTATTAGAGATTGATAGAGACACACATACATACATCATTGATCATTACAACCCTTCAGTCAGGATTACGATGTAGCTTCCAACACCACTGATGTGGTGTGTGTAATTTTTATAAATTTTTTGAGAAACTGTTCATGACAATTTTTTATTTACTCTCAGATTTTTTGCCATAAATCTACTGAGAAAAGGCCGTCGAAGGGATACGTTGGAGATGTCTGACCTGGGGTTTCAACCGAGGCCTCACGTCTAATAAGCCTACGCACTACCTACTAGACTATGACGGCTTCATATAACATTCACTGTAGAAATCGCACATTGTAAAGAGAAGGCATAAGAATCTCTTTACCAAGCTCCTAGAAACTCAGAGAAGCCACTATTGATGTGTGTGAGGACCTGGCGAAAGTTTTCTGTCGTCAGCGCAATTGCTAAGAGAATACATGCCTGACACAAAATAATATGGCAAAAATGTTGATAGTAAACCAATTACCGTTAAAAAATTTTAAAAATCTGACGTTGGTTGTTGTATTGTGTGTAGTGGTCTGGGACATTACCTAACCTACCCATGATTTTCATTGTTAATATTATTCTTTCGATTCTTTTCGACGAGCATAAAACCTGATTCGGTCATCAGTTATGTGTGTGAAGATAAATTCGAATTTGAAAATCCAAGACGAAAAAAAATCTTAACAGAGCAAAATTTGCCCTTAACATAGCACTGTTAGCTACTTAACAGTATCCATCTGAACAAGGTCACTTGTTTAGGAGCTAATTTTAGGGCATATACTAAGTCTATGAGTACCATATCATACTCAAAGGCCTCTTAATATAATCAGCAATATAATCCCATATAAAGTGATATGGTATTATGAAAATTGGCTTTGAAAATATCAATTTTCTGATTGAAAATTCTCTAGAAGGCCAGTGGCCATTTGGGAACATATAAGAAATAGTAGACCATACAGACTTTATGCAAATGGTAGTCCAGAGGGTCCTCTTTCTAACCGTGGTAGTGGGATAGTCGGAATAATTTTGGGAGTTGAGAAAATTTCCATCCTTCAGCTCCCACCAGCCATCCTTTACATTTCAACACTTTTGTTCACAAATAATAATGATCATAAAATGAGAATTATATTTTATGTTAATAGTCTATAATTGCAATTGTAATAATTGCAAAGTAGAAGACTAATCTACTATTGCACTGTTAAACAGTTAACAGTGCTCTGTTAATAGCAAAGTTTACTCTGTTAGAGACAAAAAGTGGCGCTGTTAAAAAAAAAATGTGAATTTGCGTTTTTGGTTTTTAAATTCGAATTTATCTTCACACACATTCATCAGTTATGTATATATATCCGCTACAGCAACAGAGTATTTCAGATGGAAATTTTATCTTGGAGGGGAGTTAACTTCAAATTCATTTTATTTTCTATTTTATTCTATTCGTTTCAAATAGTTTGATACAATAAATTTAATTATTGTTGAAAAAAATTTAATAAATATTGAAATAAAATTTACTCCAAAAATGGGCGAAATACTGTAAATATCATACATTATCACTACCCCCATACCTGACTTACAACAAATATACCTGAGAGCATAAGCAACAGTTTCAATTTACTCTCTCTCTCTTATTCTCTCTTTTCAATGTTCTTACTCTCATCACCAGGGGTGTTATATTTGACGATTTTACGTAATTTTGACGATTTTTATTGTCAATTTACTAAAATGACGATTGACGTTTTTTTTCCATACAATTTCTAACATTTTGACGATTTTTTGGCATCACTTACATTTTGTATAAAACCAAAGTGTATTCATAAAGTGCCTACAGATCTTATTGTACAACAATCATCCACAGAAACAGGCAATTTGTTTTTGTTTTAAGCTATCTTGCTGTCAAAATTTGTATTAATATACTATGTATAAAACATCTATTAACATTGCATGTTGAATGACAGAACCAAAAAGAGAACAACTAATATAAACCATTGAAGGAATTTTATTTTCAAAAGATTATTTAAAAAATAATTCTTCTAATTGTTTTAATGTTAATATTACTAAAAATTTGATAAGTAAACTTTGTTCACATAATTTGTACGAACATTAATTAAAAATATATGAAAATTATAAGTCTGTTCATTTACACACAATGTTTTTAATATTTCTTACTGGTTTTTTAAGTTTTCCGTCCAGTAAGATTTTCAAAAGAAAATATTTTATATATTTTTTATTGACTTTTTTGTTTTTTTACTTTATTGTTTTATTAAAGACTGCTGAATTAATTGTTTCTTTATGTTAAATATGCTTTTTTTTAATTAAAATTAGAAATATACTTATAGAAATATATATTATTCATGTTTTAAATTATGACATTTTTTTGACGATTTTTCTTAATTTTTGTGACGATTTTGACGATTTTTTGTCTTAATTTTGACGATTTTTTAAAAAAAAAAACCTAACATCCCTGCTCATCACTACTACAGAGTAAGTTGCACTCTCCCAAAAATGACTGTGTATAAA
The DNA here is from genome assembly GCA_927399465.1 of Sarcophaga caerulescens. Taxonomy (NCBI): domain Eukaryota; kingdom Metazoa; phylum Arthropoda; class Insecta; order Diptera; family Sarcophagidae; genus Sarcophaga; species Sarcophaga caerulescens. Next base: position 105,755,031 of record OV656872.1, on the reverse strand, counting down.
CAAGTATTGGTGGGAAGGAAGTAAATATTAAAAGTGATATTTACTTTATATTTCTCACTTTTACTACTTAAGCTCTCTCTCTCTCTCTCTCTCTGTTTTATTTGAATCCTTCTTTATTTAAATATTTGCATTTGCATTTCATATAATTAAGCCACATTCGTTGTCTTTTTAATGTCTCATGAAAGTCTTCGTTTTAAAACATGAATAAAACGGGGAGATTTTAAAACATAAACTTGAGGGAGCAAGTAGTCAAGAGAAAAGATAAATAATGCAACAACAATAAAGTTAAGAAAACCCCACAAAGAGAGAGTGAGAGAGAGAAGAGAGGGAGAGAATTGTTTCCAAAGCCATAATGTTGTATAAAATGCTGAAATTAAAATGACTTTATTGTACTTTTAGTTATTTTTTTTTTCGCGAAGAAAGAAGGAAACAGCAAGAGAAAGGCAAGAGAAACGTTAGTTTTTGAGACATGCAGCAAGAAAAAAAATTCGAAAATAAAGAGAAAGAAAAACAAAAACTAAATTAAAGATAAACTATGAGAGTTAAAAAGCTAAGAAAATAATTAAAACGGTATTTAAGTAAGACGTTGAGAGAGAAAAAGAAAGAGAGCGCGACTGTGCTGGCAAAGACAAACATTTAGAATAAAAAGCACACATACATACATACATACACACACACATTCTTACAGACATTTTTGGCATATTATATAAAAAGAGAGCCAGGAAAACAGTGGGGTGGAAGGGTTTATACACATTTCTTCTTCTTTAAATCCTTTTTGGCTGCTTTTAAATAAAAGTTGTAATGTTTTCTTTGGTATTTTTTTTTTCTTTTGAATTTTTATTTGAATATTCATGCATGCAACATGCAGTATGACTGACTGCTGCTGGCAGCATTTACTACAACATTTTTAGTGTTAAGAAAAGTAACTTCACTTGTGTTATTTTCTTTACTAATTAGCATTTTTCTCTTCCTTTTTCTTTTCTTGAATTCTTGTGCAACACCCAGACACAAACGTTTTGTGTGTAACAGCGTTTAATGAAATTAAACAGTGCAACAGAAGAAAAAAATTAGAAAAAAGTGTAGAAAAATGCAACATTTTTCTAAAAGTATTTCAGATTTGCTAGCAATTTCAGAGTGTGTGAGAGAGAGAGAGAGACAGATAGAAAAAAGAATTCATATTGCATAAATATTTATGAGAACTTGTATGTAAAATGCAATCAAGCAGCAGTAAAAATATCTTGAAACCATTTACCTAAAGACAGCACACAGTAAAGTATATGTTTGTACAGTGAGTGTCAAAAGAAAGTGTACACTATGGATAAAATTCTAACAATCTCAACTCAAGTTTTCCACTTAAGGAGAGTGCCCGCAAAATGTTTACAATATTTCCAAAATTTTCTAATTCTTTTCTTCTTGTTTCAATTTTAAAAATTGGCAATAAAATAATTTGAAAAAATATTAACGCTAATTTATTAATGTATATTTTTTTAAATTGTACACTTTCTTTTGACGCTCACAGTATGTACTCGTATGTATACATACAGATAGTCTGCCTGTTTGACAGCCATACATACCCACACACAAAGCCAACCACACCATGTCCTGCCAACAGCTACAACATTCGAGAGACATTAGACAAGAGATTGCAATTCTAAAATGAAAAATGTGAGGAGGTGAGGGGGACAAGCAAGAAAATAAAATTTTTTTTCAATACTGATACTGTTGGTTGGTTGGTTGGTAGGTTGGCAAAAGGTAAAATTACATTGAATATGTGTTGAAATGACTTGGAAAATGTCTTTGAATGTCTTTGAACGTCTTTGAATGTCTAATTAGTTTCTGCGTAAGGAAAATAATAATAATTATTGTTTGATGAAACGATGAATTACGACATTCTGTTGCTGTTTTCAACATACATACATACATACATACATACAATATAAAAGGGAAGGCAACAATCAAGAAGACAATTTCGTAGGGTAAATTACAATCTAATGAAGGCTTTGAAATATTATTGCAACAACAGAATAAAGCTAAGAAGCAATAACTTGCAAATCAGGAGACATATTTTAAAGTGTCTTAAGGGAAATAAATAGTTTCATTAATGTATCTGTGTGAAGATTTAATTCGAACTTAAAAACCAAAGACACAAACCCACACTTTTAGCAGCGCCACTTCTTGCCTCTAACAGGGTAAACTTTGCTATTAACAGAGCACTGTTAACTATTTAACAGTGGCAATAAGTAGATTATTCTTCTACTTTACAATTATTGCAGACTATTGACGTAAAATATAATTCTCATTATGATCCTGATTATTGTAAACAAAAGTGTTAAAATGTAAAGGATGGTTGTGCTTGGGTCTCAAAATTATTCCAGCTATCCCGCAACCACGGTTCGAAACAGAGATCAGCAACGAGTACTCAAAACGATGAGTAGATTCGAGTCATACTTATAATTTCAGCTACTTATACGCATTCATACTTATTTTAATATCATACTCATACTACTCATATTCAAAGTTAGAAATACTCATCGTACTCATACTTAACAATACGCACGGTGTTGTTGATTTCGACTCTCCATGATTCAACATATACACGAAGCACAAAATAACTATGATTCGAGTATGAACACCACAATACTCGCTAGAAGGTGCTTTGGTGTGCTTTGCTTGCTGTCTTTGTCTTTTCTTTTCTCTTCTTTTGTAAATGCAACAATAACTACTACTGTAAATTTTGATGAATGATTCGAGTGACTCAAATCATTCGTAAGTATTATAAGTATTTTTCTAAATTTATGAATCTGAATGAGTAGGCGTATGAATCAAACAATGAATCGAATGTTGTGAGTTTGATGTCAACGTTGTACTCATACTCATTGCAACCTATACTTATAAATCAATGTTGTAGCGAGTACGAATGAATCAGAGTAGTTGAATTTTAATACTCTTGACTCACTCATACTCAAAATTTCATAAGTACCTATGAGTAGCGAAAATACGATTCTCTGGTTCGAAGGAGGCCTTCTGGACTGTCATTTGCATATAGTCCGTATGGTGTACATATTTCTTATAAGTTCCAAAATGGCCACTGATCTTCTAGAGAATTTTCAGGGAAAAATTTGATATTTTCAAAGCGAATTTTCTCAATACCATATCACTTTACATATGTAACATAGTCACTTATACATAGTCGCTGATTATATTAAGAGGCCTTGGACTTCTTTTCCATATAGTTTGGTACTCATAGATCTAGAATATTTCCCAAAATTAGCTTCTAAACATATGGGTCTGTTCAAATGGATACTGTTAAATAGCTAACAGTGCTCTGTTAAAGGCAAATTTTGTTCTGTTAAGAGGAAATTTTGCTCTGTTAACGCCAAATGTGGCGCTGCTAAAATTAATGGATTGCGTCTTGGATTTTCAAATTCAAATCTATCTTCACATACATTTTTCATTTGAAACCTAATGTTCAAAGAAAACGGTTTTAGAGATACATTTGCCTTTTTAATGATGATTTATTGTACTTTTATGAGCTGAACTTTAGTAATACTTTACTATCTCATCCATAGCAGTTGCAATCTGGTCTTACAGATCTTGAATTGTATCTGGCTTGTCTCTCTATACGAGAGACTATACATATCCACACAAATAACAGCAAAGAGAAGCAAAACGGACTGTTGCAAAAGTTGAGATTAATTATTTACCAAACTCAGCTCTCAATAGGTACATACATAGTGTAGCGTCCCAAATGAGGTGTTGTGGCAGTAAACCAAACCTAATTCTTACAATAAAAATATAAGTAAACATCGCTAAACTGTCTATAACTTTGCAAATTTCAACATTCTTAAAGAAGTATGTTTTAAATGAAGCCACCATCCCATAAATCGCACCAAAGAATGCAGCTGCTCTAGCGAAATATTTAGGATAGTGGTCGTGAAGAAATTGCCACGTTAATACAATTTTGTTCTCGGCAAAGGGAAGCATATTGCTCTAGAGAATATTCACCCTTATTCTGGTTGTCGTCGTCGACGTCGTCTTGCTTTGACAGTTTAAAATTGGTATTCTGTTTGTCGTTATTGACAGTTATACTCGTAGATGACTGTCGACACACATTTGGTATTCTGTGAGTCAATACGCCGTCGATATTGTGTTGTGTCGGCTCTGATTTTGTCGACTCTGATTTTATCGACATCATTTTTGGTAACGACGACGACGGCGACGACGACGACGACAACCAGAATAAGGGTGATTAAGATAATTCCTGAATCTAACAAATGCATTGAGAAAAATTTTTTACATGAATTTTTTTTTCAACATTTCACTGTCGAAATATTAAACTCTCAAGCTATCGTCTAATAAGCCAATACACTACCCATTAGACTATGCCGACCAATTTGTATGAATAAGGTTATACGCTGAAATATAAAGCCGTAGTAGTCTAGTAGGTAGTGTGTTGGCTTATTAGACGAGAGCCTATGGTTCAAACCACACGACACGAACGACACCACTCTCAGCAGTATTCCGGCAAAAACCCGGAAAGTAAATAAAAAGTTGTCATGAAAACTTTTTCAAAGAACTGTCCTTCGAAGTCGACTTAAAATTATAGATTACGCTGTTATGCTAAATTAACATACACAACATGGGTGGCGTGAGAAGCGAGGTTGTAATCCCGACTAAAGGGATAGAATGGCCTAGTTATGTGAAGAAAGTTTTACGCTTTCTTTCGGAGACCAGTGTATATGTAGGTACATATCGTTGGTCTCATGTAGAAAGGTCCTAACTCACACTTTTTTCGAAATTGATTTTTTTTTTTGTGATTCCAATGCCTTTAACATCAATACACCTCCTCACAAAATTTAAGGCGATTTTATCAAAATGCGAGTTAGGGCTTTTCTACATGAGACCAACGATATATAAGACATTTCAGACAATATCCCGTCCTTCTAGTTACTACAATGTTGGTGTTGCTCAGCAAACTGTAATCATTTTCGTATATTACGTTTGCCGAGAAAAGAGATGTTTTCCAATGTTTAAGACGAACTGCTTCAATTCCTATTCTTATTGGGCGGCTTAAAAATGTAGCACTGTGTTGATTTTTTAGGCTATTTAATGGCATTTAATTTACTTCCCCTAGATTGCTAGATCATTTAGGACTAAGCAGACAAGAGTTTATGGTTTGGATTCTTATCGAATATCTTCTAGTATTTCTGCCAACGTTGTATATAAATAATGTGTTTAGCAGCGGTCGTCTTCTTAAGCCTAGTCTTATGTTCCTCGAACGCAAGTTATGTTTTAAATTGTTATCTTTGTTTAAAATTGATTTTCTAATAAGAATTTAAATTGATTTGTTTTTAAAACTTTTAAAATTCTCTCTCTTTTTCATTCTTTTTTGGTTTCTATTGCCTTTTGCTTTGCATATGCTTTACCTATGCCAACTATTTGTAGCTCTTTTGCCTTTTGCCTAGCCAAAGTTTTATCTTTAGTTACCACATTCATGCACTAGCTAACTAACTAGCCAAGCCAAGCACAGTTTATCCTCTTGATAAGACGACAGCAGAAGCAAAAGACAAAAAACCTGCAATAGTTTTATGGTATCCCTTTAGCTGTTGAAGCAGGCAAAAAGACACAAGAACTACAACAACTTCATGGGGATTCTAAATAACAGACTTAATAATACACAGAGCAGGGAAGCTTATTAAAAAAAACAACAACAAAGACGAGAAGAAGAAGAATTTTTTTTTTTAAATTTTTTATTTAAAAAACATCCCTCAAACCAAAAATATAAATTCTGAACAAAAAGAAAAACTATTAACATGGAAATGGGAGAGAGAGGGAGGAAAAGAGAGAGAGAAAGAGAGAGAGAGAGAACGGAAGAGACTATATTAGCAGGTTTATCTATGACTCTAGTTAAGACATCTCCAACGTAGTTGCAACATACTCTGCCACCACAAAGTATAGTAGTGTGGTTGCTAAAATACAGTTATTAGTAAATCTTTTTGTTATTGTTGTTGTTAACAAATATACCGTTGTTTACCGTTGTCTACCGTTATTGCATATTGTAAAGAATCAACGAAAATCTTAAACGAAATATGAAACGCAACAATGAACGAAAATAAGACAGGCGGCAATAGCCAGAAATCCTTGCAACATGAAACCACAACTGACTGCAGCCAAGGCAAAGGAAGAAGGCAAAGCCATGGAAAAGTTAAGCCTGTAGTTAAAAGTAATAACTGTTAATATGCACATATTTTTTCAATTATAATACTGTGTTAAAGGAGAAACTTAAAAGAAAAAGAAATTTTTAAAAACTACTTTAAAAAAAAAAATAAAAAATTTACAAAAATTGCAGACACTTAAAGGTATGAAATCTTAAACTGAGTTAATTGAAGAAATCCAGAACAAATAGCAGACAGATTGCCCTTAGAAATAATAGGGACACTTTCATTTTTCTCAATAACATGTCATAAATTAAAATTTTAAAAGCCAAGACGCAATCCATACATTTTAGCAGCGCCACATTTGGCGTTAACAGGGCAAAATTTCCTTTTAACAGAAAAAATTTTGCCCTTAACAGAGCACTGTTAGCTAATTTAACAGTATTCATATGAACAAGCCCACATGTTTAGAAGCTAATTTTGGGAAATACTCTAGCTCTATGAGTACCATACTATATGTAAAGGAAAGTTTCAAGGCCTCTTACTATAATCAGCAACATAATCACATATAAAGTGATATGGTATTGAGAAAATTGGCTTTGAAAATATCAATTTTTTGCTTGAAAATTCTCCAGAAGATCAGTGGCCATTTTGGAACATATACGAAATAGTAAACCATACAGACTATATGCAAATGGCAGTCCAGAAGGCCTCTTTCGAACTGTAGTTGCGGAATAGTTGAAATAACTTTGAGACCCAAGCAACCATCCTTTACATTTCAATACTTTTGTTCACAAATAATAATAATCATAATGAGAACGATATTTTATGTCAATGGTCTACAATATTACAAAGTAGAAGACTAATTCACTTATTGCCACTGTTAAACAGTTAACAGTGCTCTGTTAATAGCAAAGATTACTCTGTTAGAGGCAAGAAGTGGCGTTGCTAAAAGTGTGGGTTTGCGTCTTTGGTTTTTAAATTCAAATTTATCTTCACACAGATACATAAAATATGGTACCCGGAGCTTTTATTATTATATTGCATTGTAAAATCCTTTCACTCTTTGAAACAGTGAACGTTTTAATAAACTTTTGATTCGAAATTCAAATATTAATCCCTTGACGTCACCCAATAGCCTTAGAAAATAGACTCAGTGCTTCAAGAAACCTAGACTTATGCGTTGGAGTCCTAGAAAAGTATCTCTCTTCTCTCTAATCGGAATGAAAGAACAAGATTAGAGTTTACTAAGCAACATCGCAGTCGTCGTAGTGTAATAGATAGTGTGTTGGCTTATTAGACATGCGACCACGGTTCAAACCAGAGATCAGCAATGAATCGTTTTTCCGCTACTCATAAACACTCATGCAATTTTGAGTATGAGTGAATAAACAGAATTGAAATTCAACTACTCTGATTCATTCGTACTCGCTACAGCATTGATTTATAAGTATAGGTTACAATGAGTATGAGTACAACGTTGACATCAAACTCACAACATTCGATTCATTGTTTGATTCATACGCCTGCTCATTCAGATTCATAAATTTAGAAAAATACTTATAATACTTACGAATGATTCGAGTCACTCGAATCTTTCATCAAAATTTACGGTAGTAGTTATTGTTGCATTTACAAAAGAAGAAAAAAGAAAAGACAAAGACAGCAAGCAAAGCACACACACAACCTTCTAGCGAGTATGTGGTGTTCGTACTCGAATCATACTTGTTTTGTGCTTCGTGTATAATTTGAGTCATGGAGAGTCGAAATCAACAACATCGTGCGTATTGTTAAGTATGAGTACGATGAGTATTTCTAACTTTGAATATGAGTATGATATTAAAATAAGTATGAATGCGTATAAATATCTGAAATTATAAGTATAACTCGAATCTACTCATCGTTTTGAATACTCGTTGCTGATCTCTGGTTCACACACATCATAAAATATGGTGCCCGGAGTTTTTATTAATAAATCTCACTGTAAAACCCTTTCACTCTTTGAAACAGTGAACGTTTTAATAAACTTTTGATTCGAAATTCAAATATTAATCACTTGACGTCACCCAATAGCCTTAGAAAATAGACTCAGTGCTTCAAGAAAATTAGAGTTATGGGTTGGAGTCCTAGAAAAGTATCTCTCTTCTCTCTAATCGGAATGAAAGAACAAGATTAGAGTTTACTAAGCAACATCGTAGTCGTCGTAGTGTAATAGGTAGTGTGTTGGCTTATTAGACATGCGACCACGGTTCAAACCAGAGATCAGCAATGAATCGTTTTTCCGCTACTCATAAGCAGTATGAGTGAATCAACAGAATTGAAATTCAACTACTCTGATTCATTCGAACTCGCTACAACATTGATTTATAAGTATAGGTTACAATGAGTATGAGTACAACGTTGACATCAAACTCACAACATTCGAAATGTGTTTGATTCATACGCCAACTCATTCTGATTCATAAATTTAGAAAAATACTTATAATACTTATAAGTGATTCGAGTGGCTCGAATCATTCATCAAAATTTACAGCCTTTGTTATTGTTGCATATACAAACAAAGAAGAAAGGAAAGACAAAGACAACAAGCAAAGCATACATACAATCTTCTTGTGAGTATAGTAGTGTTCGTACGCGAATCGTACTTATTTTGTGCTTCGTGTATATGTTAAGTAGAGACGAGTCGAAGTCAATAACATCATGCGTATTGTTAAGTATGAGTACGATGAGTATTTCTAACTTTGAATATGAGTAGTATGAGTATGATGTTAAAATAAGTATGAATGCGTATAAGTATCAGAAATAATAAGTATGACTCGAATCTACTCATCGTTTTGAATACTCGTTGCTGATCTCTGGTTCAAACCCCAGATCAGACATCCCCAACTCCAAACGAAATATGAAAAATTATTTCTTCGGCTTCTGCCTCTCAGCAGATTTCTGGCAAAAACTCTGAGAGTAAGTTGAAAATTCCATTAAAAATTTTCTCAAAAATCTGTCGTTCGGAGTCGACTTTAAACTGTAGGTCCGTCCCTGTACTCATGTGTAAAATTAACACACACAATATAAGGGGTATGAAAGAAGCTAGTTCGTAATCCTAAACTGAATGGTTGTAATGACCACAATTATGTATGTATGTAAACATCACCAGCATTGTGTTTACTGGAACAATGGAAAATGGACTGTCGAAACAGAAAATTAATTCATATGATGCAGTTTTTAAAAAAATTACCTGAAGAAAGTCAACTGAAGGCAATATTTGGCAAGTTCGAGAACCTCCACAATATTGTAATATTCGTTATGTTGTTAACTGTTTCCGTTCTGATTGTAATTATTTGCATTGTAAGAAATTTAAAAAGAAAACGCTGTTGTTGTTATTCTCATTTGTAAATTTAATTGTTATTTAAGCTTTTAATGAATGAAATGCAAATTTCAATGTAAATTTAACAGTTTTTTATTTATTTTATTTTTTGCATTAAAATGGCATTCATTCATTTTACATTTATTCGTGCATTCAATTCATTCATTTAATCGTTTATTCATTCATTCATTCATTTTATTTTATACATCCGTTGTTAATTTCATTCATTGTATTGCGAGGAGATGTAATTTTAATAAGTATTGCTTGACAATTGTTTACATAAGTATTGTAAGGGAGTGGATAATGGAAAACACTGCGATTAAACGAATCAACAAAATCTATACAAGAGAGGCGATTTTTTTTTTTTATTTATTTGAAGAATAATATCTCTTTATGCAGCAATATAATACAAATGAGTTCCCTACCACAATATTGGGTACGAATTTAACTAGCAAAGACAAAAACCAAAAGTTTTAACGCACCCAATGTTAAAGTTAACAGAACAATGTTAAGTGTCTTACGGAAAATACAAAAAATGGTCATGGCAGATATCACCCAACTATACGATATCAGAGAGAATGGAATATCATCGCAATCCTTAAAAATTATAACCCACAAGTTCATGAGTGGAACAGCTTTTGCGGTACGATTCGCATAAGGTTCTGAAACTGAGGAACAAAAAAATGTATTTATTTTAACAGTGTCTGGGTGTAGGTTAGGTTAGGTTAGGTTAGAGGACGTGTACTTGTCCGTTAAGACAAGTACAATACCCGGAGGTCGAAATTGACCCATTGTACAACGTCCTTGGAGAGGGAAGGAAATAGAGGGAATAGGATGAAAGGAGGGCATAAGGGTAAGGGGAGGATGGGAATCACACAGAAAGAAACAGACACAAACAAGGGTTGAGCGCGCGACTACACTTATGAAGCCCTAGCACCTCTCAACCAGCTCAAACTGCTAATGAATCTGTGGAGAGCCTTGATGTCGGCTCTCGACACAGAACTCAAGCTCTCAAAGAAGGCTCTGCCAAGGGTCCTCAACCTCAACCTACCAAGGGCTGGGCAGTTACAGAGGAGGTGTTCGATAGTCTCTAACTCCTCCTCATCGCAACATACCCTGCAATAGTCCGGCTGGGATCTGTTCCAGATCCCCGTCAGCGACCTAATCTCGCAGTGCCATCCTGGGTGTAGGATGATCGATTTCTATAATTCCAAAGGATACGGATAGTTGAGAAATCGATGTTACATTGGGAACATGCCCAGCCAATCCTGTTAAGGCTACTGTTAGATGCAATGATGCTCGAAATAAATAGTGAAGCACCAAGTGTAATGACTAGTGGAGCCTATATTTTTTTTTTTTTTTTTATCGAACGTCCCCGGCCACACACTAACCCACCCTCACCCGACGGCGGAGGGCTCGTCCCCATTACGTAGCGACACGTACGCACTACAGTCCGGACTGTAGCGGGTAAAGGAAAAGTATACATATATAAGCGTTTATACGATATTATTATTCAACGCTTCAAAAGCAGTCGCTCCCAAAACTGACATGAAGCCCGCATATTTGAGACAAAAGTAGCCTCTTCCAGGCTCTACACAAGGTATGAAAGTCGATCATATTAGCTGTCAAACAAAACGGGTATATTTTGAAGGCGTACAATGAGTGCCAAAATGAAAATTCGAGATTAAGAAGTCGCCGTAGTCTAGTAGGTAGTGTGTTGGCTTATTAGACTGAAGGCCCGAGTTCGTATCCCAGGTCAGACCTCAAAACGAAAATATGAAAATATTTCTTCGGCGACTTCCTCTCAGCAGATTTCTGGCAAAAACTCTGAGAGTAAATAAAATTGCCATGAAAAGGTTCTCAAAAAACTGTCGTTCGGAGTCGACTTTAAACTGTAGATCCCGCCACTCATGTATAAAATTAACGCACATAACATAAGTGGTGTGAGAAGCTAGGTCGTAATCCTGACTGAAGGGTTGTAATGACCAATTATGTATGTAAATGCATCTGGATCAGTTATATTCTTAGAAGATTTTCACGAAGATCGTTAGGACCATGTTTTAACGTGGAACGAAACTCATAACAAAATATAGAATGAAGTTAAAGTCAATGATTGAAGAAAATGGAAAGCATTTGTATTGGCCTTAGTAAGCTCTTGTCATACAATGTAACGCTTTTTATACATAATGTTTATGGCAAATAAAAAAGACAAGCATTTTACACATACTTACATGGAATGTAGAAAGTAGAGTTTTATTCTCTGGTTTGCATACATTTTTATGTCTGATAAGATAAGATTCGATAAATTCGAATTTGAAAATCCAAGACGCAATCCATAAATTTTAGCAGGGCCACAATTGGTGTTGTATACCTTTTTTTCCCTGCATTTTTGAAAGACTCAAATGAGTGTAATGGCACACAATTAAGGGATGTGAAGACCAACCATTTCACCATAGATGTCAGGACCACCAACAAACAAAACAAAATTTGTCCTTAACAGAGCACTGTTACCTGTTTAACACTATCCATCTGAACAAGCCCACTTGTTTAGAAGCTTATTTTAGGACAAATACTAGCTCTATGAGTATCATATCATACTCAAAGGAAGGTTCCAAGGTCTCTTAATATAATCAGCAACATGGTCACATATAAAGTGATATGATATTGTGAAAATTGCCTTTGAAAATATTAATTTTTTGTTTGAAAATTCTCTAGAAGATCAGTGGCCATTTTGAAACATATAAGAAATATGTACACCATACAGACTATATGCAAATGGTAGTCCAGAGGGTCTTCTCTCGAACCGTGGTAGTGGGATAGCTGGAATAATTTTGAGTTTCGAGAAAATTTGCTCCCTTTTTCCCCACCAACCATTCTTTACATTTCAGCACTTTTGTTTACAAATGATCATAATCATAATGAGAATTATGTCAATAGTCTGCAATAATTGCAAAGTAGCAGTGTAATCTACTATTGCCACTGTTAAACAGTTAACAGTGCTCTGTTAATAGCAAAGTTTACCCTGTTAAAGGCAAGAAGTGGCGCTGCTAAAAGTGTGGGTTTGTGTCTTTGGTTGTTAAATTCGAATTTATCTTCACAAACATTATATTTTTAAGGGCTTTTTTAAGCTCGTTTGCTTATTAAAATATATTTTTAATTGCAATTGCCATTAATTGCTGATTTTAATACTTTTGTTTCAAATTTATTAAATAAACAATGCCTTACAGCAATAATAATGTTTATAACAACAATAATAACGAAGAAAGAGAGAGAGAGAGGGAGTGAGAGAGTGTTGAACAAGGATTGCTTTTTTAATAAATTTTAAGTAGTTATGCACACATACATTCATTATACTTGCCAAACCCTAAACTCTCTTCTACAACTGTTTCTCTCTGCCGGTTTCCCACTCCTTATACAATTGTATGTATATGTATGTGTATAGGCAGTCACACAAATAAAGCCTGGCTATAATTTTTTCCTCTTTTTATTATTGTTTTATTGTTATTGTATTTAAATAAAGGAAATATTTCTTTTATTATTCCTATCGCTCTCTCTCTCTCTCTCTTTGTTTGCATTTTTATTATACTCAGTGACAGTTTAATACTTAAACTTACAAACACACACAGACACTGTAAAGTGCTTGTGTGTGTGTGTATATAAGTTTATTATCCTCACAATTGTGTGTTTATATATAGGGGCCTATTAAATGGACTACTTTAGCAGGCAGGCAGACAGACAATGAATTAAAAAATAAAAAAAATAAAAATATTCACTCTATAAATTTATACAATTATGATGAGTTGTTGTTGCTGTTGTTATTGTTGCCATTACTATTATTATTGTTATTGTTATTATTGTTGCCATTTTTCTTTTTAAATCGCATGTAAATGTAATAAATTACTGTCATTTTATGTATTTACTTGGTTATTTCAATAACTTGTAGGCATGAATACATATTTAAAAGATAAATTAGGGCTAAAGGCAGAGGTGGGGAAGTGGGGGGGGTTTTGATGGAGTACAATGTTACAATTTTTATTGTAATTGTATGCTTAATGGTTAATCAACTCAATTTACAAGTTTTTGTATTTCATGACAACAAAAAATAAAACAAAAAAAAAACCATGAAAATAATGGTTAAGAGCTGTCATCTTTAAAATAAACTGTCTTTCAGATAATTAACACGACAAAGCCACCTCGTATATACAGTATATGCAACCCTATTTTAAAATTCTTTAAATATTATCATTAAAAACCCCCTTAAAAACAAGTTTAATTTAAGTTTCCTTTCTCTGTCTTCATTATTCTTTTTAGAAAATGCGTCAATTCCAAAAGATTTTGGAGGATTTAAGTTCACGTTTGGCATCGGCTGAGGCAACCAAAAATTCATGGGTGATACCCGGCACTAGTGCCGAAGCCAGTGAGCAATTACAGCATTTACAGCGTTTAAGAGATAAGATGACCACGGCCGGTGCTTTACTGGATGACTGCAATGAACAGCAATCGTTTTTCACCGCCAATCAGGTATTGGTGCCCGCCAATTGTCTATCCAAATTAGAAGATTTGAACACCAGGTTTGTAGCGCATTTCAAATAAAAATTTCTTTTCCTAAATCTTTCCTAAATTCATTGCATCTTGCAGAATGAAACTCTTACAAATTGCCATGGATGAAAGACAAAAGGTTTTATTAAATGCAGGCGGCAATCAATCATTGGAAAATGGTGAAGATGGTCGTTGTACATCGAATAGTGGCACCATTGGCCCCATACCAAATTTGGGACAAAGTGTTAAACCACCCTGGGAAAGAGCAACCACAGCTGCCAATGTGCCTTATTACATAGAGTAAGAGTTTTATTACACTCTATTTTTTTTTTTTTTTTGGCAATTTGTTTTCATTTCTAAACTCTCTTCTCCTTATAGCCATGAACGTGAAACTACCCATTGGGATCATCCGGATATGATTGATTTGATGAAATCATTGGCAGATTTAAATGAAATACGCTTTTCAGCCTATCGCACTGCGATGAAATTGCGTTCAGTACAAAAAGCTTTAGGCCTGGATCGTATATCGATGGCTTCGGCCATCGAATCATTTGATAATCATGGTTTGAGAGCACAAAATGATAAACTAATCGATATACCCGATATGACTACTGTTTTGCATTCTTTATATGTGACTTTGGATAAAATTGATTTGACCAAGTCTTTAGATTTGGCCATCAATTGGATATTGAATGTGTATGATTCTCAACGCACTGGTCAGATAAGGGTATTAAGTTTTAAGGTATACATCCCCTTATTGCTTTCAAGTTTTCATTTCTTAATCCATTTAAATTAATTGTTTTCACAGGTCGGTTTAGTTTTATTATGTCGTGGCCATTTGGAGGAGAAATACCGTTATTTATTCCGTTTAATAGCCGATCATGAACGTAAAATCGATCAAAGAAGATTGGGCCTACTATTGCATGATTGTATACAGGTTAGATAGAAAAAATATCAAGTATTTCCTTTTCTTTAATTCTTGTTTTTCATTTTCATAAAGGTTCCCCGCCAATTGGGCGAAGTGGCAGCTTTTGGTGGCTCAAATATAGAGCCATCCGTACGTTCCTGCTTAGAGAGAGCTGGCATTTCTCAAGAAGGTAATTTTCTATGAGTATTTAATCTTTAATCTCAATTAATTTTTGTCCAATAGATTCTGCTGAAAACTTTAATGAACTTTTAAAGGGGAAGTTTATTAGAAACTCCATTAATAACAGCTTAGCCTATCCTACTCAAGGCAATTTTTTTATGTTTCTTAAATGAGTATAAGGCTGCCTCAAAGTAGTTGCATATTTTTGTCTTTCTTTTTGGTTGCGTAATTTAAATTTCATTAATTTTCTCCAACTAAAGGAGGATTGAACTACTGTAGCAGGTTCTAGAATAATGGGGTTGCCATCTATTTTGCCTAGAAACAACGCATTCTGAGAAAATGCATAGTGGATTGTAGTGAGGAAACTCATTCAGTTCAACTCATTCCCATTAGCGCTATTAGATCCTCTTAGACACATTTGTCGTACCCTTGGAAGCATAACTTCGTAACTCATCTGGCGTTTCCGAAGCAACTGATACTGTGATAAGGTTTTGTCACACTTTGGAGGTACTAAAGTATTTCTGACTACATTTCCTTAAAAACGAAACAAAAGAACTAAAAAATGAAGCAGAGCTTATTCCATATCTTCTAAACAATTTTGTCTAGCTTTCCCTACATGCATTGCACTTTCCGATTTAGATTTTTTCGCTTTTCGAAGGGTCAAGGACATAGTGGCCTACTTTAGCGTGGCTAAGAGCCGGAGCTCTTTTGGCTTTTGGTGGAATTAAATCTGCCTCCTTACGGGTGTAATTACTGAACACTGTATGATTGGATGCATGTCTAGTATATTAACATAGTGTTGTACTACCATCGTGGCTGCTTCGAGAATGTTTCACTGGCGAATCTAATAGGATTAGTTGGACTTAGAGCACCAATTAGTTTTCTAGACGATATACAAAGAAAACAGCTTTCAATTGCAGATAGTTTATGTCCTAAACCCACAAAAACTAATGCGTGTGAAGATAAATTCGAATTTGAAAATCCAAGAAGCAATCCATAAAATTTAGCTGCGCCACATTTAGCGTTAACAGAGAAAAATTTGCTCTTAACAGAACACAATTTGCCCTTAATAGAGCACTGTTAGCTGTTTAACAGTATTCATCTAAACAAGGTCTATGAGTACCATATAATACTCAAAGGAATGTTCCAAGGCCTCTTAATACAATCAGCAAAAAAAGTGATATGGTATTGTGAAAATTGGCTTTGAAAATATCAATTTTTTAATTGAAAATTCTCTAGAAGACCAGTGGCATTTTGGTGTGCAAATAAGAAATAGTATACCCTACAGACTATATGCAAATGGTAGTCCAGAGGGTCCTCATTCGAACTGTAGTAGTGGGATAGCTGGAATAATTTTGAGAGTTGAGAAAATTTGCGCCCTCCATCCCCACCAACCACCTTCTATATTTCAACATTTTGTTCACATGATCATAATGAGAATTATATTTTATGTTAATAGTCTGCAATAATTACAGAGTAGCAGGATAGTCCACTATTGCCACTGTTAAACAGTTAACAGTGCTCTGTTAATAGCAAAGTTTACCCTGTTAGAGGCAAGAAGTGGCGCTGCTAAAAGTGTGGGTTTGCGTCTTTGGTTTTTAAATTTGAATTTTACTTCACACACATCATAAAATATGGTGCCCGGAGCTTTTATTAATAAATCTCACTGTAAAACCCTTTCACTCTTTGAAACAGTGAACGTTTTAATAAACTTTTGATTCGAAATAAAGACGTGCACAGTTACAACTGTTCGAACATGTTGTGTGTCTTTGCTGAACTGAGTGTGTAAAGATAAATTCTGTTTTATGTCAATATTCTGCAATAATTGCAAAGTGGAAGACTGATCTACTATTGCCACTGTTAAACAGTTAACAGTGCTCTGTTAATAGCAAGGTCTTCCCTGTTAGAGGAAAGAAGTGGCGCTGTTAAAAATGTGGGTTTGCGTCTTTGGTCTTAAATTCGAATTTATCTTCACACACATTATGTCCTAAACCCACAAAAACTAATACCACCACAATTTAGTCCTTTCAACGCTTAAACTTGTTTTAATTAGGCGCAATATTCAAGAGTAGCAAACTTTATACCAGCCAAACAGCTGTGGAGAGTTCATTTGCCAGGGCACCACTAGTTTATTTAGCACTAAAGCATGTGCTAATGAGACCAGATTTGGAAGTCTAGAGGCAATTGTTAAACAAATTTCTTACAAGAAGTGATTTAAACGCAAAACATAAAAGAGCTTCTTTAAAATCGTTAAAACGAAGACTGCCTTTTGTGTTCAAGTTTAATACTAAACCCATCACATTGGAATGCTATTTATGTCTACTATTCACACATATTAACACCTAAGCACTAAAAGCGTTTTAACAGCCAAAAACAATAATTCGTTCTCTTTTTTATTCTTTTTTATTCTGTTTTTGTTTCTTATTTTTTCTTTAGCAATTGATTCGAATCAAGAACTTACGATTGAATTACAGCACTTTCTGGCTTGGCTACAGCATGAACCGCAGAGTTTAGTCTGGTTACCAGTATTACATCGTTTGGCAGCTGCAGAAACAGCTAAACATCAGGTAAAATAAAGCCAAAAAAAAACACTAAAAAGTGTTAACTTGGCTTCCAATTAGCAATGGTTTTGTGTGACTGTGTGTGTGTGTGTGTATGTATTAATTTTTCTATTCTTTTTCTAATTCCATGTGACATAAACAACAGGCAAAGTGTAACATTTGCAAAGAATATCCGATAGTTGGCTTCCGTTATCGCTGCCTTAAATGTTTCAATTTCGATATGTGCCAAAAGTGTTTCTTCTTTGGACGCAATGCCAAAAATCATAAACTTAGTCATCCCATGCATGAATACTGTACAACGGTATGTATACGACAACAACAACTACTTGTTAAAGGTGTAGTGAAAAGGAAACCATTATTTTCTCGAGAGAAAGCGAATAAAGCTAAATAAAGAAAAGAAATACAAAAGGAAGTCTAGTGAACCAAGAAAGTTATTGAAATAATTAACCTAGTGTTTCTTTTTACTACACCTTTTATTAAAAGAAATAACGAAATCCAATTCAAAATCATTGTTTCCCTGTTGTTTCTTTTTGTTTTCCAAGACCACTTCCACTGAAGATGTTAGAGACTTTACCAGAGCCTTGAAAAATAAATTCAAGTCACGCAAATATTTCAAAAAACATCCACGTGTGGGTTATTTGCCTGTACAAAGTGTTTTAGAAGGAGATGCATTAGAATCTCCAGCACCCAGCCCCCAACATACCACACATACACTGCAAAATGATATGCACTCAAGACTGGAAATGTATGCTACACGTTTGGCACAAGTTGAATATGGTGGTGGCACCGGTTCCAATTCAACACCCGACAGTGATGATGAACATCAACTGATAGCCCAATATTGTATGGCATTGCCGACAAACAATGGTGCAGCACCCAAGTCACCCGTACAAGTAATGGCCGCCATGGATGCTGAGCAAAGGGAAGAATTGGAGGCGATTATTAGAGATCTAGAGGAGGAGAATTCCAATTTACAAGCTGAATATCAGCAATTACTAACAAAACAGAGTACAACACCCGATGAGAATAGCGGCATGCAACATTCCAATTCATCAGTGGGTGGTTTGGCACAGGCTGGCAATGCCTCAGGAGAACATGGCCAGGTATTATGTTTATATTTTCTACTTTCTAAAACAATATTTCACAAAAAAATAAAATTAATTTTCTTTAGGACATGATGGCCGAAGCCAAATTGTTGAGACAACACAAGGGCCGTTTAGAGTCACGCATGCAAATTTTAGAGGATCATAATCGCCAATTGGAGGCTCAATTACAACGTTTACGCCAATTGCTAAATGATCCCAATAATGGTGCTATACCGGGCTCAGCCTTAAATTCGAAACCGAATACTTTACAAACCCGTTCAGTGACAGCTTCACAATTAAACACCGATTCACCAGCCAAAATGAATCAACAAAATGGCCATTATGATCAAAATTCAAGTGAGTTAGAGTTTTCTAAAAAATTTTGCGTTTATTTTTAATATTTTTTTTTTTTAAATGGAATGGAATTTTTTTCTTTACTTTTTTATTACAAAAAAAAAAAAATAAAAATTCTCAAAAAAAAAAATTCGAAATACAAATACACACCTTTGAAAAACTGCAGTCATCATTGAAATGGAATTTTGTAAAATATTCCGCAACATCAATAAATTGATGAATCCCTAAAAAGGCAGCCTGGCCTATACATACGTACATCCTATACATACGATATATTGCAGGCCTGTGTGTGTTTGTGTATTTGTATTCATGTGATAAATCCTTCAATGAAATTCAATGATTCGTGAATCGTGTCTCATGCATAAATGTTAACATACTTCCATACATTCTATACCATTTTATGTATGTATTGAGAATTTTTCTTTAAGTAATCATTTTGAAAAAAAAAAAAACAGAAAAAAAACAGAAAAGAAAAACCAAAAGACTGGTTGTTGTTGTGTAAGGCTTGTTAAATATCCTTCCGCTATAAAAAATGGTTTCCTTTGAAGAATAAAAACCCGCCTAAACTTCTATAAAATGTTTATAGCTTTTGTCTGTTATGCTCCTCCTGCCTAGGTTTACAAGCTAAAGCCATGAAATTGAAATTTTCTTCTTTTTTTTCTAAATAAACACCAACAACAACAATAAAATAAAAATATTGTTGTTGTCCTTTTATTGTTGGTTTTTGTTGTTTTTGATTTATACTTTCTTCCACCTCTTCTTGTTTGTTTGTCTGTTTTATTATAAAAAACACAAAAAAAAAAATTATTTTATTTAATTGCGCCCATATTCGTAACCTTTTCATCTGCATCCAACCACATCATTAAAACCACCACAATACCAAAAAAAAAAAACAAAAACTCTGAACAAAAAACCAACCATCATATGCATTCACATGCATTTCGTAAATAAAGTGGGCCTCATGCTACCCGGCATGAATGATCATCATGCCAATAATGCAGTGATGGCAGCTGGGGCTGCTACTGGCGGCGGTGTTATAGGAAAGCATCATTTAATGGGTAATGCCGGTAATCCTGCAGCTAATTTACATAGTTTGCAACAGCAGCAACAACAACAACAGCAGCACCATCAACAACAACAACAACATCAACGCAATATATTAAGTGGTAATGGTGGCATGGATATGCAAACGGCAACCGGAATTCCTGTTGGAGGTATAATGAGTTCTTATTTAACGGATGACGGCAGGCCACCGCCACCGCCGCACACTAATGCCCTATTGCAGCAACAACAACAACATAATCAAAGTGCTAGGAATGGTAGGAATGATGTGTGAATTGTGAATGTGAATTAATGTTGTTTGTTGCAACACTTTTCTCGTTTATCATTTTCAGTTACTTAGTTTTTGTTTTAGTTTTTGTTTTCGTTTTTGGTTTTTTTTTGTTTTTGTTTTGTTCTTTAGAATGAGAAATTATTTGTTTTAATTTTTTGTTTTTAATTATCAATTTCTAAAAGTTCGATTATAAAAATATTATCGAAAGCATTACGAAAAAATATACTTTCGGAACTTGTATAAGAATCACATAGAATAACTCTGAACTGGGTGAGGCTTGTTGATGTATAAAATGCTTTAAAAAGTGAAACCACTTTTTTAAACGTAATTGAGGAAATAAATACTTCAAACATACGAATAAATAGCAATCAACGATTTCAATGACAATGTATTGAGAGTAGCTCTTAGCAAGTAATCCAGAAAATAAACGTCCTCTAAGCCAGCAAATTTTTTTTATTTAATTATACCATAATCCATTAGTAAAACAGTGACATAAAGTCTGCCGGATACCAAAATTCCTAAACAATACGACTTGAATACTTCTTTCGAATCTTAAAAAAATAAGCTCATGCCCAGAATAATATCAACAAGTTCTGGCCACTCATCTGTTGATGAGAATGCCACACTTGTGGGTATAGGAACAACCAAACTAGCACACAGAGGGAAAAAACCGGTAGAAAAGTACCGAAATTGATACAATCCGTTGTCAAAAGTGAGCTTACCACCTTTGTTAAGATTTCGACAACGGATGTGTATAAAATTTTAATAACACCCTGCTATCGTTTTGACAACCACCGTGGTAATTTTGACAACGCATCGTTGTCATTTCGACAACGCATCGTGTTCATTTCGACAACGCATCGTTGTCATTTCGACAACGCATATATTCACTCCATAAAGATACCCCATTCTGAACCCGACGAGTATAAAAACAATTGCGATATATATTTTATGATTTTCTTTATTATAACATTAATAATTTTATACATATTTAATCTAAAATAAGTTTTAGAGTTATTTATGGAATACAAATGAAATGGTAGACTTATAAAGTCTGTAATTGGTTTAATATAAATGTTTTTATTTAATGATCCAGTTTCAAATGATTGAAAATGGTAATTAAAGTTTCTTATATTTATAGAATAACATAAAACATAAACTAAAGAATTTGAAATTAAAAAGCTTTTAATCTTGTACAATTCAATACATTTTAAATTGGCAGCTAAATAATATTTTTCTTTTATTTTACCTTTTTATCGCTGATGAAAGAACTACTTGGGGAAATGGCATCATTTTGGTTAAACCATAACTGAACTTCTGATGGCTCGGAAAGGGTATCATCGTTAACTCCTAGCTGATTGAAATACATATATTTGAAATTATGTGTATTTGTATAAGTAAACACTTTTACTCACCTCAGTCTTTGTCTTTGTCCACTTTAGTAGTTTACTTCGCAATTCTGCACGTAGCCCCAAATGTGCAATAGCTTCTGCAAGGTCGCCATTTGTAATGTCTGGCAAGCTTCTGTATGTGACATTTGCTGCTTAAATTGAATAAAAGTTAACTATTTTTATATTATTTAAGTTTTTAATAACTTACCTTTTAATGTGTCGAATGGAGACTCCATACCTACGCTTTCTAAGAATATTTGTAATTCAATATCATCGCAAATAGTTTCTTCATTTTCCATTAGAATTTCACAAAATTATTATATTTTTTTATAATTTATAAAATGATTTGATTGATGATTTGAACGTCGACAAACAGCCAACGCCGTCACAAATTAGCTTCATAAAAATTTAAATTTATTATTGAATTTTTTTTTTTTTGTTGATTTGATAACGTCGTGTATCAAATCAACAACAGATGTTGTTGAAAAATTATAAACACTTTTGTGTCAATTTGATACCAAACGTGTATAATTTTAAAACGTCTTTTTTCCCTCTGTGCAAAAACTAGATTACAAAAGTAATTCGTATATTATGAAGTCATTTTGTTGTAAGTTTAGTTATAAGATAATGAGAGTGGGGTCAGGCCCAAGATGGCACTCAATACTGCTTCTACTGTTGATATATTAAGCCAATCCCAAATTTAGTAAGAAGAAATAATATCAACTCCATCAAAAGTTGTCGCCAAGCCCAAGGGATCTCCTTTACCCTAGCAGTACACAGATAATGTCGCATGTTTTGTTAAAAAAAATTTCGTCCAATAATCATAGCAAATTTAAATCAAAGGCTCAAGAAACTGTACAAAATCTTGCAATGAATGAGAGCATTAATAAGTCCCATTCACCCATAATACACAGACCCACAAAATTATACATACATACATAATTGGTCATTACAACCTTTCAGTCAGGATTACGACCTAGCTTCTCACACCACTTATGTTGTGTGCGTTAATTTAATACATGAGTGGCGGGACCTACAGTTTAAAGTCGACTCCGAACGTCAGATTGTTGAGAAGTTTTTCATGGCAATTTGTATTTACTCTCAGAGTTTTTGCCAGAAATCTGCTGAGAGCAAGTCGCCGAAGAAATATTTTCATATTTTCAGTCTAATAAGCCAACACACTACCTACTAGACACTACGGCGACTTGCAAAAGTATACATACGATTAACAACTTTTAGAAATTTCTGAATTAATGCAAAAAGCTGTTATTAAATCGATGAAAGATGGCAATATACTAAATTAATTTAGAAAAAGGGTAATTAAAATAAAAATAATGTTGAAAACCAATTAAAATAATTTTCAACAATCGTGATTTGGTTTGTATACTTTTGTGGCCCTGTGTATATGCGTTTAGTATCCTGTATTTTCTATAAATACTAAAACTAGGAATTGAACCTGTTCCTAAACCAACTAACGTGGGATGCTTATTACAGGCATAGTGACGCGTAAGAGCCTCGATCCCTCTCTTAACGTATAAGCTGAGAAACTCTTAAGAACAATCGGGGACAATACTGTCATTGCAATATTTCCTCACAATGGATGTTGACCAACTCCTCATCTGCCCTTTCAGGAAATTTCTAATGAAGTCAAAATATAAAACGTGGATAATGATGGTGTTCTTAGCTATAAAAGATTAAACGGGGCCAGTGAAGACAATCTCAGTCACCTATCGTCATGATATCTGCCGCGATGTTCGACTTCGTCTTCCTCAGGCTACAGAACACCTGTCTAACAACGTAATTTGGTACTAAGCCATCAAGTTATTGAGGGTATTAGTGTACCACAAAATAATGACGTGAAAAGAAAATACCGACAGTAACTGCTAGGAGTTGTGAGGACAGATTTACTAGGTCCTTAGGAATCCCACCGTTTTCAGTATTTTAAAGAACATATATTGCTGAGATAAGAAATAATATTGGAGTTAGAACGTTACCATTGTTATCTAAATTTGACTTTGTTTTTATAGAACTCTTTTCGTTCAAACGGTAGTGTTTCAAATTTATCTTGAAATTCAAATTCTTATAAATGAAAGTTTTTCCGCCTTATCTTAAGGAATCTTATAATGGAATCACACACATGATGCGTTTCCTATAGTTTACAAGTCCTAATGCTACATGGCCTTAGAATTTAAAGGATTACTTTACAAAACCATGGGTATCACTCTGAAGTACAATAGTTACTACACGCCTAACTCTGATTTCAGTTTATCTGCCTGATTAAAAGGCGATTGGAGTCTACAGTTATCATATTCAATAACTTCGTTTGGGTATTTCATTAATGAAATAACCTGGATGCTGATAATTTTATAAGGATATTGTTTTTTATTTTCTTATTAATTTTTTTTTTTTTGTATTTAAGTTAAAAGATTATAATTTTGTTTCTTTAGTTCACATGTTACGAGAATGCTTTTCATTGCTTCAAATTCATTTTCTTTTTTAGTAAAAGCTTGTAAAATTAATAAAATTCTCCTCTTTTTTTTCTCCCATTTACACAACTTTGGCTTACTGGATATTTAAAAAAAAAAAAAAAATTATAAAAAATATCAGAACATAACTAAAGTTGTGGATACAACTTGACATCAAAAGGAAATTAAAAATTTGTTAATAAAATGTATGCAATAATGGTAATTTGAAATTATTCTTAAAATTATATGGGTGTTGTAAATTATTTTTATGTTGTAATGTAAAAATATTTGTTATTTTTTTTTTAATTAAAAGAAGACATCATAATGTATGTGAAGATAAATTGGAATTTGAAAATCCAAGACGCAATCCATAAATTTTAGCAGCGCCACATTTGGCGTTAACAGAGCAAAATTTCCTTTTAACAGAAAAAATTTTGCCCTTAACAATCATCTGCACAAGCCCACTTGTTTAGAACCTAGTTTTGTTAAATACTCTAGCTCTATGAGTACCATACTATACTCGTATGCTAAGGAAGGTTCCAAGGCCTCTTAATAATAATCAGCAACATATACAGTCACATATAAAGTGATATGGTTTTGAAAAAATTGGCTTTGAAAATATCAAATTTTTGCAGGAACATCAGTGGCCATTTTAGAACATATAAGGAATAGTACACCATATAAACTGTATTCAAATGGTAGTCCAGAGGGTCCTCTTTCGAAGAGATTGAGATTTTGAATTTTGAAAAAATCGATTTTTGGCCAAAAATATAAAAAAAAATTCTCTAGAAGGTCAGTGGCCATTTTGGAACACATAAGAAGTAGTACACCATACAGACTATGGCTGACTTTCAAAATGTATCAATACAAAGTTTGTATGCAGTTCTACTACGGTATATAAATTATGTAGATATGCAAAGTTACCAAACAATGCATCAACTATAAATCCGATGCCTGATTGCTTTTTGACTGCGTTAAAAATACACATTGACGACCTTTTGAAATAGTATACATTGTAAATATTTTGTACAGTGGCTTTATGAAACACTATACTTTGTTCAAACACAAAGCAACTAACATTTTGGAAGTCAGCCTATATGTAAATGGTAGTCCAGAGGGTACTCTTTCGAACCATGGTAATGGGATAGTTGGAACAATGATCATAATAAGAATTCTGTTTTATGTCACTAGGCTGCAATAATTGCAAAGTAGAAGACTAATCCACTTATTGCCACTGTTAAACAGTTAACAGTGCTCTGTTAATAGCAAAGTTTACCCTGTTAGAGGCAAGAAGTGGCGCTGTTAAAAGTTTGGGTTTGCGTCTTTGGTTTTCAAATTCGAATTTATCTTCATACACATTGTATAAAAATATTTGTATTTTTTTTTTAATTAAAAGAAGACATCATTTTAATTCCTTTTATTTTTATGAATTGTTTTTAGAACACGTGTTTTTGCCATCATTTTCTTGATAACTTTTTTGCTTAAATTTATTTTAAAATGGAAAGAAATATCAGAATAGAATATTGTAAGAAAATAAAAAAATATGAACTAAAAAAAAAGCTTTTTATTTTCTATTTGAATCATTAATGTTTAAATAAATTAAACCTTTTTTTTATCAATAATGGAAAAATGTATTTTTTTTTTTTAATTTTCAAGATGTTAAAAAAAATTTATTTTAAATATTTTATTTAAATATTATTTAAATTTAAGCATGATTTGATGTTTTTGTTGTTAATGTTTTTATTCTATAACTTTTAAAATTTATTTTTTTTTTTAAATGAAAAATCATTTTTTTTTTTTCATTTATTTTTCCTGTTTAGCGGCCATTGGCAAGGCGGTAGAGGAATTGGTTACAGTTATAACGGAACAAGAAATCGAGCAAACTTTAGAACAAGATCTTGATGAACATCAAGATGATGTACTAGAAGATCAAAATGGAACGACAGCATCTACAATCACAAATAATGGAACAAAAACACCCAATGCCACATCGACACCATTTGGTTATAAAAATTAATTCCCTTATTTTTTAGAAACCAAATTGTTCCAATTAAAACACCGAAAATTAAAAGAAAAAACACCCATAAATATAGTAAAAATAAAATAGATTACAAAAAAAAAAAAATGTGAAAGAAAGAAATCAAGAAACGAACGAAATTTTTATTCAACAATTATTAGATAAAAAAACAGAAAAATTGAAAAACTTGAAAACAATATCATAAAAAATTAAAAACAAACAAACAAACAAAAAAACTTGTATTTGTATTTTATTAAAACAAAATCCTTAAAACATAATCAATATTTGTTGTAGCAAAAAAAAAAAAATTTAAAAAAAAAAATAAAACATAAACTGGTGTAATATTCATAAAAACAAAAACCCACTTAAAAGATAAAAACAAAATACAACAAAACTGCAATATTTATAAAATAAGCAATTTTGAATGAAACCCACAAAGAAAAGCAAAAATATATGATTTAAAAATATAAAAAAAAAAACTTTAATTTTATCCTAGAATTATTATGTTAAACACAAAATAAGAATTGAATTCTATTTTAATTTGTAAGCCTTACTTAAAAACAAAAACAAAATAAATATTATTATTATTATGATTATTTTTCTTCTTTTTTTGCTTTCAGTTAAAATATTTAAAAAATTAATTTTATTTTAATGTTTTTTTTTTTGTTTTTGTAAATCGTTTAAACCGCACACAATAATTTAGTTGATGTAATAATTTTCCATAAAATATTTTATTTTTTAAATTTTAAGTTTTTAAATAAAAAGTTTTAAATTTAATTTTGTAAAAACTCATGAGTTTTTTTAAATTTCTTGTTTTTTTTTTTTTTTGTTATTTATTGTGTTACCACACAGGTAATATTGCTTCTTCAAACTGAATATAATATAAACAGGAAGAAAATTTAAAGATACCCCCTCCTTTTACATTAATACAAAATTATTAAAAAGAATAGAGGACAAAGAAAAATTTATTTTTATTTTTAATTTATCATCCATCCCTTAACATTTACTCTCTGAATCCTATTATAGACAAAATCCTATTTATTAACAAAACAAACAAAAGAGAAAACAAAAAACCAATAAAAATCTTAAAATATATTATTATTGAATGAATGAATGAATGAATAAAAATGA
Organism: Sarcophaga caerulescens; assembly: GCA_927399465.1. NCBI lineage: Eukaryota > Metazoa > Arthropoda > Insecta > Diptera > Sarcophagidae > Sarcophaga > Sarcophaga caerulescens. The sequence goes on along the minus strand of OV656872.1, from coordinate 105,727,552 downwards.
AAATGAAAATGAAAACTATAACTCAAATCAATACGCTGACGAATACGATCATTAAATGGACCACCTTTTTCTACTTACAAAACTAAAAACAAATAAATAAAAAGTAAAAAATATCTATTAATACTAGAAAAACTAATTTAAAAATTATTTCTTAGACAAAAAACAAAAAAAAGCAAAACTAAAACCAAACAATTAATATTTAAAAATTAAAAACAAAAAAAATGAAACAATTTCTGATTTTTTAAACAACTTTCATTGACTTACAGTGTAATAATAACCGCCATATCAATTTAAAACTAATATTAATTAAAAACAAATATAACAAATTTCTAATATTTATATTAAATACGAATAAAATAATAACAATAACAATAAAAATAAAATAAATTTTGCTCACTTCAAAGTAGATCATACTTTAAAATTTATTATAACCTCCCCACGAAACGAAAAAAAAAAATTAATGAAACGTTTTTATTGCTGTCTATATAGATAAACAACCAAAAGAACAAAAAAAACAATATTAAAAAATATAAAATTATGAAAGCTAAAGATGAATAGGTTTGATTTGTTATAAGTATTTAATAGTATTTCTTTTTTTTCAATAATTTCTTAATAGAAGAATTTTTATTTTGAAAATCTCACAGTTCACTTTAAGATAACAGCCGTACTTTAGTTTTATTATGCGACATGGACTGTAAGAGGCGGTAATAACTTAATGCCAATATCCGACTTTATGGCTTCCTGAGTTACTACAAAATGTGCAAGGTATAGCAATTCCAAATGAAACATAATTTCTCTCATGTTGACAAATACAGACCGGTATTTTAAGGTGAATGTATAAGAACTTAAAAACAAGCTCAAATAGTTTCAAACGTATCTCAATTGGCTTGTATAGCTTAGAATTAATGTGAGTATGTTACAAATAAAATTATACTTCATGGAACATAATCGATTACAAAACGATTGTCAGACATTTCGCCCCCTTAGAGCCATTTAGAGCTCATCATCTTTATCTTTGGGTATGAAAATTGCAAGTTTAATGTGTTAAAACAACAATACCCTTCAAGGGAATCAAATTATATCACTAGAACTGCCGTAGAACGAAAAACGCAAGGGAATGCCAGAAGGAGACGCTCTACTTAAAAGTGGAGGAGATAAGTTGACGCCGAAGTAAACACTGACAAACACTCACAGGTGGATTCAAATTTTCAGTAAAACTTCTCGGTGTCCATTTACTTATGATGTCGCCCGATAGCAAAACAAAACTGGCCATCAATAGGCAATTGTTTCTGCAAATTAATCCAGATTACTCTCTATCAATGCTTCCAAACATACACCAAAACTTTTTTGATCGTTAATCCTGACTTCGTACTATTTATTCTTGACCACCGTGATTCTACCAATTTTCACTGTCAGTCACTACTCGTGGACTACTATGGTTCAGCATATTCAGCGATTCAAAAGTCGCCGCAGTCTAGTAGGTAGTGTGTTGGCTTATTAGACTTGAGGCCTCGGTTCAAACCCCATGTCACTCACACATCAAAACAAAAATATTTTTTCATATTTCTTCGGCGACTTCCTCTCAGCAGATTTCTGGCAAAAACTCTGAGAATAAATAGAAACTGTCATGAAACATCTGCCGTTCGCAATCGACTTTAAACTGTAGGTCCCGCCTTTCTTGTATAAAAATTAACACACACAACATCAGTGGTGTGAGAAGCTACGTATGTATGTAGGTCGAAATCATGACTGAAGGGTTGTAACGACCAATTATGTATGATTCGAAGATATTTCAATTCTTTTCAATTGAGCATTATTCAACTCCTTCCGAACGATGTTTGACGCCTTAATTGAATGGTTTCAAAGAAATTAAACGCGACTGGTTAATACAATATTAAGATTGTAAATTCTACTTAATACTTCCCCTTCGCCTGACTAGCGCAACAGGCTTTATTGAAGGAATGACATAAATTCTGTTTGTTTGCGTCCATTTTGTTCATTTTCTAGTTGAAGTTGTACAAGTCGAAGTGCAGGATACTAAAACCGTTATTTGGCAAAATAAAGGCAAAAAGGGATCTTGACTATCCACTAGACTGAATGCCTGACCGATGTATAGCGTTATTTATGTTTCTTTTAAAATTTTTAATAATAAAAACCGTATATTATTGTGAATTACTGTATATACAGTGGGTTTCTATCGAAAGTAAGGCTGACTTTCAAAATGTATCAATACAAAGTTTGTATGCTACGGTATATAAATTATGTAGATATTCAAAGTTACCAAACAATGCATCAACTATAAATCCGATGCCTCATTGCTTTTTGACTGCGTTAAAAATACACATTGACGACGTTTTGAAATAGTATACATTGTAAATATTTTGTATAGCGGCATTATGAAACACTATACATTGGTCAAACACAAAGCAACTAACATTTTGAAAGTCAGCCTAAATGTAATTGTGTGTGTGAAGATAAATTCGAATATAAAAACCAAAGACGCAAACCCACAGTTTTAGCAGAGCCACTTCTTGCCTCTAACAGGGTATCATTTGCTATTAACAGAGCACTGTTAACTGTTTAATAGCGGTAATAGTAGATTAGTTTTCTACTTTGCAATATTGCAGACTATTGACATAAAATACAATTCTCATTATTATTTGTGAACAAAAGTGTTGAAATGTAAAGAATGGTTGGTGGGGGTGGAGGGCGTAAATTTTCTAAACTCTCAAAATTATTCCAGCTATCTTACTATCAGGGTTCGAAAGAGGACCCTCTGAACTACCATTTACATATAGTTGGATAGGTGTACTATTTCTTATATGTTTCAAAATGGCCACTGATCATCTAGAGAATTTTCACATATTTTTGGCCAAAAATCGATTTTTTTCAAAATTCAAAATCTCAACTCTCAAAATTATTCCAGCTATCCTGCTACCGCGGTTCGAAAGATGAACCTCTGGACTACCATTTACATATATTCTGTATGGTGTACTATTTCTTATATGTTCCAAAATGGCCACTGATCTTCTAGAGAATTTTCATGGGAAAAAATTGATATTCTCAATACCATATCACTCTATATGCGACTTTTTTGCTGATTCTATTAAGATGCCTTGGAACCTTCCTTTGCATATACTAAGGTACTCATAGACCCAGAGTATTTGCCAAAATTAGCTTCTAAACAAGTGGGCTTGCTCAGATGGAGACTGTTAAATACCGAACAGTGCTCTGTTAAGGCGAAATTTTGTTCTGTTAAGAGGAAATTTTGCTCTTTTAACACCGAATGTGGCGCTGCTAAAATTTATGGATTGCGTCTTGGATTTTCAAATTCCAATTTATCTTTACACATATTGTATAGGTTTATTTATCTTTCTTTTAAAATCTTAAATAATAAAAACCGTGTACTAATGTGAATCACGTTCTGTCAAAAGTAAATATATCTGACATTATTTCGATAGGTTTCAGGGCGAACTCAATAGGTGATGGCAATAGTACAACAACTCAATTTGCAGTGTTTTTTAACAAAAACAACATGTATTTTCTGTTGTTTTTGGGTACAAACAAATGTCAAATGAAATTCGCCGTAAGCCAGAAATGACAAAGGCGAATCCATATAATGACATAAAGTTGTTATTTTGTGTCATTATTTCTCTTTTGTTTCTTTTTGTTTATAAAAAAAATTTAAAAAAAACAAATTTTAAAAATAAAATTTTTTAAATACGGGCTGATTTGCTCTACCACTAAGGTATGACGACCTTCAGAGGGATACTGGGAAGCATAAAAGCGGATTCTACAACAAAAATTGTGCTAGAACATCCAGAATATTTAAATAAATTATAAATTGTGTAGAATACAAATATAAAAGGAAATAAAAAATAAATGAACAAAAGAATGTATATACAGTGAGCAAAAAAAATGTGTACACTTATTGTAAAAAACTAATAAATAAATTAATCCACAGGATTTTGTTTAAGATGACTTTCTAGAAAATTCGGTCGCCATAGTCAAAAAATCACCACTTTTTTGTTTAAAAATGTGAGAATTTCTTAGTTTCGACAATTATTTTCTTGTTACGTAACCAATAGGAAAATGTTTATAATCCGAATATAGTTTTTAAGCTTTTTTAGTCTTAAAGAAAATAAATTTCTTTTTATAGATAATTTTTTGTTCAAAAGTTATTTCGAGGTAATAGTGTACAAGTTTTTATTGCTCACTGTACGCAAACAATATGTTTGACATTTACTTGGACTGAAAAAAGCAATCAGCTGGGCTGATAACACTACCTATTGAATTTGCCTTGGATAGGTTTCATATGAAAAGTAAATCAAATCAATTTTTTTTTATAAAAATTGCAAAATTTCATGCATTTATTGGCATTTTTCGAATTACGATTTATTATCAGGGTAATTCGTTCGGAAAAGTACGAAATCAAAAAACTTTAAAATACACGCCAAAACAAATCTATTCATCTGAAGCAGAAGATTAAAACAGTAATCGATTTGCAAACATATTTACATGTGTGAACTTACATTCGAAAAGAATTCAAATTAAACAAAAACTAAATGGTTTATTAAAAAAAAAAATGAAATAAAATATAATAAATTATAAACAAATTAAAAACATACTCGTACATACATAAATTTCAAAAGGAAAACCTAAAAACAATGTGACAATATTTAATAAACATAACAAAATAAAAAATTAAACATTTTTTCTAGATAAATTCAATATAAAAACAAAAACAAAAACAAAAGAAAAAGAATGAAAAATTATTTAAAAAGCTAAGAAAACATATAAAAATAATCAACAAAATTAGCTAAAGAAAAACGAATTTATTAAAAAAAAACAAACAAAAATTTATATCAAAATATAAAAAATACAGTGGCGAGCATTACGAAATACATTTGAAAGGTTTTCGTACTTTTAAGCCAAGCAAATAGAAATCATTTGAAGGCATGTATTTTAGTGTGATTTAAAGGATAAAAAGAGAAGAAAAAAAACTTAAAAACTAAACAAAATACAGAAATATGATCATGATCACTTAGGAGCTCCCTCTTATACAAATCTAGAAGAGTAATAATCACTGCGGATCATGTATCCGCTTTAAACCTGCGACTTTCCAAAGCTAATGCTTTAATTATGTTGTAGAAAGCAGCTTCCTTCTCCAATTACGGTGTGGTCTTCAAATTTTTCAGCTTCCCTGTGGGTTTTGTTCAATGGTTAGTTTCAAGTTGGACCCAATCTACTTTCACAATATTCGACAGAAACTTATAGTGATCTTTGCATTTAAATCCTTAAGCATTGAAGGAAGACAAAGGAAATGTTCAAAGGTCATCTCTTCTTTCTGGTCTCGCCGACCTGCAGAAGTCGTTGTAAGCTATTTGATTCTATGGGTGCGTATGCCAGGAAGCCAGTGTGGCGTTATGGACCTCCATGACGTAGCTAAGATGGAATCTAATCAATGAAAGAAGAGTACATAAGTTTTTGACAGGGGCACTAGGTAGTTTGATAGGACATTTCTATTCTTTCATGGTATCCACTAAGATTATGTCTTTTTGTATTATCGATCTAGATAGCAGAATTGCTCACCACTGCTTCCGACACATGTCCCCAGACGACGTTGTTTCTAGGTAACGTTATTAGACTATTATCCAAACTTATCGGCATACATCTACAGCCATCGCGTCAGTCTTTTCTGCGCCTACCAACGATACATACTAACAACGTAAATACCCCCTAATCTTTAATCTATTAGATGTCTTTATGCGGTTCAAAGTCACCTGCATAGTCGAAGCCTCGGAGGGGCAATGTTCATAATTCTAGATAACTATGTCACCCCATAGTATTATGTGACATTTTAAGCTACTCTTGTAACTCTGTGGCTCCCTTGATTCTATAGTTATGTTGTAAAGGTTATCTACCTCTTCTGTTTTACTATTGTAAAAATGTTGTTACATTTTTACCTTTTAAAAACGTTTCAAAATATGAGATCGGGGATTGCAAATAAAATAAAAATAAATTTGTGTTTAGTTTTAATTAAAATTCTGTATTATTCGCACAATTCTGTGTGCCACTGTTTACAACTTTATGTAAACAACAACAATTGCCTTTTTTTGTTATTCCCCTGTTTATACCCTTTGTATAAACAATAACAATTACTAGACAACTATTCGACATATCTTTGTAACAGAGATCTTCAAACCACGATTGCTCTCTTCAAACGCACCGCGTCTTTAGACAAGACTGACTGAACTTCACTAACTCAGTCACCTGCTTTGCCTTGGCTTTTATATGGCAAAGTAAACAGCCTGATTAATGTTCTTGAAAGCGAACGTCCATGAGTTCGCCTTCTCGAAGTCTCTATAAATGTAAACAATAATGCTTTGCCTTGGCTTTTATATGGCAAAGTAACAGCCTGATTAATGTTCTTGAAGGCAAACGTCCATGACTTCGCCTTCTCGAAGTCTCTATAAATGAAAATACTATTGTTTACATTTATTCTTGTATTGTTGTTATATTTTTGTTTACTTGTTTACCATTTTTTTTAAGTTGGTGTTTGTTGTTATATTAAGCAGAACGATAATTTGTAAACAGGTTTGTTTACTGCATTGTTTTGTTTTTGTAGCTTTTGTTTAAAATTTTAATGTTAAACGATGTAAAAGCAAAACACCAGTATCTTGATTTTTCATTTTCATAACAATATGCTCCGTACTATATCTGGAGAAATCGTTAATCATTTCTTCATAGATTAAAACACTCGTAGACTTTTTACTATTGCTCTGACTGCCATTTGATTGTGTGTAAACATATTAATAAATTTTGGAAACAATTTTCTGCTGGCCTAGCATAAATAAACATTCTCTAATCGCATCTACATACATATATTTGGCAAACTATGCTCTGAAATACATCTAGCCCCCATGGATAGTTTTGCCAGTCATGGGCGTGTGATCAGTATTGTTGATCAGATATCGGAATTACACTTCTAAACGGCAGAAAAAACACACCGGCTGAAATAACTTCAATGGATCTATTTTCCATGATTTAAAAGAGAAAAGAAAACCTTTCATGTGCCTCAACAGTTATGATAGCCACTGTAGATATTTAAAATATTTTAGAATATAATACAATACATACATACAATATAGAATAAACATACATATCTAAGGATAAAAAGTATTTCTTTCAATAAAATATGAATTTTTTTTATAACGACAAAGAAAAATTAATTTTTTTTTTAATTTTTTAATGCATTTAAATAAAAAAAAAACAAATAAAAATTAAATTCCTTATTTAACTGCCAAGAAAGAAAAATTAAAAAACAAAAGGAAAATGAAAAGTAAAAAAGGAGTAAAACAATTGCCATAATATGGAACTTAAAACATATCCCCCCTTGAAAAAAAAAATAACAAAATAGTCTTCTTACAACGATTTTTTTCTAAGTAAAAAGTAAAAATTAAATTAAAAATTAAATTAAATTAAAAATATTATTAAATTTATACGATAAGTACTAAAAAGAAAATAAAACAAAGAATATGAACTTACATGACTTTATTGTTAAATGTAGCTAAAGAAATACAACAAATACCATAATCAGATCATAATTTAAGTATTAAAAACACAATGGCAACACTTTTACATTGGTAAGCCGTGGTTTTATTTGATTTAAAAAAATAAGTATTTTTAATATTTTCTTGTTAATAATTTTTTTATTAAATTTCATACAACGCTCTCCAAAATTGAAAGGAAAAATTCAGTGTTGTTAACTTAGATTTTCGAAAAGTTTCTAAAACTGTCAAAACAATTCATATCTTTATTAAGAAAACCTGAAACTATTTCCCTTTCTACCATTTACGTCAAACTACGAAATGCCAATTAAGTAAACGACCTGATGTGGATGATATAGCAGCTATGAGTCCAGTACTACGTTTGCTTCTCTCTTTGTCAATCTATTCAAAAACTTATTCAAAAAAGGCTTTGAAGCTTTATTCAAGGAAGGCTTATTCAAAGTTGCCAACCAATTTTCTTTGACAGCAATTTGCTTTACGAATGAAAAAATTTAATTATACTTTTGATTTGTGCGAAGTTACGTTAGACAGTGGATTCTCCTTGACAGTTCAGGTCTTTTCCATAGAAATGGAATTGTGTTAACTAAAAATTTGTTTAGCCTGAAGCTAATAAACGCTACAAAAAGAATTCTTGAAAGACTCAGTGCAGTTTACAAAATTTCGGTTAAATATCATGTAGAACTCCGAGAGTCTGAAGCTAATTAATCCTACAAAAAGAATTCTAGAAAGACTCAGTTTAGTTTACAACATTTCGGTTAATGGTCATGTAGAGCTTCAAGAGTCTGAAGCTAATTAATCCTACAAAAAGAATTCTAGAATGACTCAGTGTAGTTTATAAAATTTCGGTTAAAGGTTATGTAGAACTTCGAGAGTCTGAAGCTAATTAATCCTACAAAAAGAGTTCTTGAAAGACTCAGTGTAAATTATAAAATTTCGGTTAAAGGTCACATAGTATACACCGTTGCTGTAGCCTGACCAATGAAGTCTCCACCGTAAATATCAATTTCGATGCTACCAGAAGCAAGTGATAATCCTGTCTATTCACGTAAAATAAATTTTGTGCGCGATTATTTCTTTCTGAATACATTTCTCTTTTATACCTTTACTTGTGAACTGTGTTAACAGCACAATTTAACTTAAAGTTATAATTTAAGTAGCATGCGATAAGTCTATACCGTAAATACCAATTTCGATGCCATCTAAAGCAAGTGATAATCCTGTCTATTCAAGTAAAATAAATTTTGTAGGCGATTACTTGTTTCTCTCATGTATGAATACATTTCTCTTTTATCACCTTTACTTGTGTACTCTGTTAACAGCACAATTTAACTTGAAGTTATAATTTAAGTAGCATGCGATAAGTCTATACCGTAAATACCTATTTCGATGCCACCAGAAGCAAGTGATAAACCTGTCTATTCAAGTAAAATAAATTTTGTAGGCGATTACTTGTTTCTCTAATGTATGAAAACATTTCTCTTTTATCACCTTTACTTGTGTACTGTGTTAACAGCACAATTTAACTTGAAGTTATAATTTAAGTAGCATGCGATAAGTTTTTTTTTTTTTAACAACTAATAGCCACGGTATTACTATGCATTTGAGGTATGCATAGACAAGCAGGAACAATAACACTTGTAAGAGCAGTATTGTTCATGTCTCTGCATGTTTCAAAACAAAGAAAATGAAGAGCAAAATAAATAACTCAAAAAAACACTATGTAGCTTTGAAGCTTTAAATTAACATATAAAAACAAAAACAAAGAAAATTAAGAGAAAATAAAAAGGAAAATAATAAAACACGACCACTTTATATCTTTATATACATACATATATACATATGAATAGTATAGGCATTTTAGTTAAATTTAATTGCAATTAAAAATAAAAAATAAAAACTTTACTAAACTAAATAAATAATTCAAATTTTAAAATTTATTTTTCAAACAAATTAAATTATTTAGAAAAGAATTCTAAAATTTAATTCAATTTATTTTCTTAAATAATTTCTATTATTTTTCTTTCTTTCTTTAAATCTCTTTACTTTCAATTACTGTACCCTTAAATACTCTCCCTCTATCTCTCTCTCACTATCTTTCTTTCTTATTCTCTTTCTTCCTTCTCTAACTGTATGTGTAAGTAAATCGTTTTGATACCACTGACTAAACTATCAATAATTGTTTAGTAACTAATTAGTTTAACTTTATATACAATATTTATAATTAAAAATATTTAATTTATTAAAAAATAAAAACAAAAAAAAATTAAAAACTTATTATGATTTGCAAATGGTATAAATTATTAAAAAAAAAAAAATAAAAGAAAAATTTTATAAAATTAAAAATAATGAAAATCGTACGTATTTATGCATACATATACATACATACATAAACAATTAAATAAAACATACATACATATTATATTATCATATCATATAAAATAATAAAATAAATACAAAAAATATATAAATTAATTATGAAATTCTAAAATAATTATTAACAAAAAAAAAAAAAAACAAAAAACATATTAAAATAATCACTCATATACATATGCATATACATATACATACATATTAAATATTTAAAAAAAAATTATAAATATATTAATAAATTATATCAAAATAATATTAAATTAAATTAAAATTATTAACAAAAAAAAAAGGAAACAAAATACAACCAAAAAAAGTTTATACAATAAAAATTAAATAAAAGAAAAATCGTTAAATATTAAAAATACAACAACAATTGTTTAAATTTTGTTTGCGAAAAATAATGTAAAAAAAAAATCCGAGACGCAATCCATAAATTTTAACAGCGCCACATTTGACGTTAACAGAGCAAAATTTTCTCTTAACAGAACAAAATTTGCCCTTAACAGAGCACTGTTAGCTATTTAACACTTGTTTAGGAGCTAATTTTATGACAAATACTAGGTCTATGAGTACAATATCATACTCAAAGGAAGATTCCAAGACTTCCTAATATAATCGGCAACATAGTGATATGGTGATAAAGTGATATGGTATGGACTCAATTTTTTGCCTGAAAATTCTCTAGAAGATCATTGGCCATTTTGGAACATTTAAGAAATATTACAGCATACCGACTATATGCAGATGGTAGTCCAAAGGGTCCTCTTTCGAACCTTGGTAGTGGGATAGCTAGAATGATTTTGAGACCCAACCAACCATCCTTTACATTTCAACACTATTCATCATAATGATCATAATGAGAATTATATTTTATGGTCAATAGTCTGTAATAATTGCCAAGTAGAAGACTAAACTACTATTGCCACTGTTAAACAGTTAACAGTGCTCTGTTAATAGCAAAGTTTAGCCTGTTAACGCCAAATGTGGCGCTGCTAAAATTTATGGAATGCGTCTTGGATTTTCAAATTGGAATTTGTTCTTCACACACATAAAAACAGGGCTTAAACCGAATTTTAAGTTTATTGAATACCGGAGAAACAGTGCTCCCAACTCTATAATTTTGTGAAATGTTTCGCAGCGATATTGAAACACTCAAAACACCTGGGAAAACACGCAGGCACCTTGCAAATGAATATTTACGCCATCGAAAGATGTGCTCAATTCAATTCAACAGGACATAACAACAAGACGGTCTTGCATCCCAGGTGATTGACTCAAGACTAGCATTTGGACTGTCTAGGCAAGAGGATATGAGAAGTTAGGGCAAAAGCAAATGAATAAACATGCGAGGAGGAGAACTGAAACTGAGTCAAAACATTTCTATGTAGTAAAGAAGTTTAGCCTGGAAGAAAAGACTCTTCCCAAGCCTCTACAGCAGACATCATAGTAAGATCAGACGGCGCTACCTCTTAGGCAGGAGCCAATTAGCAAGAGATTCCTACTAGTACACTCAATACAATGACTCATTGAGCTGCTTTCATTCTAGAAGCTTCTGTATGTTTACCCGCTAACCTTTTTTCCTTTTATTTAAGTATACATACATACATACATAGATTATAGTCAAAGCTACTACCCTAGGAATCTACGTATCACAGTAAAACTGCGATAGAAGGATGCTTTGTATCCAATTGACGATCTCATTAGGAACCTAATCGAAAGAGAAACAAAACTATTGGCTATGCAAGTCATATTCGTGATCATCAGCAGCAATTGTCTAAAGACGATTGTTGAACTCATGGACACAGAGTGCTCTGTAACATGAAAATAATTGCGGCGCAGTTGATCTTACGAACACAACCATTGTACCATTTACGAAGAAGACAAAAGTGACAAAAAATATCCATCTTGTGGATCAAAGTTATTGAACATTCCAAACCCATAACAAATATTGAAGCATCGCATACCGCAACCCAGGGCAGCGATAAAAATTCAACAAGGAACCTTTAGATTTTAAAGTCGTAGCCCCAAAACTGACCTTCTGGATATAAAACCAACAATACTACAACGCTCTGTAGTATGATGGAGATTACCTAAACAAACAACGACAATTTCTAGGCTTCGCAGAGTACAGAGTAGCGCATTCCTAGGCGTTACAGAGATTATACAATCGACACCAACGACAAGTAAGCAGGTTTCTCTGAATATAACATTTTTTATCATTGGTAACACAAGAGGAGGCTACAATGCAATCAATCTCCATTCAGAGAAAGAAAAACTTTAAGACCGGAAACCCTTAAAGACGATCTCACAATTGTGGATGGAGTCGGTGAATCAGGCATGGTTCAGAGACTATAAAATCAACACCAACGACGAGTAAGCAGGTTTCTCTGAATATAACATTGTTTAACACAAGAGGAGACTACAATCTCCATTCAGAGAAAGAAAAGCTTTAAGACCGGAAACCCTTAAAGGTGATCTCACAATTGTGGATGGAGTCGGAGAATCAGGCATGGTTCAGAGACAGTAAAATCAACACCAACGACGAGTAAGCAGGTTTCTCTGAATATAACATTGTTTAACACAAGAGGAGACTACAATCTCCATTCAGAGAAAGAAAAGCTTTAGGACCGGAAACCCTTAAAGGTGATCTCACAATTGTGGATGGAGTCGGAACATCAGGCATGTGTTTTGTACGAACTACTAAACAGGCCTCGTGCTTAGTTTTAGTTGAGGATAGAAAAGGTGTGAAATTCCTGACCAGCGGAAAGTGGAGTGCGAACCTTAAACGGTTATACGATGTCTCACAAGTGGCCCAGGAACACACAGGTTTCAGATGAGAATTATTGATACATACACATACATAACATACATAATTGGTCATTACAACCCTTCAGTCAGGATTACGACCTAGCTTCTCACACCACTTATGTTGTGTGCGTTAATTTTATACATGAGTGGCGGGACATACAGTTTAAAGTCGACTCCGAACGACAGTATTTTGAGAAGCTTTTCATGGCAATTTTATTTACTCTCAGAGTTTTTGCCAGAAATCTGCTGAGAAGTAGTCGCCGAAGAAATATTTTCATATTTCCGTTTTGATGTCTGACCTGGGATTCGAACTCGGGCCTTCAGTCTAATAAGCCAACACACTACCTACTAGACTACGGCGACTTCAATTAATTCAATTAATACATTCTCATTTAATTTATTTAATTCTATAAAATACGATCCCTATGTGGCACCCTATGTTTAGCGTTGCCAACATCGTTATCTGTCACCCGTCGTGTAAACACGCACTTAGGAGCTGTCAATGTCAGCGAGATAAAAAGACATGCCGCCATTGTTTCCGGCCTCTTTGACAAAAATCCTGATCGGCTGCAGACGTTCCTGACCAACATGGGATCCATAAAATCCGAAGCCATCCTAAATTAAATTAGCTTTTTTAAACTTTAAATTTAAATAAATTAAGTAATATTTTACCCTAGTATTACATTAAATAAAATCGTTTTTTTTAATTGGTAATTAACCGTAAATTACCAAACCTAGATTGATTTCTTAATGAAAAGATTTCTAAACGGAACTTACCGGGTTATAGGCAGCAATTGACGACCGCTACTTGCTTCACATAATCTTCTCAATCACTTCTCAATAAATTAACTTTAAGCCTTAGCTTTATTGAAATATGTAGCATGCTATACCCCGACGATGCTAGCATTTGTATAACAAGTAAACGAAAACTTTTTAAACACCCCATGCATACGAAATTATTTTCATAATGGCGAACAACACACAAATTAAATGCAAATATTTGCCCTTCAAGGCTTAAATATTTTACTTTCTTTCTTTCTTTCATTCTTTCCATTTTTAATTATATTTTATTTATCGCATGCTAAAGAAAAAAACACTTTTACGCACTTTTATTTTTATTTAAAACAACAACACACACATTATTTTTTTTTTATTAAATTATTTAAATATTTTCTTTTTATACAAATTAAAGTAGAGAATTAAAATTTAAAATAAAATAGAAAAGTAAAAACACTTAAAAAGAAATGAAAAAACAAAACAGCAAAAGAAAACTGAAGAAGTCAGGACACAATTAAAAAAAAACACGCGAGTTTTGCAAAAGCACGAGCACAACTAAACACACTGAACTGAATGAGCCCCTAACATAACAACAATGGGGGGAATGGAACAAAATGGAATGGAATGGTGTTTATTGTAGTTGTAATAAGAGAGGTAGTGAAAGTAATTAAAAAGAGTAAAATACTGAGAATTATTTACATAAAATATAACAGTTTCAAGCTTATAAGAGAGGCAGAGTGAGTGAGTGAGAGAGAGAGAGAGAGAGACAGAAAGTAAAGATCTTTAAATACCCTGAAGGAGAGTAGTAGTAAATACGAACAAAGTGTTGGAAATAAGTCGCCGTATGCTGTTCTAAGATCGTTGAAATATAAAATAAATTCATTTGTGATAATAAGGGCCCAAATGTGGCTCTGGTCCGGGACCAGGCGGGCCATATGGACCATAATGTAAGGCCGGATAGGCAGCATAATGAGGTGCAGGACCAGGACCAGGAGCCGGTGCAGGAGCATGAGCTGGACCGGCATGCAAAGGATATGGTACAGCTATTGCCACGGCAGCTGGAGCCTTAGGTACTGGTGGCAATGGTGGAGCAGGAGCAGGTGCTGGTACAATAGTCAAAGGTGCCGGTGCCTTATAGGCTAACGGTTCTTTACGTACCACAGCATTAAAACCATTATGTGGATCGGCAGTATAGTCAACTGTACGCTTAGTACCATCGGGATCAACAACCGAATAGCTGCCTTTAACTACATCACCATGACGTGTTTCATGTTGACTCTTTGAGTCTCCGGTATAGCCATCTTGTACATCGTAACCGAAACTATATCTGGGTGCTGGATCATAAGGTTCTGGTACGACAGGTTTGGGAGCTAAAAAAACCAATTTTTTTTTATTCGCCTATGTCAAAAAGCAAATCAAATTTTTTTTTACTTACCAGGTGCATATGCTATAGGCGTATAAGGCGCATGTGGACCATAGTGTAAGGGACCATGGGGAGCATAGTGTGGGCCATAGGGACCCACAACACCACAACTAGCCAAAGCTAGAAACGATGTACAAAAGAGTATCTGAAAATATAAAATAAATAATGTATGAACTTTGACCTTCATTGGTTTATAAATTTAAAGAGCGTACTATTAAGTAAAAAAAAAATCGGAATGAGTGTAAATTAAAAATAAAAGTTTTGTGGAACCTTTTTACGGTGACCTCTGATCAAAGGATTTCTAAATGAGAATTCAATATGTAACTTGAATTAGATTAGGTTGTACGAGTTGCGTTGCGGGTTCGCAGGCTCCAATTCTGCTTCCCTATATATTAGCATGGATCCACTGATTGGTCATTTATGCCAATCCGTGCCCTCGACAGTGCCGGTTCGAGGGTGCCTAAGACTAAGTCCTTGTAGAGCGGTGCATTCATTTGCGCCTTCATTAAAGCAGCTCCTACAAAAGACACAGTTTCTGACAAACGTCCACACATACTGTGCCTAATAATCGACTGCCTCTTAGTGAATGAGTAGGTCTTTGTGTCTTCAAATGACAAAAAATGATTATGGGCTCTTTAAGAGGAGTTCCGTATTCAACAAAGTCTATTTATTTGTAATGTTTGGCAGCAAATATAGGCGGATGTATGTTCTTTTGTATCGGAGTCATGCCAAGAACTGACCACTTAGTAGAGCACTCGGTAGTAAAATCATTCTCCCGAATATTCGAAAGACTTATGACGCGATGGTCCAAAGCAGCGCCAGTTAATCCAGATTTTAGTCCAAAAAACAACTCACGACCCTATGAAGGACGCAAATATCCCCAGGAAAACACTGCAGTCACCCCGAAGAATAGATGCTGCAACCCAATCATCTTTGGAAGGATTTCTAATCCTATAGATCTGGTCGAAATTCACAGCAGGCAATACATAATTCATCCAATCTCCCCAGATTATTCAGGCCATTTCTTGTAGGATGCTGTCATGACCAATTCGTCAGTGCTGAATCATTCCAACTGGTGTCCCTGTCTCAGAGACAAGGGGAATAAAAAAAATTCTGTCTGCCTCTAGACTATTTAAAGAAATCCTTTGAAATTCTTTGTTAGCTGACTGCTTAGGCTTATAGAGAGGAATTTAATTAAATGAGGATGTCGTTGTCATAATCTTTGGATACGCATATGTTTTTAGGTTCGCCTGAAGAACAGGAAGGTAATAAAATTTTGAGAACTTAAATCGATTATCCCAGTATTTTACCAATGAGGACAAGTGCTTTAAAGCGAAGGGCTTCAAAATGAGAAACTTATCTATGAAAACTCCTTATACTTAAGCTGAATGGGATCGTTTTATTAGCATAGCTAATGATAATTAAAATTTACAAACTATACCCCGATTTAATTTGGTTAAATAGCGAGTTGAAATATATTTTGTCAAATGACTCTGTTGTATGACATCTATAAACGGCATTTCCATCATTTCCATTGACATTTTTTTCCACCTTTTGCCTGCAGTTATTTACTATAATATATTGAACAAACTGAGAAGAGCGCACGAACTAATTTGGGCATTTTTTTTCTAGGCTTTCAATCTTCAAGTCGAAACCGATGGATTTTGCCATCGTAATTCCTTTAATCAATTCAATTAAGGTTGAAATAATTTTATTGTTAATTTTAGTTTTATATATAGACAGCAGACGGCCAAATTTTTTAGTAGGCACTTCTTTTATGCTGCTTTTAAAATGTTTATAGACGATTTCCTTTTAAAATTTTTTAAATTCGAAATTTTAACAGAAAATGCAAATGAAATACAAATTTGTGGACTTAGGAGGCTAGGGTAAAGAAAAATGCAATAGCTGTAGAAGTGAACCATATTGGGGTATCCAACCTAAGATTCCTTTGCCTGCAATGAGTGAGGCATTCAACATTTTTTTTCTTATTTTTTTTCTGATCATTGACAAGCCAAAGAGAAAAACTCTTTTCGAATTTTAAATGCTTGCTGTCCCCCAACGTTTGGTTATTTTATTTTGAATATTTTTTCATGATTTTTTTTTTTCAGTTTTAAAATACTCAAAACAACTCCGATTAGTAAGAGCAGTCACTGTTCTGTTAATGGTACAAGGTGAACACGAGTTTTAGTCACTACACCTGATTCAGATTGCGATTTGTTTTTTTTTTTTTGCGTTTCAACCAATTAAACACACCTTTAACATTAACATTATCCTTCAAATCGTTGAATTATTTTTTTTGCTTTTTGCGTAAAAAATCCTTTTCCTGTTTTCACAACAACAACAGTCGCTTTTAAATGCGACTTCCTTTCAAACACACAAAGAGTTTCTATGGATCGTTTCCAATTCAATGTTGTTCCAACAATTTTTTAAAACCGTTCGTATAAGTTGTGTGACGTTACAACTCCAAAGACAAAGACGAAATATAAAAAAGCGTTACTTTACGAAGCGTTAACAATTATTTACTGAGACAGATGCCCAAACTATTCTTAACTTTTATACTCTTGTCAACAACGACAACAGAAAATGCAACACACGACAATAACAGCATAAGTAGGAGCAAGAAGAAACAGAAGAAGAAGAAAAGAACTTCATAACAAAAGCCTGGTGCACCCAAGAAGCTGTATCTCCAGCTGTAGCTGTAGCTGTAGCTAAAGCTGAAACTGTAACTTAAAAGGAAACGAAACAAGAGACGTTGTCGTTAGTGGAGCTGTAATTGAATAAAAAAAAAACAATTTAACCCTTATCCTGTACTTCAAAAATAAAACGCATATGACATTAGTGGGTCAAATTTGCCCAATACAAAAAATTATAATATTTATTCAGTTTTTTTATTTTTTTACATTCATTACATACAATATTGGTATCAGAATGCTTTTTGCAAATAAATTTTTGACATTCGGAACATTTATTTGCATATTTGGTGCTGTTAGAACGATTTGGACAAAAGTAACAACTTCCCCTTTTTAAATTTTTTGTTTGCGGGGCTTCAGCAGAATCCTTTTAAAGGCTTTTAACGACTGCGTTAGCAGGACTACTTTGTAGCATGTTCGGTCTACGAGATATTTCTACGCTTATAAGATCCATGCCTAAGTCTTCCAAGAATATCCAGTATACACCTGTAAGGACCATGCATAATTTGTTTCTACATCACACAACACCCAAATTTTTATGCCATATTTTCCAGGTTTTGATGGTATGAATTGCTTGAATGGGCATCGTCCACGATACGTTACGAGCTGCTCATGCACTGTCACACTCGCCAGGATGAAATATATTTCGTAGATTCGTTTCCCAACGTTTCCAAAAATCTCTTATTGGAGTAAGTTTGTCACGAAATCGTTCGAATCGCTCCTGTCTGAATTTTTATCAAACCATATCACTCGAGATCTATTTATATTGAAATCGGGGCAAATTCTTGGTGGTGAATAGCGGTCTCCTTTACGATCGTCCCATAGAGATTCTAGAGCTTCGCCATGAGATCTAAATACATCCGCTAACAAAAGTAGCCTGATATATGCTTCAATTGTTCTGCCGTCTATAGCAATCCAAATATTTCCAAATACAGATTGACCTAAGTGAACAGATTGAATAACTTTTACTCTTATAAGTCACCTTGTAAATAGTCATATCAACAACTAATTACATAATATCACTGGGCATAAATAACAGAAAAAAGATTTTATACTCTCAGCTCTTGAAACAGCATAACGCGTTGACCAGGAGTCAAATTTATTATGTCCTGTTTAGAAAATCTTCAAATTTTGTTTATTGTCGATGTTTCTGACCATAAATATTTCCCATTTTTGGACGGATACATTGAAACTTCATCCGTAGTTTGATCGAGAATTTCGGAAATGTCCATGCTAGCGCCTGACGAAGAGTTGGGGTCATAGTCAGATGCAAGTTCAGAAACGAGATCGTTTTCATCTTCACTTGATGTGTCCTGGGGCTTTCATCGCCTGAATCTGATTGCATAAGAATCTTCTGGTTCCATTGTTCCAAAATAAGTAAAGATTTTGTCACTTGTATGCAATTCGAAAACATATAAACGAATGAAATATTTACACAACTTATTCTTTTTTTTTTAGATTTGTTACAGTTTGTAATACCGTTATAAAAAACAAAAAATACTTGTGTGTTATTATCAAATAACTGCGTTTTTATTTACTTTTTTGGTTTGCTGCTAGTTATGATGTTGTCAAGGCGCACAAAATTGTTACTAAGCTCGTATCACATGAGTAAATTGATTTTGGTGCATTGGGCAATTTTGACCCAAAAGTACCATTTGCGTAAGTTTTTTTACATACGCTTTGTGAAACGATCTACAAAAATTATATTTTAAATTTTAATAGTATTCATTAAAATTATAATTGTACAAAAGTTTCCAAAAAATCCGTTGAGTATTTAAAGAATAAATGAGCAATAAAAACTGTTTGGGCAATTTTGACCCATTAATACAGGATAAGGGTTAAATCACACACACAAAACGCTTTAAATGTCGCCAGCTTCACATGCAACCCCGGCACGACTAACAAAACTGATTGACTTTACAATCAGCAGAAAAAAAAACGAAAAAAAACTGGTGAGCTGCAACAACAACCACCAGCAACTATTTACAAACAATTGGTCACAATAATTTAAACTTAAAAATTCAGCAGCATAAATGCTGGTGATTTTTATTTTTGTTTTTGTTTTCTTTTTTTTTATTGTTTTTGTTAGTAAATGTTTAATGGTTAATGTTGTTATTGGCCATATTGTTGTTGATGTTAGTGTGTTTTATATTGAACAAATGACTTTTTTGTTGTTGTTGTTATTGTGTTTTAAATTTAATTTTTGGAATTTAAAATTGTTCGTTATAAAGAACCCAAAAAAAAAAAATCCTAAAAAAAAAACACAATAATAATGTGCTAATTTAAGTAACAAATCTTTCAAATACCAACACACTTGCATACTTACACATACATACACACATATATACACTTACATCATGCATATGAGGCAAGTAATAACAGGGTAACTCCCCGGAGTTTTTATTTTTCATAAACTTCGAATGAAAAAAAAAGCGAAAAAAAAGGATTTTTTTAGTTTACTTGCGATTCCATATTCCATCATTCAACCACCACTCTACGCTGCCATGGAAGATAGTGGAGAAGATGGAAGTGACCGTTGGAGGCACAAAGATCGAATCAAAGAGGGAGATAAAATACCTGGGAGTGATTATCGACGACAGGTTGAATTTCAAGGAGCACGTAAAATACATCGGCGAAAAGGCATCTGTAACGCAGGGAGCACTGGCGAGGATGATGCCAAATATTGAAGGACCAGGTCCATTCAAGAGGAGGATAATTTCAGCGGTAGTAACTTCGATAATGCTATATGCTTGCCCAATATGGTCGGAGGCACTCTCCGTGGAGACGACGAGGAGAATACTGTCTTCGGTGTATCGTCTAGGCGCGATTAGACGGATAAGTGGCTTCAGGACAGTGTCAGATGAAGCGGTATTGGTATTGGCAAAGACAATACCAATAGACATATTAGCGCATGAGATGAGGCGGATATACTTTCGCCGTCTCGAGTATCGAGGACGGACAGCGGCTATAAAAGCTGAGGAAAGAAGGACTTCCATGCACAAATGGCAGTCACGATGGGAGAGCAGTTTAAAGGGAAGATGGACATTTCACCTTGTCCCTTCTATAACCCTTTGGATGGAGAACAAACATTGCGAGCTGAATTACTACGTGACCCAGTTTCTAACTGGTCATGGATGTTTTAGGAAGTACCAGCACAGATTTGGACATGATACTTCTCCTATATGCCCAAACTGTTTAGATGAAGAGGAGGATGCGGAGCATATCATAACATGCTGCCCCAGATTTAGATGGCCCGGAGAAACTAGATTAAGACCAAACCGGCTCATGGAGGAGCTGTTGAATTCTAGGACGCTATGGAGCCAATACAGCCAGAAAATGGCTGAAGTAATGCTAGAACTCCGAAGACTGGAGGAACGTAGGCGAAATTTGACATAATGTGATAAAGCTTTCGAGCTAACCAGCCCTCCGCGAAGTAATACCTTACGGCAGTCCCGCGGAGGGAGAGTGGTTGAAGTGTGTAGGGGGTGGGTTTAGCACGTAGGCACCACT
This sequence comes from Sarcophaga caerulescens, assembly GCA_927399465.1. Lineage (NCBI taxonomy): Eukaryota > Metazoa > Arthropoda > Insecta > Diptera > Sarcophagidae > Sarcophaga > Sarcophaga caerulescens. The sequence continues at coordinate 105,706,403 of OV656872.1, read as the reverse complement.
GATGGTGAATCGTGCATGCTTTTGTTGGAACAAAAGTATCTTTAGAAGATTAACACCTCCGGCTCAAGACAAAAAAAAAAAAAAAAAAAAAAAAAAAACACTTACATCATGCGCATATGAGGCAAGTAATAACAGGGTAACTCCCCGGAGTTTTTATTTTTCATAAACTTCGAATGAAAAAAAGCGAAAAAAAAAGGATTTTTTAGTTTACTTGCGATTCCAGATTCCATCATTCAACCACCACTCTACGCTGCCATTTCACTCGGCTAGAATTTCTCCTAAAAGTTGATGAAATTGTTTATTTTATTTAACCCATTAACGCCCAAATGAGAACCACAAACAATTTTTAAAATTCAGTCTTTATTTCTAGATTTAAAAAACATTTTTTAAAGTACTATAAAAGAAAAAAAAAACAAAAAAAATATTCTAAGTTGTGTTTTTTGAGGTGTACTAAGTTTAGTATAATGGGCGGTTACGTGTGGTATTTTGCAAAACATCCTCTTTCCAAACAAAGTGTTTTGCAGGCACTTACAAAATGATGTTTTAACTCGATTTGAGCATACATATGACACATCGAAGTTAATTTGGAATTTTTTGAGGGTTGTGGCCATTATTTTTTTTTTTCTTCTCCTTCAATTCTGGAAGATGTTTGCCTACATTTATTGTCCATTTTGTCACTGAGATATGTTCGTGCTATATGTCTGCGAAACCATAATTGATCCACACGATTATTAGGGTTTGCAATGCAATATAGTCTCCATGCATTTGAAACAGTCAAGTCCACTAAATAAGTAAACAAGACCCACCACCACTTTTTACCTTTTACAGCAATTCGGTACATTCCTATAGACTGGTCAATCTGATCTACCCCTCCCAAAGCTTTGTTGTAGCTTTGGAAAACGTGAGGCATGCTGACGTCAACGTTTTGCTTGTTTATAGGACACCATCTTTTAACTTTTCCGATAGGCTCCAAGGTATCGAACGCCCAGTGTACTAAACTTAGTACAGCAACACTTATGGTGTTTTCTTTTCTACAAAGAAAATGTCACCCTCTTACAAGGTGCATTAAAAAATTTTTGACCAACCCTGTTGTAATGTCATTTTTTATTTGAGAAGAACATAACACAAATATTAAAAAAGGGTATGTCCTGTGTTTACCACTTATTAAGAAAATGAATGAGGAAATGCCAATTTGTTCAAAGGTGTTGCCAGATCGCTAATTTTTCGACTTCATTTTTTGCACGCTTTTTTTATAACAAAAACAAAATATATTTTAACACTGTTCTAACATTGAATGCAATTTTTTATATTGCTGACCATGTAGTTTTAATAATGTAATATTTCCTTACGATTACTCCACAAAACAATGAAAAAATTAACTTCAAATTGGATAACAATACCAGGCGACTTTTTTTAAATTTCATCTGGTAGTCCTATAAATAAACAAAAGTCATCTGCTTTACAGGGCATTATCAGCACTCTCGATTTATACAGGGCTAAAAATGCAATGCCCTCCACCATTGGCAAGTGCGAATTATTTAGAATAAAACATACCACCCTTTTAGAGGGCGAAACATTTTTAAGAAACAAACGCAAAATTGCATTTTGAGTTAATAAAATGCACATTTTTTGGTAGAAAAGAAAACACCATAAAATAAAACATACCACCCTTTTAGAGGGCGAAACATTTTTAAGAAACAAACGCAAAATTGTATTTTGCGTTAATAAAATGCACATTTTTTGGTAGAAAAGAAAACACCATTAATATGCTATAGCTCAAAAAATTCTATACGAACTAAACCGTTTTATATTGCTTATATTAAAATGTGATGTTATCCAGTAAATAAACTGCTTTTCAACGTTCTTCAAAGTTAACTGATGTTAAATAAACTAAATACTCATTCACAATCCCACAAGAAATAAATCTCTAGCCAAAATGGGGATTCCCCTCATTGATATTTTTGAACTATGATTTACAACAGCTACGTGGATGTTGCATGTACTCTTATTGACTGGTAGCAAGCGTTGCCAAAATAAAAAACTACATTTTGTAATTTTTACTTCGACTTTAAGCTGTGTACTATATATAGTACATCGGGCGGAAATGGGTTAAACCACCTTTGGCTAGACAAGTTCAGTCAACAAACTTTAAGTAGATATTTTAGATGTTACCCTCTTCTTCCTCATCATTACAATTTTTTTAGAATTCATTATGTGAAGTATTTCCAGGTGACAGGTGGCTCCTTATGACTGTTATGGGATTCTTGAAATCGACTCTGCTTAGGTTTAAAGGAAATTATACTGTTACTGGCCTGATCATTTGGTTTCCAGTAGGTCATTTTACACTTCATCTCTTAGTCCAAAGACTGTTTGTAGCCTTATTTGCCACCAACGTAGCGTATGCGGCTCCCAAGTAGAATTTTAAATGTTTGATAACTTATCTGGAAGGAAAATCAATGCTATATATATGTATAGGGTGATTTTTTAAGAGCTATAGGAAAATTAAAAAAAAAAACACATAAAATTCAGAAAAATGCATGAAATCTTTATTTGAATCGATAGTACGGTCCATATAATTTAATATTTGAAGATTATTTCATGAAAATGTTGACCGCGACTGCGCCTCAAATGGTCTATCCGCTTAGTCCAATTTTGGCATACTCTTTCCAACATTTCGGCCGGTATCTCACGAATAAATGCTTCAATGTTGTCTTCCGAATGCGTCAATTGAAGTGGGCTTGTCTGTATAGAGATGAGCTTTAACATAGCCCCACAAAAAATAGTCTAAAGGCATTAAATCGTACGATCTAGGCGGCCAATTGGCCGGTCCCGAACGTGAAATAAAATGTTCACCGAACTCCCCTCTCAATAAGTCCATTGTAACGCGTGCTGTGTGGCATGTGGCACCGTCTTGTTGAAACCACATGTCATGCAAGTTAAACTCTTGCATTTTGGGCAAAAAAAAAAAAAGTTGGATATCATCTCACGGTAGCGCTCACCATTCACAGTTACGTTACGATTCGCAGCATCTTTGAAGAAGTACGCATTTTGATAATAAAATTCAATGATTTGCAAGCGTTGTTCGTTTGTAAGACGATTCATGGTTAAATTATAGACCAAACTGAAGATGTTCGACAGTGAAACAAAACACGAAACGTGCGTGAGCTGTTTAAACCAGTGTTGCCAAAAAGATAATAGCTAAAAAATCACCCTTTACATACATACCTACATACATCATTGGTCATTACAAGCCTTCAGTCAGGATTTTTACCTAGCTTCTCACATCACTTATGTTGTGTGTGTTAATTTTATACATGAGTGGCGGGACCTACAGTTTAAAGTCGACTCCAAAGGACAGATTTTCATGGCAATTTTCAGATTTTTTGCCAGAAATCTGCTGAGAGAAAATTGCCGAAGAAATATGAAAAAATATTTTCGTTTTGATGTGTGACATTGGGGTTTGAACCGAGGCCTCAAGTCTAATAAGCCAACGCACTACCTACTAGACTACGGCGACATTTGAATTGCAATATACATACATAATATACATAATTGATCATTACAACCCTTCAGTCAGGATTTCGACCCAGCTTCTCACATCACTTATTTTGTGTGCGTTAATGTTATACGTGAATGGCGGGACCTACAGTTTAAAGTCGACTCTGAACGACAGATTTTTAAGAAAATTGTTCATGGCAATTTTCTATTTACTCTCAGAGTTTTTGTCAGAAATCTGCTGAGAGGAAGTCGCCGAAGAAATATTTTTTTCATTTTTCGTTTTGTTGGAGATGTCTGATCTGGGGGTTTGAACCATGGCTTCACGTCTAATAAGCCAACATACTACCTACTAGACTACGGCGACTACAATATGAATCGCAATATGCTGAACCATAATAGCACACGAGTAGTGACTGACAGTGAAAATTGCTACAATTATGGTGGTCAAGCATAACTGGCACGAAATCAGGATTAACGATGAAAAAAGTTTTGATATGTGTTTGATAGCATTGATAGAGAGTAATCTGTATTAGCTGATTTGCTAAAACAATTGCCTATTGACGGCCAGTTTTGTTTCGACATCGGGCAAGATCATAAGTAAATGGACACCGAGAAGTTTCATTGAAAGTTCATTCCACGTGTCATTTGTCAGTGTTTACTTAGGCTTCAACTTATCTCCTCCACTTTTATATAGAGCGTCTCCTTCTGGCGTTCTCTTGCGTTTTTCGTTTTACGGCAATTCTGGTGATATGATTTGATTGCCTTGTAAGGGTATTGTTGTTTTAACACATTAAATTTGAAATTTTCATACCCGGAGATAAAGATGATGAGCTCCAAATGGCTTTAAGACGTACAAATGTCTGACAATCGTTTTGTAAACAATTACGTTCCATGAAGAATAATTTTATTTGTAACATATTAACATTAATTCTAAGCTATACAAGCCAATTGAGATACGTTTGAAACTATTTAAGCTTGTTTCTAGGTTCTTATACATTCACCTTAAAATACGGATCAGTAGTATTCACCAACATGAAAGGAATTATGTTTCATTTGAAATTGCTATACCTTACACATTAGGAAGCCATACAGTCGGATATTAAATTAAATTATTGCCGCCTGTTACAGTCCATGTCGTACTCGTATAATAAAACTAAAGTACGGCTGTTATCATTAAGTGAACTGTGAGACTTTCAAAATAAAAATTCTTCTATTAAGAAATTATTGAAAAAAAAAAGAAATACTATTAAATACTTATAACAAATCAAAGCTATTCATCTTTAGCTTTCATAATTTTATATTTTTTTTAAATATTGTTTTTTCCTTTTCTTTTGTTCTTTTGTTTGTTTATCTAAATAGACAGCAATAAAAACGTTTCATTGATTTTTTTTCGTTTCGGGGAGGGTGGGCTGATCTACTTTGAAGTGAGCAAAATTTATTTTATTTTTATTGTTATTGTTATTATTTTATTCGTATTTAATATAAATATTAGAAATTTGTTATATTTGTTTTTTATTAATTTTAGTTTTAAATTGATATGGCGGTTATTATTACACTGTAAGTCAATGAAAGTTGTTTAAAAAATCAGAAATTGTTTCATTTTTTTGTTTTTAATTTTTAAATATTAATTGTTTGGTTTTAGTTTTGCTTTTTTTGTTTTTTGTCTAAGAAATAATTTTTAAATTAGTTTATTTATTTGTTTTTTGTTTTGTAAGATTGCTAAGAGGCAGTCGCCGGAAAAAAATTTTTTTTTCATATTTTGTTTTGGTGGAGATATTTGACCTTATCTCCACCGTAGTCTAGTAGGTAGTGTGTTGGCTTATTAGACGTAAAGCCAGGGTTCGAGCCCCAGGCCAGACATCAAAATAAAATACAAAAAGTATTTCTACGGCGATTTCCTCTCAGCAGATTTCTGGCAAAAACTCTGAGAGTAAATAAAATTGCCACGAAAAGTTTCTCAAAAAATCTGTCGTTCGGAGTCGACTTTAAACTGTAGGTCCCGCCACTTATGTATAAAATTAACACACACAACATAAGTGGTGTGAGAAACTAGGTCAATAATCCTGACTGAAGGGTTGCAATGACCAATTATGTATGTATCTGACCTTATAAGCCAACACACTACCTGCTAGACTACAGCGAGTTCAAAATTCTCATTTCTGTTATTCACTGCCTGATAAATGGTACAAAAATTGGCTTCTCAAGGTTGATTGAGTATTTCTCATTATCTCATCCAGCACCAGTTCATCAATCGCCTTCAGAAAATTAATAATTTTTATCCTTTTATCCGGTAAAGGAACTTCATTAGGTCGTCAACCAGAATAGACTAGAGTAGGACAGATAGTATCTCACATTGCCAGCATTTCTTCACCGCAGTCACACTGAGGTAGGTCTATGGACTTTGGAAAGATTCTATCTGGTTCAGCGTTAAGCAAACCGCTTTTCAATTGGAGGCTGCTGTTTTTATAGCCCAAAAAGTTCGTATCATTAAAGGCACTCTTAATATATGATCGTATCCTCTTTTCAAAGTGACTTCTGGAACCCGGCCAAGGCTGGAAAAATGTACATCCATTGAAATTCATACATTCGGTTCAATTTAATGATTTGAACCGTACTTTAAACTTTAAATAGAACACTCTGTATGAACCAGCCTGTTCAATTACTTGTGGAAATAATAATCAACCGGCTGAATCAATATAAAGGGCTATCCATTTCGTGGTTTCAAAAGTATGGGACTGAAATTCGACATCTGTCAAACTAAGTTGTGGAACCAATTTTTTTTCTTTTCAGTTGAAAGTCTGACATTGACGAAAATGGATCGCTTAACTATCACACAAGGCATAAAAATTATCAAAACCTACTACAAAACTGGTGATTCTGCCACAGCCACGTATCGTGCTTTAAGAGGAGATTAGAGTTTACATAATCGTCCAACTATGCAAGCAATTGGCAAAATTGTGAAGAAATTTGAAGAGACTGGAGTGGTTACAAATATTGAAAGGCCTGTGCATCATCGTTTCGCTCGTTCCGCTGAAAATATCGCTATTGTAAGTGAAAGTGTTGCCGAAGACCCGAAATGTGTCGATTCCTCGTCGTTCTCAGGAATTAGGACTGTCTTACGGCACATTATGGCGTATTTTGCATTTAGATCTACACCTACATCCATATAAAGTCCAGCTCACGCAACAACTAAAGCCAGCTGACCATTCACAACGTCGTAGATACGTGGAATGGGTGCTTGAACAACAGGCGGTAGACGCGGCAATTTTTCGAACAAAATTTTCTTCAGCGATGAAGCACATTTCACACTCGGTGGGTATGTTAATAAACAAAATTGTCGTATATGGGGTTCTGAGAATCCTCAAGTAATTAAAGAGAGGCCATTACATCCAGAAAAAGCCACTGTTTGGTGCGCTCTTTGGTCCGAAGGTGTGATTGAACCTTACTTCTTCGAAAACGACGATGAAACGACTGTCACTGTCAATTCGCAGCGTTATGATCATATGATAAACGACTTTTTTTTTGCCTGCTATTGAAGGATACGACTTGGAGAATATGTGGTTTCAACAAGACGGTGCCACATGCCACACAACTCGAGCGAATATGGCTTTATTGCAAGAGACATTTCCTGGCCGCTTAATTTCTCGTCGTGGCGATATAAACTGGCCACCAAGATCATGCGATTTGACACCATTAGACTTTTTTTTTGTGGGGCTACGCGAAAGACCGTGTTTATGCAGATAAACCTTCAACTCTTGAGCATTCGTCAAGTTATGGCTGAGATACCGCCCAATATGTGTCAACAAGTGGTCGAAAATTACCTCAAAAGAATCAATGCTTGCAACACTTTGCGTGGAGGTCATTTAAATGATGTAGTGAGTGTTTCACACATAATGTCAACGTTCAAACTTTACAATAAAAAAGAAATATCATGAAATAAATATTTTATATGTGTTTTATTTACATACGTTTACTTTTGAAACCACGAAATGGATAACCCGTTACTTTTGTGTTGAGGTTTTCTATCTGTGTGTGTGTGTAAAAATAAAAAATAAAAATTGTTTTGAATCTTTAGGGATTTAAAGACCATTTGTTAACTGAACATTTGTTTTGAATTGTACTACACTAACAACAATAGCAATAACAACAACAATAGGTAACGAAAAGGTTACTTTTCCGCAAAAATAACAAAAAAAAAAGAAAAAAAACAAAGAAGTTTGGAATAGAAAATATGTGGGCAAAAAAGGGTTATTTTCATTGAAGACAACAATAGAGAGAGAGAGATTCCATTGATCTCTTGTGGTGTGTGTGCAACTCTAACAGAAAAACAAAAATGCTAAAAAAATTATAAAATTTGTTGCCAAAATACTTGAGACTAGAAACTAGTAAATAAAGGCACTAAAATAACGTTAACAAAACGTGTTAAAGGCTAGCCAATAAGACCATAAGATGATAATATATTGTGGCTAAAAATACAATACAATTGGTCAATTCACACAAGCTGTTGTATCGTTGTATTGAGTGTATTGTTGGACGATTATACAACAGTGTATGCTTGTTGTTGATAATTCTCATGTAAAAATCCGATACACTTATACACATTTTTTTCATATGTTTTTAAAAGTTGTATTGGTTTCGTGCTATCAAATTGTTTGAATGCCAAAAAAATACATTTAGAATACGAAAAACACAATACAGCATAGCATTGAGCGTTCACAAACAACCAAATGTATTCAATACAACATACACGATACAAAGTCGTGTGAATTGCCCAAATGTTTTTGAATTATTTTAAATTTTTGAAATATTTTTATACAATAAAACTCATGAAATAGAGAGGACGGACTTTAATACAAAATATTTTGCATTGAATATTTGTTTTGCATTGCATTAGTGTATAGAGCGGTTGTAAGAGTTTAAACCAAAATTTTTGCAGAAGTTTGCAACTTAGGAGGCTATCCTTAGGCCATATCTTGCCTATCTTTATCACAGACAACCATTTGGTGAAATCACTTAACCTTCCATAGTCCATCATCGATAAATTAGCGAGATCATATGCTTAGTAGAAACCAGAGATCAGCAATGAATCGTATTTTCGCTACTCATAGGTACTTATGAAATTTTGTGTATGAGTGAGTCAAGAGTATTAAAATTCAACTACTCTGATTCATTCGTACTCGCTACAACATTGATTTATAAGTATAGGTTGCAATGAGTATGAGTACAACGTTGACATCAAACTCACAACATTCGATTCATTGTTTGATTTATACGCCTACTCATTCAGATTCATAAATTCAGAAAAATACTTATAATACTTACGAATGATTCGAGTCACTCGAATCATTCATCAAAATTTACAGTAGCAGTTATTGTTGCATTTACGAAAGAAGAGAAAAGAAAAGACAAAGACAGCAAGCAAAGCATACACACAACCTTCTAGCGAGTATTGTGGTGTTCGTACTCGAATCATACTTATTTTGTGCTTCGTGTATATGTTGAATCATGGAGAGTCGAAATCAACAAGATCGTGCGTATTGTTAAGTATGAGTACGATGAGTATTTCTAACTTTGAATATGAGTAGTATGAGTATGATATTAAAATAAGTATGAATGCGTATAAATAGCTGAAATTATAAGTATGACTCGAATCTACTCATCGTTTTGAATACTCGTTGCTGATCTCTGGTAGAAACCCAATTGTTTTCTTCTAGATGTGATTGATTCTTGCCCTTTGGAAACTGTGACTACATTTCTTGATTTGGGAGTATTATTGGATGTGAAACTGTCTTTTATTGATCATATTAGTATGATGATTGGCAAGGCTCGGGCTGTTCTTGGTTTTGTGAAAAGATGAGCTAGGGTATTCATTGATCCTTATGTAACAAGACTGCTGTACACTTCACTTGTTAGACCTATTTTGGAGTATGCGTCTATTATTTGGAATCCATACTATCGTTGTCATAGTGATTCAATAGAGTCTGTGCAGAAGCAGTTTTTATTGTTCTGTTTACGTGGCCTAGGACGGGATTGGGCCAATGGGTTTCCTTCATATGAGGCTAGATTAGGTTTGATAAAACTTCCAACTTTGGAACGTAGAAGGGCTGTTTTAGGGGTTTGTTTTGTTTTTAATCTTGTTAAAGGTGATATCGATTCTGAGTTTTTGCTTTGTAACCTGAATTTCAGTATTCCAGCAAGATTTTCACGGCACTATCGTCCTCTTTCTTTAGATTTTTACAGAACGAACTATGGATGTAATTTTCCTTTTCGTTGATTATGTAATGAATTTAATTTATATTATGATTTTATTGATTTTAATTGTAGTGTTTGTAATATTAAACGTAGCTTATATGCTTTGCATTAATTTGTAAATTATTATATAAAAATGTATTTTCGTTCTTGTCTTATGTAGTTCCGGTTTATTGTTACTTTATTCAGCTTGTGATTAAGTTCTGTAGCTGTTTTATGTTCTCCTTGCCATTACTTTTCCCTTACTCGCTACAGTCCGGATTGTAGCGAGTACGTGTCCCTACGTTGGGGACGAGCCCTCCGCGGTAGGGTGAGGGTGGGTTAGTGTGAGGCCGGGGACGATCGAAAAAAAAAAAGAACAATAAAATTTGTCGTTCGGAGTCGACTTTAAACTGTAGGTCCCGCCACTCATGTATAAAATTAACACACACAACACGAGTAGTGTGAGAAGCTAGGACTGAAGGGTGCGGTCTTCTTGGGGATGATTGCTGTAGATTGTCTAATGGTGAAGGTATAGCACTGGCCATTTTATAGTCACCTAGCAGCAACTCGTTTCCTTGCCGTTCCCTCTCTTCCACCTTCCTATAACCCATTTTCCTAAAAACCTGCACAATGCACTGCATGAGTAGGGGCCATCCCCTGAGTGCTGGTTTCACAAAAAAAAAAAAAAAAAAAAAAAACAGTTTCCTGCTCCTCCTCGTCTCTGCAACTTTTGCAGACCATATGATCACAGTCGTCTTTTAATTCCTCTAAATAATCAAGTTCGGTCAACTTTTGCAAAACATCCGTAACACGCAAGGCGTTACAGTGATCACGTCCGGAGACCTACCTCACTAAATATTTCAATCGGTAGTAGCGACTCATACTTACTGGAAATTCCAAGTTCAAGTGAAGAGCTGCAGTTTACAATCCCAAACATGGAAGTGGTTCAGCGGTTTACCCGGATCTCTTGGTCTAGGAAATACACGTCGATATATTGTAGCGCGCGTACAGCCCAGGACATCTAAGTGCATCACAGACCTGTTATTGATCAATTTCATTATTGCTAGACGCAATTTGTCCACTTAAGAAGCAATGCGTCTCGCATGAATAACCAGTAATTGTTACAACAAATACGCTGAGCGTACTGCTGTAGAGTTTAAGCAGTCTTTTCGTGCGTTCTCTATCCTACCTCTTCCACATTAAGCTTGCAGATTCGCAATTCAATCTCCAATGATAAAAATTCACCTGAAAGTTCAATTCTTTCGCTCTGCAGTTTTCTGGAAATACCACCATGTCGTGTTACCCATATGATATGAATCAGAGATCAGCAACGAGTATTCAAAACGATGAGTAGATTCGAGTCATACTTATAATTTCAGCTACTTATTCATACTTATTTTATTATCATACTCATACTACTCATATTCAAAGTTAGAAATACTCATCGTACTCATACTTAACAATACGCACGATGTTGTTGATTTCGACTCTCCATGATTCAACATATACACGAAGCACAAAATAAGTATGATTCGAGTACGAACACCACAATACTCGCTAGAAGGTTGTGTGTGTGCTTTGCTTGCTGTCTTTGTCTTTTCTTTTCTTTTGTAAATGCAACAATAACTACTACTGTAAATTTTGATGAATGATTCGAGTGACTCGAATCATTCGTAAGTATTATAAGTATTTTTCTATATTTATGAATCTGAATGAGTAGGCGTATGTATCAAACAATGAATCGAATGTTGTGAGTTTGATGTCAACGTTGTACTCATACTCACTGTAACCTATACTTATAAATCAATGTTGTAGCGAGTACGAATGAATCAGAGTAGTTGAATTTTAATACTCTTGACTCACTCATACTCAAAATTTCATAAGTACCTATGAGTAGCGAAAATACGATTCATTGCTGATCTCTGATATGAATATTGTATGCAATACGAGTATCATATCATTAAGAGACTCGCGGCAGCCGTAGACCGTTGAAGTGTTTTTATGTTATAATCCAGTACCTAGCTTCCTCTTCTCTCAGATATGGTCGCCTTTTACCACAGCCCTATGATATACAATTCTGCACTCGCTTCCAAACGGTTTCGACTTCTTCATGAGCAGCGTCACAACATTATTCCACTCTTCTCTATCTAGAATGGACATTTCGAGCTTCATTGAGATATAATATATAGTGTGATATCATGTTATCAATAATTCCGAAAGTTTTCAATTTCATCAGGATCCTCGAGTGACCAGTATTCGATCCCTGCCATTGTCTAATCACCCAGAGCCGTTGACTAGTATTAACTGCTGTGACCTTGCAGTAAATTTCCAATGAAAAGAGCCGTAAAACTATCTCAACCGGAGGTGTAGTTTTCAATGCAAGTAGGTTAGCTACTTGTGTTTGGATTTTCATTGCTTTTTTTCCTATTAAGCACTGATGCAGCAGCCTTGAGAGTATTCAAGAGAAAAGTCCAACGTAAGATCTTCAGGTCCAGTGCGATATGGGGATGATTTCCGCCTTCGGTCCAACAGTGAGCTGTATGAGCTGCTTAACGAAATAGACGTTGTGCAGCTTATTAACATACAGCGGCTGCGCTGGCTCGGCCATGTCGTTCGAATGGAGAAGGTTGCTCCGGCGAGACGGGTATTTGATGCGTGGATTTGCGGAAGTCGGCGAAGAGGATGACCTTGTTTGCATTGGAAGGAACAAATCGGGTATGCCCTGTCATCGATTGGTGTGACCAACTACCGTTTTTTTTCTTTTTTTTTTTTTTTTGCGGGAAGGAGGGAAAATGCTTTATGCATTCATGAAGGTCGTCACCATACATGGTATGTCGGACTGTCCCACTGGGTATACCGATTAAAAACCCGCCTTGCCTCCTCACCGGGATATCATTCCACCTCGGAACCACGGTTGCATTACTTCGAGGTAGACCCCTTTTGGCACCTGTGCCAGTTCGATCATTGTCAGCCTGCGTCCAGGCTCCGCTCTTCTGTTATTCTACTGCGTCTAGATCATATTTTTTCTTTCGCAGGACATAGTGCACAAATTGTTTAACTGCGTTCCAGTTTTCTCTGCTGTTTATCATTTTCAGCACGACGTTTGTGGCATTAATAATGCCGATTTCAGCCTCGAGACCCTGACGTCTTTCGGCCCAGCGTCTGCAGCCGAAGAAAGTGTGTTCGGCATCGTCTAAGATTTCCTCTTCCTCGTAGATGCAGAATGGCGAGCGACATTTCCCCATGCGATGCAGGTATTCTCTGAAGTATCCATGACCGGTTAGCATCTGGGTTATGTAGTAGTCTACTTCGCCGTTTTTTCTGTTTTTCCACACTTGCAATTCTGGAATCAGTTTGTGTGTCCACCTACCGTACCGTTCATTTTCCCAGTGATGTTGCCATTTTAAGACGACTTCGTGCTGTATCGTTTCTAGGCTCTGCGACTGAGTCGTGCTCTGTCTAGCGTTGAAAATCATCTGGCGCTCAATTGATTGAAGGTCTATGGGAACCATTCCAGCTATTATTAAGGCGGCTTGTGTTGATACCGTGCGATACGAGGATGTGACCCGTAAAGCTGCTGTTCTCTGCGTAGATAGCAGTTTTTTAGCTCTGGTTTGAGTATTCAGAGTAGAAGCCCAGATTTCAGAGCCATAAAGGAGTATACTATTACTAGCCTCCATGAGTAACTTCCTCCTACTTGGGAGTGGTCCTCCAATATTTGCCTGTTTCGCAGTTGTATACTCTATCTGCTCTGTATAGGTCAGTTTCGAGTTTTCGAGTCAGTTCCAGTCTAATCCCAAGGTATTTAATAGATCTCTTCGTAGGGATGACCAAGTCACCTATATTTGTTTCGATCTCGGTCGGAATATGTCGTCTTGTTAGTAACAGCAGCTCCGTTTTATGCATGGCCATCTGCAGGCCGTGGGATTCCAGCCAGTTCTTAGTGCGCATCATGACTTGTCGTAGTCTGTGTTGAACTACTTCTGTATTTCTACCTCTAATGAATGCCGCAATGTCGACTAGGAAAGTATCCTCCGGCATTTCGATTTTAAGGATTTCGTCATAAGTTGCGTTCCAGAGGTCTGGTCCCAATATGGATCCCTGTGCCGCTCCGGAAGTGGTGACCAACTACCGTAGACGTGCAAGAAACAGGGTCGCCTGGAAGAATGTGTTACGTCAGGCCGAAATCCGTTAATCGGGTTGTTAATGGCCAATTAAGTAAGTAAGTAGGTTAGCTACTCCAGAGCATATAACGAGGGTCCAAAGATTACAAACTGAACCTATTAATGGCAGACTTGCCTTCTAGCCTAGCCTAAGCCCAAGCTAGAATGAAAGCAAAATTATTCTTAAAATGTTTGCAACATTAAAAATTTCCTGGAGTGCATCAAATAACAACAACAACAACTTTAAACTTTCAATTGTCTTGTAATTGTCATTGATTTACATCTTGTAACCTTAAAAAAAAATCGAAAAAAAATTTAAAGCAGATATCTGGTATGTCAGTCATCATGCCACCAGTATGTCTTCATTGCATTGCAACAGAAACAGCTCAACCACCAACATGGCTGAGAGATGAAAATGAAGCATTTAAACTCAAACCAGGCACCAGCAGATCATTTGGCGGATTAAAAGCTTTTTTTTTTCTCGCATTTTTTCCGCATAGAATCTGATGCGAGGAGACATGTCAACGTTTTGCCAACGTTTTTTATTTGTTTCTAGTTTTGATGGCAAATAAATTAAATTATAAAATTGTATGGAAAAATAAAAACATTTTTTTTTTTTTTTTGTTCAACCTTTTTTGCATAATCAACTGCTGTCTGTCCGTTCATTCGTTTGTCTATAGTTATTCAAATGGAATATACATACATACATACATACATACATACATACATACATACATACATATGTACAGTGAGCGTCAAAAGAAAGTGTACACTATGGATAAAATTCTAACAATCCCAACTCAAGTTTTCCACTTAAGGAGAGTGCACGAAAAAATTTTACAATATTTCCAAATCTTTTCTAATTCTTTTCTTCTTGTTTCAATTTTAAAAAACTGGCAATAAAATAATTTGAAAAAAGAAAATAACGGTAATTTATTAATGTATGTATATTTTTTTGAATTGTACACTTTCTTTTGACGCTCACAGTATGTATGGATGAATGAAAGAATTGAAGTGACTTGACTTCGAGTCGAATTTGAATCGAAATGAATTGAATTGAATTGAATGCATTTGATCATGATGCTAAACTTAGACAATCTCCGTTTTGTCTTATTGAGAGACTGGAGAAAAAAAAATGCTAAAACTTAAGAAAACTCTGGCTTGTTGACCTTTTCTAATGGTTGTACTTAAAAAAAGATGAATAAAACAAAAAAACGTATTCATTAAAACTGCAAATGTAATTGAAATTAAAGCGTTGAAGCTACAAGTATTTCAATTTCTGTGTAGTCATTATACCTCAATCAAAGATCAGCAATGAGTATTCAAAAAGGTGAGTAGAATCGAATCATACTCATAATTTCTGATACTAATACGCATTCATATTTATTTTAATATCATGGAACCTCTACTCATATTCAAAATTTGATGTACTCATCGTACTCATACTTAACAATACGTATGATGTTATTGATTGCGACTCTCCATAACTGAACATGAACACAAATCTTCTATATAAATAAAAATCAATTGTCGTTCGTTGGTAATTGCATCAGTTGAGAACGGCTAGACCGATTTGGACAATTTTTTACTGAAATGTTCGTCATAGTCCAACTTAGGTTTTTACGAAAAGAAAAATTGACCACGCCCACTTTTACGCCCACCTTTTTCGATTTATCTAAAATCGGAAAACGGCTGCACCGATATGGCTAATCTTTTATTTAAATGGTCGTAGTAATCTAATTTAAGTTTTTACTGAAAGAAAAATTTACCACGCCCACTTTTACGCCCACTTTTTTCGATTTATCTAAAATCGGAAAACGGCTGCACCGATTTGGCTAAATTTTTTAAAACATGTTCGTAGTAATCAAATTTAAAGTTTTACTGAAAGAATAATTTACCACGCCCACTTTTACGCCCACTTTTTTTCGATTTATCTAAAATCTTGGAACGTTTGGACGGATTTGTCTTATTTTTTGTTCTCAATAGTTATGTTCTCAATAGTTTACAAAAGTTACTTACAGAAAGAAAAATTGTCCACGCCCACTGATACTCCCACTTATTCGCCCACTTTTATTAAATCGTCGGGTAATTTTATGTACATATAGATAAAATCCATTAAAAAACAAAAATAAACAAAAATCATGATTGGTTGAGCGAACGTGCTATATTGGCTGCGAAAAACATTGATGTCGACGAATTGAATTTTAAGATTCAAAGTGAAATTGCTGTCGAATTGATGACGTACAAATCGGTGGATTCCGTTACTTCCCAAAATGATGTTGTCAACTATTCAACCGAGTTTTTAAACTCGCTGGAATTACCCGGATTTCCGCCTCACAATCTCCAACTGAAAGTCGGATCGGTAATCATAATGTTACGAAACATAAACCAACCACGTCTTTGTAATGGCACCCGACTTGCGGTAAAAAACCTGATGAATAACGTCGTCGAAGCAACAATACGGGAAAGTACAAAGGAGAAGACGTTTTGATACCACGGATGCCAATGGCTCTGACCGACATGCCATTCGATTTTAAACGATTGCAGTTTCCAGTACGGCTTGCATTCGCTATGACAATTAATAAATCTCAAGGGCAGTCATTGCGTGTTTACGGCATTAACCTTGAAAATCCATGCTTCTCGCATGGTCAATTGTATGTCGCCTGTTCCCGTGTCGGAACACCATCAGCATTATTTATTTACGCGCCAGGCAACAAAACTAAAAATGTCGTGTATCATAAAGCATTGCAATGAAGGAAACTACGATATCACTGCAAAGCAACAGAAAAAAGTATTTCTTTATTTTAATTGGTTCCTGAACATCGATCTTTCAATCAAAATGTAAATATAACACCATATTGTACATATTTTCAAATCAAATGTAATTTAAACACACCTCAAACCTACATAAATAAAAATTGTCATTTAAAAGTACGTAGTTTTTCTCTTTTTCACTATTTTTACACAATTCAAACAGCTTCTCACAAATCGAACACAAACATTTTTTCTAATTTGGACAGGACAACGTCTGTCGGGTCAGCTAGTCACAAAATAAATATGAATCGCGTACAAACACTAAAATACTCACTAGAAGGTTGTTGTGTGTTTGCTCTGCTTGCATTTCGAATGGCATGAGTTTGATGTCAACGTTGTACTCATACTCATTGCAACCTGTACTTAGAAATCAACGTTGTAGCGAGTATGAATGAATCAGAGTACATACATAGTTAAATTTCAATATTGTTGACGCACTTGTATTCAAAATTAGAGTAGCGAAAAAACGATTCATTGCTAATCTCTGATTACAACTACAAGCCATGAGTGAAGTTCCCTAAAAAAAAGTAAGAAAGTAGGCGTTGCAATACAACACCCCTGCAGAGTCCGAGCAACATGATTCCACTGGAATAAACATGATAGTTTTTGCAACATATATAGATCGGATTTGTATCATAAAAGTGCATCATAGCGAACGATTGATGTACACCACTTTTCTTTCCTCAGTTCCTCTTACAAATGTAGACCCTCTTCAATTCCTTCTTCATACAGCTTCCAGCTTTAGGTTTCCATGAATAGAGTCGAGAATCAAGTCCAAGTATTTGGTTAATATTTGATTTAAATTAGTCTAGGTCCCTGTGTGGCTCTTGACGATTCAATTACGATACTCGTGACCTGACAGTGTTTTCTGTCTGAAAGAGTTTTAATTGCAATGCTTTTCGATTCAATGCCTATTCACAACTTGTCTTTGGATTCGATACATTTTTATTTTAATGGACACGCCAGTAATCATAACTACAGCTGCCGAAGTATAGCAAATTCGAAATGCTAGCATTAGATGCCTTTACATACATACATGACTGGTTATGACAACTCTTCAGTCAGGATTACAACCTAGCTTCTCACACCACTTATGTTGTGTGTGCTAATTTTATACATGAGTGGTGTCGACTCTGAACAACAGATTTTTGATAAACTTTTCATGTCAATTTTATTTACTTTCAGAGTTTTTTGCCAGAAATCTGCTGAAAGGAAGTCGACGAAGAAATATTTTTTCATATTTTGTTTTGTTGGAGATGTCTGACCTGGGGTTTGAACCGTGGCCTCAAGCCTAATAAGCCAACACACTACCTACTAAACTACGTCGGCTTTTATCAGATGCCTTTGCAATCGGTTAAAGTGAACGTAAGGAGGTGTATCTACTAAGTCGTCATAATAACTCTTAGTTTAGGATTAAATGAATGTCAGCATAGCGTTTGTTCGTTGGTCTATTTTATCGATGCAATTTTTATCTTTTAACGCTTGTCGCTTGTCGTTAAAATTCTGTCTTCTAATCAATATATGTACAAACATATGCATCTTATTATTACCATTTAAACATTTATTGACATGTGTGTACTCATATGTACTTGCAATGAATTTTAAATCGAAAATACTCGTTATTGTTGTTGTTGTGATTGTTGTTCTTATTCGCCCTCTATTGTAACTGAAGTATTCAAACACACACAGAAATTCATGTTTCCAAGAGACAACATGGTCTTCAGTCTGCGTCTGTTAAGTTATGTTTAAAGCCTTAAAAATAGATCGTTTATAGCCTTAAAAATAGATGTATGTACATACATACATGCATGTATTATAGCCACTTACTCCACTCGTTCGTTGTGATTCGTTGTATTGTGGTTGTAACCTTTTCTTTTTAAAATTTTTTTTTTTTTATCTAAGCGGAACTTTTTTTAAATTTTTTTTTTACAATAGAAATCACTGACAAAAAAAAAGAACTTTTTTTCAATTATTTTTGTAAACGCTTGTCGTCGTTTTTACGTGGCATTATTAACATGAGCGAGCGACCGATCGACCATTCATGCAATCGTTGTGTTAACAGTCGATTTTAGCCACAGGTGCTAAATGTACTGCATTTGATTGTATTTTAAAAAGTGCCTTTTTAAAAAAATAAATGATTCACGGAATTAAAAAAAAATCATGCCATTTTAGTAGGGTAGACCGACCGAACGTGATCATGAGGTGACAAGAATTGGAGCATTTGTTTGTGACATTTGTAAGACAAAAACTAAAAAGAAAAAGAAACTAAAATTTAGTTGCTTAAAAATTAGATTTAAAACTTGAATTAAAAGCACTGCAAGTTCTTAAAATCAGAAATGGCAAAGGATTTCCAAAAAGGAAAGGTCTTGAGCAAGGCACATCCAATAGGTAAACTTATGTCAACAGCTGACGCGTTTTTAAATGTCAAAATTTTGTTGTTTTTTTTTGTGTTTTGTTTCGATAATCATTTTCGCATTTATAAACCCTCATATGTACCGGATGTATCCTTAACGATACGCACTCTAGAAATTCTTTAGGATTACTATTTCAAAGCCAATTTTATTAAAATTTTTGCAAGATGATTAATAATATTTAAGTCTTTAACACTAAATACACATATCTTTTAAACTACAACCTAGATTTACTATATTTATTTTTATTTAGACGAGAGTGATGAATTACCCAAACAAGATTTCAGTATCTCCAACTAGGTGCATAAACTATGACCAAATAACGTTTGCAGCTGCCATTTTTCTCGATGGCCATATAAAAACATGTTCTGTACATAAAGTGGAAATGTTATCGACTGCATGGCATATTTTTTTTTTAATTTATAGGTGCCCCACTATTGCGTAATTAAGCATGACATAAAAATCAAAAGAAATTTCAATATATAAAATTTATTTAGATTTTTTAATTGCTTTTATTAATTTCCTATAGAGGTTTGAGGGTTAATTTTTTTGACATTACGCGTACGCTTTAACAAAAACAAAATGCCTGTTGTTTTTGCATTGTTGTACTTGTTGTACACTTGCGGTTACCTGTTAGATGTGCCTTGGTCTTGAGATTTATATTTGAAGTTTGAAATTAAAACCTTATTTACCTGTATGTATGGAATGGTCTAAAGGTTAATGACTCTCAATGAGATGGCAGAGCGGTGCGAGTTTCACATGATGTGGGTACAACGACATAGTGGTATTCCAGCAGACTGCTTCTCGAATGAAAAGGCCAGGTGTGCCATAACCCTGGAACTCTCTAGTGGATTCTGTACATAGGGAAAACCTGCGCGCTTGGCATTAACAATGCAATAGTAATTGATTCTGTCAAAGCTGTGGGGGCAACTTTGAATATGGGCTAGATAGCGCAGTAAATCTGTCCAATTTTGAATAGTGAACGCGAAAGGAACAGGAGCTTAGTACCATCATTAAAATTATTACTGGGCAGTGTATTATGCGAGACGCATTGATCTTGGTCATATGGCGAATGACATAAGCTGAAGATATGAATACATTCCGAAAGCTGTGTCAGAGAAAGAGAGATCTGATCTGTCGAAAATGGATATTAGGAGTCTCCATCTGATGCTCTGTATGGTTCTAGGACTTGGGAAAGTGGATGAATGTGATATTACAATGGGCCATACATGCTTTTGAGTTAAATGCTACTACCATCATCTAATGGGTGATTTTTTAAGAGCTATAGGAAAATTTTTCAAAAAAAAAAACACATAAAATTCAGAAAAATGCATGAAATCTTTATTTGAATCGATAGTACGGTCCATATAATTTAATGTTTGAACATTATTTCATGCAAATGTTGACCGCGACTGCGCCTAAAATGGTCCATCCGCTTAGTCCAATTTTGGCATACTCTTTCCAACATTTCGGCCGGTATCTCACGAATAAATGCTTCAATGTTGTCTTCCAATGCGTCAATTGAAGCGGCCCCACAAAAAATAGTCTAAAGGCGTTAAATCGCACGATCTAGGCGGCCAATTGACCGGTCCGAACGTGTAATAAAATGTTCACTGAACTCACCTCTAAAATAAGTCCATTGTTACGCGTGCTGTGTGGCATGTTGCACCGTCTTGTTGAAACCACATGTCATGCAAGTCAAGCTCTTGCATTTTGGGCAAAAAAAAAGTTGGATATTATCTCACGGTAGCGCTCACCATTCACAGTTACGTTACGATTCGCAGCATCTTTGAAGACGTACGGTCCAATGATGCCAAATTCAATGATTTGCAAGCGTTATTCGTTTGTAAGACGATTCATGGTTAAATTATAAACCAAACTGAAGATGTTTGACAGTGAAACAAAACACGAAACGTGCGTGAGTTGTTTAAACCAGTGTTGCCAAAAAGATAATAGCTAAAAAATCACCCTTTATCTACCGAACCAAAGTTTTAAACGGAAGTTGAATTGAACTGATAACTCTCTAGAAAGCCACCTAAAGATATCGCAAAGCTAGTCATTGTGTGATCTTAGATAAGGTTGGAAAAAATTTGGAACAAATTATTAACTGCAATTTCTAATACTTTTTGCCTAGAAACATGTAGTTTTGATTACATGCACAAAAGTACTTAATTAACATGATAATTAAAAAGTACCAAAAAAAAAAATTAAACACCAGCTTAAATAAAAAATAATATTTATTTGCTTATATACGATAAAAAAGTTTTTTTTTTATTTGATGTATTCAAAACCTGGAAAAATAAAAAAGTACCTAATATTAAATAGTACCAAAATCCAATTTTTTTTTCTTCTTTTATTTCTTTAAATAACTTTTTTTAAAAACCTTTAATTTTTATGACACCAAATTCCTGGCTTATATTTTAATAAAAAGAATTTTAATAAAAGAATAAAGAAGGGCGCAGATATTCCATCACTGGAAAACTCTTGAGAAATTAATACACAATGTAACTCTAAAAATGGTTGTATAGGAGACAACTTACCCAGTATATACATCATGACAAAGTTACTATCGGTAGCCAGGCCCGAAATGAAGCGAAACAGGGAGAAGGTTATCAAATCAGTGCCAAATATGGACAATATATTGCCGATCATGGCTATAACATTGGCCAGTATCAGAATTGGCAGGCGACCTAAAAATATATTTGCAAATAAACATCATATTAAAACTCAATAAATAGGCCCCTTATTGCAAAACATAAGCATATATTCGTGGCATTTAAAACTAAATTGTTAAATAGGCTCAACACTTTTTTTTACATTCTTTATAGCTCTGTAAATAGGCCATCAACTGCAAAAGTATCTCTTATAAGGGGTGATTTTTTAAGATCTACAGGACAATTTTTCAAAAAAAAAAACACATAAAACTCAGAAAAATGCATGAAATCTTTATTTGAATCGATAGTACGGTTCATATAATTTAATGTTTGAAGATTATTTCATGCAAATGTTGACCACGACTGCGCCTCAAATGGTCCATCCGCTTAATCCAATTTTGGCATACTCTTTGCAACATTTCGGCCGGTATCTTACGAATAAATGCTTCAATGTTGCCTTCCAATGCGTCAATTGAAGCGGGCTTGTCTGTATAGACATGAGCTTTAACATAGCCCCACAAAAAATAGTCTAAAGTGCATTTTGGCCAAAAAAAAGTTGGATATCATCTCACGATAGCGCTCACCATTCACAGTTACGTTACGATTCGCAGCATCTTTGAAGAAGTACGGTCCAATGATGACAAATTCAATGATTTGCAAGCGTTTTTCGTTTGTAAGACGATTCATGGTGAAATTATAGGCCAAACTGAAGATGTTTGACAGTGAAACAAAACACGAAACGTGCGTGAGCTGTTTAACCTTCGCTTTACCAAAGATTTTTATATACATCGTTTACCAATACCCACCCGGGTGGTATAGCATTTTTAGCTTATGTTTACAGGCGATGAACGAGTATTTGTTACATATATTTATGTTTTTTAGCGTAGTGACATGCATTATGAAATTAACTTTTTATTTTCTCAGTCTATATAAACAGATTTTAATATTTATCTAAAACAATTCAATTGAAGCAATTCTCTTAATAACAAAATAAGCGTCAGAATTCGCTAAAAGAGAGCTTTACTGTACATAATTGCTACATACATACATCTTTATTTTTACTCTTTCCTAACGGAAAAGTTGGAAATAAAAGGGATACTAATCAAGGTGAGCGTGTAGTAAAAGACTTGGTAGGAATGTACAAAAATACTGGAAGAAATGTTACGATGGACAACTTTTTTACATCGCTTTCACTAGCTAGAGAGTTGGCCACTTGGAAGTTGTCCATCGTAGGCACAGTATAAAAAATAAAAGATATGTTCCCGAAGAATTTATGCCGTCCCGTAGCCGTGAAATTACATCCAGTTTGTTTGGTTTCTCGGAAGGAGCAACGTTGGTTTCCTATGTTCCTGCCAAAAATAAATCAGTTGTTTTATTGTCCACGATGCACAAATATAAATCTATATCTGGTCCACAAAATAAGCCAGAAATAATTGTTTATTATAACGAGACTAAGGGCGGTGTGGATACGATGGATAAAATGTTGTCACAGTATTCAACAGAGCGAGCAACATTTCGGTGGCCACTAGCAATGTTTTTTAATCTTTTGGATGTAGCAGCTCTCGCCTCATTTATAATATATAAAGAAAATATTGGTGGTAAATCTGTGAAACAATCGCAGCGAAAACAATTTCTGGAGAGACTTGATGAAGACCTGTGTCGACCTCTAATATTAACTAGGTCAAAAATATCCCATATCACTGGAAGATTTTCTATTAGGTCAGCCATAGAATGCATCATAGGTAAAAGTTTTGAATAAGTGGAAACAATTAAAATATGTAATAGCTATAATTTTCAGGTGAACCAGTTACCGCTGCTCATCACGATGCCGAGTTTGTAGCCGATAAAACTCCTGAAAGGGATGCAACTGGGCGTATCAAAATAAAAGGCAAATGTTATATTTGCTACTCATGCAAACAAAGGAGGAACACACGACAAGTTTGCATTACATGCAAGAAGCCCATTTGTGCAGCACACAGCGTCTGTCAAACTAAATGTGACAAATGTCACCAAGCTCAATCTTCATAGTAATATAAAAAAGCAAAAAAAAACGTTTTTTCATAGACTGTAATTAAAATATGTAACTAAAAATGTAAAAAATTGAATATATATAAAAAAAAAATTGAATATATTGAATATAGTTAAAATAGTATAATTGTACCCACCAGGGTGGGTATTGGTAAACCTTGAAGAAAATTTGGAAAAAGTTAAAAATGTACTAAAATATTCAAAGTCTTTTAATATTTTTTCAAAATTCTAAAGAACATGAAAATTTGTTAAGTGAGTCTAAATTTCATTCAAATCGATGCAAAATTAAAGAAGTTATTATAGAAAGAAAAACGAATTGGTCACCCGAGTGGGTATTGGTAAAGCGAAGGTTAAACCAGTGTTGCCAAAAAGATAATAGCTAAAAAATCACCCTTTACTTACCCACTATATCGGCGAATATGCCAAAAACCAAAGTACCCACTACTGAGCCCAAAAAACAACATACTTTGACTCAAAGTCAGTTTCCAGGCATTGTCACAGATCCATTCCAGTTCACAACTTTCCTTCACATCAATATTCCTGGCTTATATTTTAATAAAAATTTTTAATAATTGCAGGGCTTTTGGTATAAATATTGTTACTTACATTTATAAAAAAGTACCAAAAGAAGAACTTTTTACCAATAAAAACTACTTGACCACTTAAACATAATTATTTTTTTAAAATATTACGAATTTATTTCACAAAGATTTTTTAGTTTAATTTAAATTATGAATTGTTTTTTATTTTAACAAACAAAAAGTGCCAATAATTTTTAAACATTGCGACACAAAAGAAACCTTAATAAAAAAAGTACAAAAGAAAATTATTTAGAAATATTTAAACATACATTTTTGAATGCTTTTATTTTCTAATTTGACTTTAACCTAAAAAAAAGTACTTTATTTATAGAGAAAGGTACCAATAGTTTTCTTATTAAATTATCTTCATAAATTAATATTCGAATGTATTTTAAATTAAATAAAAATATACTTGTTTTGCTTTTTTTTCATATACAAATACTATTGTATATAAAAAAGTACTATGAAAAGTATAGAGTATTCAAAAAACCGACATTTTCCAAAAACCGGTTTTCGAATAATTCGAAATTTTGACATTTAAAAAAAACCGGTTTCGAATACGGTTTTGCAAAAAAAAAAAACCGGTTAACCGGTTTTTATTTATTTTATTTAATATTTTTAAGTTAACAAATCAACATTTATAATAACGAGCCATAACCGCAAAAATATCTCAAGCGACAAAAACGAAATTTTACAGGAGAAGGTTTTTATTATTTATTTCTTGTTCAAATTAAGTTAGAAAGTTAAAATTTTTCTTGTTATAAATTCATAACGGTACAGAGTGTGACCCTGAAATTTTTATAGATGATGCAAATGATGCCAATGAATTTATTTATTACAAAAAGCGATATATGAAAAATATGTCGCTTGAGATATTTTTGCGGTTATGGCTCGATAAATTAATGTACTACATATCGTCGTCGAAAATCCAAAAGTACGTAACATCACTTTTTCTAATTTTACAGGAGAAGCAGAAAACGTTATAAAATAACAAGTACATACTTTATATATAGAAATATTTTGAATTATTGATATAAAAACGTCATTTCTGGTCGCAAAATTGGTACGGATATGTTAGATAACCTTACGAATCATAATCAGACAAAAACTCGATTTTGATTTTTTTGATGATACGTACTTTTGGATTTTCGACGACGATATGTATTTTATTAATAATAACAGAAATACATTGTTAAATATTTCATACAAATTTATTAGTTTTATAAAATTAAAATTAATTTTTTTATTTTTTGTTATTATCAAACAAAAAATAAAATGAGATCGATTGCAATTGAAAATATAATTACAAAACGTCGTTTTTTCTAAAATAATACTTCAAAAATAGTATACACTTAAGATGGGGAGTTTTTAAACGATATTTTTGTTTAGTTTTAATAAAATTGGATGTTGAAAATACCCGCTCGCTGAAAGTTGAAGTTGGGCAGATAGTCAAAAGCCAGTTATATAAATTTTCCATTTTTTCTGTTCTTTTGTTACATTTGTCGAAGTATATGAAATCATCATATAATGATGAATGTGGTTTTATGATTTTTTTTGGATTTTGTATACTGTTTATTGTATTATTTTAATCAAAAATTAAGCTGATGGGATTATCCGTATCAAGGCCTTAATCTTGGTCAGAACCTACCACTTCATCATCTGTATCATTGCAAGGAAATAAACGGTTATACAAATCGACAGTTAATTCCTTGGACTCCGCTTTGGTGAAATACTTTAAAATATGGTCATTAGTTGGATACTTTCCCCAACTTAGGTACACAATAAGGGTGTTAATTACTTTAATTCTACATCTGTTGCATAATTCTTGCGCATAGTGTGTGTTAATTCTGTTGAATTCTGTTGAATTGCTTCTCCTTCTATAAGTGTTACAGAATCCTTAGATAATTCTTTAATTGCTATTTCTAATGGTTGCAAAGTTTTCCAAAGATTTTTTTAAGCTTCAATTTCGATAGGTGAGAATGGTATTAAAGAAAAGTCCATCAAAGCATGGTTCACACATTTCCATATTCTTAAAAAAATTTCCATCATTTGAATTCCATCTGTGTTTTACGTCACATACCAATCTAAGTTCTTTACCTTCTTGGTTTTTTACAAAATACTGAAGCCGTTTTTGCTTTTCGTTTGATTTATTGAAAATTTTTACGTATTTTCGCAATTTTGCCACAACTTCTCCAACTTCAGAGCAGAAAAATAAAAAAACCGGTTATTTAACAGAAAAAACCGGTTTGCCGAATACTTCTAATATATCAAATATTCGAAACCGGTCGGTTTTTAAAAGTAAAAAAACCGGTAACCGGTTTCCGGTTTCGGTTTCTGAATACTTTAGAAAAGTACCATTTAGTAAGGAAAGCAAAAGTATATTTTTTTCTTTGGTTTAAGCTCTAAAAAATACAGAATTTTTCCTTTTTGTTCCGTACAAATAAAGTACTATTTTAAAGAAAAAGTACTTATTTTTAAATATTTTGTTTATTATTTATTTTTAATTTATTTATTTATTTTTAAGGATTTTTTCTTTAGAAAAAACATACTAATTTCAGAAAGTTGTAATTTTCAAAAAAGTACGAAAGGCATACCAAATTCAGTAAAGCATAATTTTAAAAAGGTACTTAATTTAAGAATATTAATTTTAGAAAAGTATTAATTTTACTAAGTACACCTATCCCCCGATTTACACGGTAGATACGTTCCTGAGAAAAACGTGTAAAAAGAAAATTAAAAATTTTCAAGTCAAAACCGTGTAAATCGAAAAGCTTGCAGAAAATGCATAATTTTGCTATTTAACAGTTATGATTTTTTTCAATATTTTTAGGTGTACACAGAAATAAAAATAAAATGCATTGACAGGTTAAAATATGTAATATATTACGGAAACACTATTTTTTTTATTTAATTACAATACATTAAACAGAAGAACAAAAAAAAGAGTGCGATAAAAACCCAAAAAAAAAAAAAACTTATTTGGAAAGCCGTGTAAAAGCGAAAACGTGTAAAACAAGTACCGTGTAAATCGGGGGATAGGTGTACTAATTTTGATAAAGTACTTATTTTAAAAAAGGAAAAATAATTATTTTAAACCCATACTAATTTCAGATAAATCTAATTTTAAAAATTATTAATTAAATAAAAGTACTTATTTCAAAAAAGTCCTAATTTGAAAAAGTACCAAACTTAAAAAATTACAATTTACAAAAGTACTTAATTTAAAAAACATTAACTTTCAAAAAATACCAATTTTATAAGGTGTTTATTTTAAGAAAGTACTCATTTCAAAAAATACTAATTTGAAAAAGTACCACACTTAAAAAATTAAAATTTTAAAAAAGTACTTAATTTAAAAAACATTAACTTTCGAAAAATACCAATTTTATAAGGTGATTATTTAAAAAAGGTACTTATTTCAAAAAAGTTCTAATTTGAAAAAGTACCAAACTTAAAAATTTACAATTTACAAAAGTACTTAATTTAGAAAACATTAACTTTTGAAGAATACCAATTTTATAAGGTGTTTAATTTAAGAAAGTACTCATTTCAAAAAAGTCCTAATTTGAAAAAGTAGCAAACTTAAAAAGTAAAATTTTAAAAAAAGGACTTAATTTAAAAAACATTAACTTTCGAAAAATACCAATTTTATAAGGTGCTTATTTTAAGAAAGTACTCATTTCAAAAAAGGACTAATTTGAAAAAGTACCAAACTAAAAAAATTAAAATTTTAAAAAAGTACTTACATAATTTTAAAAACATTAACTTTGGAAAAATACCAATTTTATAAGGTGCTTGTTTTAAGAAAGTACTCATTTCAAAAAAGTCCTAATTTGAAAAAGTACCAAACTTAAAAAATTACAATTCACAAAAGTACTTAATTTAAAAAACTTTAACTTTCAAAAAATACCAATTTTATAAGGTGCTTATTTTAAGAAAGTACTCATTTCAAAAATGTACTAATTTGAAAATGTACCAAACTTAAAAAATTACAATTTACAAAAGTACTTAATTTAAAAAACTTTAACTTTCAAAAAATACCAGTTTTATAAGGTGATTATTTAAAAAAAGGTACTTATTTCGATAAAGTATATTAAAAGGACCTTATTTACTAAAACTACTTATTTGAAAACCTTATAAATTTTAGAAAGTATGTAACTCAAAAGAGATCTTTGTTTTTATTGATTCGTTTTAAACAAATATCTTTGGTTCTAAAAAAGACGGTACCTTAAAAGTTCTTAATTATTTCCATTATTTGGCCAAAAATAGAATTCTCAATTTTATGCACTTTGTTTTTAAAGAAAAAGAGTACCCAGTTTTTTTTTAATTGCTTCTAAATTTTACTTAAAAAATACTTAAATCTGAATTCTTCTTTGGTTATAAAACAAAAATGGTGTAAAAAAGGTACTAAATTTCTTATTATTTGATTTCAAGGAACAAGTACCTAACCGTATTGTCCTTTTTCTAAAAATTATTCTTTAATTCTAAATGCAATATTTCTAATTTTGCCTTCTTACTCTTTGGTTCTAAAATATTAAAAAGTACTTAACTTTTCCCTTTGGTACTTAATAAAATAGTACTTACAAAAAAGTACCAATTTTCTAGTTAAAAACTACACAAATTGTTTATTTGTTACTAAACCAGAAAGGTACTTAAATAAACTTACAATTGTAGACCTTGTAAGGCATTTACATATACGAGGCATGATCGGGATTTTGATTGGTTGAATTCGAGTTGGCCAACGTGGCCACCGATTGGGAACGTTGTTGTTGTTGTTCCATAAAACTAAACATAAACCAGCGTTCATTTTTGCCAAAATTCTCGCCATCCTCCAAAGAAGTTGGCAGGGTGCTGAAACATAGAAAATTAAGTTTCAAAAAAACAAAGAATTTGTTTCCTATACTAGAGAGTCTTACCGATTTAAGGTTTCCGGTAACATCAGACACAGACCACCACCCAGAAGTGATATGAAGCCTAAAATAATTTCAGGCAAAGGTGAGAAATACTGACGGGTATGCAGTATATAGGAACTGAAAAATGTGAAGGCATAACCCATGACATGAACAGCGGCCACACCTTGGCCTCGCACACAAGTGGGTATCAATTCGGTGGCGTATTGTGCACCAGAATTGTAGGCCACCGTTACACCAAAACGTCCTATAACAGATAAGACCACCACCAAAGTAACATCTAAAGAAAAAAAAAAAAAAAAAACAATTGAAATTGAATTAAAGAACATTTAAACGAAACAAATTGTATGGCAAGTAAACTTACTTTGTTCCGTTGAACTATCCGCATTTCGAAAGAGTATAATGCCCGTGCATGATATGAATATGCCACTCAGTAGCAGAGACATCGATGCCATGGCTTTGCGACCGATACGATCTTGCAAGAGAATTAGTAGCAGACAAGCGGGTAAAATGCTTGTGGCACTCAAAGTAAACATGACAAATGGTGAAATGCCAAGACCTTGTACGTTACGTGAAACAGCATCGTAGCATAAAGTGATTACCATGCTAAACGCCGCAATAACAAGAAAATCAAAATGCCACATTTAATAGAATAACACTCATTAGTGGCATGTTGCACAAATACTTACGACTTGAAGAACAAAATCAACGTGTTGCGTCTGAGACGTGGTGTGGCAAAGAGACCCCATAAATTGGGCGCAACTTTTAAATGCATTTGTTTACGTTTACACTCCTCTATAAAATCACTATAATAGACTTCATCCACCTGTTTGCCATTAGTTTTGGCCACACGTTTTAAACACTCGACAGCCTTATCGTATTTCCGTTTCGATATCAGCCACTGTACACTCTCAGGCACTATAAAATAGAACAGAGGTACGATTAGCAAAGGCGTTGCCGTTGCTATTAAAAAACCACGCCATGTTTGCATTAAAACTGCTATCCAGGGAGCAGCCATTGAACCCAAGCAATAGAAGAAACCTATACAAACGCTAAGGCCTATGGTGCGTAAAGAGGGACGCAAATATTCCATCACTAGAAAACTCTTGAGAAATTAATACACAATGTAACTCTAAAAATGGTTGTATAGGAGACAACTCACCCAGTATATACATCATGACAAAGTTACTATCGGTAGCCAGGCCCGAAATGAAACGAAACAGGGAGAAGGTTATCAAATCAGTGCCAAATATGGTCAATATATTGCCGATCATGGCTATAACATTGGCCAGTATCAGAATTGGCAGGCGACCTAAAAATATATTTGGAAATAAACATCATATTAATACTCAATAAATAGGCCCCTTATTGCAAAACATTTAAAACTAAATTGTTAAATAGGCTCAACACTTTTTTTTACATTCTTTATAGCTCTGTAAATAGGCCATCAACTGCAAAAGTATCTCTTATAAGGGGTGATTTTTTAAGAGCTATAGCACAATTTTTCAAAAAAAAAAACACCTAAAATTCAGAAAAATGCATGAAATCTTTATTTGAATCGATAGTACGGTCCATATAATTTAATGTTTGAAGATTATTTCATGCAAATGTTGACCGCGACTGCGCCTCAAATGTTCCATCCGCTTAGTCCAATTTTGGCATACTCTTTCCAACATTTCGGCCGGTATCTTACGAATAAATGCTTCAATGTTGTCTTCCAAATGCGTCAATTGAAGCGGGCTTGTCTGTATAGACATGAGCTTTAACATAGCCCCACAAAAAATAGTCTAAAGCCGTTAAATCGCACGATCTAGGCGGCCAATTGACCGGTCCCGAACGTGAAATAAAATGTTCACCGAACACGCCTCTCAATAAGGCCATTGTTACGCGTGCTGTGTGGCATGTGGCACCGTCTTGTTGAAACCACATGTCATGCAAGTCAAGCTCTTGCATTTTGAGCAAAAAAAAGTTGGATATCATCTCACGGTAGCGCTCACCATTCACAGTTACGTTACGATTCGCAGCATCTTTGAAGAAGTACGGTCCAATGATGCCAAATTCAATGATTTGCAAGCGTTGTTCGTTTGTAAGACGATTCATGGTTAAATTATAGACCAAACTGAAGATGTTCGACAGTGAAACAAAACACGAAACGTGCGTGAGCTGTTTAAACCAGTGTTGCCAAAATGATGATAATAGGTAAAAAAACACCCTTTACTTACCCACTATATCGGCGAATATGCCAAAAACCAAAGTACCCACTACTGAGCCCACAAAAAACATACTTTGACCCAAAGTCAATTTCCAGGCATTGTCACAGATCCAATCCAGTTCACTGGTAAAGCTTTCATAGCCCATATACAATTCATATTCGTATTTGGCACAGGTACTGGTACTAGCATTTTCAATAGGCAAACACGATGACACCAGAGGCACTTTAACTGGTTGGCTATAATTCGTGGATGTATCAATAGCGCACCTATAAGAGGAATTATCGGTTAAGCATGATTAGGTATTTGTAGAACGAAACGGAGAGAGAAAGAACTGAAGTACGGAGATAAAAATCAGCAATATATTGGGAGAGATAAGCACTCGTTGCTCTTCGACAGTCGTCGGCACAAAGAGAACATATGAACATATAAAGCCGAAGAAAATCTTCGCCTGAGGGACATTGGTGCCGACGTCTGCTCTTCGATACTGTATACATTTATACATGCTTTCCTACATTATTTTCTTTGTCCAAAAAAAAAAAAAAAGAGGAGTAATACAAAGAAATCTAGGCTTTATTTCGCTCCACATAAGCATCGTTCTATTGGGAAACTGATAGTATCTGCCATAGGAACTTACGTTGTCTCAATAACATCATAGCCGTAGCTAGTGGAGTAAATGATTCCCAGCCTGTCTTACGAAACACACAGCATAACCTTCTAGACTCTCAATGTTATCTTAGCAACAATTTGCAACGACTTCCCCGGCATTCTAACGCAATTTCTTCCACCAGCCGCTGTACAAATAGGAATTAAAAGTTTTAGAGTAGAGGAGCAATTCATAGTAGATGATTCCATGCTTATCCAAACCAAACACAATTAAGTACACTTTACTAAAGTCAATATTACAAGTGTACATACATAACACCGTGCGACAGTGAAAATACACCCGAGTAACTACATAGTCCACGTTGTTCAGTTAGTTGAGTAGAACTCAAAAATAGCTTTTTTAAATTTCTCGAACCCTCCAAACTTGTTTTATTTGACAAAAAGTGTTTTTTTTTTTTTTTTGACTTTACGTACAAATTTCTGTATTACTCAAACATTTCCGACCCAATTTCTAAAATTTAAATCTTGTTAGAAAGGGGAAAGATGGACCTTTAAAACGGTATACATATATCTATTATTTGACTTCTATGAGATTTAATAAGGTAAACTTGGAAAATTCAAATTTTTTTCATATTTTTTCAAGTTTGTCCATTCATAGTAGCAAACTTTAATCAAAAAAAAAAAAATATAGGATAAATGATAATATTCTTAAAGTCTTGTGAAGAGATTAAGTCATCATTTGATCAAATCGGACAAAAATTACCGTAGTTATTATTTAAAGAGTCTAACAGCCGAGTGATATTTTTTATAAGGAGTGCGCACAAAAAAAAAATGGGCCTACTTTTAAGCTTATAACTTTTATTATAATTGAAAAAAATGAATACCGTTACATTGTTTTTGTTAGTCATCTGTTTCAAAATCCACGTGCTAAATCTCATTGCAATAGCAAAATTAGTTTTTTGAAAATGGGCACCCAACAACAATGTCGTAAAAAAATAATTGAAATTTTCAATGAAAAACAGCGACGCTTACAAAAAACGATTGCTAGGCTCGCAGGTGTTAAGCAAAAAACCAGTTTCTAAGGTAATACTTAAAACAATATAAGGAGTCTTTAAGTATTGAGAGAAAGCGTGGAAGTGGAAGCAAAAAAAGGATTTGACGACCAAAACAAAGCAAGTAAAATAATACGTATTTTTCAAAAAACACCCTTACATGTCTGGAAGAAAAGTGGCTCAAAAAGTTGGATGCTCTGAGACCTTTGTCAGAAAAAAATTTTATACACAAAAGAATTCAAATATTATTTACTTTAATTGAAATATAAAACGAAAAAAATCCGCCACTTAGTTTTTATTTCTATAACGAAAAGTGTAAGTCCAGTTTTTTTCGTGCGCACTCCTTATATGTCATCTCATCAAATGAACTTTTAATTCAAAAATTTTCAGAATTTTTGATGGATCTTGATTGTTTATCACAAAATGTGTTAATTTCACGTTTGCGCGACAATCAGAAGTCGGCTAATGTTTGTGTTTTTTTTTTCAAATATTATTATTTCCCTTTGCGCAAACATTAATTTTATACATGACCAGCGAGACCAACAGTTTTAAGTCGACTCCGAACGACAGATTTTTGAGAAATTTTTCGTGGCAATTTTATTTAATTTCAGAGTTTTTTGTCAGAAATCTGTTGAGAAGAATAAGCCGAAGAAATATTTTTTCATATTTCGTTTGGAGTTGAAGAAATCTGACCAGGGGTTTGAACCGTGGTCCCTTGTCTAATAAACCAATACACTACTTACTAGACTACGGCAACTACGAGCCTAATAAGCATTAAAAAAATTTTAACAATTACCGATTGGAATCTTTCTTCTGTGAATATGATAACTTTTTACTTTTAAGACTTTAAACTTTGCGCACAACCTTCGTTGATTTACATTTTATTTTTCATAATGTATTATCAAACAAGTAGGTTTTCTATCATTCTCAAATGTTTGTAAACAAACAAAAATATTTCACTCTCCATATCTCTATCTCTCTCTCTCTCTACTTATGCTCTTTAATTAAATGTTTACTTAAGATTTCTATCTATCAATAGAACAATAACAATAGCTCTCATATATTTACCAATACTTTGGTGTAAAACTGATTATGGTTTGTGAGTAATAATGCATGGCGGAGAGTAAATTTATAATACAAAACAATAACAACATAATGGTTTGCAAACGATGACAATCGCCACATTTTTCTAAAATCTTATCAATTTCAAGCATATTGTTGCGACTCTGATCTCTGATATTTATTAATGCAGGAGCTGATGGTGCTGCTGATGCTGTTGCTGATAATCTTGCTGTTGTAGTAATGTTGTTAGCTTTGTTATTGTAGTTGTTATTAAAAAGATGATGCTGTTGTTGTTGTTTCTATTTTATTTTTTTTTTTTTGATTTGCCGGTTTGTTATTATTTTCGATGATGAGAGACAATACTTGTAATACAGTTGTTGTTATTATTGTAGAGATGCTTTTTTATAAACGTTATTGTTGTTATTGCTTTTGTTGTCTTATTGTTGTCATCACATCCAATTAATACGTCACTATAAAAACAAAACAAAACAAAATGATTTGCATGTTAGAACAAAACATCTGTCTGTGATATCTTCTGTTGTTATTATTGTTCTGATGATGATATTTACGTACTCGTGTAGTAATATTTTGTATAACTTTGTTTAGGTTATG
Source organism: Sarcophaga caerulescens (assembly GCA_927399465.1). NCBI lineage: Eukaryota > Metazoa > Arthropoda > Insecta > Diptera > Sarcophagidae > Sarcophaga > Sarcophaga caerulescens. Next base: position 105,671,571 of record OV656872.1, on the reverse strand, counting down.
ATTTATGTATGTGTGTATAGGAGTGTAACATTGTGTTGCTTTTTTTAAATCGTTATTAATAAAAATAATAACTAAAGTGATCATATTGTTTTTACAATGAAATTTAATTGATAATAATATAATTAGTGTAGGCGTGTATTCGTGCGGCAATATTTATTAAAACAATAAATAAAAACATTGTAAATGATTTTTTTTTTAAATAAATTGTTTTCATTTTTTAAAAAAAAATTACTATTTACTATACACCCTTATTGCTATACACTGTTATACAAACTAACTTGTGTATAACACTTTGAAAATGTTTCTTTAATTGATTAAATATTATCACACAACAAAGTGTGATAAAAAAAATTTATGTATCGATTATGTACGGCAACCGAACTTCAGTTGAGTTGCCAGTTGGCAACGCAACTGAAATAAAAAGTTATATTATGTACGCCAACTTTTGTCAGTTGCCATTTTGACAGATCGTCAACTGAAAAAATGTAAACAATTAATTCAAATAAAATAAAATACATAAAAATAAGTGAATTAAAAAAAATGTTTAGTTCTATAGATTTATTTTTTCAAGACAGTGAAGAAGCAGTAAATGTGGCATCAGTTAGGCGCCATTTGAGGGATAATTCTAATCCACTGGAATTACCTCCTGTACTGTAAGTTTATTTGTACATTTTTAAGGATAATTATTTTAATAAACAAATTTTCTAGTTTTAAGGCATATTTTCGTCTTCCCAAGGATGCTGTGATCTACTTAGTGGATACTCTCTACAGTGATATACAAATTCAACGGACAACAGCAGTACCTCCGCTTTTAAAAGTATGTGCCGCTTTGAGATTTTTTGCTGAAGGAAGTTTCCAAAAATCTCACGGCAACGATTTCAATTTGGGAATGGCTCAGCCTACGTTGTCTGTGGTATTGAAGGAAGTTGTAGAATTAATAGAAGAAAAAATTTGTTCACTTTGGATAGTTTCTAAAATGACGGAAGATGAAAAAACCAAAAACAAAAACTATTTCTATTCAAAAACAAAGTTTCCTGGGGTCGTAGGCTGTATAGATGGTACACACGTACACATCATGGGACCTAAGGAAGATGTTCGACATTTATACTTAAACAGAAAAGGTTATTTTAGTTTAAATGTGTTACTGGTATGTTATTTAATACCAATTATATACTTCTTTTAATTTTGATAACTTCTTTATAGATGTGTGATTATAAAATGTGTATAAGGTATGTAGACGCCAGGCATCCCGGTTCTACACACGATGCCTTTATATGGAACAATAGCGCATTGAAGCAAATGATTGTATCAGATTTCGGACAAAACACATGGCTACTAGGTTGTATTGCTATATTTCGGTTTATAAAGGCATCAAAGTTTATTTATTTCTTTAGGTGATGCTGGTTTTCCTTTGGAGCAGCAACTTTTGACACCCTACCGTTCTGCAGAACCACATTCGCCAGAAGGGAAATATAATACCATCCATGCAAAGGCCCGGAATATTATTGAGTGAACGAACGGTGTTCTGAAGTCCTTATTTAGATGTCTTTCTGCCGAACGTGGTCTGCACTATAATCCTGATAAAGCTGTTTCAATCGTAAATGCATGCTGTGCATTATATAACATTGGAAAACATTACAAGGCTGATTGGGAAGAGGAACCAACGGAAGTACTTATGGAGGATGCAATAGTGAACATGGATGAAAATGAAAATATTTTAGCAACAAACATACGATATAGAATTATGCTATCTTTAAATGAATAAACTTACATTATTATAATTTAAAAAGCTTTTCTTATTTGTTCATAACAATTCATTCAATATATTTTTTAAAAAACGCTATAACTAAACAAGTTAAAAGTAAAATAACAAATTAATTCAGTCTTCAGGTCATAATTGGTTTATATAAAAATAACAAAAAAAATAATTAAAAAGAAAAAAAATCACATTCTACTAAATTAATAAAATTCAGGTCCATAAATTCTTAAAACTACTACAATTCAATTTTTTATGTACTACTATTAATATTAGGTACACAAATTAGTTATCCAAATTATATTACTGCTTTTCTAAGATCTCCAATTCTTTTTGTTTAATTTTCATTCCTAGTTTTTGCTCCTCTAAGGAAGAATCGTATTTCTTTTTTTTTATTTCTTTAATTTCTTTTAGGACTTCATACTTTTTCTTTTTCATATCACGGATTTCCTTTAAAATTTCATTTTTTTCGTATAGGTTTTTTTCAATTTTTTTTAGAGAACCTAAAATCTCTGTTTGAGTGTTAGTTTGTTTCTCCAGGAGGCTGAATCTTTTATCTTCTAGCCTCATTCTTTTTTTTGGAGGCTTTTGTTTACACTCTTGTGGGCCTTTTTCCTCTATACTTTCGTGTAAGGTCGTCAAACGATTGCTGTAGAGAATCAGTCAGCTCTGATACTACTTCCGTCTGGTGTACTCCACAAGTGTTACCCTTAGGGTTTACAGAAATTTCTGTAAAATTTCGCACAAGGTTCGCTGCTGCCTGTTCTAGTGGAGACAAACTTACTTCTTCCGATGGCCCACCTCCGGTTGTATATAAACTCTGACGATTATTAGCCATTTTTTTCTTTAATTTTGCCTTAAAATGTATCCACACCCTCTGCCATTCTTCAGGCGTTCGTATTGGTGGCCCACAACTATTTAATTTATCCGAAATTTTCCTCCATGCCTCGTCAACGGTAGCTTTGGTATCACCAAAACTACGCACACCACGAGCAATCCGTGGATTTAACTCCATTTCTTGGACAAGTACATCAAATTGATGTCTTGTGGTAATTTTAACCATTTTGTAATCTATAATAAAAAAATATTATAAAATTTCTAATATATAACAAAAAACTTACTTACTTTTTAAGTTTTCGCGCGTTTTCACTTTAAAAATATATAAGGCAACCAAAAATACGCGGTTGCCTAAATATTTGCTATTTGGCAACTGAAATTGACAGCTGTTAGTTGTCAGTTGCCATCTGTAATATGTTTTCGGCAACTGGCAACTCAACTGAAGTTCGGTTGCCGTACATAATCGACACATTAGTATTGTGGTGACACTCTAGAATCAGACTTTAGTCTTATCAAATACTACCGGGTTATCCATTTCGTGGTTTCAAAAGTAAACGTATGTAAATAAAAGACATATAAAATATTTTTTTTCATGATATTTCTTTTTTATTGTAAAGTTTGAACGTTGACATTATGTGTGAAACACTCACTACATCATTTAAATGACCTCCACGCAAAGTGTTGCAAGCATTGATTCTTTTGAGGCAATTTTCGACCACTTTTTGACACATATTGGGCGGTATCTCAGCCATAACTTGACAAATGTTGGTTTTTAAGTGCTCAAGAGTTGAAGGTTTATCTGCATAAACACGGTCTTTCGCGTAGCCCCACAAAAAAAGTCTAATGGTGTCAAATCGCATGATCTTGGTGGCCAGTTTATATCGCCACGACGAGAAATTACGCGGCCAGGAAATGTCTCTTGCAATAAAGCCATATTCGCTCGAGTTGTGTGGCATGTGGCACCGTCTTATTGAAACCACATGTTCTCCAAGTCGTAGTCTTCAATAGCAGGCAAAAAAAAGTCGGTTATCATATGACCATAATGCTCCGAATTGACGGTGACAGTCGTTCCATCATCGTTTTCGAAGATGTAAGGTCCAATCACACCTTCGGACCAAAGAGCGCACCAAACAGTGACTTTTTCTGGATGTAATGGCCTCTCTTCAATTACTTGAGGATTCTCAGAACTCCAAATACGACTATTTTGGTTATTAACATACCCACCGAGTGTGAAATGTGCTTCATCGCTGAATAAAATTTTGTTCCAAAAATTGCCATGTCCACCACCGCCTGTTGTTCAAGCACCCATTCCACGTATCTACGACGTTGTAAATGGTCAGCTGGCTTCAGTTGTTGCGTGAGCTGGACTTTATATGGATTTGGGTGTAGATCTAAATGCAAAATACGCCATAATGTGCCGTAAGACAGTCCTAATTCCTGAGAAAGACGAGGAATCGACACATTCGGGTCTTCGGCAACACTTTCACTTACAATAGCGATATTTTCAGCGAAACGAACGAAACGATGATGCACAGGCCTTTCAATATTTGTAACCACTCCAGTCGCTTCAAATTTCTTCACAATTTTGCCAATTGCTTGCGTAGTTGGACGATTATGTAAACCATAATCTCCTCTTAAAGCACGATACGTGGCTGTGGCAGAATCACCATTTTTGTAGTAGGTTTTGATAATTTTTATGCCTTGTGTGATAGTTAAGCGATCCATTTTCGTCAATGTCAGACTTTCAACTGAAAAGAAAAAATATTGGTTTCCCAACTTAGTTTGACAGATTTCGAATTCCAGTCCCATACTTTTGAAACCACGAAATGGATAGCCCTTTATAATCTATATAACTGGACTTCCACATCGCAATGCGTCCATAACAAATGTAGGTATGTAATACAAGCCTAAAACCTGTCAATTGCAAGAGCTCGTAATGAGCAATTATTTTCAGATCCCATCAGACATACGGTATTAGCTTCCTTGGTATCAATCCGTACGTTGCCACTAATTACGAAGCTGCACATTACATACATATGTACATATGTATGTATATAGTTATGTTATATGTATAGGTCATTACAAGCCTTCAGTCAGGATTACGGCCTAGGTACTAACAACACCCGTGTTGAAAGTTTTAATTTTATATATGAGTGACGGAACCTACAGTTTAACGTCGACTCCGAACGATAGATTTTTGAGAAACTTTTTCATGGCAGGTTGATTTACTCGCAGAGTTTTTTTGTCAGAAATCTGCTGAGAGGAAGCCGCCAAAGAAATATTTTTTCGTATTTCATTTTGTTGGAGATGTCTGACTTGGGGTTTGAACCGTGGCCATACGTGTCTAATAACCCAACACACTATCTGTTCCATCATTATTGTCATATGTAATGGAACTTAAGCATTAAATTTCTAGCTTCTCTGTTTAACTAGCTTTCTTCAAATAATTGAAACGGTACAATGATCGATGCTCCGTTCCATTGCAAAGTTCATGATACTTATGTGCCAGTCTTTCTTAATTTTTCCATAATTTCATCAACTTTTTTTGTGATTGGTCGCATCTTTAGCATTCAAATTATTCGAACGTAAATGAACAAAACAGTTCGCTGTTGTTTTTGTAATTACAATATTGTCTCCGTAACTTTTACACACTTTTTCAGCAATCTGAGACTTTTTCTTAGTTTTTATGTATCGGGTCCGCCATCTAACGTTTTTTTTTTTCAACTAGTGCTTATTTCGTGAATGGTAATACTTAGCTCATGTCTGATTTGACAGATAATTAGTTTTATCCTTCCGCTGAACGAATATGGTTGTGTATACGCTTGCACAACGCTGAGAAATATTGCGACATTACTTTGAAAATCATGGTAATGTTGCAGAATGTGTGCGAAAATTGCGTACGGATTTTGGAAGAAGAGAAGCACCGTCAGCTCCGTATGTTCGTTATTTTGTGAAAAAAGTGAAAGAAACTGGCATCCTCATCAGTGTTACGCCGACAAGCCAGAGACAATTGACGCTTTAAAGGACAATATGTGCTTAAAAATTGGACCGATCGTGTAGGCTACTGCATGGCCAGCCGAGGCAGCCATTTGAATGAAATTATTTTCCATTATTAACCGGAAGGATTGTACTTTCAAATAAAAAAAGAAATTTGAGAAAATATTCAGTAGTTTTTTTTTAAAGCATTTTCAAAAAATGAAGTTATTTGGCGGACCCTTTATAAAACAAAATTAAAAATATGAAATTGCTTAACTTTTCACAGAATAATGGGGCTTAAATAGATTTCAATACAGTGACGTGTTTCTATCCTGCCACTTATGACCTGAAGATCAAATTGTTGAGCGCTTTGCGCCATTTTAAAATTTATTTAAAAAATCGTAGTTTTGGCTTACGCCCTCTGCACTGAAAAGATAGTAAAACCAGCCTGAACTAAAATCCTTAAGGAAAACGAAATGTTGCTATATGTAGTCGATTATTTGAGTCTATTCTTTTTTTTTTTTTTTTTTTTTTTTTTTTTGGTGAAACCAGCACTCAGGGGATGGCCCCTACTCATGCAGTACATTGTGCAGGTTTTTTAGGAAAATGGGTTATAGGAAGGTGGAAGGGAGTGAGTAGTGTTTGTGGACATCTCAAGATGCGAACGGCAAGGAAACGAGTTGCTGCTAGGTGACTATAAAATGACCAGTGCTATACCTTCACCATTAGACAGTCTACAGCAATCGTCCCCAAGAATCCCGCACTCTTCAGTCCTAGCTTCTCACACTACTCATGTTGTGTGTGTTAATTTTATACATGAGTGGCGGGACCTACAGTTTAAAGTCGACTCCGAACGACAAATTTTATTGGGAAGCTTTACATGGCAATTTTATTTACTATCAGAGTTTTTGCCAGAAATCTGCTGAGAGGAAGTCGCCGAAGAAATATTTTCGGTTTTTGATGTCTGACCTGGGATTCGAACTCGGGCCTTCAGTCTAATAAGCCAACACACTACCTACTAGACCATGGCGACTTCATTTGAGTCTATTCTGGTCATAAATAAGACAATTGGAGAATTTTCGTGGAGTTTTTATAATTAGCAAAGCTAACTGCGTTAAATATTTGGATTATGTACTGTATTGATCTATCCTCTGTTATGTTGTCCATGAGGCAGAGATATTTATTGGACGCTGACTAATCGTGAGCTGAGCAGGTATGTTTCATGGTTGCAAGACACACCTGAGTGAAACTGGGTAGGAAACGTACGTAATAACTGTTCTCATAGAGCACTGACTAATGATTACAGATTTTGTTTACCTACGAAAAACTTCCGCAGAGGTTGTAGATCGGATAAGAAGGTGATAAGTATTTACAAGCTCTAGTTTACGTTTTTCCCGATAGTCTAATGGTGATTTCTTTTCTGGTAAAAAATGTTGCCTACATATTTTGTAGCACTTATTGAAGGTTGCACGAACCCTCATAATGTAAAATAAATTTTTTTTTTGCGATTTTAAAGCTCATTCTCCTTTTACAAAAATAAAATTATCAACACCTATAGTCAGCTGTTGTTTGTTTATAAATTTGTTACTAGAACCTGGCGCAATACTGATAAATAACATTTTCAACAAAATTTTAAAGTCACGGCAAGAGTTTCGTTTTAATTATAATGGATACATGTCCTCCATATCTGACGATGAAGAGGATTCCAACAAATTTTCCAAAATAATATTTTTTGCTTCCATTTCACCACTTTTAAAACAAATAATTTTTGTTATTTTTTTTCAAAACAATAACAAGAAAAGCTGTTTCGAAAGTGCTGCCCTTACAACCCTTTGATTAAATTGAGGGTCAAACATGCAGCATATTTTCTGGGTTTTATGGCAGAATTTTTAGAAAAGAACACGTTACTAATTTACAAAATTTCATTTTTTTCAGAAAAGAACAGCAAAGGGGCAAAAAGGCAGAATAAAGGCAACATTTATGCCAGAAAAGAAATCACCATAAATAAGTCTAGTCTAGTCGTTAAAGTTTCAGGCTGGTTTTCAGTTTGATTCTAAGGAAGTCATGCTTTAAATGCGAAGATCTGATGATGAGTTTCCCAAAACCGTTTTATCACGACCTTTAGTTAATTTAAGGGAAACGGTTTTTACAGTATCAGACAGGGCTGCTATGTATGCTCAAGTAAGCGGTCTCTTGCTCCTAACCTATCGTATTGTTGTTTGTGTTGCTAGGAGCTTCAAACCAGCAGCAGAATACAGGAATGTGTAATTAAATGTAAAGAAAAAATTTAACCAAGATTAGAATAATTTCATATTGTGTCTAAATTTCGTAATAAACATTGAAAAGTTTTACAAAAATTTCACATTTTCATTTAAAGCCACCAAGGGTTTGTTGATAAAAACAATTTTTACATCAACTTGTACAGACTGTTGTCGTAAATCATAGTAAATTTTCTTATTCTTCACATTCTGATGAAATTCGAGCAAATTTTTAAACCACAAGCATCAAACACTAGCAGCAATAAAAGTATTTTTATATGACGGTAGCTATGTAAATACGCACGTCCTCGTGTCATCCAGACAAAATTTATTTCTGTTTGCACTTTTGATAATACAGTATTCCCTCGATTTACGTCGTCTCGATTTACGTTGTTTCGATTAACGTCGTCAAAAATTTTGTTCCCTTCAACTTCGATTTGCGTCGTCATTCGATTTACGTCGCCTCTGTTGTTTATAAACAAAATCAGGGGAATTCCCTCTTTAAAAAAAATTCAATATTTGTGTGTAACTATTTGAATAAAATATAAATAGAGTTTTGAAAAAATAAATATTTAAGTGCTAATGGATAATTTTTTGTTTTTTATTAAACTTTTTGTGAACAACATATGAAATAAATTTTTATAACAAATCAAAAATCCATTTATATTTGAGCCGTTCAGTGCACAAAGTGATTAACTCCACTTTTTGGAAAATCTTAAATTTAAGTATCAAAGCACTTGGGATAGTCATAACTTTTTATATTTATTATAACTTTCCTGAATAGTAAAGGTTAACACCATTAAACGACAAAATTTTTGGGGCTATTGAATAATAACTAATTCAGAAGAATTCTCTTACTCTTACTTATGTAAATCGTTTCAATAACGCAATTCAAATGCACCACTAGCAACCGTTGATCAATAATCAATTTGCAGCTATTATTATTATTTAATGCCACAGATATGTATTTATGTACTCTACAATATATATTTGTAAAGGGAATTTTAAAAAACAATTTCCATTATTTCATGGCATTTCTCTACTTTTTGTTTTATGGAGTTAATCGATTTGTGCACTGAGCGGCTCATTTATGTATGTACTTAGTTATACAGAATAAAAATTAAATTATTTTTGTTTTTTTTTTGGAAAATGTGCATAAATAAATGCATCTGATAGTATGAGTTATTTGAAATTCGATTTACGTCGTTTCGATTTACGTCGCCTTTTTCCGGAACATTCTGCGACGTAAATCGAGGGAATACTGTACAAACACTGTTAAATAGTAAAATTTATCTCTCATACGGTGTTCACTAATAGCCCCCCATTCATAAAAATTTTATTTTCTGTTTAATTAGAAAGATTTAAAAGAAATTCTTTTTTTCTTTTTTTTTGTTTTTTTTTTCTTCAAAAAATTGTTGAACTTGGTCGCATAAAAAGGCTTAAAGAGCCAACAAGAGATTCTTTTTTTTTTTAATTTTTAAATTTTATTTTTATAAGATTTATTCACCGAAAGCATGCATGCGTATATATGTCATGTCACGTCACTCAATCATTTTATTTCACATCACAATCACCATCAGCACCAGATAGATAATAAATTCAAATAAAATTTTTTAATTTTTTTTTTTTAAATAAGCACCAGGGAGAGGTTTTTAGTGCACTTTTGTGTGGTTAATCAGTAATTCAAATAAAATTTTCACCAAAAAAGGGAAAAAAATTTATTTATTTTTTTTTTCAACTTTAAAACAGAATTAGAACGGAAGTGATAAGATTTTTAAATAAACAATTTTGTTTTTTAATTTTTATTTTCTTTCTATACTTTTGAAAATTTAATTTTAATCCTTGACTTTTTTTAATTCGTCTGTTCGATGGTCTTGAAATTTAGCAATTTTTTCTACGCATTTTATTGAAAAATTTTTAAATTTCTATATTATTTATTTATTTATAATTATTTATATAGATTTTTATTTTTAATTTACAATTGCAATACAACAACCGTTCACCAAAAGCGTTCCGTTCTCACTTATTTTATTGTAAAATATTATAGGTTTTGGCATGATTTGGCTGACTGACTGACTGACTGGGCTCTCCGCAAGAAAAATACACAGAAAATATTGAAAACAAAAGCAGAAACAATTAAAAAACAAAAAAAAAAGAAAGAAAGAAAATGTGCATTTTATTTGTTAATAACAAAAGAAACGAAATAAAAAAAGGAAATAAATTAAATAGAAAAATCTGCAGTAAAAATAATTCATTTTTAAACCACATTTCTTCATTTCATTTGATTTGATTTCTCATGTCTCGTTGTTCTTTCATAGACATACTGCAGGTACCGAGTCATCATTGACTGACTGGCTGCAAAAACAAGTGTTTCCGATTTCTTCTCTTCTTCTCTAATTAGATCATGCCTAATATAGCAACAACAACAACAACAACTACAACACCAACAGGTGTCTGTAAGAGGGTAGTAGAGGTGTAGTGTCTTTAAACATTTTTTTCCTATTTAGTTTAAAAAAAAAAAAACTTTTCTTGTTTTCATTTGAAAAAGAAACCACTTGTTTTTAATTTTTTTTATTTTTATTTTTTTTTTATCAATTTCATCAGCATGTCACGAATACACGAGTATTCTTTTAAAAGGTTTTTGTACTCTACGATGATGATGAGACATATGTTATGATGCAGGCAAGCAAATATTTCTAAAATTAGGCACAAAAAGATAAGAACATAACATAATGCATGCCTTCCTTCACACCATTGCATCTGGTTATTATAGTGTATAAAAACCTATCTCCCCCTGTTATATTCTCTATCTCTCACCAAGTAATCATTACTTTACGATCATCAGTAGTCTACGTCCAGTCGGGTTGCTGTAATTCCCTATCCTGATCAGCCGTCTTCATTCGCAAAAGAAGTCAAGAATAGCTAAAGAATACTTAAGTGAAATTTCATCAACTTTAATGGAAGATCCTGGATTAATCCTGGAAAAGGCCCACGAAAAACAAGTCGACACACACCATCTTTTTGTCGACTATAAGGCAACGTTCGATAGCCCCATAAGTGATTGTGTTTATGCCGCAATGTCTGAGCTCGGTATATCTGCGAAGCTGATAAGGCTATGCAGAATGACGTTGAGCAATTCCTGCAGCTCCGTCAAGGTAGGAATGGACCTCTCCGAACCTTTTGATACCGTGCGAGGTTTCAGACAAGGTTTCAGGGGTCGCCGTGGTCTAGTAGGTAGTGTGCTGGCTTATTAGACGTAAAAGCCAGGGTTCGAGTCCGAGGCCAGACATCAAAAATAAAAATACAAAAAGTATTTTTTCGGCGATTTCTTCTCAGTTTCTTAAAAAATCTGTCGTTCGGAGTCGACTTTAAACTGTAGCTCCCGCCACTTATGTATAAAATAACACACACAACATAAGTGGTGTGAGAAACTGCGGGCTTCTTGGCGACGATTGCCTGTAGACTGTCTAATGGTGAAGGCCATTTTATAGTCACCTAGCAGCAACTCGTTTCCTTGCCGTTCGCATCTTCCCCCTTTCCACCTTTCCCAAAAAAAAACCTGCACAATGCACTGCATGAGTAGGGGCCATCCCCTGAGTGCTGGCCCCTTATCATGCGACCTCTTCAACTTCGTCATGGAGAATGTTCTACGAAAGACAGGAGTGCATCGCAATGGCACTATTTTTCAAAAAAGTGTCCAATTGCTTGCGTACACTGACGACATCGACATCATAGGGCGTACCAAGCGAGATGTTACTGCTGCCTTCAGTGCTATTGAACGGGAGTCTAAGAAGATGGGTCTGGCAGTAAATGAGGGCAAAACAAAGTATATGTTGTCGACAAGTAGAGACGTGCGGCGTATTGATTCTCAGATTACGGCCGATAACTATACTTTTGCTACAGTCAAGGAATTTATTTATCTTGGCTCCGCCGTTACCACCAAAAATGATGTCAGTCTGGAGATCAAACGCAGGATTACTTTTGCCAACAGGTGCTACTATGGTCTCAATAGGCAATTGAGTAGCAGAGACCTCTCTCGTGCGACAAAACTAATACTCTACAAGACGCTCATCCTACCCGTGCTTCTTTATATGGCGCAGAGGCATGGACCCTATTAAGAACTGATGCAGCAGCCTTGAGAGTGTTCGAGAGAAAAGTCCTACGTAAGATCTTCGGTCCAGTGCGAGTTGGCGATGATTTTCGCATTCGATCCAACAGTGAGCTGTATGAGCTCCTCAACGTCATAGACGTAGTACAGCGTATTAATATCCAGCGGCTGCACTGGCTCGGCCATGTCGTTCGAATGGAGGAGGATGCTCCGGCGAGACGGGTATTTGATGCGGGGATCAGCGGAAGTCGGCGAAGAGGACGACCTTGTATCCGTTGGAAGGACCAAGTCGAGGAAGCCCTGCCATCGATTGGTATGACCAACTGGCGTAGGCGCGTAAGAAGCAGAGGCGCCTGGAAGGATGTGTTGCGGCAAGCCGAAATCCGTTAATCGGGTTGTTAATAGCCAATTAAGTAAGTAAGTAAGTTAATGGAAGATAAACTACTTAAAGCAACCAAAAATATCCGTCCGGACCGACGTCAGTTCCAGCCAGGACTATGCAAAATGTATACCAGAAAGGCATATTAATGTGCGGTTGGAAAGGCTGTAGATTCAATTTTCCTCAGACTATAAATAAAATAAGAATCTGTAATCTAATCCTTTAATTCTGTTGCCGTTGCCGATATTTAGAGTGTTGCTTTGTGTCCATAAGAATAAAATACTGGTTAGGACTTGAGAAGCATTCAGAAATTTCCTTTTGGGTTCCACATGTTTAGATCGTCTCCTCTCTTATACACTTCCAAACCTTCTCTTAACACTCTATAGAAAGATTCTGGCCTTATCTGCCCTCATAACTGTCACATACAGAATTGCTATGTCCCATTCGCCGTAGCCTAGTAGGTAGTGTGTTGGCTTATTAAACGTAAAGCCCGGGTTCGTATCCCAGGTCAGGCATCAAAACGAAATATGTTTGAAAAAAAAATATTTCTTCGGCGATTTCCGCTCAGCAGATTTCTGGCAAAAACGCTGAGAGTAAATAAACCTGCCATGAAAAAGCTTCTCAAAAATCTGTCGTTCGGAGTCGACGTTAAACTGTAGGTCCCGCCACTCACGTATAAAAATTAACGTACACAACATGAGTGGTGTGAGAAGCTAGGCCGAAATCCTAACTGAAGGGTTGTAATGGCCAATTATGTATGTATGTATGTATGTCTGCCCCATTCCTTGTACTTCCTATTCAAATTGAATGCAGCAAATCTTTTGTGGCATAGACTTATGCTTCTTATCTTTCGTTGGCCCCAAAGAAACATTCTCTGTACAAATGTAGTTGAAGATTATTGTATTGAATGTTGTGGAGAACAACTTCGCTACTGAATCTTACTTTTCTTTATGATGTTAATTTTCACTATAAGCCTCTCTGAGTGGATGCCCTGGCAGTCTAGTAAGTAGTGTGTTAGACTATCAGCGTGAGGGTTGTGGGTTCAATTCTCAACTACACTACACCGACCATAAGGTCGATGTCACTCAGCACGAAATTATTACAATATAATCTGTACAGTATTCCCTCGATTTACGTCGTAGAATGTTCCGGAAAAAGGCGACGTAAATCGAATTTCATATTGCTCATACTACAAAGTAGTATGTTTTTAACCCTTTGACGGACACCAAAATTTTAGGAGGCCTTCCCGTGGGATACTTCTGTATCTCCGTTATATGGCAAGATACGAAAATTCCGACAATTTATGACGTGTACACACGTCATGTATTCCCAGAAACCCTTGTTATGACGTCTATAGACGTCAGTGTCCGTCAAAGGATTAACAGGGAACTTAAAAAAGTTACAGTAATCTTTCGATTTACGTCATAGTTGGTTCCAAAAAAAGGCGACGTAAATCGAATGACAACGCAAATCGAAATTGAAGGGAACAAAATTTTTTATGACGTTAATCGAAACAACGTAAATCGAGACGACGTAAATCGAGGGAATACTGTAATTTTATTATATTGTTATAAATAAATCCTCTCTGGATGTCAGGAGTTGGCATTGTCTGGACTTAGTAGCCAGAGGCTACACACACACGTTGGCGTTCGTGTACCACAATGTACTATTTACAGCAGTTGCGTATGTGATATTTTCGGTTGTCAAGCGTGAATACAAAGCGGTGTAACCACACTAAAATATGTCAAAATTTTTCTTAACGGATAAACACAAGTGGAAATTAGGAAATTAAAGTGGATTAGTTTAGGTTAGGTTAGGTTAGAGGACGTGTACTTGTCAACTGTGACAAGTACAGTTCCCGGAGGTCGAATTGACCCATTGTACAACGTCCTAGCTTCTCACACCACTCGTGTTGTGTGCGTTAATTTCATAAAGGGTGATTTTTTAAGAGCTATAGGAAAAATTAAAAAAAAAAATACATAAAATTCAGAAAAATGCATGAAATCTTTATTTGAATCGATAGTACGGTCCATATAATTTAATGTTTGAATATTATTTCATGAAAATGTTGACCACGACTGCGCCTCAAATGGTCCATCCGCTTAGTCCAATTTTGGCATACTCTTTCCAACATTTCGGCCGTTATCTCACGAATAAATGCTTCAATGTTATCTTCCAATGCGTCAATTGAAGCGGGCTTGTCTGTATAGACATGAGCTTTAACATAGCCCCACAAAAAACAGTCTAAAGGCGTTAAATCGGACGATCTAGGCGGCCAATTGACCGGTCCCGAACGTGAAATGAAATGTTCACCGAACACGCCTCTCTATAAGTCCATTGTTACGCGTGCTGTGTGGCATGTGGCACCGTCTTGTTGAAACCACATGTCATGCAAGTCAAGCTCTTGCATTTTGGGCAAAAAAAAGTTGGATATCATCTCACGGTAGCGCTCACCATTCACAGTTACGTTACGATTCGCAGCATCTTTGAAGAAGTACGGTCCAATGATGCCAAATTCAATTATTTGCAAGCGTTGTTTGTTTGTAAGACGATTCATGGTTAAATTATAGACCAAACTGAAGATGTTTGACAGTGAAACAAAACACGAAACGTGCGTGAGCTGTTTAAACCAGTGTTGCCCAAAAGATAATAGCTCAAAAATCACCCTTTACATGAGTGGCGGGACCTACAGTTTAAAGTCGACTCCGAACGACAGATTTTTGAGAAGCTTTTCATGGCAGATTTATTTACTCTTAGAGTTTTTGCCAGAAATCTGCTGAGAGGAAGTCACCGAAGAAATATTTTCATATTTTCGTTTTGAGGTCTAACCTGGAGTTTGACCTAGGGCCTTACGTCTAATAAGCCAACACACTACCTACTAGACTACGGCGACTTAAAGTGGATTAGGTATACACTTTAATTACCTAGAATACTCAATCGAACCGTAGGAGTGGAACTCGTATACATTCAGATTTTCATCTGAATCAGTCAATCACCTTTCAATTTTAAAAATAAATCCATAAAATTTAATATTAAAATCGCTTTTATTTTTTCAAAACAAGCTTCAAAGGCAATTAAAACTTAATCATGTGACTCTGAAATGTATGAATAAATGGGTTATTCAATAACAAGAAAGTTATTTGGCCAAAAATAGAATTTTAACTAGTTTTTCTTAACATAATTTTGATGTGTTTTACCCAATTTTTGGTTTAAATTTAATTAATTTATTATAGATTACCAGTTAGCATAAAGCGTTATACGATTAAAATATATGCTTTAAAACACTTTAAAAAGCCAGTTTATATGAAATTTAAAATAAAAAATATTTTTTTTTTTTTTTTTCAAATAAATATTTGCCAACGAAAATACAAAAAACTCTTGTTATATAAATTTTTTTTTTAATTAAAAATTTTAATTCCCTTGCTTAGCAACCGTACAAAGGTAAAAAAAACACTGTTATTTGTCTAAAATTTCCGTAATACGACTACCGTTAGAGCCTACGTTTGTTACAACTTTAAAATCGAGTCTGTAATGATAATGAGTTTTTGTTACAAAGATTGCAATTGTTAAAATTTTATTATTTTAAAAATATTCTTTTTTTTATTATTTTTTATTTTTATTTTTATTTTTTAATACCAAAAACCAATAAACATTGCACGCGATTTGTGACAAACAAAACAAAAATTATCGATTCTACAATTCTAATTCTATTGTTCCGTTACTATTTTTTGTTTTTTTTTTTTATTTTTTATTTTTATTTTTTTTTTTTGGGTAGGGGGGGCCTATAAAAAAATAATTTAACAAAGCCTATCATTACATATATCCAGTATGCTTCGCTAGCACGATATCAATGGAAAACGACTGAGATTAACAGCACCGCGGGTACATTTCTATTTGCTCCTAACACTCTAAAATTTATGTTTGTGAAGATAAATTCGAATTTGAAAATCCAAGATGCAATCCATAAAATTTAGTAGCGCCACATTTAGCATTAACAGTGCAAAATTTTTGCTTAACAAAGCAAAATTTGCACTGAACAGAGCACTGTTAACTGTTTAACAGTATCCATCTGAACAAGGTCACTCGCTTAGGAGCTAATTTTGGGAAATACTCTGGGAAATACTTTGGAAGAATCAATCCAAGGTCTCTTAATAATAATCTGCAACATTGTTACATACCAGAGATCAGCAATGAATCGTTTTTCCGCTACTCATAAGCACTCATGCAATTTTGAGTATGAGTGAATCAACAGAATTGAAATTCAACTACTTTGATTCATTCGTACTCGCTACAACATTGATTTATAAGTATAGGTTGCAATGAGTATGAGTACAACGTTGACATCAAACTCACAACATTCGAAATGTGTTTGATTCATACGCCTACTCATTCTGATTCATAAATTTAGAAAAATACTTATAATACTTATAAGTGATTCGAGTGGCTCGAATCCTTCATCAAAATTTACAGCCTTTGTTATTGTTGCATATACAAACAAAGAAGAAAGGAAAGACAAAGACAACAAGCAAAGCATACACACAATCATCTTGTGAGTATAGTAGTGTTCGTACGCGAATCATACTTATTTTGTGCTTCGTGTAAATGTTAAGTAGAGACGAGTCGAAGTCAATAACATCATGCGTATTGTTAAGTATGAATACGACGAGTACTTCCAACTTTGAGTATGAGTAGTATGAGTATCATATTAAAATAAGTATGAATGCGTATAAGTATCAGAAATAATAAGTATGACTCGAATCTACTCATCGTTTTGAATACTCGTTGCTGATCTCTGTTACATACATATAGAGTGATATGGTATTGAAAAAATTGACTTTGGAAATATCAATTTTTTGCTTGAAATTCCCTAGAAGATCAGTGGTCATTTTGGCACATGTAATACATAGTACATCATACAGACTATATGCAAATGGTAGTCCAGAGAGTTCTCTCTCTCTCTCAAAATTATTCCAGCTATCCCACTACCATGGTTGGAAAGAGGACCCTCTGGACTACCATTTGCATATAATCTGTATGCATTTGCATATAATCTGTATGCAAATGGTAGTCCAGAGAGTTCTCTCTCTCTCTCAAAATTATTCCAGCTATCCCACTACCATGGTTGGAAAGAGGACCCTCTGGACTACCATTTGCATATAATCTGTATGGTGTACTATATCCTATATTTTTCCAAATAGCCACTGATCTTCTAGAGATTGACCTTGTTCATATGGATACTGTGAAACAATTAACAGTGTTCTGTTAAGGGCAAATTTTGCACTGTTAACGCTATATGTGGCGCTGCTAAATTTTATGGATTGCGTCTTGGATTTTCAAATTCAAATTTATCTTTACACACATCTAAAATTTTGAATTTAAATTCTGTATGGAGTACACATAGCGAACATGAAACAATTCTCCACAACTAAGCGGTCTTGACAGTCAGCATCAGAACTTCACATTTAAATCTCTTCACGCCCTTGTCCACATATGGACGTTTGATTTTTTTAATTATAATTGTAATAATAATAAAAACAACAAAAAAAAAATTAACACACACAACATAAGTGGTGTGAGAAACTGCGGGCTTCTTGGGGACGATTGCCTGTAGACTGTCTAATGGTGAAGGTATAGCACTGGCCATTTTATAGTTACCTAGCAGCAACTCGCAGTTCACATCTTCCCCCTTTCCACCTTTCCTAAAAAACCTGCACAATGCACTGCATGAGTAGGGGCCATCCCCTGAGTGCTGGTTTCATAAAAAAAAAAAAAAAAAAAAAATTTGATAATAACTTATTGACTACCATATCTTCTAACAAGAGAAGTAAACATTTTACCGTTTGTCTGCACTGATGATCTAATTTCCGGTGCATAGTTGGATACTTAAAAAAAATGTCAAATAATTCTTTGACAATCTGTTTTATTGGATTATATCAAGAAATTGTTAATATTTGAAAAAAAAATATTAGATACATCAAATATGATATTAGACACGTGTCACGGTGTTAGTGGTTAAACTCCTCCGAAATGGATCGACCGATTTTCATGAAATTTTGTGTGCATATCAGGTAGGTCTGAGAATCGGACAACATCTATTTTTCATATCCCTGAATGTTAAGAGGGCGTGGCAAATCGTTAAAATTGAATATTTAAGTACATATTGATCGTAGACGAATAAAATTTGGTGGAAAAGTTCGTAGAGTCGATATCGACAATCCCACCAAAAATGGGCGTGACACCCCTCCCCCTTCAAGTGTTACCTATAACTTTTAAACTACTGAACCGATTTTAACCATTCTTTTTTTGTTCGAAAGCTTATCAGGTTTAGATGGTTTAAAAAAAAATTCGATATAGCAAAAAGTTAATATTAATATTTAGGGACATAGTGATCGTAGACGAATGCAATTTGTTGGTAAGAGGGCGTGGCAACTCGTTAAAATTGAATATTTAAGTACATATTGATCGTAGACGAATAAAATTTGGTGGGTAAGTTCGTAGAGCCGATATCGAGCCGATATCACCAAAAATGGGCGTGGCAACCCTCACCCTTTAAGAGATACCTATAAGTCAGCTAATTCGATGGTTTATAACTACAAGGCTTTCGATTATAAGTACATTCCCCACACTTATAGTGAGTTAGTTATTTTTATGTAACTGTTTTATGCAGCGTATTACAATAAATATATAATGTGACCTCTTTTGGGCAGTAAAAAAAAATCAGTTTTGGACGAGACGAAGTTCGCCGGGTCAGACAGTTTAATATAATAAGTTTTACCATCACTACCTAAAAAATCTAACAGCTGCACTAAAGTTAACCCTGGAATCAGACTGGACGATATAAGTCATTATCCTAAATACAAAGAACTGAAAAATCCCCCCAGATGTCACGATAAAAATTGTGTAAGACGGACTCTCTACATTTGTGATAAATGTTAAGAATATATATATGCCTGATATGACCGGAATGTATGAAAGCATTTCACACATACATAAGTATATTACCATTAACGCTCAGTGGCCACAAATGTGGACGTTATCCCTTTTTGTGAATTTTAATTTTTTTTTTTTTTGCTCTTTGAATTCCTATTAAAATAAAGTTAATTAATTTAAAAAGAAAACAAAATTTAATCATTTTTTTGTCACCATAAAAAATCGTCCCTGAAGAGGTTAAAGCATTACCGCCGTAGAATTAAGCTGAAAACTAGCCTGATAGTTTAAGAAATTTAATGTTCGATTCGATACCTAGCAACGATAGCTTGGTTAGACTATCAAGATCAAATGAGAGAAGTCAAATCAAATGAGAGAAGTCTGAGTTTAACTTATTCTTTAAATAGATCTCTTACTCTAAAAGCAATAAGTTCTGCTGCTGGCTAGACGCGTATCCACAAATTGTCCGATAACTATTTCAATCAATCAATCAATCAATTTTTCTTTACATCTTTAAGGCTTTCTTTGTCTCTGATGTATTCTACTTGCAATACATATACGAATACAAGTGATAGTAGTGCATTATAATATTCGCTGTTGATTGTTAGGATGGGTTCCCATAATAAATGGAACAATAATTTCAAATACAATATTTGCCCATTGAACAATAGATGATAAAAGCATACATTTAAATAATAACACGTATTGATTAGAAAATTACATGATAATTTATTTATTTTTTAACGTTTTTTTTTTTTTTTTTGGTATTCATGTTCAGAAGCTAGTTATTTTATGACAAAATTGAATGGGGGCTTGACAGGCCTTATGGAAAGCAGAGAAAATCTTTTACAAGAGCCTTCTGCTAACTAGGAAGTTGCCGGTCGCATTAATAAGGCATGCAATGCTTTTGCCCAACTTAACCCTCCTCTGTGGAAATCATCTAACATGTCGAGACGCATCAAAATTAAAATTTTCAACTCCAATGTTAAATTCACATTACTGTACGGTTGCGAAACGTGAAATATGGCACCGTGCGATTCTTAGTCTCTTCAGGTATTTGTTAACAAATGCCTGTGTAGAATCTTGCTTGGTTACTGGCCCTCCATAATATCTAATGTCTGATCAGGTACATACCAGCAGCCAATTGAGAGGGAAATAAGAAGACGCAAGTTGGACGCACTCTTCGCAAGCCATTAGATGACATCACAAAGAAAGGCATAGGTTGGAACCCCCTGGGAAGCAGGCACATCGGACGACCATCACACACCTGTAAACGCCAAATCACAACAGAACTATCCAAACTATGTCTACAGTGGAACGAGCTCAATGGAACCAACTTCTAGCGGCCCTATGCTCCCCAGAGGATTAAAAGGAACATATACATATATGTAAAGGACCGTGTCCATGGGCATTTGACAACTAAATTTTGCCAAGTTATAGTCAAGACAACGCCCGTAACGTACAAAAAGAAACGTACTGGTCAACAACTAATTCAAAAGGAACGATGGCTGTAGGCAATTTAAATGGCATTGTATTTCATGCACAATGGACCAGGCTAGGTTCAAACATTATAGTCATAGCTGCCAGATAAATAAAGCATCAAATCGTCAAATATTAGAAAAAAAAAATCGTCAAAATCGTCAAAGACGTTAATGGAGATCGTAAAAATAATCGTCACAAAATCGGCATGAAAATTCAGTGTGATATTCGCTAGAACCGACACATTTTTCAGTGCCTTAGCTTCTTAAAAGAAGTGTAATAAATACTTCACTTCATCTGATCTTCTTATATACTATTTACACCACTCATATCCGAAAGAGGATAGAATACAACTCTCATGTATAGGCTGGTGCCTCAACGTCTATTTTGAGACTTCTCGACCGCATACAAGAGAGGGCGAAGTTGCCCGTTAATGTCGGTAGGGTATCGAACTCTATTGATTCATTGGAGCATCGTTGCAATGTGGTTTGTGTTTCACTGTTTTATCGCTATTATAACGGATTTTGCTCGAGCGAAATAAGAGACTTGTTCCTACGTAACACTCACGTTCTCGGCGAGCACATACGAGGTCGATTGGCCACACTGCATTACAGACAAAATTCGTTCTTTAGTCGAACTATCCGTAGGTGGAACTCCCTTCGTGCAGAGGTTGTAATTTTTTGGCTTTTAAGGGATGAAAAAGATATAAGATACAGAAAAAGCATCACTTAAATTTGCAATAGTAATAACTGCAAAGTAAATACAAAGCTACAAAGGGGCTTTTAATGTACTAAAGTAAAGAATACGATATAAATTATTAATTTCAAAAAATCGTCAAAATAAGGCCATAAATCGTCACATCGTCAATATGATATTTTTGGAGTACAAAATCGTCAAAATGACGATAAATCGTCAAATCTGGCAGCTATGATTATAGTGAATTATAAAATTCATAGAAATCATGGCTTTAGTGTATATTTTATTAAAACATAGTTTTGAAAATAAAAAATGAATAACCACCGTATATCATACAATAAATAAAACAAATAAAATTAAATAATAAAAAAAATAATTTAAAAAATTAAAACATTTTTAAACAAATAATAATAAAAACAAAAAACAAAAAAAATTAAAGATTCGGGAAATATAGAAATAATAAAATTTAATATTAAATAAACATATTTATTTATTTACTATCTTTAATAGTATTTGTATTCAAATAAATTAATAATTATATGCATATACGCACAGCACATACATATGTACATACACATATTAAATAAATATTTAAATTATAAATTAAATATGAAAAGTCCACCCAGAAGCACAATACAATAAAAACAAAAATTTATGAATAAATAAATAAGACAAGTAAATAATTTAAATAATTAAATTTAAAAGTAAATACAATAAATATTGTTTATTTACACTATATATATGTATGTACATATGTATGTATGAAGTATGTACATATCGATGGCTTAATATAGAAAGATCGTATCTCATTTTTTTTTTAAATCGGCGTTTTTACATATTATTTACATACATAATATGTATTTATTTATTTACATACATAATATGTATTTTACATATTATGTAAAAACTCCGATTTTGAAAAAAATGAGATACGACCTTTCTATATTAAGCCATCGATATGCTCTATAATTATATTGTTATGAAAAAAAATAATTTCGTTTCTTTTTTAATTATTATTTAATCCTTCTTATTAAACATTGATTCATCATTAATTTTTAATGCAACAAAAATTATTATTAGCAATTGCAAAAACAACAAATCAATCGAAAACCGAAAAAACCAAAAAATCTCAACAAGAATCTGAAAAAGAGACTGAAAACAATCATTTAAAATAATCGTCTATGATTTCTTATGAATTTAGTAGAGTCCGAGAAAGGCGCGCAGCAACATTGACAAACAAAAAATCTCTAGAATTTTGAAATAGCAAAAAAAAAAAAAAAAACCTTTTTTAACAGTTTAAAACAGAAATACAAAAAAAAAAAAATAATTCAAAACTTTCCATTAATAACAACTGAGCCGACGACTACGTTTGCAACTAGTCAAGCCAGTCAACTACCTACCAAGCCATCCAACCAACCCACCCATCAAGCAATTAACCAACCACACAGCCACAAGAATGGATTTCGAAAGAGTTTTAGAGAAATGCGGCAATTATGGTCGTTATCAATTCATTTTACTTTTACTATACGGTTACACCAACTTTATGTCCTCGATGCATTATTTCTTACAAACTCTCATCACGTTTACGCCCGATCACTGGTGTTATCATGAGCAATTGGAAAATAATACATTTTCAGAAATCGATGCCATCTATCAGGGTTTTTCTAAGCCCCATTGCACTTTGCTAGAGGAGGCAGATAATGGCACTACGTTAGTGCAAGCCGAAGTGGGTGTGTGCCGCAAATGGTTTTACAACAAAGAAAATAACTACGAAAGTATAACCACCGAGGTAAGTAAAAGCAAAGTTTCCTCCCATTTTATTTCCTTTTAAAAATCCTGCAACAAATTAATTTTCTATCGTTTTTTATTTTTTTGTAGCTTAACTAGGTTTGTGACTCGGCTTATATGTCTGCAGTGGGTCAATCATTTTATTATTTGGGTGCCGTTTTAGGTACCATTTCTTTTGGTTTCCTTGCCGATCGTATTGGCCGTTTACCGGCCATTTGTTTAAGCACTTTATGCGGTGGCTTAGGGGATTTCCTTTCTGCGTTTGTCAATAATGTTGTACTGTTTTCGGTGAGCCGTTTTGTATCCGGTTTATCCACGGACACGTTTTTCGTGCTCATGTATATTTTGGGTGAGTAAATTTTAAATTAAATAAGAAAAACCTTTTTCTTCAAATTATTAACGAGACAAATATTAACATTGTGAAAAATAATTTGTGGTAAACATTAGCTCAAGGAACATATATACATACATAACTGGTCATTACAACCCTTTAGTCAAGATTACGACCGATCTGCTCACACCACTGATGCTGTATGTGTAAATTTTATACATGAGTGGCGGGACCTACAGTTTAAAGTCGACTCCGAACCACAAATTTTTGAGGAACTTTTTCATGGCAATTTTCTATTTACTAGAGTTACTCAGAGTTTTTACCAGAAATCTGCTGAGAGGAAGTCGCCGAAGAAATATTAATTTTTCATATTTTCGTTTTGATGTCTGACCTGGGGTTTGAACCGAGTCCTCAAGTCTAATAAGCCAATACACTACCTACTAGACCACGGTGACTTCTAGCTCAAGAAACAGTGTAAAATAATATTTAATTTTGCTAGGTTTCATGTGCAGAAAATTTTCTGATTTTATTCAATCAAATATCTAGAAAAGCATAGCTAAAGTTGGACAGAAAATATTTTCATAGCCCAACAAATACGGTGGCTGGCTACCATAAAGGAATATTATCCATCCTGTGATCGTTTGCACATTAGTTCAGGGTGGTTTCTTATCGGTTATGTACCTTGCAGTTTCAAAATCAGCAAAACACATGCTCAGTGGCAAGCATCATTAAACAGATTGTTGAACTATAACACTTAAATTGTCTACATAGTCAATAGCGGGCATTGCTTGCCTTGACCTCAATCCTGTCACAAATTTCCTTCATATACTAGCGGCAATTATGAGATAAATTAATATCGTATCAGTTATATAGATCCGTTAGGTCCACTACCAGTGGTGTTGTGCAAATTTTTTTTTTACCGGAACGTATTACATAGACAGTGCCGATCCTGGGTAAGCGGCCGCTATGTGCGGTCTCATGTCCCAAATTTAACGACGGGGGTGATTTTCCATGATAATCCTGGCGGCGGCGTTTTTTTTTAAGGTCTCCTGTCCCAAATTTGACGACGGGGGGGAGGGAGATTTCCCCCAATTTTCGCCCGTCGCCAGGATCGGCCCTATATATAGCATAAAAAGGAAAGGAAACGAAAATCATTTCCAATTCTCGTTATCAGAAATCATCTTTAGTTCCGGAACGCGTTCCTGTCCAAAAAGGAAGTAACGGAACGACGTTCCGGAGCGTTCCGGCTCGACAACACCACTGTCCACCACCTTACCTTCCGCTAGCTTACCAGACAAAAATTTTAACAGAAAAGAAATGCGTTCATTTGAGTTTAAGCAGATATCCATCAAATTAAGAAAGCCTTCAGCGCAAGAAAATTTAGATAATATTTTTCCCACATACTTCGGATCAATTAGTAACTGTTTGTTGGTCTAAAAGCCTTCTTTTACTCACTAGTTTTTCGATTTCAAATACAAATTTAATTTGAAATTGTCACTTATTTTCACTTAAAAATATTTTATTTTCTTTTAGCACTTATTTTATTTGTTTTATTTTTAAAATTGTTTTAAAAATTGAAAATTTTTGTTTTCAAATGTCAAATTTTTTAGAACATATTTACGGTTTTTTTTTTTTGAAAAAGAGGGTGCTCCAGTTGGATATTATCCACCGGTTATCGAATATAAAAAAAAAAAAATTCTATATGATTACAGGTTGACCTTTTTACTTAGCATACATATGGGCAATTTCGTGTCAAGTGACCCAATTTTTAAAATCGATGTCTTCCGATTTGGATGAAATTTGCACCAATGTTAGTACTATTGGATAGTAGGCCAGACACAATTTTCATTTCCATTTTCAGCTCTATCAGTCAAGAACTGCCGGTGTTAGAGGGGGTCAAAGTTGGACATTTTGGTCATACAGGGTTTTTTTAAATGTGTGTAACTTTTCACCTATTGGTCCTAGCAAAAATTTTCCAAAGGATATTAGATAGCTATTTCTTCAATCTTTCCAAAAATAATTTTTTTAATTTTTAAAAATTTCTTTTTTTATTTTTTTTTTCAAAATTAATTTTTTTTTTTAATTTTTTTTTAAATTTGGGCCCTTTTAAAGCTTATAAAATTTCCTTTAAGGCCTTAATAATGGCTTAATGGGATGCGAGTGGGATATCTATTAAAAAAATTCTTTTTTAACTAAAGAATAAGATTTTTCAATATTTGGCACATGTACCATTTTCATTTTCCCCCATTTTTTTTCGAAATGGATTTTTTTTTTATTTTTCCTCAAAAGAAAACTTAGACCATTTCCTTTAAGATCTTTGTGGGCACTTAGTAGCAAGAGGCATATCTATATATATCAGTTCTTGACTGATAGAGCTGAAAATTTGTGTCTGGCCAACTATCCAATAGTACTAACCTTGGTGCAAATTTCATCCAAATCGGAAGACATCGATTTTAAAAATTAGGTCACTTGACACGAAATTGCCCATATATGAACCCCCATAACGAAATCAAATGTAAATATTTTTAAATCCCTTACAACAATCTTCAGAAGGAGCGTCTACCTAAGAAAATTATTATTTTAATTAAAAATCCTACATATGTATGTATGTAGGATAGTCGGTTATTATAACCCTTAAGTCATGATTACGACCTAGTTAACTTTATACATGAGTGGCGGAACCAACAGATTTTTAAGAAAATTTTTCATGGCAATTTTCTATTTACTCTCAGAGTTTTAACCAAAAATCTGCTGAGAGGAAGTCGCCGAAGAAATATTTTTTCATTTTTCGTTTTGTTGGAAATGTCTGACCTGGGGTTTGAATCATGGCCTCACGTCTAATAAGCCAACACACTACCTACTAGACTACGGCGACTACAATTCTGAATTCCAAAGTGAAATAAAGAAAATTCTCTGACATTATAACTTCTGCAGGAGTTATAACCATTAAAAGAAAACAGAACCAGCAAGCAGAAAAGCAGGTTCACTTGCACTTAATAATTTCTGGCCATCAGCCAACAACGCGTAACAAGAAACTTCGTGTCAACAATCAAAAAAAAAAAAACAACAACACTTCGTTTATTTGCTTTCTTTTTACGATGCCATAGATATTGCAAAATTTTAACTTTTATCACACCCCCCTGGCCATACTTTCTATTCAAATAGCGATTATGATTTTCCACTTCAATTAAATTAAATCGATGGATTAAATAATCTTAATTTGTATTTTATTTATTTATCTAAACTGTTTAATAAGCTTGCTTATATATTTTTTATATATTAATTAACGTGCTGCTGCACTGTTACTATTTAAAAACGTTGTTATTTGTTTAAAACTTAATCTGCCCTTTAAATGAATGCTAAGGGGCCCCCAATAAATAGTAGTAGAAAGAGTTTTATTTAGTTTTCAAAATACTTTATAATTAGCATGTGCATGCCCGGGCATAGCTAACAAAGAACCATAAACGATATTTAAAATAGAATTTTTAAATAGAAATTCTAAGGAGTCCCTCCGCCTAGCGAGTTATAAAATATTCAGATAAAAACCTTTTTCTCTAAATTTTTTTTATAATTTTTTAATTGCATTTTATTGTTAATTTAAACAAGATAAATAGCTCAGCATGTAAATGACGCAAAACGAAATGCTTGAGGTTGTAAAAAATTTTCTTTTTCAATTTTTTTTCCCCAATAGCCTTTGAATACCTAAGTCCCAAGAAGCGTACGTTTGGCCTGAATATCATCACAGCGACTTTCTACTGCACTGGTTTGCTATTATCACCCTGATTTGCCTTATGGGTACAATCATGGCGTAAATATTTATTAATCGCTTCAGTGCCTGTTCTAATGGTGTTTGCTTATCCTGTTATCACTTGTGAATCGGCCCATTGGCTATAGACACGTGAGAAATACGAAAGAGCTGTCAAGTGTTTAAAGAAAGTGGCCAAAATGAATGGACGAGAAGTGGAAGAGTCAGTATTCGATGAATTTGTTGCATACTACAAGCAAAAGAATATCGAAGAGCAAAAAATCAAAAATAATGACACATTCTGGGGCATGTTTAAAACACCACGTCTAAGGAAATTCACCATTATCTTGTTGATTAAAAGGTAAGCCAAGGATTTTAATTTAAAATTAAACGGAATGTTTATTTAATGAATTTCTTTTCTTCCTTTCCAGTGTTATTATTACCATGTCTTTTGATATTATCTCTCGTAATATGGAGGGCTTGGGCTCTTCACCCTTTAGACTGTTCTCCTTTTCGTCCATTGCTTATGTGCCATCCGGTTTTACCATTATAGCCTTTCAGAATATTATAGGCCGCAAAGGCATGGCCACAGTATCTTTGTTGGGTGGTGGCATTATTACCGCAATTACTGGTTTTCTAATTGCCTTTTTGGATCCCAAATCAAATGCCACACTATTAGCCATTATGGTTGGTTTGGGCCGCTATGGTGCTGTTGTAGCCTATAATGCTGAAGTCCAATACTGTACGGAAATATTACCCACCAGTGTTAGAGGACGTGCTGTTGCCAATATCCATGTATTAGGCTATGGTTGTAGTTTTCTTAATGCCTATGTCATCTATTTGGGTAACTTTTATAAACCCTTACCCTCCATATTCATCAGTGCCGTTATGCTAACGGGTGCTGCCCTATGCCTATGCCTGCCAGAGACTCTAAACAAGTAGGTTTTAAACACAATTTATCATATTTAAATAAGATTTTTAAAAAATTTATTCTTTTTTATTTTTAGAAAACTGCCCGAAACCTTAAGTGATGGTGAGGTATTTGGCCTCAATGAAAAATGGTATTATTTTCCTTGTTTTAGTAGGAAATCAAAAGTTATCGAAATGTCTAGCGAAGAGAAAAAAGGTCATGTTAATCATATCGATATTACCCATCTGTAGTTTAATTTATAAAAAAAATAATTAATTACACGGTGCGACAGTGAAAATACACCCGAGTAACTACATAGTCTACGTTGTTCAGTTAGTTGAGTAGAACTCAAAAATACCTTTTTTATATTTCTCGAACCCTCCAAACTTGTTTTATTTGACAAAAACGGTTTTTTTTGACTTTACGTACAAATTTCTGGATTACTCAAACATTTCTGACCCGATTTTCAAAATTTAAATCTTGTTGGAAAGGGGAGAGATGGACCTTTAAAACGGTAAACATATATCTATTATTTCACTTAATATGCTATAAGAATTGATGAGGTAAACTTGGAAAATTCGAATTTTTTTCATATTTTTTCAAGTTTGTCCATTCATAGTAGCAAACTTTAAAAATAAAATATAGGATAAGTCATAATATTCTTAAAGTCTGTTCTCTTGTGAAGAGATTGAGCCATCATTTGATCAAATCGGACAAAAATTACCGTAGTTATTATTTAAAGAGTCTAACAGGCGAGTGATATTTTTTATATAAGTCATCTCATCAAATGAACTTTTAGTTTAAACATTTTCAGAATTTTTGATGGATCTTGATTGTTTATCGCAAAATGTGTCAATTTCACGTTTGCACGACTACCAGAAGTCGCCTAATATTTGTGTTCTTTGCAAATAATATTAATTCTCTTTGCGCAGACATTGGCCATTTGACGCACTTTGTGATAAACAATAAAGATCCATCAAAAATTCTGAAAATGTTTGAACTAAATGTTCATTTGATGAGATGACATATATAAAAAATATAACACGACTGTTATACTATTTATATAATAACTATGGTAATTTTTGTCCGATTTGATCAAACGAAATGCCAATCTCTTCACAAGATAATGCACTTTCAGAATGTCATCACTTATTTCATATTTTTTAAGTAAAGTTTGCTACTATGAACAGACAAACTTGAAAAAATATGAAAAAAATTCGCATTTTCCAAGTTTACCTCATCAAAACTCATAGCATATTAAGTCAAATAATAGATATATGTATACCGTTTCCAAGGTCCATCTCTTCCCTTTCAAACAATATTTAAACTTTGGAAATTGGGTTAGAAATGTTTGAGTAATCCAGAAATTTGCGCGTAAAGTCTAAAAAAACAGTTTTTGTCAAATAAAAAAGTTTGGAGGGTTCGAGAAATATAAAAAAAATATTTTTGAGATCTACTCAACAAAACTCACAATCTACACTATGTCATTAGCCGGGTGTATTTAATTTTTTTTATTTTGTCGCATAGTGTTATTATTATTGTGATAATTACTTACTTTAGGCCAAAAGTGAAAATGAATTACACTAAAATAAATGATATTGCCTAGGACCAAAAGTTGATTCAACGGAATTTTGCAATTAAAATCTAACATATCGATAAAAAAAAAGTATACGCCATGTAGTGTAATCGTCTCTAAATGTCTCTAACCGCATTACTAACTGTATTCACTGTATGTGGGTGTACATACTCCCAATTCTGTTTTTACACGGTTTTGTAATAACACGGTCTAGAAAAAAAAATTGATTCTGTGTTTACACGGTGATATTTGATATAGCACGGTTGAGAAATGTTTATGAAAATTTCAACGTGATCTGAAATCTTGTATGGCTCGTTACTATGAGTTATACAAAGAGCTGTCCAAAACTAAATCACAACGGCTAATAACAGATTTTATTATTAAACGCAGTGTTGTCCAATCGGAAACTGAAAATGCTAATCCTGTTGGAGTTGATTGCTATCCTGAACGAGCCATACGTAAGCGATCACATCTGATGATGATAGCGAATAGAATTCTGTTATTTTCATCATGACATTGACTACTTTTAATATTTTACTTATGAACTTTTGATGATTTTGTTGATTTGTTTAAATTACCTTTAAGAACTGGTGAATGTGCCTTTTGTTTATCAACTTATATTATTTTTTTTGACTTTCTGAACTACAACACAGTGCACTCGCGATAATATGAACTAATTAAGACAAGGCCTATTCATATTTTCGAAATTGTTCATATTTACAAATGGCTTAAATTTTTGAAAAAAATTTTGTTTTCTTGCATGGTAAACACTTTTCCTGCTTAAATAAAATTTTTTTTTTCATTAAATAATTTTATTTTTTCTCTTATTTAAAAAAGGAACTTCCTTCACTAAATTTGTAAATGCGTTCAAATACTTATACAGCACAAAGCTTAAACTAATCTTTAAAAAAGTTGGTTATCTTTTAGCTGTTTTGTTTTTTTTTTTTTTTTGAACGAGAACTTTTAAAACAGCCTTCTCCCGTAACTGTCTCAATACATTTAAGTCTCGTTGTTCAACCATTTCACTTTCTGCCCACTCCAACATTATTAAAAATTTCAATAGCTTCCCTGTCTTTCATCGTTCGCCTTGGCTTCTCTACACAATAACCTTCGTCCGATATTACTTCTATTTCATTATCGTACCATTCAATAGCATCCTCATTCCCTTCTTTAACATTTAGGGCCCTTATTACAACTTATTATAACTAAAGGGAGGATTTTAACGGACAGATAAATTGTTTTTCATTATTATGAGTACCCAATATGATACATAGAAGGAAGATCGTTAAGCTAAAGGGAAGATCATCCTACCTTTAACATTTAAAGGTCACTTTATGTTTGAACTTGCCATATCATATACTATTTTCGATATGGCAACTTTAAATTTAAACAAAATGAGCATATACAACAAAAAACGAAGTACGCTGTTACCAATGCGTTAAAAAAACTTGTTTAATTTACAGTTCTCTTTAACTAAACCCAAGTTTAACGGCAAGTTGTAATAATTGCCCTTAATGCTATAGAAAAATGTAGAATAACATACAACTTCAAGCCTTTTACAGTACATTAGCACATTACAGAGAACACAAACCTCGGGTCTCAGGGTACATAAGATATTGGCCGCACTTTCTTCTAAATCAATTAAATTCACTTGTAAGTTTTGTCTAAGATTACTTAAAGGGATTTCATCGTCAAGATCATCTTGATTAACCGCTATATTTAGAATATTATTCCAGCATTTGGATTTGGTATTAAAATAAACATAAATAACTCGGGATTTCCCCAATTTCTAATGCTTTGTAACTGAAATTTGTATGCTTTAAAAATAAAAAAAACTGTTCATATTTTAAAGCCTTTGTACAAAGTTTATATTTTGGAGTAGTCAATGGTTAAGAAAAAGTGTTCATATTTTGGGGTGTTCAAATTTTAGAGTGTTCATATTATCGCGAGTGCACTGTAATTTTAAATTTATGTTACTTTTTTTTAGATTTGTATTGCTTTTCATTTTATGAAATAAAATATGCATTAATGATCCAATCCCCTTCTTTTCTATGTACTTCATGTCTTTTTTTACACGGTTTTTTTTACACGGTTTTTTCTGGAACGTATCTACCGTGTAAAAACAGAATTAAGTGTACACTGTTAACAATTCATATCCGTTATGAATTGTTAGCCGAATTTTAGACAGAAAAAGTAAAGCTTTTGAGTTCTGCTCTATTCTTCAAGTTAAGCTTTTCGATTAGGCCTTCCGCTCTAAAGTATGCAATAAATATCAAATTGAAAATCTGAAGACACGCTTAAACTGAACAAACTGAATACACCTGTACCTCGGTTTACGCGGAACTCGGATTACGCGGTTTCGAATTTACGCGGTTTTTAGAAGGAAGAAAAAATTTTTTTTTACTTATATTCTATTCAAACTGAAACTAATTCAACCATTGCACAATCTAATGAGATTACTTTATGCAGTGATGAGTCGGAAATCATAGAAATTCGTAAAAAAGACTTGTTGTTGAAAATGATAGCGATTAAGTTAGCTTAAAAATTTTATGTTTTTTAAGTAATGAGGTACATAGTATATGTATGTGTATTTTTTAATGGAATATATGTTTATGTTTTTTTACTTAAATCATACTGTTACGTTTTTACCTTTTAAAAACGTTAAAATTATGAGTTCGTAGATTGCAAATAAAATAAAAATAAATATGTGTTTATTTTTGAATCAATTCTTTATTATCTGCACAACTTTTGTGCCACTGTTCGAACTTATTTCACGTATACAATGATAACTTTCACAATATGTGCTTATTCGTGATATTTCTCTGCTTACAACCTTTTTTGTAAGCAACAACAACACTTGTTAGTTATGCTTCTTTGCTCACAGTGGTCACACGACTAACTTAACTCGATCTCCGAGAATCACGTGTCTTCGTACACGACTGACTGAATTCTAACTGAATCCTCCTTGCTCGCTTTATCTTGCCTTTTATATCACTGGATCAACAGCGTGATGAATGCCCTTAAAGGATGATGACGGCCTTCCAAAAATGTAAATATCTTGTCATCATTGTTGTTCGTATATCTTATTTACTTTCGTCCAGGCAGAGTTGTTGTTTTGTATATTTGTCTTTTCGCTATATTTTTTTATACACGGACGTTGTTGCTATATTTTTGTTTATTCATCGATCTTGTAAACAAGCCCGTTGTTTTTGTTGCTATATGTTTACTTGTTCGTTGATCAATTGATCAAGTCCATTGTTTTGTTTTTGGAGCTTTTGTTTATTATTTTAATAACACCATTTCCATTTTCGTAACAATACTTTAAAAAATTATTAACAGTATAAAACTATATTTTTTTCAATGAAAAAGCTTTTTTACAGTAGGTATTCGCTTTACGCGGTTTTTCCATACAAAAATGTAAATTTGGATTTACGCGAATTGGCCAGGAACGTATCTACCGCGTAAATCGAGGTACGGGTGTACATCGTATAACAGAAGAGTACAACTTATTATTTTATTTTTTATTTCTTTCTTTCCCATTTCCCTCGGAACAATGACCCTTTGAGAATATGTGGTGAGTTCTTGAAATGGTTGCAGTAGTGATACATATTGTTTACTAAGTCGTCCCAATCTTTTTGAAATAGCAAAACCTTTATAAAAATTTCTCAGGTTTCTCAGTTCTTTAAACATTTTACGGCGTCACGTAAATCACGTCCTGAGTTTCACATTTCCCAACGATTTTGTGGATTTCAGAAATCAAAAGTTTAAATATCATAGAATGAAAATGGCAGTGCCTTAGGCAGGAGTACTTTCCAGTTCCAATCGCCAAATTATTTGCATACGACTGCGCATACATACATATATTTACTGGTATAAAGACCAGTAACTGGCTCTGAAGTCGCCGTAGGCTTATTAGACGTAAAGCCAGGGTTCGC
The DNA here is from genome assembly GCA_927399465.1 of Sarcophaga caerulescens. Lineage (NCBI taxonomy): Eukaryota > Metazoa > Arthropoda > Insecta > Diptera > Sarcophagidae > Sarcophaga > Sarcophaga caerulescens. Next base: position 105,637,870 of record OV656872.1, on the reverse strand, counting down.
GCCCCAGGCCAGACATCAAAACAAAATACAAAAAATATTTATTCGACGATTTCCTCTCAGCAGATTTCTGGCAAAAACTCTGAGAGTAAATAAAATTGCCATGAAAAGTTTCTCAAAAAATCTGTCGTTCGGAGTCGACTTTAAACTGTAGGTCCCACCACTTATGTATAAAATTAACACACACAACATAAGTGGTGTGAGAAACTAGGTCAATAATCCTGACTGAAGGGTTGTAATGACCTATTATGTTATGTATGTATGTAACTGGCCTCTATTCTATATCTATGAAATTCTTCAAGGAATGACGATTTCTCTTCCCCAAAATCAATCGAATTCCTTTTCACCGCTTGAATGAAAAAGATAAAAATTGAACTGGACATTTCGGTTGGCGACCATACATACGGTTCGTTATCCGATTATATATTGTTACGCAGGTCGAAACGACCTAATATCGTTTCACATAAAAACAAAAGCTACAACAACAAGTGACAATGCGTACACAATACACACGACACAAATACACATTAACACATACAGCGAACTTATAGGTAAACCAGCTACAATAAGTATGAGAGAAAAAGGGACAGACAAGTATGCAACCGCAACAACAAATAAAGTAGTCGCCATAGAATTCTCGAGAATGCCAGAACACGAACCTTCGACCTCGAGAACCATCATCAGACTGAAGACGTTTGCATATAAAAGGGCAAGACAAGGCAGGCAGTCAGTCAGTTGTAATTGAGTCAGTGTTGAGTGAAGTTACGTGTTTAGTCGTGTTTGAAGATATCGGTTGCGAGCGAATAGTTGTGTGTGAATAGCAGTGAACAAACAATAAATTGTAGTAATTATTGTTGTATCGGTTAAGTGTGAACAGTGGCACATAAGAAAGTGTGGACAATAAAGAGAGTTTAATTAAAATAAGACACATATTTGTTTTTACTTGGTTTGCAATCAACGAACTCATATTTAAACGTTTTTAAAAAGGTAAAAACGTAACAATAGTGTGTGTTCTTAAATAATCTTCTGTATTTTTCATCACATGACACTTACAACAAAAGGAAGGTAAAGAAATGGAATTAGGCCTCTAAGAAACTTGCGGATCACTCGTGGGGTTTGACAAACAGGATCATAATAACTGCCTACAAGGCAATTGGTGGTTCGATACTGCCTCTATATGAGGCTGAACTCACGATCACTAATGACTATGTCAAAATGACAATTGTTGACAAGTAAGATATTTGACGATATCTCAACGATATCCGGGACATAATTACATCCATTAATAACTGGACATAGGTATCTCTTAGATGCTCCGTAATGGTACAGCACTAGATCTAGTCAAAGGATATGAGAACAATAGGGTTTTGGGCAATCACTCAACTGTCATTTCAGAATGGCTACTACTCGTACCATAACTGAGTCGATATTCGATTATCATTGTTGAGCCTGCCAACAAAGCTTTCACGATGCAAAATGCATACATACATTCACACGTAATTTGTCATTACATAGAGTAGGTGCAGAGTGGTACAGGGCAAATAATATTTCCAATAATCAGCCAAAACAACTAACCAGGGTGTAAACACCAGGCCTATGGTATAGAATATACCCACAGCCAAATTGAGACCAAAAGGGCGCATAGATGGACGCAAGTATTCCAATACTAGAAAAGAAAGAAAGGAAATAAAGATTAAAAACAATCCTTGTGATTGGAATTGAAATAGCATTTTCACTTACCTATAATGTACATGAGATAAAAATTAGTATCGGCTGCCAAACCGGATATAAAACGGCACAGCGTAAAGGTGGTAACACTTTGAGTGAAAATAGTGGAAAAATCACCGACAAAACCCGATAAATTCGATAATATTAAGGCTGGCAAACGGCCTATTTTATCCGATAGCAAACCATAAAATAAAGTGCCCACCACTGAGCCTATAAAGAATAAAGACTGGCCTATGCGGGCCTTATACGATGACTCACACACCCAGTTTAACTAGAAAAGAAACAGACACAAATTTTAAATTTGAAAAAAAATTTGAATTTTTTGATTTAAACTCACCTCTGTATTCATACTTTTATAACCGAAATCATATTTATAGATCCATCTGGTACACTTCTCCTTACTAATGGTGATATTCATGCCATTGATATCATCCAATTTGGTACAGGAGGGATTCGGTACGCGAGCATAGATGGCTGATATTTCATCGTATGTTTTATTCTCTAATTTCTCATGGTAACACCAGTGATCGGGCACAAAACTTATCACAGTCTGAGTAAAATAATGCATTGATACAATGACATTAACGCCGCCAAAAAGAGTCAAAATCAATAACTGTAAGACAGAACATGCTGTTATACGATACCATAAGAGCTTCAAGGGATGTCTTTGAAAATAAATTCGAATTTGAAAATCCAAGACGCAATCCATAAATTTTAGCAGCGCCACATTTAGCGTTAACAGAGCAAAATTTCCTCTTAACAGAAAAAAAATTTGCCCTTAACAGCTATTTAACAGTATTCATCTGAACAATCCCACATGTTTAGGAGCTAATTTTGGGAAATACTCTAGGTGTATGAGTACCATATATAAGGAAGGTTTCAAGGCCTCTTAATATAATCAGCAACATAGTTACATATAAAGTGATATGCTATGGAGATACCAGTTTTTTGTTTGAAAATTCTCTAGAAGATCAGTGGCCATTTTGGAACATATAAGAAATAGTACACCATACAGACTAAATGTAAATGGTAGTCCAGAGTATTTTCTTTCGAACCGTGTTAGTGGGATAGCTGGAATAATTTTGAGAGTTGAGATTTTTCAATTTTGAAAAAATCGTTTTTTGAAAATTTGATCTCTCCCACACCACCAACCATCTTTTACATTTAAAAGCTTTTGTTCACAAATAATAATCAGGATCATAATGAGAATTATATTTTATGTCAATAGTCTGCAATAATTTCAAAGTAGAATACTAACACGTTCACTGTCCACAGCCCATATATGGGCTATGAACGGAAAGCACCAGCAGTCCACTGCCCATATGTGGGCTGTTTACCCATACAAATTTAAAGAGCTTTAAAATTGTGGACGTTGAGAGAACATCGTTTATTTGACTTGGACTTCACAGAACAGACCATAAAAAACAAAATATGTGCTGGGATATGGAGGAAATCTCGTTTTTTTGACGTGGACCTGACAGTTTGGCTGTATTCTAATATCATATTCGGTTTAAGACGTTGGCTTCGGCCTCTGGACATCGTTTGTTCATTTGCGTGGCATGTATGTAGATAACATAAGGACATCCCTTTTATCCTTCCACTTTAGGATAGTGACATGGCTTTTTTGAGCAGCAAGTCCTTACGGTTTTTTCTCAAAGTTCTACAAAGATCGGTTTTACGTTGGAGCAAATAGTTAGCCAATGGTAGACTTGTGTACCAAAAATGTATTATAAAAGCTAAAAATATTCGCAGACCACATGTGGTCTGTGGACTCTGAAGACGATTTATAGAAGATTTTGTTTCATGGAGTCCACAGCCCATATGTGGGCTATTAACAAAAACACCCTTTTAGCTATTTATATACATTTTAAAAAATGTAGATATTTATATTTATTGGGGCTTATCCAAAATACACCGATTATGCAAAAAAAAAAATCGGACGTGTGGGGCACTCCCCAGTTTTTATCTTGGACAGTTAACGTGCTAATCTACTATTGCCACTGAAGCGAACACAAATGTTTTGAATTTCCATAATGAAAAAATGCAACATTTTTTAGAATATTTGCGTAAGGAATTTTATATTTTGCGAACAAATGCTACTGGCAGTGATGAAGATTACAGAGGTATGGCTCAGTTGTCTGATATTGTAAAAATGCTGGAACAGCATCGTGCTTTAAATGGTAACATGCCTTCACAAGAAGATATTACCCTGTTAGAGGCAAGAAATGGCGCTGCTAAATATGTGGGTTTGCGTCTTTGGTTTTAAATTCGAATTTATCTTTACACACATCTTCAAGGGCAGTGTGATTTAATATAGGAATAGGGGGTGATGACTTGTAAAAGCCATGTGCTCCCACAAAAAGAATTTGAATAGTGTGTGATAGAGTGTCTAATTAATTTAATTACTCCCTTTCGGGTTACGCATCTGCTGTCAATAAATATTATATCAATAATACACTGAAAATTGTTTAAATTATTTTTGTTATTTTTTTGTTTTTTTTTTTTGTTTTTTTGACTATAAGTTTTGCATAAAACATTAGTTGCCTCAAAAAGCAAAAAATGTGTGTTAAAGAAAAATTCCACAAGCTTGGTTTACGATCATCTATGCGACTCTCATAGACAGCTGTCGAAGCGGCGTGTTGACATTCTCTAACGCATCTGTAACAACAAACGGGCGATTAAATAGGTCTGCAAAAACTGTATCAAATATTCGTATCACATGTTTTGAGAAATTTTTTTTTTTTGAATGGTAAAAAAAATTTAAATTAAAAAATTAAAAACAAAAAATACCAAAGCATATATTGTTTTTATTTCCGTTAACCGGTTTTATTTTATTAACGAAAAAACACAATATTTCAATAACGTTTTTTATTTATTTCTTTAGTTTTTTTTTTTTTGCTTAAATATTATGTGAGAAATTGTTTTGATGACAAAATTTTGCAAAAAAAAAAAAAAATAAAATAAAAACAAAAATTATAAACAAAATTAAATAATTTAATAAAAAAAAATAAATAAGGGGTGATTTTTAAGAGCTATAGGAAAATTTTTCAAAAAAAAACACATAAAATTCAGAAAAATGCATGAAATCTTTATTTGAATCGATAGTACGGTCCATATAATTTAATGTTTGAAGATTATTTCATGCAAATGTTGACCGCGACTGCGCCTCAAATGATCCATCCGCTTAGTCCAATTTTGACATACTCTTTCCAACATTTCGGCCGGTATCTCACGAATAAATGCTTCAATGTTGTCTTCCAATGCGTCAATTGAAGCGGGCTTATCTGTATACACATGAGCTTTAACATAGCCCCACAAAGAATAGTCTTAAGGCGTTAAGTCGCACGATCTAGACGGCCAATTGACCGGTCCCGAACGTGAAATGAAATGTTCACCGAACACGCCTCTCTATAAGTCCATTGTTACGCGTGCTGTGTGGCATGTGGCACCGTCTTGTTGAAACCACATGTCATGCAAGTCAAGCTCTTGCATTTTGGGCAAAAAAAGTTGGATATCATCTCACGGTAGCGCTCACCATTCACAGTTACGTTACGATTCGCAGCATCTTTGAAGAAGTACGGTCCAATGATGACAAATTCAATGATTTGCAAGCCTTGTCCGTTTGTAAGACGATTCATGGTTAAATTATAGACCAAACTGAAGATGTTTGACAGTGAAACAAAACACGAAACGTGCGTGAGCTGTTTAAACCAGTGTTGCCAAAAAGATAATAGCTAAAAAATCACTCATTAGAAGTATTATTAAGTGCTTGTATTTATTTGAGAGACCATCGACCGACCAGTTACAAATTCAAATTAATAAATTCAAAAGCGTGTTTAAATCCTAATCTTGTGATCACATTTTTTTTTTTACTTTAATTATTAAACTGCGAATAAACAAAGTGACGTATGTATGTATGTGCCTACTTATAATGTATTGTCTGGACTTTTTAGAAAACATTTTAGAATTTGTCAATAAAAACAATTATTGTTTATAAATTAAAAAAAAAAAAAAATTACAAAAACATTCACCCTTATTCTGGTTGTCATCGTCGTCGTCGTTACCAAAAATGATGTCGATAAATTCAGAGTCGACAAAATCAGAGTCGACACAACACAATATCGATGGCGTATTGATTCACAGAATACCAAATGTGTGTCGACAGTCATCTATAACTGTCAATAACGACAAACAGAATACCAATTTTAAACTGTCGACGCAAGACGACGTCGACGACGACAACCAGAATAAGGGTGAATATTTATTTAAAAAAAAATACTTGGGAGTACTGAATAAGAAATATAAAAATTTTGGAAAAGCTGGCTCATGACTTGGCATTTACGAATGTGGAACACTTCAGAATGGAAGCATACCTACTGGTAGTCAGTACAAACCGACTACCAAAGTGGTGATTTAAACTTATCAATCATTACGAGGGGCTTATAAGCATCATAATTGACCTGCATTGTAAGCAGAATTGTCAAGAAATTGTAAGAGACTGTAAGGTCGGACAAATGCATGAATGTACGCTCTGCTGATCACTTCTGTTGGAGAAAATGTCGCAGATAATCCAAATTTGTCAATTCTGCAACATTCTCAGCGATTATGCTTATCTTATGGTGTATTTTGCATTTGAATTTACATCTTCATCCATACAAAGTCCAACTCATGCTACAATTAAAGCCGTCTGTCTAACCATTAACAATGCCGCAAATAAATTGATTGGATGCTTGCAATGCTGATCGTTGAAACAAAATTTTCTGCAGCGACAAACTTTGTCGCATATGAAGCTCGGAGAACCTGGAAGTGATTGTGAAATAGTCACCGTATTCAGAAAAAACCGACTATTTGGTGTGAATTATGGTACGTAGATGTTATTGAGCCCTATTTTCTGGAAAATAACATTTGGAGAACCGTTACCGTCAATTTAGAGCTCTAAAACTATATGATAACAAATAGTTTTTAGCCGGTAATAGAAAATTATAAACTGGAAAAGTTATGAGGTTTGAACAAGACTGCAGCCGTAGTAACATAATACAACCGATTATGATTTTATTGCATGAGAAGTTTCCAAGGGGAGTAATTCTAAGTTTTAAGGGCGTTTATTGGCCACAAAAAATTAAAAGATTTGACACTGAACGACTTTTATTATGACTATGAAAAACGAAACCGTAAAGCTATGTAGCTGGATTGAAGATGAATATCCACTCAGGATAAATACTAACGCAGCGTGAAAATTCCTAATATACGGCAAGGAAACTGATAAAGTGGAGTCCTTCTGCTAACTAGAATGTTGCCAGTCGCCTTAATAAGGCATGCAATGCTTTTGCCCAACTTAACCCTCCTCTGTGGAAATTGTCTAACATGTCGAGACGCATCAAAATTAAAATTTTCAACTCCAATGTTAAATTCACATTACTGTACGGTTGCGAAACGTGGAATATGGCACCGTGCGATTCTTAGTCTCTTCAGGTATTTGTTAACAAATGCCTGCGTAGAATCTTGCTTGTTTACTGGCCCTCCATAATATCCAATGTCCAACTCTGATCAGGTACATACCAGCAGCCAATTGAGAGGGAAATAAAAAGACGCAAGTTGGACGCACTCTTCGCAAGCCATTAGATGACATCACAAAGAAAGGCATAGGTTGGAACCCCCAGGGAAGCAGGCACATCGGACGACCATCACACACCTGTAAACGCCAAATCACAACAGAACTATCCAAACTATGTCTACAGTGGAACGAGCTCAATGGAACCAACTTCTAGCGGCCCTATGCTCCCCAGAGGATTAAAAGGAACATATACATATATGTAAAGGACCGTGTCCATGGACATTTGACAACTAAATTTCGCCAAGTTATAGTCAAGACAACGCCCGTAACGTACAAAAAGAAACGTACTGGTCAACAACTAATTCAAAAGGAACGTTGGCTGTAGGCAATTTAAATGGCATTGTATTTCATGCACAATGGACCAGGCTAGGTTCAAACATTATAGTCATAGCTGCCAGATAAATAAAGTATCAAATCGTCAAATATTAGAAAAAAAATCGTCAAAATCGTCAAAGACGTTAATGGAAATCGTAAAAATAATCGTCACAAAATCGGCATGAAAATTCAGTGTGATATTCGCTAGAACCGACACATTTTTCAGTGCCTTAGCTTCTTAAAAGAGTGTAATAAATACTTCACTTCATCTGAAGCGAAATAAGGGACTTGTTCCTACGTAACACTCGCCTTCTCGGCGAGCACATACGTATGTGGTCGATTGGCCAGTAGATCGCACACTGCATTACAGACAAAATTCGTTCTTCAGTCGAACTATCAGTAGGTGGAACTCCCTTCGTGCAAAGGCTGTAATTTTTTGGCTTTTAAGAGATGAAAAAGATATAAGATACGGAAAAAGCATCACTTAAATTTGCAATAGTAATAACTGCAAAGTAAATACAAAGCTTAAAGTGGCTTTTAATGTACTAAAGTAAAGAATACGATATAAATTTTAGATTTCCAAAAATCGTCAAAATAAGGCCATAAATCGTCACATCGTCAATATGATATTTTTGGACTACAAAATCGTCAAAATGACGATAAATCGTCAAATCTGGCAGCTATGATTATAGTGAATTATAAAATTCATCGAAATCATAGCTTGAGCGTAAGTTTTCTTAAAACATAGTTTTGAAAATAAAAAATGAATAACCACCGTATATCATACAATAAATAAAACAAGTAAAATTAAATAATAAAAAAATAATTTAAAAAATTAAAACAAATTTAAACAAATAATAATAAAAACAAAAAAAAAATTAAATATTCGGGAAATATAGAAATAATAAAAATTAATATTAAATAAACATATTTATTTACTATCTTTAATAGTATTTGTATTCAAATAAATTAATAATTATATGCATATACGCACAGCACATACATATGTACATACACATATTAAATAAATATTTAAATTATAAATTAAATATGAAAAGAGAACCCAAAAGCAGTGTTGTCAGATTTTTTTTACCTCCATCGCCAAAAGCTATACGCAAAATCGCCAAAAATCGCCAAAATAAAATATTCTTCATTTTTTCCAAAATAAAGATCGCCAAAAGTTTAAAAAATCATTTATATTTATTTATTTCTTGTATTATAAAGTCAATATAAATCTAATAAAAGTCTATAATAAAAAATATTATAATTTTACATTACATTTGTACTTTTAGTGCATTAGTTATTAGTTGTCAAAATATTTTTTACAAAAATCATTTGCATAAATCTATAATATCATAAACCTCATTCTCTGCAGATTCATTTTCACTGCTTGGTATATCATACATTGTATTAGAATTAAACTTTTTTAACATTTTATCTGAAGGCTCAAATGAATTGCGACAATTTTTATTAACATTCATATAACTTATTATTCTTATCAATGAATATAAACGGTCATATTGAATTTTATTACGTAAGCGAATTTTAGTGTAATTCATAATAGAAAAAATACGCAAGCGTTGCTGGTTGGTAAAATTAACGTATTTAGAACGGCCAGTGCTAAGTCTTTAAAGTGAAATGTTCCAGCCGCATCGCAATAATTGTAAACTGGCCACAAGTTGGGATTTTACATTTAAAGATCGCAGTCCAATTGATATATGTTAATTTTGACCATTGCAATTCGTATTCCCCTGCAGATATTAAAAATAAAGTTAATGAATTTTGAACTACCGAAAATTTTACTTGTGATAAAAGGTTTCCACATTTTAATATTGAAAATTCATTATTTGTTTTAAAAATATTTATATTTTCAGGTAACCGTTTTAGCATTTCTTTAAGTTCATTTTTATACTTTTTAATTTCATTTCAAATTCTGTGCCAAAATCTATTCCATTCCAATGGCAGCAAAGAATCCGGCGAATCAATAGCCAAATTTAATGAACATATTAAGTTATCCAAATTTCCATTATTTTTTAAAATGACAGCTAAAACATTTTAGAAGAAATAATTAATATTGTTAAAACTATTTCACCATACATGCTATCTGCATCCATATAATCAGATTGAAGTTCTAAATTTAAATGATTCATTTTATTAACTATTGGGTTAATAATTAAATATCAAAAAAAAGTCTATTTTTTTCGTCAGATAGTTCTTTATAAATATGTTAAGCAGTCTTGTTGTTTTCAGCAGTTGAGATTAAAGAAAAGTGGTATTTTAACTCCACCCACTGCTCCAAGACAGCCAACGAGTCCCCGATATTTGTACAAGTTTTCTAAAATTATTCGAATCAACTCCAATGTTAACCAAATCAAAATTTTGTATTGTAAAGTACGAAGTGGGCTATAGCTAAAATAGTTGTAAATTTCCTTAAATAAAAAGTCAGCCTTTATGGGAATTTCACTTGAAAAAGTAATAATTGTGGATTTTCTTGTTTTATTTATTATTTGTTAAAAATAGCCAAATAAATCGCCAACTAGTCTGTAAATCGCCAAAAAATCGCCACGTCGCCAATTGAAAATTTTTGTCGCCAAAGGCAATGAAAAATCGCCACGTTTGGCGAGAAATCGCCACATCTGACAGCACTGCCCAAAAGCACAATACAATAAAAACAAAAATTTATGAATAAATAAATAAGACAAGTAAATAAATTTAAATAATTAAATTTAAAAGTAAATACAATAAATATTGTTTATTTACACTATACATACTACTATATCTACATATGTATGTATGAAGTATGTATGTAATATGCTCTATAATTATATTGTTATGAAAAAAAAAAATAATTTCGTTTCTTTTTTAATTATTATTTAATCAAGCATTGATTCATCAATTTTTCATTCAACAAAAACCACCATCTACTTGCTAGGGGAGATAAAATGATAGTTTAGAAGTAAATCGCTTTAACAATTTCTTTAAATAAGCGCCAAAGGGTTGCTACTTTAATTTAATAGCAACGGTTATGTATAATTATTATGTGCCCTGGTAATCTACAAGGAAGTGTACTATTACACTATTAGCCTGAGGGTTGTGGGTTCGTTTCCCAGCAGAGACTCTGGTCTGTTATACTACACCGAGCATATGGTGGAAGTTACTCAGCTCATAAATAATTAAAAATAATTGGTAATTGTATTGTAATTAATAAATAAAATAAATCCAATGATATCATCAATATTTGGCTTTTCAAAAACTTAAAAAATTGCTGAGAGCATATTCAAGAAAATAAAAAAACATTAATCTAGATAATGGGGGTAGATACTCTATAATTACAAAGTACTATAGGCTAAAACACACACACACACAAAGTTATTGAATTCGATGAAACTTTTATTTCCATTTAATGCATGGACCTAACCATTATGTTATTTAAATGATCCCCTCTGAATAGATTGCAGCAATCAATCGATGGTTTTGAGGTAGTTTTCGACCAATCGGTGAAAAGTTGGTCTGTCTAGGAACTTCTCATGCAATAATGCCAAAATCGAATTTTTGAAATTCCTTATCATCCAGTTCATAATCTTCAATTGCATATCCATAAAAGTCGGTTATCATATGACAACAGAGTTCTGAGCTCTGAATTTACTTGCCGACATAACCACCAAATAAGAAATGCGTATCATTCCTGTGGAAAATTGTGATCGAAAAACCTTTTACTTTAGCAATCAAAGGTTATGACCTTTGGCCAGAGGGCTTTAAGTGGTGCATAAGTTGAACTTTATATAAATGGAATATTGAAGTCGCCGTAGTCCAATTCAGTACTTTAGTACTTTTTTCAGTACTTTTTCATTTCAAAAATACCGCAGTACCCCCGCAACACTTTTAGTACTTTTTTATTATTACTCATTTTATGTTTTGCGCTTTTCAACTATTAATGCGTTAGCAACGTATTGCTAAAGGTAGAATTTGTTTTTAGCCCCGATTAGCCAAACGTATACGAAACATATGTCCGTTTTTAGAATACAAAAAGCAATGAGAACAATTGCCGAAGCGTAATGTAATTTATTAAGCATTTACGTAGCTTTCATGTGCTACAAACGAACGTTGACGTTTGACTAAATGGGACGTTTACGTTTTGTTACGTTCAGAATCAACAGTTTTTGTTTTGTAGTGAAGAATACGTATAAGTCGTTAGTTTTTGTGTTTCGTACCGTACGTGTATTAAATATAAATAAATAAATAGTCTAGTAGGTAGTGTGCTGGCTTACTAGATGTGCGCCGACAGTTCAGACCCCATGTCAAACATTTTCAAGAAACCGAAAAATTAAGAAAATATTCCTTCTGCAACCTCATTCTGTTAAAAACTCTGAGAGTTAATAAAATTGCCATTAAAAGTTTCTCAAAAAGTCTATCGTTCGGAGTCGACACACATAAAATAAGTGGCGTGAGAAGGTAGATCCTAATCTTGATTAAAGGGTTGTAATGACCATTGTCTACAAAAGTACCATTTGATGCGAAAAAGTACTCTTTCAGTTATAGTTCAGTAACATTTTAAAATTTCAATTTTGCAACACTGCCGTAGTCTAGTTGGTAGTGTGTTGGCTTATTAGATATATCCCAGGTCAGTCATCAAAATGAAATATGAAAAAAAAAATTTTTCTTCGGCGATTTCCTCTCAGCAGATTTCCAAATGTCGTAATTTATGCTAAATTGTTAAGAATTCCGAGGAATCGATAAATTCATAATATCCTCATCCATGATCGATCATATCCATCTAACCACAATTCTTTTGACAATTCCTAGATTAATTACGATAATCACAAACACCCCGTAGTGCTCACAAAATAATCACGTTTGGATCACCACTTCAATAGTCAATTTTAATTATTGCTATTACAACTAATTCAGTTGTTAAACTATCCTTCTTCATGAGTTACAAATGTTTTACTAAATAAATTACATTTCAAAAGGAAGAAATTTAACAGATGACAAGCCCCCACTCTGAATATATCGACGCCTCCATTCTATAACGATCTAAGTGTACTTGTTTTTAATGTATTCTACGTTCTCTAACTTAAATACTGTCAAAATTTGGTTAAGATGCGCCGATCCGTTCCGAAGTTATAGGTAAAAATCTACTTAGAATATATGTAGCGTGAAAACTTTGAGAGCTCATAACTCAAAACACACTTTTTCGACTTAGGATGTTATAGGACGGAGGCGTCGATATCCTCTCTACTTTGATCTATGAGCAAAGTAGCACATCTGATATTATATTTGCACCAGCTAAATTTTGATATATCCTACAGCATTCAAGCACCTTCCACGTGCAGTTTAGAATTTCAAATCGAACTTATAGGGGTGAGGCAATGGTGACTGGATTGGTTCGGATGATTCCGATATCATACAGCACAATTCGTCTGCCTGTTTATTTCGATGTTGCACTATTTATGCTATCCTATTTTCATAGTGATCACTTGACGTCACTAATGGCAGGTTTTATCAGAAACTTTTGAATAGTTTTGGATAGATAATCACAGTCGCCGTAGTCTAGTAGGTAGTGTGTTGTCTTATTAGACTTAAGGCCCGAGTTCAAATCCTAGGTCAGACATCAAAACGTAAATGTGAAAATATTTCTTCGGCGACTTCCTCTCATCAGATTTCTGGCAAAAACTCTGAGAGTAAATACAAATTGCCATGAAAAGCTTCTCAAAAATCTAACGTTCAGAGTCGACTTTAAACTGTAGGTCCAGCCAGTCATGTATAAAATTAACGCACACAACATAAGTGGTATGAGAAGCTAGGTCGTAATCCTGACTGACGGGTTGTAATGATCAATTATGTATGTATGTAATCACATCTATCTAATCCGAATCGGACTCTCTGGTAGGGATAACAACGAATCCAACCTGGAATACATAACCAGATTTAGAAAATTAATTGGAGTGGTTGTCTAACAGACACTTTTGCAGGCAAAAATGTATGCCATTGGTATAAGACGAGGGAACGTTTTCCTAGGAAATGATTCTTCAAGCCCTGCCCTCACTCACGATCATCTCAAAAATGTTGTCTGAGCGCTTGGAATTTTTTTGAAGTGACATTATGCTCCCTTAAGGCACTTGCTTTGGTTTTGGGGCATGAAAGCTATGGGGCTAATGAGATGGATGACTATCTGGCAAAATGATTTGCGAATTAGCTTTTAATCGATCCTGAGTTATTCTGCCGATTCATTCACAAAAATTCACATAATATTGCCAACCTCTGTCCCAACCAGAGATCAGCAACGAGTATTCAAAACGATGAGTAGATTCGAGTCATACTTATTATTTCTGATACTTATACGCATTCATACTTATTTTAATATGATACTCATGCTACTCATACTCAAAGTTGGAAGTACTCGTCGTATTCATACTTGACGATACGCATGATGTTATTGACTTCGACTCGTCTCTACTTAACATTTACACGAAGCACAAAATAAGTATGATTCGCGTACGAACACTACTATACACACAAGAAGATTGTGTGTATGCTTTGCTTGTTGTCTTTGTCTTTCCTTTCTTCTTTGTTCGTATATGCAACAATAACAAAGGCTGTAAATTTTGATGAATGATTCGAGCCACTCGAATCACTTATAAGTATTATAAGTATTTTTCTAAATTTATGAATCAGAATGAGTAGGCGTATGAATCAAACACATTTCGAATGTTGTGAGTTTGATGTCAACGATGTACTCATACTCATTGTAACCTATACTTATAAATCAATGCTGTAGCGAATACGAATGAATCAGAGTATTTGAATTTCAATTCTGTTGATTCACTCATACTCAAAATTGCATGAGTGCTTATGAGTAGCGGAAAAACGATGCATTGCTGATCTCTGGTCCCAACCAAATCGCTCCCAATCCTCTATTTAAACATAAGAGTAAAACTCTTTGAAGATACGTAATTCTACGCCCCTTAATTGGTTAATTAGAAAAGAAATTTAACACGTTTTTATTAGAATATTTATGAACAAACTTAACGTTGACTTTTTTTTTTTTATACAAACAATCACTGGAGTGTTTAAACAGCTTTAGGAACTGACGACAATTAACCAGCAACAGCAGCAGCTAAAATTCTGCAAATAGCCCTAAAGAGATAAAAACGTTTAGAAGCTAGAGCAGTGAAGATCATTATAAATTTCATTCACAATTTATTGTGTATGATAAGCAGGTGATTGCGGTAATAATAATGCCAAACAAACAACACGTTCCCAGGTATATCAACCAAACGCCTAATAAACCGAACGAACGAACACCTTTAAGAGAAAGCAAAGAAAAGGGGAGCATGGTTTACATGGCCAATGAGAATGTTGTAAAAAAAAAAATTTTAAAAATAAAACAACAACAACAACAATTAATAAAACTAATTAACATAAATCAGGGTGGTTAAGATTATGAATAAATAGAATGAAAAAAAAAAATCACAAAAACAAAAATAAATGAAAAAATGCAAATTAAATCAAAAACAAAATAAAAAATATTTAATTTTTATTATTATTTTAAACATCGACGCAGACAACATTGAGCTCCTAACAGCTACGAATTAGCGAACGGAGCAGCAAATCAAACGAAGCCATCATCACCTGCATGGCGTACAAGATTTGATTTTAAAATTCATTTCAAATTATAAAAAAAAAAAACAAAATCCAACAAAGAAAATTTAGATAAAATAACAACAACAACAACAACATCGTTATAGATCAGCAGCAATTGCAAAAACAAAAAATCAACCGAAAACCGAAAACCGAAAAAAGCAAAAAATCTCAACAAGAATCTCAAAATCTCAGAGACTGAAAACAATCATTTAAAATAATCGTCTATGATTTCTTATGAATTTAGTAGAGTCCGAGAAAGGCGCGCAGCAACATTGACAAACAAAAAATCTCTAGAATTTTGAAATAGCAAAAAAAAAAAAAACGTTTTTTAACAGTTTAAAACAGAAATACAAAAAAAAAAAAAATAATTCAAAACTTTCCATTAATAACAACTGAGGCGACGACTACGTTTGCAACTAGTCAAGCCAGTCAACTACCTACCAAGCCATTCAACCAACCCACCCATCAAGCAATTAACCAACCACACAGCCACAAGAATGGATTTCGAAAGAGTTTTAGAGAAATGCGGCAATTATGGTCGTTATCAATTCATTTTACTTTTACTATACGGTTACACCAACTTTATGTCCTCGATGCATTATTTCTCACAAACTCTCATCACGTTTACGCCCGATCACTGGTGTTATCATGAGCAATTGGAAAATAATACATTTTCAGAAATCGATGCCATCTATCAGGGTTTTTCTAAGCCCCATTGCACTTTGCTAGAGGAGGCAGATAATGGCACTACGTTAGTACAAGCCGAAGTGGGTGTGTGCCGCAAATGGTTTTACAACAAAGAAAATAACTACGAAAGTATAACCACCGAGGTAAGTAAAAGCAAAGTTTCTTTTCTGTTTTTTCTTTTTTCTTTCTCTCTCTCTTTCAATCCTCCCATTTTATTTCCTTTTCAAAATTCTGCAACAAATTAATTTTCTATCGTTTTTTATTTTTTTTTTTTTCTAGCTTAACTGGGTTTGTGACTCGGCTTATATGTCGGCAGTGGGTCAATCATTTTATTATTTGGGTGCCGTTTTAGGTACCATTTCTTTTGGTTTTCTTGCCGATCGTATTGGCCGTTTACCGGCCATTTGTTTAAGCACTTTATGCGGTGGCTTAGGGGATTTCCTTTCTGCGTTTGTCAATAATGTTGTACTGTTTTCGGTGAGCCGTTTTGTATCCGGTTTATCCACGGACACGTTTTTCGTGCTCATGTATATTTTGGGTGAGTAAATTTTAAATTAAAAATTAAAAAAAACCTTTTTCTTCAAATTACACGGTGCGACAGTGAAAATACACCCGAGTAACTACATAATCCACGTTATTCAGTTAGTTGAGTAGATCTCAAAACTATTTTTTTATATTTCTCGAACCCTCCAAACTTGTTTTATTTGACAAAAACTGTTTTTTCTGACTTAACACACAAATTTCTGGATTACTCAAACATTTCTGACCCGATTTCCAAAATTTAAATCTTGTTGGAAAGGGAAGAGATGTACCTTTAAAACGGTATACATATATCAATTATTCGACTTAATATGCTATGAGATTTGATGAGATAAACTTGGAAAATTTGAATTTTTTTCATATTTTTTCAAGTTTGTCCAGTCATAGCAGCAAACTTTAATAAAAAAAATATAGGATAAGTGATAATATTCTCAAAGTATGTTCTCTTGTGAAGAGATTGAGTCATCATTTGATAAAATTCTATAAAAATTACCGTAGTTATTAGTTAAATAATATAACAGTCGTGTGGTCGCTGGTGGTCGCTCAAACGTGAAATTGACACATTTTGTAATAAACAATCAAGATCCATCAAATATTCTGAAAATTTTTGAACTATAAGTTCATTTGATGAGATGACATGTACAAAAAATATAACACGACTGTTATATTATTTATATAAAAACTACGGTAATTTTTGTCCGATTTGATCAAACGAAGTGCCAATCTCTTCACAAAATAATGCACTTTCATAATATCATCACTTATTTCATATTTTTTAAGTAAAGTTTGCTACTATGAACGGATAAACTTAAAAAAATATGAAAAAAATTCGCATTTTCCAAGTTTACCGCATCAAAGATCATAGCATATTAAGTCAAATAACAGATATTTGTATACCGTTTTAAAGGTCCATCTCTCCCCTTTCCAACAAGATTTCAATTATGGAAATCAGGTCAGAAATGTTTGAATAAACCAGAAATTTGTGTGTAAAGTCTAAAAATACAGTTTTTGTCAAATAAAAAAAGTTTGGAGGGTTCGAGAAATATAAAAAATATATTTTTGAGATCTACTCAACAAAACTCACAACCTACACTATGTCATTAGTCGGGTGTATTTAATTTTTTTATTTTGTCGCATAGTGTTATTAACGAGACAAATATTAACATTGTGCAAAATAATTTGTGGTAAACATTAGCTCAAGGAACATATATACATATGGGCAATTTCGTGTCAAGTGACCCAATTTTTAAAATCGATGTCTTCCGATTTGGATCATCTCGCTGATAAAATTGAGCTACTAGAGCTTCAGTTTCGCACGCTAAAGTTTTTCCACTCGCATCCCATTAAGTGACCACAAAGCTCTTAAAGGAAAAGAACAAAGCTTTCTTTGAGCAAAAGAAAACATCCATTAAAAAAAACTATAGTGCATATGGTAAAATTTAAAAACTTTGGTTTTTGAGTTAAAATATTTTTTTTTATAGATATGCCTCTTGCTACTAAGTGCCCACAAAGATCTTAAAGGAAACGGTCTAAGTTTTCTTTTGAGGAAAAATAAAAAAAACTCCATTTCGAAAAAAAATGGGGGAAAATGAAAATGGTACATGTGCCAAATATTGAAAAATCTTATTCTTGAGTTAAAAAATAATTTTTTTAATAGATATCCCACTCGCATCCCATTAAGCGATTATGAAGGCCTTAAAGGAAATTTTATAAGCTTTCTTTTAAGCAAAAAAAAGGGCCCAAATTGAAAAAAAAAAATAAAAAAAAAAAATTTTAAAAAATTAAAAAAATTACACTATGCGACAAAATAAAAAAAATTAAATACACCCGGCTAATGACATAGTGTAGGTTGTGAGTTTTGTTGAGTAGATCTCAAAAATATATTTTTTATATTTCTCGAACCCTCCAAACTTTTTTTATTTGACAAAAACTGTTTTTTTAGACTTTACGCACAAATTTCTGGATTACTCAAACATTTCTGACCCGATTCCCAAAGTTTAAATCTTGTTTGAAAGGGAAGAGATGGACCTTGGAAACGGTATACATATATCTATTATTTGACTTAATATGCTATGAGTTTTGATGAGGTAAACTTGGAAAATGCGAATTTTTTTCATATTTTTTCAAGTTTGTCTGTTCATAGTAGCAAACTTTACTTAAAAAATATGAAATAAGTGATGACATTCTGAAAGTGCATTATCTTGTGAAGAGATTGGCATTTCGTTTGATCAAATCGGACAAAAATTACCATAGTTATTATATAAATAGTATAACAGTCGTGTTATATTTTTTATATATGTCATCTCATCAAATGAACATTTAGTTCAAACATTTTCAGAATTTTTGATGGATCTTTATTGTTTATCACAAAGTGCGTCAAATGGCCAATGTCTGCGCAAAGAGAATTAATATTATTTGCAAAGAACACAAATATTAGGCGACTTCTGGTAGTCGTGCAAACGTGAAATTGACACATTTTGCGATAAACAATCAAGATCCATCAAAAATTCTGAAAATGTTTAAACTAAAAGTTCATTTGATGAGATGACTTATATAAAAAATATCACTCGACTGTTAGACTCTTTAAATAATAACTACGGTAATTTTTGTCCGATTTGATCAAGTGATGGCTCAATCTCTTCACAAGAGAACAGACTTTAAGAATATTATGACTTATTCTATATTTTATTATTAAAGTTTGCTACTATGAATGGACAAACTTGAAAAAATATGAAAAAAATTCGAATTTTCCAAGTTTACCTCATCAAAACTAATAGCATATTAAGTCGAATAAAAGATATATGTGTACTGTTTTAAAGGTCCATCTCTCCCCTTTCCAACAAGATTTAAATTTTGAAAATCGGGTCAGAAATGTTTGAGTAATCCAGAAATTTGTACGTAAAGTCAAAAAAAACCGTTTTTGTCAAATAAAACTAGTTTGGAGGGTTCGAGAAATATAAAAAAGGTATTTTTGAGTTCTACTCAACTAACTGAACAATGTAGACTATGTAGTTACTCGGGTGTATTTTCACTGTCGCACCGTGTTATTTTTGGAAAGATTGAAGAAATAGCTATCTAATATCCTTTCGAAAATTTTTGCTAGGACCAATAGGTGAAAAGTTACACACATTTTAAAAAAACCCTGTATGACCAAAATGTCCAACTTTGACCCCCTCTAACTCCGGCAGTCCTTGACTGATAGAGCTGAAAATTTGTGTCTGGCCTATTATCCAATAGTACTAACCAAATCGAAAGACATCGATTTTAAAAATTGGGTCACTTGACACGAAATTGCCCATATATACATAACTGGTCATTACAACCCTTTAGTCAAGATTACGACCTATCTCCTCACACCACTGATGCTGTGTGTGTTAATTTTAGACATGAGTGGCTTGACCTACAGTTTAAAGTCGACTCTTAACGACAGATTTTTAAGAAAATTTTTCATGGCAATTTTATTTACTCTCAGAGTTTTTACCAGAAATCTGCTGAGAGGAAGTCGCCGAAGAAATATTTTTTCATGGTTTGAACCATGGCCTCTCGTCTAATAAGCCAACACACTACCTACTAGACTACGGCTACTACAATTCTGAATTCCCAAGTGAAATAAAGAAAATTCCCTGACATTATAACTTCTGCAGAAGTTATGACCATTTAAAGAAAACTGAACCAGCAAGCAGAAAAGCAGGTTCACTTGCACTTAATAATTTCTGGCCAGCAGCCAACTACGCGTAACAAGAAACTTCGTGTTAACAATAAAAAAAAAAAAAAAACAACAACACTTCGTTTATTTGTTTTCTTTTTACGATGCCATAGATATTGCAAAATTTTAACTTTATCACACCCCCCTGGCCTAACTTTTTATTCAAATAGCGATTATGATTTTCCACTTCAATTAAATTAAATCGATGGATTAAATAATCTTAATTTGTATTTTATTTATCTAAACTGTTTAATAAGCTTGCTTACATATTTTTTATATATTAATTAACGTGCTGCTGCACTGTTACTATTTAAAAACGTTGTTATTTGTTTAAAACTTAATCTGCCCTTTAAATGAATGCTAAGGGGCCCCCCAATAAATAGTAGTAGAAAGAGTTTTATTTAGTTTTCAAAATACTTTATAATTAGCATGTACATGCCCGGGCATAGCTAACAAAGAACCATAAACGATATTTAAAATAGAATTTTTAAATAGAAATTCTAAGGAGTCCCTCCGCCTAGCGAGTTATAAAATATTCAGATAAAAACCTTTTTCTCTAAATTTTTTTTATAATTTTAATTGCATTTTATTGTTAATTTAAACAAGATAAATAGGGCAGCAGCAGGTAAATGACGCAAAACGAAATGCTTGAGGTTGTAAAAAATTTTCTTTTTCAATTTTTTTTCCCAATAGCCTTTGAATATCTAAGTCCCAAGAAGCGTACGTTTGGCCTGAATATCATCACAGCGACTTTCTACTGCACTGGTTTGCTATTATCACCCTGGTTTGCCTTATGGGTACAATCATGGCGTAAATATTTATTAATCGCTTCAGTGCCTGTCCTAATGGTGTTTGCTTATCCTGTTATCACTTGTGAATCGGCCCATTGGCTATTGACACGTGAGAAATACGAAAGAGCTGTCAAGTGTTTAAAGAAAGTGGCCAAAATGAATGGACGAGAAGTGGAAGAGTCAGTATTTGATGAATTTGTTGCATACTACAAGCAAAAGAATATCGAAGAGCAAAAAATCAAAAATAATGACACATTCTGGGGCATGTTTAAAACACCACGCCTAAGGAAATTCACCATTATCTTGTTGATTAAAAGGTAAGCCAAGGATTTTAATTCAAAATCAAACGGAATGATTATTTAATGAATTTCTTTTCCTCCTTTCCAGTGTTATTATTACCATGTCTTTTGATATTATCTCCCGTAATATGGAGGGCTTGGGCTCTTCACCCTTTAGACTGTTCTCCTTTTCGTCCATTGTTTATGTGCCAGCCGGTTTTACCCTTATAGCCTTTCAGAATATTATAGGCCGCAAAGGCATGGCCACAGTATCTCTGTTGGGTGGTGGCATTATTACCGCAATTACTGGTTTTCTAATTGCCTTTTTGGATCCCAAATCAAATGCCACACTATTAGCCATTATGGTGGGTTTGGGCCGCTATGGTGCTGTTGTAGCCTATGATGCTGAAGTCCAATACTGCACCGAAATAGTACCCACCAGTGTTAGAGGACGTGCTGTTGCCAATATCCATGTATTAGGCTATGCTTGTAGTTTTCTTAATGCCTATGTCATCTATTTGGGTAACTTTTATAAACCCCTACCCTCCATATTCATTAGTGCCATTATGCTAACGGGTGCTGCCCTATGCCTATGCCTGCCAGAGACTCTAAACAAGTAGGTTTTAAACACAATTTATCATATTTAAATAATTTTTTTAAAAAATTTATTCTCTTTTATTTTTAGAAAACTGCCCGAAACCTTAAGTGATGGTGAGGTATTTGGCCTCCATGAAAAATGGTATTATTTTCCTTGCTTTAGTAGGAAATCAAAAGTTATCGAAATGTCTAGCGAAGAGAAAAAAGGTCATGTTAATCATATCGATATTACCCATCTGTAGTTTAATGTAGTTACCTTAGTTTTAATTAATTATTATTATTATTGTGATAATTACTTACTTTAAGCCAAAAGTGAAATTTTTAAGCCAAATTTATTTAAGATATTGTAATAATATTGTGCAAAGATAAAAAATAAAAAAACTTATAATAAAATTACAAAAATTAAGAAGATAATTTCAAACTCATAATATAAGGCTATCCATTTCGTGGTTTCAAAAGTATGGGACTGGAATTCGACATCTGTCAAACTTTTTCTTTTCAGTTGATAGTCTGACATTAACGAAAATGGATCGCTTAACATATCACACAACGCATAAAAATTATCAAAACCTACTACAAAACTGGTGATTGTGCCACAGCCACGTATCGTGCTTTAAAAGGAGATAATGGTTTACATAATCGTCCAACTACGCAAGCAATTGGCAAAATTGTGAAGAAATTTGAAGAGACTGGAGTGGTTACAAATATAGAAAGGCCTGTGCATCATCGTTTCGCTCATTCCGCTGAAAATATCGCTATTGTAAGTGAAAGTGTTGCCGAAGACCCGAATGTGTTGATTCCTCGTCGTTTTCAGGAATTTGGACTGTCTTACGGCACATTATGGCGTATTTTGCATTTAGATCTACACCTTCATCCATATAAAGTCCAGCTCACGCAACAACTGAAGCCAGCTGATCATTCACAACGTCGTAGATACGTGGAATGGGTGCTTGAACAACAGGCGGTGGTCATGGCAATTTTTCGAACAAAATTTTCTTCAGCGATGAAGCACATTTCACACTGGGTGGGTATGTTAATAAACAAAATTGTCGTATTTGGGGTTCTGAGAATCCTCAAGTAATGGAAGAGAGGCCATTACATCCAGAAAAAGTCACTGTTTGGTGCGCTCTTTGGTCCGAAGGTGTGATTGGACCTTACTTCTTCGAAAACTACGATGGAACGACTGTCACCGTCAATTCGCAGCGTTATGGTCATATGATAACCGACTTTTTTTTGCCTGCTACTGAAGAATACGACTTGGAGAATATGTGGTTTCAACAAGACGGTGCCATATGCCACACAACTCGAGCGAATATGGCTTTATTGCAAGAGACATTTCCTGGCCGCGTAATTTCTCGTCGTGGCGATATCAACTGGCCAACAAGATCATGCGATTTGACACCATTAGACTTTTTTTTTTGTGGGGCTACGCGAAAGACCGTGTTTATGCAGATAAACCTTCAACTCTTGAGCACTTAAAAACCAACATTCGTCAAGTTATGGCTGAGATACCGCCCAATAGTATGTGTCAAAAAGTGGTCGAAAATTACCTCAAAAGAATCAATGCTTGCAACACTTTGCGTGGAGGAGGTCATTTAAATGATGTAGTGAGTATTTCACACATAATGTCAACGTTCAAACAAGAAATATCATGAAAAAAATATTTTATATATGTTTTATTTACGTTTACTTTTGAAACCACGAAATGGATAACCCGCTAATAACAAATTTAATACGATTATTACAGCCTGAGTTACACTAAAATAAATAATATTGCCCAGGACCAAAAGTTGATTCAACGGAATTTACAAATAAAAACTAACATATCGATAAAAAAAAAAAGTATGTATATGCCATGTAGTGTAATCGAATCATGTCACTAACCGCATTACTAACTGTATTCAAAGTATGTATGTACACTGTTAACAATTCATATCCGTTATGAATTGTTAGCCTAATTTTAGACAGAAAAAGTAAAGCTTTTAAGTTCTGCTCTATTCTTCAAGTTAAGCTTTTCAATTAAGCCTTCCGCTCTAAAGTATGCAATAAATATCAAATTGAAAATTTGAAGACACGCTTAAACTGAACATATAATCACTGAGTTGTAATACGTCGTATAGCAGAGTACAACTTGTTTTTTATTTCTGTATTTTAACTTTATCAGTTAAGTGGATGTTTACATACATACACATAATTGGTCATTATAACCCTTCAGTCAGGATTACGACCTAGCTTCTCACACCACTTATGTTGTGTGCGTTAATTTTATACATGAGTGGCGGGACCTACAGTTTAAAGTCGACTCCGAACGACAGTTTTTTGAGAAGCTTTTCATGGCAATTTTATTTACTCTCAGAGTTTTTGCCAGAAATCTGCTGAGAGGAAGTCGCCGAAGAAATATTTTTAAATTTTCGTTTTGATATCTGACCTGGGATTCGAACTCGGGCCTTCAGTCTAATAAGCCAACACACTACCTACTAGACTACGGCGACTTCAAAGTCAAAGTGGATGTTTATTTTACTCTAGAAATAATGAACCTCTGGAAAAAAGTTTTGTTTGGTAGTATTGGTTCTAGTGGTGTGGCACATTGCTCGTTAAGTTCTCCTACTCTTTCCAAAGATTGGTCTTTGCCAGACGTTTCTACGATGTTTGCTGTTGATATGATCGTCTTTTGAGGCTTATGAGTAAGGGAGATCCCAGGAAGTTTAAAAATTTACATGTACTTGTCAACTGTGACAAGTACAATATCTGGAGGTCGAATTGACTCATTGTACAACGTCCTAGCTTCTCACACCACTCGTGTTGTGTGCATTAATTTTATACATGTGGCGGGACCTACAGTTTAAAGTCGACTCCGAACGACAGATTTTTTGAGAAGCTTTTACATGGCAATTTTTACTCTCAGAGTTTTTGCCAGAAATCTGCTGAGAGAAAGTCGCCGAAGAAATATTTTCATATTTTCGTTTTGTTATCTGACCTGGGATTCGACCTCGGGCCTTTCGTCTAATAAGCCAACACACTAACTACTAGACCACGGCGACTATGGTACGTTACACGAATATATTAGATGTGATCTTAGGTGGCCTTCTGCATTTTCCATCATACGCCACTTATATCAACAGAAAGGTAAAGAGCCAGATTTATACCTCCAAGTATGACAGAAGAGGTCATAATAACTATCTACAAGGCAATTGGTTGTTCGATATTGAATTACGCGGCCTCAGTATGTGTTAAACCGTCGGGTAAAACAAAAGGCGTATTTTCAGCTATTAAAATTTACAGCTAAAATCTGTTAAATTTTATTTAAAAAAAAAAAAAAGGTTACTAAGTTCTCCCAATAATCTTTAATTTTTTACATACACTTGTGCCCAATGTAATGTTTTACCAGTTTTCTTAACAGTTACTTCTTTTTCGTTCTACCTCGAGTGTGGTTTTTTAATATATGAATTTAAGTGAACGAATTTGACAAAAAGAAGAAAAAGAAGAAGATCATTACATGAGTAAAATATTACATTCTTGCACATTTTGGTATTAAATAAATTTATGCTAATGTAGCTGTTTTTTATTTGCGCCGCAACATAGTCCCCCCGTAAACTTTGTGCTTCAGCTCGAAGTTTACTGCTTTACATCTAGCTTGGCCAGCTTGACGACAGGCCGGGTAAGGAGGCCGCTTTCAGTTTTTACCACTGCGCTTCGAACGATGTTATCTTTTCCACGATGAATATCGATGACAATACCCTTTTGCCACGTATTGCGTTTAGCGTGCTCATCTACAATGATGACTACATCATTTACTGCAATCGGGTTCGACGAATCTCCATGCCACTTCGTGCGTCTAGCCAAACAAGGTAACACTTCTCTCACCCATCGCTTCCAGAATTTATCGGCTATCATGCTTGAAATTCTGTAACTTTTACTTAACGCCAAGCCACTGCCTTCTGGATTCGTTCGCTCTCGTAAACCACTAGAAGAACCAATCAAAAAATGGTTTGGTGTAAGTGCTTCGCCATCTATTAATTCCAAAGGAACATATGTCAGTGGTCGCGAATTCAAGATGTTTTCTATATCGGCCAGAGCTGCTCTTAAAACTTCTTCCCGAAGGTTGCGTTCAGGCAAAACGTCCATTAATACCGATTTTGTTGATCGCACCATTCTCTCCCATGATCCTCCCATGTGGGGCGAAGACGGTGGTATAAAATGCCATTCAATTTCAGGAAAATCTTTCTCAATCTTATTTGTTGATATTTTCTCAATTTCTTCTTTAATAACCCGGCATGCTCCTCGGAAGTTTGTCGCATTATCAGAAATCACACGGCGTGGGGTACCTCGGCTCGTAAACTGTTTGAAAACCAACAAAAATGAATCGGTGGAGAGAGATGGTGCAATTTCTATATGCACTGCACGTACTGTCATGCATGTAAATAGTACGCCCCACCGTTTCTCCGTTCGTCTTCCTATAGCTATTTCCAGAGGACCGAAATAGTCGACTTTTCTAAGTAACACCAAATGGAAAGAACATCAAACCGTACAGAACAATGCACTCATGATCACTAGTGTTTGTATCAGGAATAAGCGTTCAGCATTAAATTTAATCAAAGGATATGAGAACAATAAGGTTTTGAGCAACCACTCACCTGACATTGCAAATTGTGAATGGCTCCTCCTACCTTGACTGATTCGAGATTCTGTTATCGCTGTTTAGTTTGCCAACAAAGTTTTCTCGATGCTAAATGCTTTTTTTCATTGCCTTAATAGGCTTACAATCTTGCGCTCAATAGATCTATGGCTACAATCGGTAGATATTGAATTTTTTTTTTATTATTACAGATTCCAGCTACCAACTAATGACAGTTAAACAGTTACATATTTCACCAAGTAATTTTATTATTTTGCTCTTATCTTTTACGATACAATAGTAAAGATATTACAATAACAACAACACTCACACAGAGTGGTAAAGATAGGCTTAAAGTAGCTCATATCAGAGATTAGCAATGAATATTCAAAAAGATGAGTAGAATCGAATCATACTCGAATCATGTAAATATATTTTTCAGTGTTGACACTATCAGGTTTTTTGTACACAAAAATAAACTCACCTACGAAAAAACCGCACACACAAAACATTTATCAAATGAATTCAGATACAAAATTGAATCTTGAATCGAGTCCGCCATCTAACGTTTTTTTTTTTTTTCAACTAGTGCTTATTTCGTGAATGGTAACACTGAGCTCATGTCTGATTTGACAGATAATTAGTTTTATCCTTCCGCTGAACGAATATGGTTGTGTATACGGTTGAACAATGCTGGTAAATATTGCGACATTACTTTGAAAAAATCATCTTTTTTTTTTGCAAAAAAATCATCTTTTCAGATGAAGCTTATTTCGATCTTGGCGAGAATGTAAACAAGCAAAATTGTCGCATTTGGGGCACAAAAAACCCGCACGCACCCAAAACGAGTCACTGTTTGGTGCGGATTTTGGTCCAGAGGCATAATTGAGCCATTTTTCTTCGAAAATGAGCAAGGAGTGGCCGTTACAGTCAATGGCAATCGTTATCGGGCCATGTTGAACGAATTTTTGTTCACAAAAATTGAACAGGAGGATATTGGCAACATTTGGTTTCAACAGGACGGCGCTACGTGCCACACAGCCGAAGCTACACTCGATGTTTTGCGGCCTGTTTTTGAAGACCGCATTATCAGCCGCAGAGCTGATGTCGTTTGGTCACCTCGGAGCTGCGATTTGACACCGTTGGACTATTATTTGTGGGGTGCCGTCAAAGATAAGTGTTACGCCGACAAGCCAGAGACAATTGACGCTTTAAAGGACAATATTCGTGAAGCCATTTGTGAAATACAGCTGCACACAATCGATAATGTGCTTAAAAATTGGACCGATCGTGTAGGCTACTGCATGGCCAGCCGAGAGGCAGCCATTTGAATGAAATTATTTTCCATTATTAACCGGAAGGATTGTAGTTTCAAATAAAAAAAAGAAATTTGAGAAAATATTCAGTAGTTTTTTTTTAAAGCATTTTCAAAAAAAAAAAAAAGTTATTTGGCGGACCCTTTATAATTCTATTTTATTTATTATGAATACATGGATTCCTTTTTATTTCTTAATTTTAGAATTGTTTTTTCCAAGGCATATCCAATAGGTAGCCTTATCTCAACAGCTGACGAGTATTTGAATGTCAAAATTTTGTTGTTTTTTTTTTGTGTTTTGTTTCGATAATCATTTTCGTATTTATAAACCCTCATATGTACCGGATGTATCCTTAACGATACGCACTCTAGAAATTCTTCAGGATTACTATTTCAAAGCCAATTTTATTAAAAATTTTGCAAGATGATTAATAATATTTAAGTCTTTAACACTAAATACATATACATATCTTTTAAACTACAACCTAGATTTACTATATTTATATTTATTTAGACGAGAGTGATGAATTACCCAAACAAGATTTCGGTATCTCCAACTAGGTGCATAAACTATGACCAAATAACGTTTGCAGCTGCCATTTTTCTAGATGGCCATATAAAAACATGTTCTTTACATAAAGTGGAAATGTTATCGACTGCATGGCATATTTTTTTTTTTAATTTATAGGTGCCCCACTATTGCGTAATTAAGCATGACATAAAAATCAAAAGAAATTTCAATATATAAAATTTATTTAGTTTTTTTAATTGCTTTTATTAATTTCCTATGGTGGTTTGAGGGTTAATTTTTTTGACATTCCGCGTACTCTTTAACAAAAACAATATGCCTGTTGTTTTTGCATTGTTGTACTTGTTGTACAGATGCTATTACCTAGTGCATATGCCTTGGCCCTGACTGTGAAATTAAATGAAAATATTTGTAAACATTTCTAAGTGAGTAGTCTCTAGTAATATTATGCTCAATTAATTTTCTTTTATTTTCTTTCTTTCACTCTTTCTCTCTGTCGCTCTTTATTTTCATTTGCTCTTGTAACTTTTACTCTTTACAAACATTTCTATGTAAAATATCTCTTGTAATATTATGCTTCTTCTCTTTAATTTCTTTTACTTACTCTTGTGATTTTTAATCTTTATACAAAAACAAAATTGCATTACAATTGATAACTAGGCAACGGGACATGTTTCGAATATTTGGGTGAATGGCATATAAAATGTGTTTCTCTTCCTTTTCTTTTACTCTGAGGATTTATGCTCTTTTTAATTGTGCATTACAATTGAAAATTGCATGCAATGCATGTAAACAATGAGGCATACTTAGCACTTTTTTTTATTTCAATTTGGTCGAATTAAATGCCCAATTTTATTTTGTATTTCTATTAAAAAAACAAAGGTTCTTAAAGCTAAGAAGTATTATGATTCAGTTGAATTGCTTAATAACACTATGCGACAAAATAAAGAAAATTAAATACAGCCGGCTAATGACTTAGTGTAGATTGTGAGTTTTGTTGAATAGATCTCAAAACTATTTTTTTTATATTTCTCGAACCCTTCAAACTTTTTTTATTTGACAAAAACTGTTTTTTTAAGACTTTACGCGTAAATTTCTGTATTACTCAAACATTTCTGACCCGATTTCCAAAATTTAAATCTTGTTGGAAAGGAGAGAGATGGACCTATAAAACGATATACATATATCTATTATTTGACTTAATATGCTATGAGTTTTGATGAGGTAAACTTGGAAAATGCGAATTTTTTTCAAGTTTGTCCTTTCATAGTAGCAAACTTTACTTAAAAAATATGAAATAAGTGATTACATTCTAAAAGTGCATGATCTTGTGAAGAGATTGGCATTTCGTTTGTTCAAATCGGACAAAAATTACCGGAGTTATTATATAAATAGTATAACAGTCGTATTATATTTTTTATATATGTCATCTCATCAAATGAACTTTTAGTTCAAAAAATTTCAGAATTTTTGATGGATCTTGATTGTTTATCACAAAATGTGTCAATTTCACGTTTGAGCGACCACCAGAAGTTGGCCAATGTTTGCGCAAAGAGAAATAATAATATTTGCAAAAAACACAAATATTAGCCGACTTCTGGAAGTCGTGGAAACGTGAAATTGACACATTTTGTTATAAACAATCAAGATCCATCAAAAATTTTGAAAATTTTTGAACTAAAAGTTCATTTGATGAGATGACTTATATAAAAAATATCACTCGACTGTTAGACTCTTTAAATAATAACTACGGTAATTTTTGTCCGATTTGATCAAATGATGACTCAATCTCTTCACAGACTTTAAGAATATTATCACTTATCCTATATTTTTTTATTAAAGTTTGCTACTATGAATGGACAAACTTGAAAAAATATGAAAAAAATTCGAATTTTCCAAGTTTACCTCATCAAAACTCATAGCATATTAAGTCAAATAATAGATATATGTATACCGTTTTAAAGGTCCATCTCTCCCCTTTCCAACCAGATTTAAATTTTAGAAGTTGGGTCAGAAATGTTTGAGTAATACAGAAATTTGCGCAGAAAGTCTAAAAAAACAGTTTTTGTCAAATAAAAAAAGTTTGAAGGGTTCGAGAAATATAAAAAAGGTATTTTTGAGTTCTCCTCAACTAACTGAACAACATGGACTATGTAGTTACTCGGGTGTATTTTCACTGTCGCACCGTGTAATTTAAAATAAATTTTTTGATCGATTAATCGACAAATAAGACAAAAATAAATTGGATATGCCTTGGTTTTTTCTCTTCATAGTAAATATTTTTAGCTGTTATTTTATTATGATTTTATGTTGTATTGGCATCACTAATTTGCTTTTAGCTGCTCACAAAAATTGAAAATAGTTTAATTTGGGGAGAAACTTCTTAGGTTGTTGTCTTGGCTTTTTCTGTTCTGCCTTCAAAATAATCGTTTTCATATAAACGTGTGTATTCTAAACTTGGCAACTTTCTGTTGTCTGTCGTCTATGTGTTCATACCTTTATACGCATTCATACTTATTTTAATATCATGGACCATCCCTCTACTCATATTCAAAGTTTGAATTCGGCTCTCCATAATTCAAAATCATATGAATCGTATACGAACACTAAAATACTCACTAGAAGGTTGTGTGTTTGCTCTGCTTGCAGCTCTGTCTTTTTTTTTTTTTTTGCTTATATGTCACTCTAATCATTTATAAGTATTTTTCTAAAGTTATGAATCTGAATGAGTGGCTTATGAATCAAAGCCGTACGTTGCGTACTCATTGCAAACTGTACTTAGAAATCAACGTTGTAGTGAGTACGAATGAATCAGAGTAGTTGAATTTCAATATTGTTGGCTCACTTATATTTAAAATTTCATAAGTGCTTATGGGTAGCGAAAAAACGATACAGGGCTGATCTCTGGTTCATACATATGTATGTAAATATATTATATATTAATTTTATTTTTATTTATATTATATTATAATTTTTTTTTTATTTTTTTGTTTCTTTTTTGTCAAAACCCAGCCAGCATTTTTGAAAATTTTTAATCAATTTCGAGTCTTTTTTGATTTTTCTGCGCGATTAAAAAGCTAGAATATGCGCTTATTTTCTGATCATAAAAGACTCTTTTGTCGGGAGAAATAAGTAACTACGAGCGACTCTTCTTAAAAAGTCATTTATGAGTCATTTTCTATATTAGTTTAGAGTAATTTTCCACCCCTTTTCTAGTAGTTTTATGATCATTTTCGAATCGCTTTCTGATCATTTATTAGTCTTATTTACCTTCGTTTATGATTCTTTTTCGAGTCGTCTTTCAGTCATCGTTTAATCGCAAATGAGTCTTTTATGAATAATTTATCAGTATGTTTAGGGGTCCTTTTATTGTCATTTATCAGTCATGTTTGTACTAATTTGGACACCTTTTATTAGTCGTATTTCAAAATGTATTTTACTCTCTTCAAGTGTTTTTAGTCGGTTTTCTAAGTCCTACGTTTACACTGCCGCGATTTAAATCACGTTCGCATGAACATTACGTAACAAATAAAGAATATATGTTTATATTCGTGATGTATGTACATCAGACATCAAAGTTTATTTAAAACAAATATTTTTTTTTCGTTAAAAAACAAAGAAAAATTTTCTATTCAAAACAAAATTGTACTTTATATCATAGCCATCTTTTACATTATTGAAAATTTATACAGAGAGGATATAAAAAAAAGCAGTGTTTAATCATCTATCTGCGCAATATATGATCATAAAATGCGTAATTACAATCACTTTTCAAACACCTGCACGATCTTTTTTTGATTAAGCGTTTTTCAATCTTCAGTATAATTAGAATATAATAATCACCCTTATTCTGGTTGTCGTCGTCGTCGTCGTTACCAAAAATGATGTCGATAAAATCAGAGTCGACACAACACAATATCGACGGTGTATTGACTCACAGAATATCAAATGTGTGTCGACAGTCATCTATAACTGTCAATAACGACAAACAGAATACCAATTTTAAACAGTCGACGTAAGTGTAGAAACACAACAACGTCGGCACCGGCGTTCCCATACAAATTTGACAATTAGTTACAGTCGAACGGCATGCCGTTGGGATAAAATTAATTTTATTTTCTCGTCGGTTTTTATTCTTCTCTCACATTTGTCTCAATAATATTGTCACACTTTTTCAAAAATAAATGTATTTTGTAATAGATTAATAAACATATCAATTCAAAATATTTATTAATAAATGCCAAAAGAAAAAAATATTAAATTTGTTTAAAACTTTTTTTTTAAAAATGGATACAAATGAAAAAATAATCAAGGAAGTAAAAATATTCGAGCCTTTATATAATTTGCAATCTGCAGATTACAAAAATTTTAGGCTTAAAGGAGAGTTGTAGGAAAAAGTTGCGAATGCAATTTTTCCAATTTGAATTTTATTAAATTTAGCAACAACTTGTACCGGGAGACACTCATCCTGGTTGCTAGATGAAAGTGTTCTTCGGCCATCTCCTCAATTTGTTCCACACACGTTGTAAAAAATCCCATTGTATCCCGTGAAAGGTTAACAGGTCTTACCCACCATCTTCTAGTATTTTCTTCCAAAGATTCTAAACTCAGGAAGGTATCAAAAGTTCCTTTTACTATATTTATTATATTTTCTATATTTTGAAGTCTTTTATTTAGCGACATTATAATAATTGTTCGTGTTTTGAAAAAAATTCAGAAAATTGTTCAAAAATAAACTGAACAAAAATAAACAATGACAATGCCGTCGTCTTGCCGTCGTTATTATATTTGTATTCTTATGAAAAACGGCAAACCGTACCGGTGCCGACGTTGTTGTGTTTCTACACTAAGACGACGTCGACGAC
The DNA here is from genome assembly GCA_927399465.1 of Sarcophaga caerulescens. Taxonomy (NCBI): domain Eukaryota; kingdom Metazoa; phylum Arthropoda; class Insecta; order Diptera; family Sarcophagidae; genus Sarcophaga; species Sarcophaga caerulescens. The sequence continues at coordinate 105,604,649 of OV656872.1, read as the reverse complement.
GACAACCAGAATAAGGGTGAATAAATAACGAGAAATAATAGACACATTTTAAACGTCTGGATGATTAATTTCCGATTGCTATACAATTTTTTATTGTATTTTAAATCGAACTTATTTTACTCATTGACACTAATCATTTTTGAGTCCTTTTTAATCGTGTAACTGACTAATAAGTTTTTGATCACCAAAAGTACACTAAAAAGACTCAGCAAGGTGATTTTAAACAATCTTCCAAATGCTAGCTGGGAAGTATTGTTACCAAAACATTTTCCTGTTTGTCTGAAGTAATTAATTTCTATTTAAAATTAATTTGTTTTGTTTTTATTTCTCAATTATAAGATAATTAAACTACAATTATAATTAAATTATTTTTAAAATTACTTTAAAAAAAATAAATTGTATAAAGCCTTAATACTTAATTATAATAAAAAAAAAAGTTTTTAACTAAATTAAGTAAAAATTGTGCTCATTCATTATAATACAGGAAACGAATATAAATTCAATTATAAAAATTAAAAGAAAATATGGAACATATCCTACAAAAAATAAATTTATAAAAATTTCATTCCTATGGGGGGTATTATTATATGGTATTATATTATCTTTTTTTAATTTTAATTATTTTATAAAGGCCTTTTAGCTATGAAATTTATGAAATTGTTTAATAATTTGTTTTTTTTTTTTCTTTATCTAATTAATATAAAATATTTAATATTTCTAGATATTGTAAGTATATTTGTATATTAAGTGGTATAAAAAATGGCTTAAATTTTTAATTCCTATATATTTATGGTAGTTAGAGTACGTTTTTTTTTTCATATATTTATTTTAAAGTACATTCAATATTAATAATAAATTGTTGCGTATGTTCATGTATGTATGTGTGTGTAACTTTTATTTTATAAATGTTAACTTACTTAATTCCCTAGCATTATTATTATAAAAAAGATTTCTAAAAATGTTTCCCTTAAAAAAAGCATTTCATTGAATTCAACTTTGTTATGTACAGCTATTGCTATTGTTATCGATATCAGATGATCGTACGGAAGTTACAACTACACCACCACGCTCTAGACCAGCTGTAAGCGATTGTTTACGTTTGGTATAGGGTTCCATTTCGGAATCCGAATCCTGTGAAGAGTTTTTATTTTTTGCCAAGCATGGAAAATCAAACATGCTTTCACCTTTACCAAAGGTTTCACCTTCTTCCAAAGTTTTAGGCAGAGTCCTACAACGATTCAAAAAAAAAAAAAAAATTTTAAAATAAGATATTTCCATAACACATCACCGCAACTTACTTATTTAACGTCTCCGGCAATAGTAAACACACCAGAGAGCCCGTGAAAAACAACACTCCCAAAATAATAGAGGGTGCCGCCTTAAAGAATGTACCCAACCATAGTATGTAGGGTGCTAAAAAGGAGGCTGCAAAACCAGCCACATGTACAGCTGCCACACCCTGACCTCTGACACAGGTGGGTATTAATTCAGTGGCATACTGGGAGCCCGATTCATATGATATGGCCACACCAAATCTGGCCGCTATGGTCAGACAGGCCAATAGTACTGCATTATGATTCTGTTGCTGATAGGCTATGGCTATGCCTGCTGCTACAGTGAAAAAGCCACCCACCAGTAAAGAACCAGAAGCCATGCCTTTGCGACCAATACGATCTTGTAGCAGGACCAATAACAACGAGGAGGGTAGAACCACCAAAGCACTTAAGGAGAACATAATGAAGGGTGATATGCCCATGCCCTCGACATTACGGGAAACCACATCATAACACAGGGTGATTACCATGCTAGAATGAAAAGAAAAGAGAAGAAAAGAGAAAAAAAGCAAAGAAAAAAAAAAAGGAAAGAAAAGAAAAGAAAAGAATCAGAATACAGGATTAATGTTAAATAATAAAATTTGAATTCATCGCTCTAAACTTATAGAGCTCTAGTTACTTCGTAACTTCCATGTTTTTTCAGATTCAAAAGGTTGTCTTTTCCAATGATAAGATTGTTTTGAGAACTTCTACCAAAACTAAAGATTACCGCATAAGCATGCATTTCTCTCATGCATGGTATCCTGACACTGTTTAATCGAGCAAATTGTTAACCAATAAAAAAAACTTAGACGTGACGTAATTTCTCACAGATGAGTAATGTGTCATAATCTCCATTTCTATCGTGCTTGATTTCTACTACGAAAACTAATCCAGTATAACTTTAGAAAAGTCTAAATCAAAAATCTGGGAGCTAAGGACCTAACCTAACCCTTCACAAACAGTTTTTAAGTCCTTTTAACGATAAATGTACTTACGATTTAAAAAATAAGATCAACGTATGCTTTCTCATTCGTGGCGTTCTAAACATGTCAATCAAATTCGAATGTTTCCGATCATTGCCACCCTGTTTCTCTCGTTGCTTTTCACAATATTTACGGAATTCTTCGAATTCGGTAATACTGACTTTACGACCATTAAACTTGGCCACACGTTTCAGTCTCTTAATGGCACCATCGACATCGTTGCGCGTTACCAACCATTGAGCACTTTCCTGTACAATAAAATAATACAAGGCTATAAAGAGTATGGGCAGAGAGGTACAGGCCAAATAATATTTCCAATGACCGGCCAAAACAGCTAACCAGGGTGTAAACACCAGGCCTATGGTATAGAATATACCCACAGCCAAATTGAGACCAAAAGTGCGCATAGATGGACGCAAGTATTCCAATACTAGAAAAGAAAGAAAGGAAATAAGGATTAAAAAGAATCCTTGTGACGGGAATTGAAAAAGCATTTTCACTTACCTATAATGTACATGAGATAAAAATTAGTATCGGCTGCCAAACCGGATATAAAACGGCACAGCGTAAAGGTGGTAACACTTTGAGTGAAAATGGTGGAAAAATCACCGACAAAACCCGATAAATTCGATAATATTAAGGCTGGCAAACGGCCTATTTTATCCGATAGCAAACCATAAAATAAAGTGCCCACCACTGAGCCTATAAAGAATAAAGACTGGCCTATGCGGGCCTTATACGATGACTCACACACCCAGTTTAACTAGAAACGAAACAGAAACGAATTAAAATTTGAACAAAAATTTGAATTTTTTGATTTAAACTCACCTCTGTATTCATACTTCTATAACCGAAATCATATTTATAGATCCATCTGGTACACTTCTCCTTACTAATGGTAATATTCATGCCATTGATATCATCCAATTTGGTACAGGAGGGATTCGGTACGCGAGCATAGATGGCTGATATTTCATCGTATGTTTTATTCTCCAATTTCTCATGGTAACACCAGTGATCGGGCACAAAACTTATCACAGTCTGAGTAAAATAATGCATTGATACAATGACATTAACGACTCCAAAAAGAGTCAAAATCAATAACTGATAACGATTAAAGTCACCACATTTTGCCAATATCTGATCGAAATCCATGTTGTGGTGTGTTTGGGTTTGGGTTTGGGTTGCTGTCGTTTGTCTTGTCTTGTCTTGCTTAAGGGAAAATGCTTTGCGGTTATAAAAACTATGGACAGAATTGAATTGCAGACTTTATATTTTAATTTTTTGTTTTTGTTCTTTTTTTTTTTTAGAAGGAGTTATTAAACAATTAATATCACAACGTAAAAAGTATTGTCATTAGCTAGAGATTTATTTTATTTTAAAAATTTTAGACATCAATAAGTCACACCATTGTTGGATTTTTTTGCCAGAAGCTGCAAAGAGAAATGAAAAATTAAATTAAAAAAAACTGTAAGAAAATTAATCATAAGAAATGTGAAATTAATTCAGGAAGTAATATGATTGAAAATCTATTTTATTCTCCTCCCAAGTAATCAGCCGCTATATCGGTATTTCCTCACAATAACATCTGAGATCTTTTAAGCCATTCAATCGTTTCATATACATAAGTTCAGATAGCATATTCTACAAGATATCTGGTCAACGAGCATTAGTAAGACACGAATATGTAGACGCATTAACATATCGCTCCAACTGACTACATGCTGAATAAAATTTTATTTCAGAAGTTCTCGAAAGTTTTATGTGTGTGTAGATAAATTCGAATTTGAAAATCCAAGACGCAATCCATAAATATTAGCAGCGCCACATTTATCGTCAAAAGTGCTAAAATTTCCTCTTAACAGAGCAAAATTTGCCCTTAACAGAGCACTATTAACTGTTTAATAGTATCCATCTGTATAAGGTCACTTGTTTAGGAGCTAATTTTAGGGCATATCATACTCAAAGGAGTGTACCAAGGCCTCTTAACACAATCAGCAATAGAGTCCCATATGAAGTGATATGGTATTGTGAAAATTGGCTTTGAAAATATCAATTTTTTGATTGAAAATTCTCTAGAAGATCTGTGGCCATTTTGGAACATATAAGAAATAGTACACCATACAGACTATATGCAAATGGTGGTCCAGATGGTTCTCTTTCAACCGCGGTAGTGGGATAACTAGAATAATTTTGAGAGATGAGAATTCATTCCCACCAACCATCTTTTACATTTCAACACTTTTGTTCACAAATAATAATGATCATAATGAGAATTATGTTTTAAGTCTGCCAATAATTGCAAATTAGAAGACTAATCTACTTATTGCCACTGTTAAACAATTAACAGTGCTCTGTTAATAGCAAAGTTTACCCTGTTAGAGGCAAGAAGTGGCGCTGCTAAAAGTGTGGGTTTGCGTCTTTGGTTTTTAAATTCGAATTTATCTTCACACACATAAAAGTTTTAATATCTGATGTAAAACAATAACATACTGAGATATGTCTCAACAAGACGTGTGTTGATCTTATTAATTCATTAAGTGTAATCGTAGAGCAGTCACTCGAATGGAGCTCTCTCGTACATATTGTCTTTACAGATTTCAGAAGTAAGAGATGTAAACTTTTCCAACAACGGAAAAGTCCGTTGAAGACTCCGTAGTCTAGTAGGTAGTGTGTTGTCTTATTAGACGTGAGGCCTTTGTTCAAACCAGAAACGACTTAAAACTATAAATCCCGTATAAAATTAATACACACAACATAAGTGTCGTGAAAAACTAACATAAGTGGTGTGAGTAGCTAGGTCGTAATCCTGACTGAAGAATTGAAATGACCAATTATGTATACATATGAATGAAAAGTCCGTATGCAGGGGCATGATAACCCCTGGTACAGTGAATAGCTCTATAGCCAATGCCATTTAATATTGTTATGTAAAGTGTAATTCATGAAGCAATGTCGAAATCGTAGGTGAGTTTCGCGAAAGATTGGAAATGCTGGACTACGTAGATGACATGTCTCCTGTCTACACAATTAAAGCGACTCACCGAAATAATAAATAAAAGTCGACTAAAAATCCAAACTATTTACCCCCAAATACTGTAGAAAAACGAGGATTGACCCTATCACCTCTATTAGTATTGCATGCATGATCATCAACCAAATCTATTGAGAGACAAGATGGATTACTTGTATTATGAAATTATGCAAGCAAAACCAAAAGGTCTGAGAAGGCTAGTTTATAATGAAGGACTTATGATAGATTTGAAGATAAACAAAGCCATCAGAATAAACAAATTTTGCACAAAGAACATCATGTTACAAAACCAATCAGTTCAACACGTGGATAGCTTCTGCTATCTAGGCAGCTTAATAAATGGCAGCGCAGCTAACTCAACATAGGGTATTTTTTACCATTATCATGGCTATTGAGGCGGTTGTCTGCATAGGTAAGAGGAGGAATTAGTACAAGACCTTCTTGAAAACTGTCTCTGGTTTCTTTCCCGATCTATTTCTTAACAAAGGAAAAATTAAGTGGAAATGACTTGATATCATCACTTGCAGAATATGAAGAATGCTCTGGACTACTCTAGCGAAGAAAAAGAAAGGAGCTCTCTAAGCACTTGATAGAAATTCCATCAGGTACTTAACAAGTGTATTTTTTTAAACTGTATGTGTGCACATAAGCTATTGTAGAAAAAGGAAAATGAAAAAATGTGTGTGAAGATAAATTCGAATTTAAAAACCAAAGATGCAAACCCACACTTTTATCAGAGCCACTTCTTGGCTCTAATAGGGTAAACTTTGCTATTAACAGAGCACTGTTAATTCTTTAACAATGGCAATAAGTAGATTACAGTAACGACGTAAATCGAATTTCATATTGCTCATACTACAAAGTAGTATGTTTTTAACAAAAACTTAAAAAAGTTACAGTAATCCCTCGATTTACGTCGTAGTTGGTTCCAAAAAAGGCGACGTAAATCGAATGACGACGCAAATTGAAGTTAGTGGGAACAAAAAATTTGACGACGTAAATCGAAACAACGTTAATCGAGGCGACGTAAATCGAAGGATTACTGTATTCTTCTTCTACTTTGCAAGTACGAGTATTGCAGACTATTGACATAAAATTTAATTCTCATTATGATCACTATTATTTGTGAACAAAACTGTTGAAATGTAAAGGGTGGTTCAGGGAGATGGAGGACGGAATTAATCCAGCTATTCCACTACCACGGATCGAAAGCGGGACCTCTGGACTACCATTTGCATACAGCCTGTATGGTGTACTATTTCTTATATGTTCCAAAATGGCCACTGATCTTCTAGAGAATTTTCATATATTTTTGGCCAAAAATCGATTTTTTAAAACTCAAAATCTCGACTCACAAAATTATTCTAGCTATCCCACTACCACGCATCGAAAGAGGACCCTCTGGACTACCATTTGCGTACAGTCTGTATGGTGTACATATTTCTTATATATTCCAAAATGGACACTGATCTTCTAGAGAATTTTCAAGCAAAAAATTTTTATTTTCAAATCTAATTTTCTCAATACCATATCACTTTATATGGGCCTATATTGCTGATTTTATTAAAAGGCCTTGGAACACTCCTTTGAGTATGATATGGTACTCATAGAGCTAGAGTATTTCCCAAAATTATCTCTGAAACAAGTGGGCTTGTTCAGAGAGATACTGTTAAATAGCTAACAGTGCTCTGTTAAGGGTAAATTTTGTTCTGTTAAGAGGAAATTTTGTTCTGTTAACGCTAAATGTGGCGCTGCTAAAATTTATGGATTGTGTCTTCGATTTTCAAATTTGAATTTATCTTCACACACATAAAGAAGAATCGGTACAGCATTTTAAGTGTGCATGAAGGTCCGTTTCAATAGGCTAATTAGGCTAAGGCAGCTTGTTGAAGGTAGTTTTCAGAATCAGAAATGCCTTGGAAATGTGTTATTATCGAATTTGTTAGGTGACCATATTGATCATTGATATAATTTTTAGGGCATTACAATGGGGTACGTGTGCTATTTAATCGAGCGATTTATGTGTTTTTTGATTGTTTGAAATAGAAGGCTTTCGTAATTTTAAATTTCCAATAAATTTCTTTGAAGGAAATAATAAACATTTGATTTATTTTAATTACATTGAACCAAACAAAAAGAATAAAAAAACAACAATAATTGATTGATTGGAAATCTTACCTTTTCGAATAATTATTATTATTCTTATATTATGGAAGGAATTGTTAAATTTAATTGTGAATTTTCAAATTAAATTGCGGCTGATTCAGATATTTTTTTGTAAACAAAAATATTAAAATTTTCTGATATTTATTCGTATAAAGATATGTAGATACATATGTACACATGTATGCATTTATAAAATAAATATAAATTCACTTTTCATTTCTGTTAAATACTGTTTATAAACGAAATGGAAAATTCAATACCATAAAAAAAATAATTTGGAAAATTCGTTGAAAATAATAAAAATAACACGCGTGTATTTTAGGCGGCCAGCAATTTAGGAAAATCAGCAGTTTATGAAAGAATATATTTTTTTTTTTTTTTTTGTTAAGTTAATAATTTAGAAATTTTATATATTGTTGTGGTAGTTGAAGAAAATATATTTTCAATTTAATTTTTAAAAGTTTTTAATTTTTTTATTACTTTTCGTTTTTCACCAAAAGTTCAAAGGCATTATGAAGCAGTCTGAGATTTATGTATGCACACTTTATTTATATTTGTTTTTGTTATGAAAGCGATCAATTAAAATAGAATTAATTTCTATTTTTTTTTTATTTCTATTATTTTTTATTATTTTTTTATAATTTTCTTCTAAGCGCTTTAAACCGTTTTCCTTTAGTGTCTTAAATAAACTGACAAAATCCGTAAATTCAACGTAGGTTTTGAAAAACTTTACTTTACTGTTTTTTGTTTTTTTTTTATTTCTTTTCTTAACTGCGGATTCGTTTGATTTCTTTTTGCCAAAAAAATTTTTTTAAACTGAACTAAAAAGAGATGGAAAATATTTGATTTTTAATATAAAATCTCTTGCTCAATAATTTCTTTTCTTTTTTCTTTATTTTTTATAAAAAAAATTTACAAAATTTACCCTCTTTTTTATTATTGATTTGAACACAAAAAGGTGTTAATTTTTCAAGCTGAAACGATCACGCAGTCAGTTCATCTCTCGCTTTTGTGGTTATTAGAAAACAAAATTGATTTATTTTTAGCCAATTCACAGGTAAACATTGAAATAATTTAACGACCTCAACCTTTTATTAAAAATTTAGATTTTTTTCTTTTTTTTCTGTATAAAATATTAATTCGCAATAATTTAATTTAAAAATTAAATTTAAAAAAAAAACCCAAATGGTTTTTTTTGGAAAGAAAAAAGAAAAATTATATTTTGATTTGAAATATTTCTAGAAAGTTAGGGTGTGTGTCTTGGCTAAATTGCCATTACCAATTACAATACACCTGTAGTTATTTCTAGAATTTAAGAGACCATTGTATGGCTAGCAAAAATTAAATAAAATATAAATGTTAAGCCTATTTCCACAGTCTAATGGCCAATAGCAATATGTTGCACAGTTGCATATCTGGAGCCTAACAATATGGCAACCACAGATAGATATGGTAACCATAATACTATGTTCAGACATGCACTTTTATTATTGAGTCAATACTCGGCTTATTGATTACAATATTTTAAGTGTTTAGACATAATAATATACGCAGTTCAGCTGCTTATTCAATATTCATTTGACAGCTGGTAAACAAAACAGCTGGTTGTTTCAACAACATTGTTTTTGTTTTGTTTTTTTTTTTTTTTTTTGTTTGCCGTTGTTGATCTTTGATTTGTCAAATATCAATAGAAAGTGTTCGGAAAATTGTAATATGCTCACTGAACGTACTTATGACAGTGCTGTATTTCAAGTTTTAATCAATATTATAACAATTTATGAATTTATTAAGCAATAATTAATTGACATTTTATATGAAATATTGAGATCAATAATGCCGTTTATTTACTCAATATAATTGCATATCTGAACATAGTATAAGATTCGTTCTACAATAAGTAACTCATGCGCTTTAGTTAAATAATAGAACTTGTTTCTCAAAATCCAGTATTTTTACGCATTAACTATCTGTCACATTGTCACGTATTTTCAGCGATTTCGGCTTATGGACATATTATGACTCATAGAAAAAGTGTTAGACTAGTCGTCTTTGAATCGAATTTATTGTCAATCAGTTCCATTGTCCATAATAATCTATTTTGCAAAAACGTGTTCCATTTTCTTCTTGAAAAACACACAAAAAAAAAGCCAGTACGTATTAAATTTTTTTAAAAATAAAAATTTTCACACTTTTTTGTTGTTCTTTTTGTTTTCAAAATCGAAAATTTTTCGAACAACTGACTCACAAGCACGAGCAATTCATTTAAAACATCTGCTTTATTTGAATTTTCAATTGGACTTTTAAAGGCACACCTATAAAGTGTTGATCCAAGAAATTAACACCCGATTTAAGAAGAGTCACTATTTTTTTTAATTTTTTTTAATTTTTTTTTTTAATATATTTTGCACAAAAAAAAAGTCAAGGAGTGCGATTGTTTTTTCAAAATATGTTATCGATAGAAATTTTGAAAAAAATAGAGAAAATAAGCTGCTAAATAATAAAGGTAGGTTAGGAAAGTGCTAAAAATATATTCGAAATACATATGTAAAGAGACTTTGTTTTATAAAAAAATAAAATTATAAAAGCTATTTTCAAAGATCATTATAGTATGTATGAGTAGTAATTTTAAAAAAAAATTTGAAGTTTAAAGAAAAATAAATAAATAAATTCAAATAAAATGTATAAATAATGAAGTCGCCGTAGTCTAGTAGACAGTATGTGACGTAAAAGCCCGGGTTCGTATTCCAGGTCAGGCATCAAAACGAAATATGAAAAATGAATCACCCTTATTCTGTTTGTCGTCGTCGACATTTTAAATTTGGTATTCTGTTTGTCGTTATTGACAGTTATAGATGACTGTCGACACACATTTGGTATTCTGTGAGTCAATACGCCGATATTGTGTTGTGTCGACTCGGATTTTATCGACATCATTTTTGGTAACGACGACGACGGTGACGACAACGACGACAACCAGAATAAGGGTGAATATTTCTTCGGCTATTTCCTCTCAGCAGGTTTCTGGCAAAAACTCTGAGTGTAAATAAATCTGCCATGAAACAGTTTCTCAAAAATCTGTCGTTCGCCACTCACGTATAAAATTAACGCACACAACATGAGTGGTGTAAGAAGCTAGGCCCCGTAATCCTGACTGAAGGGTTGTAATGGCCAATTATGTATGTATGTATGTACAAACCCAGGCATGACAGTATACTATTCCATCCACCACACTAACCCTATCAATTTGAGATCTGCTACAGAAGTCTAAATACCTGATTAGCTAAAGTCCAATTTGCATGAACCATTACTAGTGCAATGAAAAATGAAGCTACAACACATACTGTAGTCCAAGAAATCGTAAGTAAAGCTCGGTCAGCCAGCCAAAGGTCAACCACTTGAAGTATTTCTCTTATGATCAGACAATGACAGCGAACATGTACTGATAAGAAATCGTAGGAGGTGGGTTATTTATTTAGGAAAATTCCTTTATATTTTATGCAATAAAGCATTGTGTTTCGAAAATTTACTTTCATAACAACCCCCTGCCCGGATTCATTTGAAACGATTGCTAGAGGTGCAACAGAGCAATAACATTTCATTAATACAACTCTCAAACAAAAAGGCATTTCAAAAACTATTTAGAAAATAGTGTTTAAAAGGTTTTGCCTTATTTGCACCTTCCATTTCCATTAATAAAGAACACACTCCATTGAATACACTGCACTCTAGAGTCGATTTAAAACTTAATTTTTTCCTTCTTGGTTTTACTTGTTATTGCCGTTATTGTCGTGTATGGAGCAGAGATCAGCAACGAGTATTCAAAACGATGAGTAGATTCGAGTCATACTTATAATTTCAGCTACTTATACGCATTCATACTTATTTTAATATCATACTCATACTACTCATATTCAGAGTTAGAAATACTCATCGTACTCATACTTAACAATACGCACGATGTTGTTGATTTCGACTCTTCATGATTCAACATATACACGAAGCACAAAATAAGTATGATTCGAGTACGAACACCACAATACTCGCTAGAAGGTTGTGTGTATGCTTTGCTTGCTGTCTTTGTCTTTTCTCTTCTTTTGTAAATGCAACAATAACTACTACTGTAAATTTTGATGAATGATTCGAGTGACTCGAATCATTCGTAAGTATTATAAGTATTTTTCTAAATTTATGAATCTGAATGAGTAGGCGTATGAATCAAACAATGAATCGAATGTTGTGAGTTTGATGTCAACGTTGTACTCATACTCATTGCAACCTATACTTATAAATCAATGTTGTAGCGAGTACGAATGAATCAGAGTAGTTGAATTTCAATACTCTTGACTCACTCATAGTCAAAATTTCATAAGTACCTATGAGTAGCGAAAATACGATTCATTGCTGATCTCTGGTATGGAGATACTAATGTACTAGGGACATACGATCTATTATACAGCTCTCTTGACATGAATAGAGTTTCCCATAATGTCTACCCCAATCTTATTGCCCTGATGTAAGCTCTTCATATGGATAGTTTGTCTGTCTATTTGATTTTCTGAAAACTCGCATGTCCAAAAATCTGACGCACAGTGATTGCCCTCCACTAGCGCCTAACGGATTCAACAAGTCGAACAATTGTCTAGTACATAATTGTTATTTTTTATGCAAAGGATGTAAACAGAGAAATAACAAACAAAGCAATTGTTGTTGTTACAACAAGTTGTGAACAGTGGCACACCGAATTGTTCTGTTTTATCCAAATAGTGTAGCACTCACTTTGTGTTAACCTTATGAGTGTGCGGATGTCAGATAGTATTCCTATGCCTATGCTCCTGACCAAGTTGAATTCAACACATCTTTTAAAAGTCTTCAAAAACTTTCTGGGCTTTCTTAGGTATGGTAAAACGGTCACTAACGGTATTTAATCCATTCGTGTACCTTATTCTTACCGTCCAATATATGGCAACAATCCTGCCCTTTTTTAAGTTATTCATTCAATATTCAATTGAAGTTTGTGTTCATACAATAATTCTGAATAAAAATTTATTGAAAAATTTTTTGTTTTCTTTTTTTTCAGTTTAAATTCTCTTCTTATTTATTTAAACTATTATTGATTTATTGTAAATATTTCTTAAAAATCGGTTTTTTTATTGCATATCGTAGATATTTTTTTAAAAAATAATTATTAATTCACACCTTTTTTAAGACTTCCGTGGATTTTCTATGAAATTATTGTTGAAGCCATGCGAAAAGTTATTTAAAGTCTTATTTTGTTTAAATAAAATATTAAAATTTTTTTTTATTTAATTTAACAATACAATATAACACCGTTATGAGCACGCAATTTAATACTAAATTTGATTGTTAATTTTTGATTTTCATATAAAAACAGATGAAGATTCTTAAATGCATACTCATTGCTGTATGCAGTGCCTTTTCGAATTATTGGTTTTAATTCAATGAAACGTTAGTATGATTTGTCAAATAATGACCAAAAATTTGGTAATCGCTACTAGACGTGGACCGGAGTTATTATTTAAAAGGGGAGTTAGTAAGTTCAGATTTTAGTTCAGGCTTGAGTTGTCAGTTGTCATCTATTTTCCAATAATAAGCAAATTTGATAAATTGAAAAAATAACATGTCCTATTGAATCCCTTTGCAAACAATAATCACCAATAACCACCAATAATTGTCGTCGTCGACGTCGTCTTGCGTCGACAGTTTAAAATTGGTATTCTGTTTGTCGTTATTGACAGTTATAGATGACTGTCGACACACATTTGGTATTCTGTGAGTCAATACGCCGTCGATATTGTGTTGTTTCGACTCTGATTTTATCGACATCATTTTTGGTAACGACGACGACGGCGACGACGAGGACGACGACAACCAGAATAAGCGTGAATATAAATTATATGTACAGTTAAATTTAAAGATAATATAATAAAATTAACAAAAAAAATATAAGAAAAATTAATTAAATTAGTAAATAATTATAATAAACTTATTAAATAAAAGAGAGAGATCTAAGATATGATTTCTTTTGAGTCTTCTGATTTCATCAGTCTCATCTAGTAATGTAATTGCCAATACGTTTGTATGGTTACTGAGCCTAGCTAAATAATTGGAGCTACTATATCTTTTTATTTCCGATTTTATAAAAGGCATGTTAAGGTCATTATGTAAGGATTTATTGGTTATATAAAAAGGAGGCGTTTGTTATTGCTCGTAAAGCCTTAGATTGAAATCGTTGTAGGATTTCTATATTAGAGTTGCTGGCAGTTCCCCACAATTCACCATACCATAGGTCCATATATAGGTTTAACTATAGTTTTCAGAAGTAATACTTTATTATTTAAGGAAAGTTGGGATTTACGACCAAGTAGCCAGTACATTTTTTTAAATCTCATATCAAGCTGTTTTCTTTTAGCTGTTATATGTGCTCTCCATGTAAGCCTTCGGTCCAGGTGGAGACCCAGATATTTATTTCAAATGGTACTGAACTATAACTGAAAGAGTACTTTTTGCATCAAATGGTACTTTTGTAAAAGAATACATACATGCATACATATTGGTTATTATAACCCTTCAAGCAGGATTACAGTAATCCTTCGATTTACGGCGTCTCGATTAACGTTGTTTCGATTTACGTCGTCAAATTATAACCTTAAATATAACCTAACTTCTCTCACCACTTATTTTGTGTGTGTTAATTTTATACATGAGTAGTGGGACCTTTTGAGAAACTTTTTCATTGCAATTTTATTTATTCTTAGTGATTTTGCCAGAAGAAAGTCGCCGGCGAAATATTTTTTTCATATTTCGTTTTGATGGAGATGTCTGACATGGGGTATGAACCGTGGGCGCACGTCTATTAAGCCAGCACACTACCTACTAGATTATTTATTTATTTATATTCAATACACATACGGCATGGAATAGAAAAACTAACGAGTTATTCGTGTATCTCACATGCAAGACAAAAACAGCTGATTCGGAACATAAAAAAACGTAAAAGCCCCGTTTAGTCAAACATCGATGAAGCGTAATGTTTGTCGTTTTTAGCATATGAAAAGCGATGCAAATGCTTACCGAAAATAACATTACAGTTCGGCAAGCATTTTCATTGCTTTTCGTGTTCTTAAAACGCTTGTACGTTCCGTGCACGTTTGGCTAACCGGGACTAAAGCCTAATTCTACTTTTAGCATTACGTAGAACATGTTGATAATGCACAATAGTTGAAAAGTGCATAAGACATAAAATATGTGATAATAAAAAAGTACTAAAAGCGTTGCGGGGGTACTGCGGTATTTTTGAAATGAAAAAGTACTGAAAAAAGTAACAAAGTACTGAATTTTTCAACACTGTTTTTCAGTGTTAACTACAATGTTCCATTTTGAGAGCCAGAGCTGGAGACAATCGAGTTGCTCTTGCAGAATAGAGGAAGCTTGGGAAGGTAGATAATTAGATGACAAAAATGCTGTGTCATCTGCATATGTTGCAGTAGTAATATCATTATGTATTGGCATGTCATATGTAAATATCGTATACAACACTGGGCCGAGAACACTACCTTGCGGTATTCCGGCATTAATTTGGCAACTTTTAGAGATGTCATTGTTAACTTTAACATAGAAACACCTGTTTCTTAATTATTTAAAAAAAGAAAAATATATAAAATGGAGCCAAACTTTATCAAAAGCCTGCTGGATGTCTATAAACACAGCAGAACAATAATTTTTTTCCTCAAAGGACTTTGTTATCACTTGTATAACTCGGTGACATTGTTCCGGTGTGCCATGCTTACTTCTAAAGCCGAACTGCTGG
Organism: Sarcophaga caerulescens; assembly: GCA_927399465.1. Lineage (NCBI taxonomy): Eukaryota > Metazoa > Arthropoda > Insecta > Diptera > Sarcophagidae > Sarcophaga > Sarcophaga caerulescens. Next base: position 105,589,322 of record OV656872.1, on the reverse strand, counting down.
TCTGGAAGAATATTGTTTTCATTAAGAAAAGGTGTTAGACGTTTTAGAAATAGTTTTTCAAATAATTTCGACACGATAGACAAAAGGCTAATGGGTCTGTAGGAAGTTAACAAATTTTCGGATTTAACTGGTTTTAACACCATAATAATTTCGGCACACTTCCACTGACACGGAAAATGTTGAAGTCGAAAAATAGAATTGAATATAAGTGTTAAAAACGTAATTGCTTTAGGTGGAAAATGTTTGAGTGTAAAAGCATCTATGTTGTCATAACCAGTGGATTTATTGTTATTTAGGAGATTTATTTCCTTTGTTATTTCAAGAGGAGAGATATGTTTGATTGGAGCATGCATTTGGCAAGCAATATCTAGAAAATTTAGAATATCGCCATCATTAGATCAGTTATCCTAATATACTATATATTATAAATCTTTCTGTAAGTCTGTTTATTTGTTTGTTTGTTGGTTTGTTTGTTAGCCAATCACGCCTGAACGCCTGGACCGATTTTCTTGAAATTTGGGATATAGATCGAGCTTTTGCCGGTGCAGGTTATAGGCTATAAATTTTGACCCCAAAGGTAGTAGTTTTATGCATAAATGCTGTATTTTATCTATTTTAAAGGTATTTTTTTACGATTTAGCTTGGTTAAGTTTCCCAAATAGCTATTGGAGGTGTTCAGTTTATAAAGTTTAACCAAAAGGTGTCCAAAAAGGGGGAAAGGGGCCAAAAACGGGCAAATTGAGTGCATAGCCAATCACGCCTGAACGCCTGGACCGATTTTCTTGAAATTTGGAATATTAATCGAGCTTTTGTCGGTGCAGGTTATAGGCAATAAATCTTTTCAAAATTTTGACCCAAAGGGGAAAAAAATGGGACAAAGGGAGAAAAAATGGGCAAAAATTAGTACTTTATGCATAAATGCTGTATTTTATCTGTTTAAAGGTATTTTTTACCATTTAGCTTGGTTAAGTTTCCCAAATAGCTATTGGAAGTGTTCCGTTTCTAAAGTTCAACCAAAAGGGGTCCAAAAAGGGGGAAAGGGGCCAAAAACGGGCAAATTGAGTGCATAGCCAATCACGCCTGAACGCCTGGACCGATTTTCTTGAAATTTGGGATATTGATCGAGCTTTTGTCGGTGCAGGTTATAGGCAATAAATCTTTTCAAAATTTTGACCCAAAGGGGAAAAAAATGGGACAAAGGGAGAAAAAATGGGCAAAAATTAGTACTTTATGCATAAATGCTGTATTTTATCTGTTTAAAGGTATTTTTTACCATTTAGCTTGGTTAAGTTTCCCAAATAGCTATTGGAGGTGTTCGGTTATAAAGTTGGACCAAAAGGGGTCCAAAAGAGGGAAAGGGGAGAAAAACGGGCAAATTGAGTGCATTTATATTTAAGACTTAGAGTATTCCAAAAACTGGGTTGTTTGTTAAACCGGTTTCCGAATAATTTGAAAAATTGCATTTTTTTAAGAAACCGGTTTCAAAACCGGTTTCGAAACCGATAAACCGGTTTATTATTTATTGTTATTTTTAATGCAAAAATGACCCAATAATAATTTTTTTTAATTTTTTAAACTAATCCAAACTACATAACCCGCGCAAAGCCGGGTACAATCTGCTAATTGACAATAAATTATTAAAACATTCTTGTGTTATTTTCAAAAGAGAGACTCTCTCAATTGAATCCCAAATTCAAAATGCTTCATAAACAAATTCCCGCTTCAATTAATACAACACCAAAAACAAACCAAATAACGGCCAGTAATTTATCCAAACTTAACAGAATTACAGAAATTACTTACAATTGCTTAGAGAAACAATTGCTGATGATGCCATATGATCAAGGGGGTTTCAAATTAAAAAGTTTCCATAAACAAAAGCATCAATTGTACTCTCATGTCATGGAAAATTTACAGAAAAATTTGATTATTTTGTTTGTATTATTGGACTTCTTTTTTTTTATTAATAAAATGACCCACATAAACATAGAAAAAATAAATAAAATAATCAAAGTCGTGTTGGCAATGAAAATGAAACAATTTAAAAAAAAAAAACCAATGTTTGTAATAGAAAGCGTGGCTATCGAAAAAGAAGTGGCATTTGAAAACAAATTTATGGGAGAACAATTTGTTTGTTAGATTCTTGAGCGTCTTGGATATTTAATTTCTGCTCTCAATAACGTATCCAAAAATCCCTTGACCAGAGAACATTATAACAACATTGAATATCAAAGGAAGTTTTTTAAAAAGATTTGGCCTTAATAAGTCAAATTCCTTATCACTACACCTAATACAACAATCCATTGCATTTTAACTTAGGTCGTTGCTTTTAACAAATGAAAGTTGGCAACTCTATCATTATAAAATCTGCCATCCATCAAAATATGTAATTAGTTGATAAAGATATTTTCGAAAATATCCATACCTTGATGGCATCTGGATTTAATAGAAGTTTACTTTACCATTTCTTTTGTTACCCAAACTTGTAAATCGAAAATCATTCAGCCCTCTGTTGCCTGAAGGTCTTTGGAAACCCTTCCAGGTATTACCAGGGCAACTTGTGTAGATACCGCTTATCTTATTCGCCAGATACAGCGCACTCGGTTTCTACTTCCAAAATTGAAACAACAGTTTGATAGTAAGAAATTTGTCAAAAGGTTCCAAAAACTATTCGTGGTACAAACAAGGAATCTTTCATAATTTTTATTAACAATCAAGCTCCCATAAGGGCGTTAGGTTGGGTCTGATATAAGTTGCAAGTGGTTCGTGTTCGTAAGGTTTCCATAGAAGCCTTTTGGACCGGATAAAAGCTGTCTTTGTTGGGTTACGACTCATAACTGTATTCATGGTAACGAGAAGAGAAGATTAGGTTCACATTAGATTGGTAATATGATTGTTGGTTCTAATCCTCTAATCCAGTATCTCAATGGACTCAGAGGGCAGTAAACTGGTAGTAAACTGGCTTCTTGCTGGCAGTCAGTAAGTCCAACGCAAGACTGGTGACCGGGTACCTTACGAAAAATTGTGAATCAGGTTGTTGTCCGATTCTTTGTAAAGGGTCCGCCAAAAAAAAATTTTTTTTAAATGCTTTAAAAAAAAACTACTGAATATTTTCTCAAATTTCTTTTTTTATTTGAAAGTACAATCCTTCCGGTTAATAATGGAAAATAATTTCATTCAAATGGCCTGCAGTAGCCTACACGATCGGTTCAATTTTTAAGCACATTATCGATTGTGTGCAGCTGTATTTCACCAATGGCTTCACGAATATTGTCCTTTAAAGCGTCAATTGTCTCTGGCTTGTCGGCGTAACACTTATCTTTGACGGCACCCCACAAATAATAGTCCAACGGTGTTAAATCGCAGCTCCGCGGTGGCCAAACGACATCAGCTCTGCGGCTGATAATGCGATCTTCAAAAACAGGGCGCAAAACATCGAGTGTAGCTTCGGCTGTGTGGCACGTAGCGCTGTCCTGTTGAAACCAAATGTTGCCAATATCCTTCTCTTCAATTTTTGTGAACAAAAATTCGTTCAACATGGCCCGATAACGATCGCCACTGACTGTAACGGCCACTCCTTGCTCATTTTCGAAGAAAAATGGCCCAATTATGTCTCTGGACCAAAATCCGCACCAAACAGTGACTCGTTTTGGGTGCGTCGGCTTTTCAATGTATGCGTGCTGGTTTTCTGTGCCCCAATTGCGACAATTTTGTTTGTTTACATACCCGCCAAGATCAAAATGAGCTTCATCTGAAAAGATGATTTTTTTGCCAAAATCGGCATCGATCGCAGGCCCACTTAGCGTTGTTGTTCAAGCGTATACACAACCATATTCGTTGAGCGGAAGGATAAAACTAATTATCTGTCAAATCAGACATGAGCTAAGTGTTACCATTCACGAAATAAGCACTAGTTGAAAGAAAAAAACGTTAGATGGCGGACCCGATAGAAAAAGATTGAATACCCTTGAAGCCACTATTTAGGCTCTCCTCAGGACATTTATTTATAATGAAATTGAGCCCGCTCTGTATTGTTTTTCTGCACGTTTCTTTCATTCTTTTTAACCCATTTCTTTCACTTCATTTCTTTCTCCTTTCTAGGACAAACACAATGAGTCCCTTGTGATGTTGAGAAATCAAGAAAATAATTTCTTCAATTTAGAACCCGCCCTCGTATTTTCTGGTATGGTGTCCTCTAAATAAAATTACCTCTCAACAACTAAAATGTAAATTTTCCCCCCAAAATTTATAATCTCAGCCAGGAAGCACCTTGTTTTTGTTTAATAAACCCTGACATTTGCGTTAAGCAGACGATTTGTTTAAATTGTAAACAATAAATTTAAATATTTTATTTGAAAAACAATAAAAATAATGGAAAAAAAAATTTTATCTCCTCAAACCAATGAAAGCAAACAAAAAGAAAGAAAAAAGGAAATTCAACATTTTCTTTCTTTACGTACATTGCCTTATGTACTCTATCCGTGTCTGAAGCATTTCTCAGCATGATGACCATGATCGTGCAACAGCGATTCTGATCATTTTATTAGTACTGTGGCAGATAATTCTCCTTCTAGGCAGTTTTCAACCGGTTTCAACGAGTTGAAAGGCGATTGATGATTGCATGCATGCACATGCAAAAAAAAAAAAAAAGCAAAAAAAGCCCACGACAATCTTTGTTTCAGGCGATAAAAGACAAACGCAACAGTTATCGGTTGAATTTATTGAGAAATAAAAAGAGCAAAACAACAAGTGATTGAACAGTATGCATCTAGTGAATAATGACCTAAATGACATAATTCTTTTTTAGGAATCTCTAAAACAAAAAAAAAAAAAAATAAGGAAATTAATGGTTTTGTTATTTTAACATAAGCATTAGAGTAGGAACATAATATGGAGATCCTTAAATTTTTATGACCAAAAAAACACAATTACGTGGTTCAATGAAGACTCAAAAAAGGTTCCTAAATACCTTATGGTGTTTTCTTTTCTACCAAAAAATGTGCATTTTATTAACGCAAAATGCAATTTTGCGTTTGTTTCTTAAAAATGTTTCGCCCTCTAAAAGGGTGGTATGTTTTATTCTAAATAATTCGCACTTGCCAATGGTGGAGGGCATTGCATTTTATGCCCTGTATAAATCGAGAGTGCTGATAATGCCCTGTAAAGCAGATGACTTTTGTTTATTTATAGGGCTACCAGATGAAACTTTTAAAAAGTTGTTATCCAATTTGAAGTTAATTTTTTCATTGTTTTGTGGAGTAATCTTAAGGAAATATTACATTATTAAAGCTACATGGTCAGCAATATAAAATATTTGTTATAAAAAAAGCGTGCAAAAAATTAATTCGAAAAATTAGAGATCTGGCAACACCTTTGAACAAATTGGCATTTCCTCATTCATTTTCTTAATAAGTGGTAAACACAGGGCATACCCTTTTTTAATATTTGTGTTATGTTCTTCTCAAATAAAAAATTACATTACAACAGGGTTGGTCAAATATTTTTTTAATGCACCTTGTAAGAGGGTGACATTTTCTTTGTAGAAAAGAAAACACCATTAGTTTCGTTTCTAATATAACCGGATATTCACACAAAAAGTTCCCTATCGATCCATCTTCTTCCCTATCTACAACAGTTACTACATACATACATAACATACATAATTGGTCATTACAACCCTTTAGTCAGGATTACGACCTAGTTTCTCACACCACTTATGTTGTGTGCGTTAATTTTTATACATGAGTGGTGGGGGACCTACAGTTTAAGGTTGACTCCGAAAGACAGATTTTTGAGAAATTTTTTCATGGCAATTTTCTATTTGCTCTCAGAGTTTTTGCCAGAAATCTGCTGAGAGGAAGTCGCCGAAGAAATATTTTTTTCATATTTTCGTTTTGATGTCTGTCATGGAGTTTAAACCGAGTTTGAACACACTACCTACTAGACCACGGCGACAGTTACTACAGTAATCGTAATTTGGATAGCCCCTATCATATATCATTCTTCAGCAGCCTAAATCAAGCGAGCTGTTTCTCTTTCCTTCACCAGAACAGGCCGTCATGGCAGTCAATCGGCACCTCGAACAAAATTAAACAGATTTATGAGACACTTACACTTGAAACAATCCAGATCAATCTTCAGGAAAAGTGAACTCTGTTTTATGTGGATTTATCTCGAATCTTTCTTTCGAGACGTCAACCAATCCTGGGTCAATGAGGAGTCCTACTCCACCGCTAGGCTCACTTGGCCCTCGATGGATAGAAAGCGCACCAACCAGTTACTCGGAGTTGGTCGTGATATCATCTCAATCACTGTAGCCGTGCATACAGGTCCCTGTGTTATGGGAAGACACGCGGAGAGAATGCAGCTCGCATCTAACGACTTCAGATTCGCTGATGAAGAGGAGACTGTTTCTTTTTCAATGCCCATCTCTTGCGAGGTGCAGATATAGGTTATTTGGCTCTCCAATCCTTGTCAGCTTGACGGAGCTATCGTCCGTTGATGTGAAGGATATAGCTTCGTTTTTTTTTTATTTATTTATTTAAAGGGTGATTTTTTAGCTATTATCTTTTTGGCAACACTGGTTTAAACAGCTCACGCACGTTTCGTGTTTTGTTTCACTATCAAACATCTTCAGTTTGGTCTATAATTTAACCATGAATCGTCTTACAAACGAACAACGCTTGCAAATCATCATCCAACGGTGAGATGATATCCAACTTTTTTTTGCCCAAAATGCAAGAGCTTGACTTGCATGACAAGTGGTTTTAACAAGGCAGTGCCACATGCCACACAGCACGCGTAACAATGGACTTATTGAAAGGCGAGTTCGGTGAACATTTTATTTCACGTTCGGGACCGGTCAATTGGCCGCCTAGATCGTGCGATTTAACGCCTTTAGACTATTTTTTGTGGGGCTATGTTAAAGCTCATGTCTATACAGACAAGCCCGCTTCAACTGACGCATTGAAAGACAACATTGAAGCATTTATTCGTGAGATACCGGCCGAAATGTTGGAAAGAGTATGCCAAAATTGGACTAAGCGGATGGACCATTTGAGGCGCAGTCGCGGTCAACATTTGCATGAAATAATCTTCAAACATTAAATTATATGGACCGTACTATCGATTCAAATAAAGATTTCATGCATTTTTCTGAATTTTGTGCTCTTAAAAAATCACCCCTTATTATAATTTACATAGCACAACAAGATATAGATCTTATAAGTGACAGTGCTATGTTTGAAATCATAAGTTTATCAAATTTTCGAGCTGGTTTTCCAGTCGTGCTTTAAATGTACAGCCCTTGCGCTGACCAATTTCTTCTTCCCTGATTTGGAGAAACTTGGTCAGTACAGAGACTGCGTTCACCTGTGGCGTCACAACGGGTCCATATGCGTGCTCAAGTGAACTTCTGGCATCAAGGCTACCAGTCCAACCTAACCTAATCTATCTCGAATCTAAAAATCGTGTCAATATAACGACTTATGGATTCTACATGACTAGAGGTCTTTAGAAATTTTTTTTTTGCTTATTCAAAGATAAGATATTTTAAAATGAAAATATTTGGCTTTTAAGCACTTTTTCCCTTTAGCGTTTCCAAATTGCACGATAAACGTATGAAAATAAATCTTGTGTGAACACTTCCGAAAAATATGGATTACGCTTTTGTTAGAAATTATTGGCAATTGTCAATCAAATATTAACAGTTTTTTTATCCGCTTTATTATAACGGAAAATCAAAAGTTCTACTCGCTTAGCTTAGCTGTAAATGTTGGATGATGGATGGGGTTATGGCACCAAAGCCATGCAACTAGAACAATTAAAACTGTTGATTGTTGTTGATTGGTTAGCTATGGATTCTGCTTTTGAAAGTGACAGTGACAATCGCTCTATTAAGGCTGATTTTTTTTAAATTTTATTTTTCTTTTCTTTTATTTTTCTTATGTAGACATTTTCAAGTGGAATATTCCTTCAAAAAAAAAATTATTCTTTTTATTTGTACACATAATTTTCTCTTGCATTTAAAAACAAATACGATGGGCATAGTATTATTAATAACAAGAACAACAGCAACAAATATATGAATGGTTTAATGGATGAATGATATACGAGTAATGAAGGCTACAATTTGTCTGATTGCCAGTGTAATTATGGAAAATATTTCAATTTAAATTTGAAATATTGGGTTCAGGGTTTATTTTTTTTTTTTTTTGTTGGCGATAGTTTAATAAATGCAAATTTGTATTGGAAATTGGATAGTCATTGCAGAATTTTTGAGAATTATTTATTATTTCTGAAAAACGGATTTGCATGGATAAAAATGATTGAAAAATATTTTCTTGTCAATAATTTTCTTATATTACCTAAGCACAATTTTCCTTACCAACTATTATCCAGAGTTCTAGTTTATGAAATTTCTAAGCTTGAAGGAGGTTTTAGCTACAATTTCCGCTTTGCCTATGAAGGCCACAAACAAGCTTAAGCCGTAAGTGAATTATTAAATCCCAAAAAAAGCGGCATTCGAACATTGATTGCTGTTGGATGGTCTTATTCAGCAAGAGAGGAAACTCTTGACATACATATTTACTTTTGTATTGAACTGATTATATCGGGTCCGCCATCTAACGTTTTTTTTTTTTTCAACTAGTGCTTATTTCGTGAATGGTAACACTTAGCTCATGTCTGATTTGACAGATAATTAGTTTTATCCTTCGCGCTGAACGAATATGGTTGTGTATACGCTTGAACAACGCTTCGCTAAGTGGGCCTGCGATCGAGGAGGATATTGGCAACATTTGGTTTCAACAGGACGGCGCTACGTGCCACACAGCCGAAGCTACACTCGATGTTTTGCGCCCTGTTTTTGAAGATCGCATTATCATCCGCAGAGCTGATGTCGTTTGGCCGCCTCGGAGCTGCGATTTGACACCGTTGGACTATTATTTGTGGGGTGCCGTCAAAGATAAGTGTTACGCCGACAAGCCAGAGACAATTGACGCTTTAAAGGACAATATTCGTGAAGCCACTGGTGAAATACAGCTGCACACAATCGATAATGTGCTTAAAAATTGGACCGATCGTGTAGGCTACTGCATAGCCAGCCGAGGCAGCCATTTGAATGAAATTATTTTCCATTATTAACCGGAAGGATTGTACTTTCAAATAAAAAAAGAAATTTGAGAAAATATTCAGTAGTTTTTTTTAAAGCATTTTCAAAAAAAAAAAAGTTATTTGGCGGACCCTTTACATCAGTGGCCTGCTCTTTTACGTTTAAAATCTTTTAAGATCCAAAGATCGGCGAACTCATCGATTAAGTATTTTACACTAAAAAATTTCTTTTTACTCGACTATACAGAGTTTCATCCTATTCCACCTTCATTGTATTTGAATTTTGTTTACATGGTAGTGAGCATTAAGTGATCAACATATGTAAATAGCCGCTGACAAAGCTGCACATTTAACATTAACTAAACAAGGAAGTCGCCGTAGGTAGTGTGTTGGCTTATTAGATGTGAGGCCTCCGTTCAAACCCTAGATCAGGCATCTCCAGCTAAACGAAATATGAACAAATATTTTTCTTCGGCGATTTCCTCTCAGCAGATTTTTGGCAAAAACTCTATGAGTAATTAAAATTGCCATGAAAATTTTCTCAAAAATCTATCATTCGGAGTCGACTTTAAACTGTAGGTCCCGCCACTCACGTACAAAAATAATTAACGCACACAACATAAGTAGGTGTGAGAAGCTATGTCGTAATCTTGGCTAAAGGGTTGTAATTTTTTTTTTTTTATGAAACCAGCACTCAGGGGATGGCCCCTACTCATGCAGTGCATTGTGCAGGTTTTTAGGAAAGGTGTAAAGGGGGAAGATGCGAACGGCAAGGAAACGAGTTGCTGCTAGGTGACTATAAAATGGCCAGTGCTATACCTTCACCATTAGACAGTCTACAGGCAATCGTCCCCAAGAAGCCCGCAGTTTCTCACACCACTTATGTTGTGTGTGTTAATTTTAAACATAAGTGGCGGGACCTACAGTTTAAAGTCGACTCCGAACGACAGATTTTTTGAGAAACTGAGAAGAAATCGCCGAAAAAATACTTTTTGTATTTTTTTTTTTTTAATTTTTTGATGTCTGGCCTGGGACTCGAACCCTGGCTTTTACGTCTAATAAGCCAGCACACTACCTACTAGACCACGGCGACCCCTATTGCATGCAGTAACTCCTGGATAATATTTCTTTATTCTCTCACAAAATCTCTAAAATTCTAGCAAAACTAGAAGATCTGCAATGATTAGCAAGTATTATTGGACGTGAGATAAATGTTAATAAAAAATTAAAAAAATACATGAAAGTATACAAAGTCAGCACAGAGAATATCCTGCTACAAGACCAACTATTGGAATACGTAAGTAAATTCTGCTTTCTAGGCTCTATAATAGCAAGGAATGGCAACAAATTGAGCATGCTTAACGCAACATATGCAGGATACAGCGTTGCCAGATTTAAAAAAAAACTTTATTTCTGGGAAAAAAAAAAACCTTTTTTTTACAAAAAAAAACTTGTTTTCTACAAAAAAAAAACTTGTTTTCTACAAAAAAAAACTTGTTTTCTACAAAAGTAACAACATTTTTAAAGGAAATTCCGGAGCCCGGTGCCCTCTGTTGGTGTTTTTTTGCGTGTTTTGTCCGGGACTAATAAAATACACAATATTTTATTTAAAAATGTAAATATTTCCTGTTTTAATACTGAAGTTATTGAATAAAATTTTAAATTTAATTTTGTCGAAAAAACTTGTTTTGTTGGAAAACAAATTTAATGAAAACTTTTTCGCATCTCCAAAAACTTAAAAAAAAGGGAAAACTTGGCAAATGGCAACGCTGGCAGGATATTCTACATCAATACCATAAGCAACAACTATCTATACTATAGGACTTAACCAACCAACTCATACTGAAATAAATTTCACATTTTTAGAATGTCCCTATTATTTCTCTCATCACTAAATGTAGTCGTCATAGGCATAATTAAGGAAATATACAATGTTTTTAATCCAAAATTATTTTTGATTTTATTTTGTAACATTTAAATTGTTTAAATATGTGAATTCATTTAATTTAATTACGATATACGATATAAAAACTATCAAAAAAAAATTTTAATTTTGACGTCATAAATTGTCGCCACCATAAAAGCAGGCAAAAAAAAAGCGAATAATTAAGGGTGACGTTATTAGAGGTGGAGGTACTTTGGATGTACTTACATTTTGCTAAAAACAAATAAATAACACACAAATTAATAATAATTTTTGGCATCACATCAACAGCAAGAATTGTTTATTAATGAAGAGCACAGCAAAACAAACGAAACAAACAACAAAAACAAAAAAGTGTTGCTTTCTGAGTCAAAATTTTTACTGAGACATGTTTATGCAAAATGCACTTTTCCAAACACACACACATAGGCACACACGCATACACTATTACTTTAACAAACTTTAGAATTTTTTTTCCATTAATTTTTAATACTTTTTTTGTAGCCGTTATTGCGTACCCCTAACTCCTGCGCTACTGTTTAGTTAGAAAGTTAACGAACAACTGATGCAACAATAAAAACAAACAGCATCGAACAGCATAGAAAAAAATTCTTAAAAAAAAAAAATGAAAGAGAAAAACAAGAAAACATCTGCATCAGCAGAAGTTATTCTCTGGCCATGAATTGTTTTACCAAAGACTTGTTGTGGTGTCTACTCTTTCCTATTTAATTACACTCTATGCTCTTGGAAGTGTACTTGCATACCTACATACATACATCAACACATGCATGCTATAATACGCAAAATAAAGATTTTCATAAACAAACACGCATACACGCATACATATATACATTGATGGGGTTGTATGGCCGTATGTCCCTGACTGTGAAATTAAATGAAAATATTTGTAAACATTTCTAAGTGAGTAGTCTCTAGTAATATTATGCTCAATTAATTTTCTTCTATTTTCTTTATTTCTCTCTCTCTCGCTCTTTATTTTCTTTTGCTCTTGTAACTTTTACTCTTTACAAACATTTCTGTGTAAAATATCTCTTGTAATATTATGCTTCTTCTCTTTAATATCTTTTACTTACTCTTGTGATTTTTAATCTTTATACAAAAACAAAATTGCATTACAATTGATAACTAGGCAACGGGACATGTTTGGAATATTTGGGTGAATGGCATATAAATTGTGTTTCTCTTCCTTTTCTTTTACTCTGAGGATTTATGCTCTTTTTAATTGTGCATTAAAATTGAAAATTGCATGCAATGCATGTAAACAATGAGGCATACTTAGCACTTTTTTTATTTAAATTTGGCCGAATTAAATGCCGAATTTTATTTTGTATTTCTATTAAAAAAAAAATGTTCTTAAAGCTAAGAAGTATTATGATTCAGTTGAATTTCTTAATAACACTATGCGACAAAATAAAGAAAATTAAATACACCCGGCTAATGACTTAGTGTAGATTGTGAGTTTTGTTGAGTAGATCTCAAAACTATTTTTTTTTTTATATTTCTCGAACCCTTCAAACTTTTTTTATTTGATAAAAACTGTTTTTTTAGACTTTCCGCGTAAATTTCTGTATTACTCAAACATTTCTGACCCGATTTCTAAAATTTAAATCTTGTTAGAAAGGGGAGAGATGGACCTTTAAAATGGTATACATATATCTATTATTTGACTTAATATGCTATGAGTTTTGACGAGGTAAACTTGGAAAATGCGAATTTTTTTCATATTTTTTCAAGTTTGTCCGTTCATAGCAGCAAACTTTACTTAAAAAATATGAAATAAGTGATTACATTCTAAAAGTTCATTATCTTGTGAAGAGATTGGCATTTCGTTTGATCAAATCGGACAACAATTACCGGAGTTATTATATAAATAGTATAACAGTCGTGTTATATTTTTTATATATGTCATCTCATCAAATGAACTTTTAGTTCAAAAATTTCAGAATTTTTGGTGGATCTTGATTGTTTATCACAAAATGTGTCAATTTCACGTTTGAGCGACCACCAGAAGTTGGCCAATGTTTGCGCAAAGAGAAATAATAATATTTGCCAAAAACACAAATATTAGCCGACTTCTGGAAGTCGTGCAAACGTGAAATTGACACATTTTGTAATAAACAATCAAGATCCATCAAAAATTCTGAAAATTTTTGCATTAAAAGTTCATTTGATGAGACGACATATATAAAAAATATCACTCGACTGTTAGACTCTTTAAATAATAACTACGGTACTTTTTGTCCGATTTGATTAAATGATGACTCAATCTATTCACAAGAGAACAGACTTTAAGAATATTATCACTTATCCTATATTTTTTTTATTAAAGTTTGCTACTATGAATGGACAAACTTGAAAAAATATGAAAAAAATTCGAATTTTCCAAGTTTACCTCATCAAATCTCATAGCATATTAAGTCAAATAATAGATATATGTATATCGTTTTAAAGGTCCATCTCTTCCCTTTCCAACAAGATTTAAATTTTGAAAATCGGGTCAGAAATGTTTGAGTAATTCAGAAACTTGTGCGTAAAGCCAGAAAAAACAGTTTTTGTCAAAAAAAAACAAGTTTGGAGGGTTCGAGAAATATAAAAAAAGGTATTTTTGAGTTCTCCTCAACTAACTGAACAACATGGACTATGTAATTACTCGGGTATATTTTCACTGTCGCACCGTGTAATTTAAAATAAATTTTTTGACCGATTAATCGCCAAAAATAAGACAAAAATAAGTCATCGCGTACTTCCAAGCTTTTATGGCTCTCAGTCTCGCCAAAAAGACATACAGAAGATGTGATATACGATCTTTGTTTCACCAGAAACCCATGCAGAGGATGTGATATACGCTCTTTTTTCTCTTTCAGCGATGAGGAAAAATTTCCAAAGACCATCCACTGACTGCATCAGATAATTGAAAAAAATCTTTGAAGTGGCGGATACCAGATAGTGATCTCCACTTAAATGAGAAGAGAACCGTTTAAATAACGTGCCCGGTTCTTATGAAAAAAATAAGGGAGACATCCTTTTCTGCAACAAAAATCTTGCACAAAAGTCACCACAGTAAGGATTATTTTACCAGGGAATGGCCCCTACTCAGGCAGTACATTGTATTGAGCTAATTAAGAAAAGATGTGACAAGTTTCTAATCTAACCCCGTTGACAAAGCTCGCGCAATAGATGAAATCCAAAATAAAGCTCTAAAGATTATCCTGGTGAAAAGATCCTATTGAATTGCCAATCGTTTCCTCAAATTGTCTAAAGGATAAGAAATCGAGTAAAACGATAGCATAGACTTTAGGAGATTATCCGCGTAGAATAGGAAATGCAATAGTATCTTATTGCTTCAAAAGTCCTCCTAGTCAATTTTCATGTAAGGTAACCAGTGGTGTTGTCGAGCCGGAACGCTCCGGAACGTCGTTCCGGTACTTCCTTTTTGGACAGGAACGCGTTCCGGAACTAAAGATGATTTCTGATAACGAGAATTGGCTGACGTTTTGAAAAAAAAAAATGGTTTCGTAATGATTTTCGTTTCCTTTTCTTTTTATGCTATATACAGGGCCGATCCTCCCTCCCCCCCCCCGTCGTCAAATTTGGGACATGAGACCTAAAAAAAAAACGCCGCCGCCAGGATTATCATGGAAAATCACCCTCGTCGTTAAATTTGGGACATGAGACCGCACAGAGCGGCCACCTACCCAGGATCGGTCCTGTCTATATAATCATATATACGCGTTCCGGGAAAAAAAAAATTAGCACAACACCACTGAAGGCAACCAAAATTGTAAAACGTGGCCTTTTTAGGCTTTCTATGTTATTACAAATAATGACTTTCAGTAAAAGGTTGGATTATTTAAGCGTTTTTATTACTAACACAACCTTGACATCACTGTTCAAATTGATTCAATGAAAAACTGCCTTTAAAAAATTATTTCTATTGCATTATACACCGTAAATGGTGGATGATTTTTCAATTTATTCCTCTATAAAAGTTTGTAATTATAGTTCTCGAAATTAAGGGCACACGGGTCTTATCCAGAAAATTAAGGGCAATCAAGGGTTCATAAAAAATTTTCATTATAAAAAGTAGGCATTTTCTTTTGTCATATAATGAGTGCGCAGACAAAGGGATGATAGACAAAGATTTTCACCTTTTACCTGCGTGAAATAAATCCATCTTCAAATATTTCTTTGTCTTGTTTGGGTATTTTCCGCAGTGACTAGCAAAGAGCGATGGATGAATGTCTACCCCTAATGATGATTGTTTGGAATTAAAAAAAGTATCAAATAAACAATAGACTGCATTAGTTAAACTGATTACTGAATAGGGAACACATTTAATTATATCGTACATACATTTATTTATTATGACGGAAGAAATAGTTGAGCCAATTTTCCAATTTTTAGAATCAGAATTTATTTAACAATTTATATAAAATGTTTCAAAAATTCTTAAGAAATAATTGCTTTTATAGCCATTAAATTATGATCGAAAGAAATAAAGAAAAATAAATCGTTAACCATTTGTGAGCCAATATATTTTCTAATAATTCCTTAAATTCCCTTTGTCAGTGCTCAACGTCTAGTAGCTAATACTTCTAAGGAAATTGGAAAGCTGCCAGATGGCGTAGTGTAGTGGTTAAGGAGCCAACCAATTGCCGGGCCCTTAACTACCCAGAATTAATAACATCAACGACATACGTCATAGGAAAGCCAGGAGTCATTGAAACAAGTCACTCACCACTGCACGCAAGACAATAACAACCCACACATACGCAATAACAGACGGCAACCCTGTTATCCTAGAACTTGATATATAAAACGGAATTAAAGAAAATAAATTAAAATAAATTAAGGTATTAGTAGTGAAATTCGCGTTAGAAATAAGATTCAAAGTATCTAAATCTGCGTTTTTTCAGAGGCAAAACGTCCCACAGGAGTCATATCTAACTCTTCATTAAGATAATTTTGAAGAATGCCAATATAGGCGAGGAAAAAATGTCTAAAGAGTATTGGAAACTATTTAAGGTCAGCTGTGATCACCAATTTTTATACAATAGAGTAACCCGTCCCATGCTACAAGGTGAAGGGAATGCTGCATACAACTGCTTAACTTCTAGGAGGGCACACACCTTGCCTAACTGAAAAGAAAACAGTCCAAATAATATTTTCATGTCATATTGAGGAGATTAAAACCCCCTTCTATAAACAAACAGCATATTAAGCTCGCCAAATAAGATGAATCCACAATCGAGCTCTCACATCATATCACACCAGATCGATCACCCAAGTTATTTTATTTATTTTTTATTTTATTTTATAGATATGCTATACATACAACAAGAAATTAATCTTTTAAATTACAGTACGAGTATGTGATTATTTAATGATTACAAAAAATGGAAATAGGTATTAAACAATGAAATAAAAGTAGAAAAACAAACAATATCAAAATAATAAGTATAGTAATAACAGGAACAAAAATATATGCATAAATACTCGTATATGTAATAATCTACCATTAAAATTTAGAAAATAAAATTTTTTAAATTGCAAAGCGTTGATATTGATTTGTAATGAGTTTGGTAACGAGTTCCACAGTCGTATTGTATTTGTGAAGAACTGCCACTCAGATATTAAAGTTCGATATCTTAATTGAATGATCTGTTTTCCTCTGTTTGATCTTGCAAATTGAATACGATTAAATAAATAAGATGGTTCTTGCGTGTAGCTAACCTTGTGCAGTAAAATTAATGATTTGATTTTAAGTAAGTCCATTAACTCAACACCATATAATGATTTTGAATACTGAGAAGTACCATCAGTGGTGTTGTGCTAATTTTTTTTACCGGAACGCGTATATATAATTATATAGACATGGCCGATCCTGGGTAGGCGACTGCTCTGTGCGGTCTCATGTCCCAAATTTAACGACGGGGGTGATTTTCGTGGGTGAATCCTGGCGGCGGCGTTTTTTTTTTAGGTCTCATGTCCCAAATTTGACGACGGGGGGGAAGGAGATTTCCCCAATTTTCGCCCGTCGCCAGGATCGGCCCTATATATAGCATAAAAAGGAAAGGAAACGAAAATCATTTCCAATTCTCGTTATCAGAAATCATCTTTAGTTCCGGAACGTCGTTCCGGTACTTCCTTTTTGGACAGGAACGTCCGAGCGTTCCGGCTCGACAACACCACTGAGTACCATCATATCTTTTTATGCCGTAGACATATCTAAGAAACGCGTTATACGCTACAGTCAATCTAGTTCTACTTGTCGAATCGCAATAAGCAAAAATTTCGCAGCCATATAACAACTTGGGCATTAAGTAGGTTTTCGTAAGAAGCATACGAATATTAAGAGGTGTAATGTGTTGTAGGGGATATAGTGTCCTAAGCATAGAAAAAATTGTTCCGGAGACAGAATTTATGTGGGTATTCCACTGCAGAGAATTGTTAAAAACTATACCGCGGTTTTTTGTTGAATCCACTATAGAAATGTTCTGATTTCCTAAAGTGATCGGGATATGATGAACGACTATATTCTGATTTCGTTGTGCTATGATCAGGCCCTTTGACTTTGTAGGGTTCAGGTATAAGCCATTTGACGATGCCCAGTAGTATATTCTGTCAAGGTCCTCATTAAGTTTCGCACAACAGTCATCAATTGAGTCCCTCTTACAATTCATATATATTTGTACATCATCTGCGTAAATGTGGATATCACTATGCAAAAGACAATTAGGTAAATCATATATGTATATACAAAGTAAACAGTAGTGGTCCAAGAATAGAGCTCTGCGGTACTCCCTTAGATACGGGTTATAAACCATAATTCATTGATCCCTTCTTAATGGGTTAATGACTTTATATTATAAAAATAAACATATTTGAGCAGCAGCACATTTTGAAAACGTGAAAAGTGTGCGAAAACTAAACGAAAAATTAAATAAAATCATGGCATTTTTTGCACACTCACTCATTAACATTGATCTTTACAGAAACAAAAAAAAAAAAAATTCACAAAATTTATTGCAAAAATAATTTTACAAATGCAACAACAACAACTACCAAAAAAAATGACCACATTGGCGTTAAACCAAATTAAAAACAATACCAAAAACAATAAGAAAAAAAAATACTTTTTATAACAAAATACTCATTAAAGTACCCGTACTCATGCTGAGACTGATGACGATGACGATGACTTTTTCATTTTTGCATCAGCAAAACGTATGTAGGTGCGTAGTTTGCACGCCGGAACATGTCAATGCGAAGGTCAGTTTATCTGTTTTTCTTTATTTCTTCTTCGTTCTTAGAGATTTATTGCAAATGTTTTTAATTAAAAAATTTTTTGTAAGAATTTCTTACAAAAACCGTATATTTTTTGCCTTAAATTCTTAGATATAAATTTTTTAACTCAAAATTAGTATCTCATAACTCGTGCTTTTGATGTGCAGCCCTTGCGCTGACCAACTTCTTCCCTGATTTTGGTAGAAATTGGTCAGTACAGGGACTGCGTTCACCTGTGGCGTCACAACGAGCCGCTATATGTGCTCAAGTGAGCTTTTTGATATCAGAACTATCACTCCGACCTAAACAAAAACTTCCCTGGAAAATAAGAAAGTTACGTAACGTGGGTGCTCCGATTACAAGCAATGGGAATGGACCAGTACTGTAATACCATTCACATCTTATTAAGGTTATGATCAGACGTCGGCACAAAGAGAACATGATAAAAATGTGAGTGTATTTGTGAGAAGCATGTGTATAACCCAGAGGAAAATTGTTAGTAATTATTATGGTTCAAACGTTCTTTTTGATGCCATTTATTACTCTTCGGAATGATAGACATATTTTACTTAAAAATTCAAAGAAAAAGCTGTGGATTCTTCCCATTGTAAAGGATGGCAATATTTGAACAGGCAGAAAATATCATTATGTAAAGATTTACATATATGTATAATAATGTATGCAAATTTTGTGGTGACCACATTTTAATTAAATTTTTCTTTGGGTGTATAATTGATATACAAAAAAATTTAAAAAAGAAGCGACGAGAACCTCTTTCACTGAAAGCTGACAAACAACTGAATGCATTTTTGCGCTCATTTTAACGAACATTGTTGATGTTCGGGTCCTATGTGTGTGAAAAGCCGAAGATATTCGGCCCCCGGGGGACATTGGTGCCGACGTCTGGTTATGATCCATAAAAACCCTTTTCACTGCTCGGTCTCAAAAGAATATTCGATCATTTGGCGTTTCTTTTTTTCATAGAATTTTAGAAGAGACCTGGTTTCCCGTTTCTGTAACCTCTGCTGGGTATATCGGTGTCTAAAAGTGTTTGTAGATATTTACAGGGGACAATATAATAAAGTCGCCGTAGTCTAGTAGGTAATGTGTTGGCTTATTAGACGTAAAGTCCGGGTTCGTATCCCAGGTCAGGCATCAAAGAGAAATATGAAAAAAAAAATATTTCCTCGGCGATTTCCTCTCAGCAGATTTCTGGCAAAAACTCTGAGAGTAAATACAAATCGCCATGAAAAGCTTCCAAAAAATCTGTCGTTCGGAGTCGACTTTAAACTGTAGGTCCTTCGCCACTCACGTATAAAATTAACGCACACAACATGAGTGGTGTGAGAAGCTAGGCCGTAATCCTGACTGAAGGCTTGTAATGGCCAATTATGTATGTATGTATGTAATATAATAAATCGCTCGCAAGAACTCAAGAGCCCAAGAAGCTGCTTAGGCCAGTACTTTCCAGGTTCACTCTAATAATAGTAAGAATTGC
Organism: Sarcophaga caerulescens; assembly: GCA_927399465.1. Lineage (NCBI taxonomy): Eukaryota > Metazoa > Arthropoda > Insecta > Diptera > Sarcophagidae > Sarcophaga > Sarcophaga caerulescens. Next base: position 105,569,481 of record OV656872.1, on the reverse strand, counting down.
TTGTAAGGAGGACTCATTATGAAACCAATTTAACGTAACATAACATGCTTGGTGGGTGTTACCCGTAAGACGCTAGTAAAAATGAGTGCAGTTTGCCTTCTTATGTCATCTAAGAACGGGTTTCATTACCGGTTCAACTATTGCCTTGTAAAGGGCTATCCATTTCGTGGTTTCAAAAGTATGGGACTGAAATTCGACATCTGTTAAACTAAGTTGTGAAACCAATTTTTTTCTTTTCAGTTGAAAGTCTGACATTGACGAAAATGGATCGCTTAACTATCACACAATGCATAAAAATTATCAAAACCTACTACAAAAATGGTGATTCTGCCACAACCACGTATCGTGCGTATCGGCAATTTTTCGAACAAAATTTTCTTCATCGATGAAGCACATTTCACACTCGGTGGGTATGTTAATAAACAAAATTGTCGTATTTGGGGTTCTGAGAATCCTCAAGTAATTGAAGAGAGGCCATTACATCCAGAAAAAGTCACTGTTTGGTGCGACAATTCGCAGCGTTATGGTCATATGATAACCGACTTTTTTTGCCTGCTATTGAAGAATACGACTTGGAGAATATGTGGTTTCAACAAGACGGTGCCACATGCCACACAACTCGAGCAAATATGGCTTTATTGCAAGAGACATTTCCTGGCCGCGTAATTTCTCGTCGTGGCGATATCAACTGGCCACCAAGATCATGCGGTTTGACACCATTAGACTTTTTTTTGTGGGGCTACGCAAAAGACCGTGTTTATGCAGATAAACCTTCAACTCTTGAGCACTTAAAAACCAACATTCGTCAAGTTATGGCTGAGATAACGCCCAATATGTGTCAAAAAGTGGTCGAAAATTACCTCCAAAGAATCAATGCTTGCAACACTTCGCGTGGAGGTCATTTAAATGATGTAGTGAGTGTTTCACACATAATGTCAACGTTCAAACTTTACAATAAAAAAGAAATATCATGAAAAAAATATTTTATATGTGTTTTATTTACATACGTTTACTTTTGAAACCACGAAATGGATAACCCGGTACAATAAAAAACAAAAAATACAGAATAAAAATAATTTTCAATTAATAGAAAAATAAAATCTCAACAAATATTAATTAATTAATGACAACAGACATGTTTTGAAACTGTTTGTCCCATAAAACTTAAAGAAAAAAAAACATAATAAAAATTTAAGGTAATATTATGATTATAAACAACTTGAAATATAATAAAAATCACATGCTATTAATGATAATCAAAAATTATTTTTTTTTTTATTTTTTTGCTTTAAATTTTCTTATAATCTTTGAATTTCATTTTAAATAAAAAAATTCAAATGACGTTAAAAGTCTAAAAGAAATATAAATCAGTTTTAAAACAAAAGAAAAGAAGAAAATAAAAGAAAAAAACCACAAAATTTATTATAAAATCGTTTAAAATCAATTAACAACTGATTAATAATAAGAGAATATTAAAGTAAAATAAATCAGCAAAAAAAAAAATAAAAAAAAATTTAAAAAACTTTCATTGGAAGGTTTAAGTCTAGGCTAAAAAGGAAGGCATATAAAAATTCTATTTTATTATAGGAAATCTTAGTTTTAAAGTGGACAAAACAGCTCTACCGAATTGATATTTATTAAATTGTCTCTGTCATCTGTTGACACGGCCTTATGTGATTTCTGCAGAAAACCCGACACATAGATGAAAGAAAATATCGTCATAAGCTTATTTTATCCATAATTTAATAACAATAATTAGTTTTTTTGTGTGTTAAAATACATGTTCCAAACATAAATTGTCTGCAACACTATGGGCCTGTTCGTAAATGCATTACTGTGCTGCATATTATACGCATTATGTTCATAAATGCAAACCTTGTCAGCACTGCAGCTGTCAAATGTTCGTAAATGCAACATTAAATCATATTATGCGCAAATAAACACAAAACGCTAATCATAAAAATGGCTAATGCATTGAATGAGTGGGAGAGAGAGAGTTTTAACAGAAAGTTTGTTTTTTTTCCTCCTTAAATGTCTTCTTTTTTGTCGCCGTGGCGTAGTAGGTAGTGTGTTGGCTTATTAGACTGAAGGCCCGAGTTCGAATCCCACGAAAATATTTCTTCGGCGACTTCCTCTCAGCAGATTTCTGGCAAAAACTCTGAGAGTAAATAAAAATTGCCATGAAAAGCTTCTCAATAAAATTTGTCGTTCGGAGTCGACTTTAAACTGTAGGTCCCGCCACTCATGTATAAAAATTAACACACACAACATGAGTAGTGTGAGAAGCTAGGACTGAAGGGTGCGGTCTTCTTGGGGACAATTGCTGTAGACTGTCTAATGGTGAAGGTATAGCACTCGCCATTTTATAGTCACCTAGCAGCAAATCGTTTCCTTGCCGTTCGTATCTTGAGATGTCCACAAACACTACTCCCTCTCTTCCACCTTCCTATAACCCATTTTCCTAAAAATCTGCACAATGCACTGCATGAGTAGGGGCCATCCCCCGAGTGCTGGTTTCACAAAATAAAAAAAAAAAAAATTTAACAACATTTTGTCATTTGTTTTATCGTCCAGTTCAAAAATCAAATTTATTAATCACCCTTATTCTGGTTGACGTCGTCGACGTCGTCTTGCGTCGACAGTTCAAAATTGGTATTCTGTTTGTCGTTATTGACAGTTATAGATGACTGTCGACACACATTTGGTATTCTGTGTGTCGACTCTGATTTTATCGACATCATTTTTGGTAACGACGACGACGGCGACGACGACGACGACAACCAGAATAAGGGTGAATAATTTTTCGATTTCTGCAGTGTTTGTTCGTTCGTAAAGGCAAACAAATAAATCAGCAAAAAGAAGCATCAGCAACATGTGATTAGCAGTGTGAGCGCAATGGAGTTTCCATAACGTGTGTGAAGATAAATTCGAATTTGAAAATCCAAGACGCAATCCAAAAATTTTAGCAACGCCACATTTGACGTTAACAAAGCAAAATTTGTCCTTAACAGAGCACTGTTAGCTGTTTAACAGCATACATCCGAATAAGACCACTTGTTTAGAAGCTAATTTTAGGACAAATACTAGGTCTATGAGTACCATATCATGCTCAAAGGAAGGTTCCAAGACCTATTAGTATAATCAGCAAAAAAAATCCCAAATAAAGTGATATGGTATTGTGAAAATTGGCTTTGAAAATATCAATTTTTTGACTGAAAGTTCTCTAGAAGATCAGTGGCCATTTTGGAATATACATATAAGTAATAGTACACCATACAGACTATATTCAAATGGTAGTCCAGAGGGTCCTCTTTCCAACCGTGGTAGTGGAATAATAATACTGCCTAAATCTCGCGCCAGTTCGTGCATCAACTAACAACCAATTCTTGAAATCCCTGATGGATCTGTTTGTATTATGGGATAAAAGACGTTGTCCGCCATATAAAAGGCTTAGAATGATTTGTATTAGGAGATTCTTACTAATGGTGTACACCATGCCTTTTTAAAGCATGGTATGTGGTAACACAATGGGCCTAATACCATTGTATGTATGTATTTATAATAATTGCAACCTCTCGTGTATTTTATGTTTTGTCTAACTACACTTAACCTAGCGTATCTTAACCTACTTAGTTTTGTGTTTAAATTGAGATCACTTGATTTAAAACTCGTTTATAATGAGCTACTTTCATTGCCTTTAAGTACAGCTTAAAAAGAAGCCATGATCATATCATATTTAAAAAAAAAAAAACTTGTTTTCAAATATGCATGTATTCTTAATATAATTATAATAATTTTTCCATTATAATTTCTACTACTCGTACTAATTAAATTAAATAATTTTAAAATATTTTATTACTTAATTATTAATTTGTGTGTTTGCATTGTCTCCATTTTTTTAAACCACTCTTGACTTTCTAAATGTTTGCAAACTACATAGAAAATAATACTCATTTAAGATTTAATATGAAAAAAAAATTATATTTTTTTTAAATAAACATGAATATAATTATATTATAATACATACGAGTATTTAACTAATAACAGAAACTTGCTAATTATTGATATTTCGCAGTTGTTAAACAAAATTAAAAAAAAAAATAAAATAAATATTGAGAAATCAGCCCATCAAATCGCAGATTTTTATTAAAAAAAAAAAAGAAAACAAAGTAGGGAATTACAATCGACATCCACTAGGGCATTTACATGAAATTTACATAAATAAAGTAAATAATTCTTTTGCAATTAAAAAAAAATTAATTTAAAATCCAATTTCGACTTTTTTGCCACTTCCATATGCTTTCCTTAAACTTATGTGACGTTTTATTAGTGAGACTTCACCAGAAGGGGAAGTACATGTTATGGATTTCCTGAAAACGGTACAGCTTGTGTGCATACCAGAGATCAGAAATGAATCGTATTTTCGCTACTCATAGGTACTTATGAAATTTTGAGTATGAGTGAGTCAAGAGTATTGAAATTCATCTACTCTGATTCATTCGTACTCGCTACAACATTGATTTATAAGTATAGGTTGCAATAAGTATGAGTACAACGTTGACATCAAACTCACAACATTCGAAATGTGTTTGATTCATACGCCTACTCATTCTGATTCATAAATTTAGAAAAATACTTATAATACTTACGAATGATTCGAGTCACTCGAATCATTCATCAAAATTTACAGTAGTAGTTATTGTTGCAAAGCACGAACACAACCTTCTAGCGAGTATTGTGGTGTTCGTACTCGAATCATACTTATTTTGTGCTTCGTGTATATGTTGAATCATGGAGAGTCGAAATCAAAAACATCGTGCGTATTGTTAAGTATGAGTACGATGAGTATTTCTAACTTTGAATATGAGTAGTATGAGTATGATATTAAAATAAGTATGAATGCGTATAAGTAGCTGAAATTATAAGTATGACTCGAATCTACTCATCGTTTTGAATACTCGTTGCTGATCTCTGGTGCATACCCGTAATAGTTAACTAGTTCTTTTGAGGAGCATAGTAGTTCTATCCCAAACCTTTTTCATATTCTAATTCGGTTTCTATTTTTATTATTTCGTTTATCTTCAGTTTCATCAGTCGTCAATGTTTTTCCCGCTAAGCAATTCATTGATATAATTTAGCAGGTCCTAGAATAATAGGGTTGCCTAGAAACAAAAAGCTCTGTAAAAATGTATGGAGTTGTTGGAATCCACGTAGTGTCGAGATAATAATCAACAATTTTTAACAGTTACCCCAATTGCTCCATGACAGCGTCAGACATGTTTAAATTTTATTATGTGTGAACATAAATTCCAATTTTAAAATCCAAGACGCAATCCATAAATTTTAGCAGTGCCACATTTGGTCATAACAGAAGAAAATTTGTTCTTAATAGAACAAAATTTGCCCTTAACAGAGCACTGTTAGCTGTTTAACAATATCCATCTGAACAAGCCCACTTGTTTAGAAGGTAATTTTAGGACAAATACTAGGTCTATGAGTATCATATAATATTCAAAGCACGATTCCAAGGTTTCTTTGTGAAAATTGGCTTTGAAACTATCTATCTATTTTATGATTGAAAATTCTCTAGAAGATCAGTGGCCATTTTGGAACATATAAGAAATAATACAACATACAAACTATATGCAAATGGTAGTCCAGAGGGTCCTCTTTCGAACCGTGATAGTAGGATAGCTGAATTTTGAGATTCGAGAACTACCCCCTATTAACCATCCTTTACATTTGAACACTATTGTTCATAAATAATAATGATCATATTGAGAATTATATTTTATTTAATAGTCTGCAATAATTAAATCGTTAACAGTGCTCTGTTAATAGCAAAGTTTACCCTGTTAGAGACAAGAAGTGGAGCTGCTAAAAGTGTGGGTTTGCGTCTTTGGTTTTTAAATTCGAATTTATCTTCACACACAGTAAATTTTAATGGTAAAATATTAAATTTTTTTTTCTTTTTTTTTATTTCTAGTTCAAGTTTTGCTAATTTAAAAGGAACACCCTTTGCATAAATAGGCATACAAACATTCAGACATTCATAGACATTACAAGGACAACAACAGTCTCACCCATGCAGTTACAAAATAAGGAAACGAATCGTTAAAAATTCTCACGCAACACTTGAAGAGATATCCTTTTTTTGACAGGAAATACAAAAAGCGGCAAGTGACAGTTATAAATGATAGTTTTTAAAATTATGACAGTGAAATATTACCAGCTAAAATGTATGACTTAATAATTCTATTAGAAATAATGAAGCGATTTAGTCCATATTATATAGGCCATTATCCCCATACACCCTCATTGAGATGACATCAGTCAAACGCGTAATATTTTAATTTATTGAAGAGATCTAAATTTGGTCTAAATTTTCCAAAGGTAAACTGATTAAGACTCATGTTCCAAAACCGTAATGAAGAAATCGAAAAGTTCTATCTTCATATGCGATTTACTTTAATATCTCTGACAAGTATTTCCATATTGAAAACAATGAAAATTCTTTCAATTAATTTGTTTATTTATACAGTGACAGCTCTAATAAACGGACACCTTCCGTCGGCGACTATTTTGTCCGCCAAGTGGAGATGTCCGCTTGTTGGAGAGTAATAAAAAAGAAAATATTTTAGTTTTATTTGATATTTATTGGCTTAGTTTGTTAAAACAATACATTGTACATGGTAGAAAAAAAATCCAGAATATTATTTTGTTTTAATTTTACTTCATTTTCTTTCATAATTTGCTCCCCATAATAGCATTCTAAATACTTTAAAGTGTTCATATGCTGGGTAGTCTTCCTCTGAAAACTTCATTAAAATCTAACTTCTTCTAATGCTTCTTTAAAAGAGGATATTTTGTTTGGATGTTCTTCTACGGTACTTATGTCATTTTCTGATGAACTTAAATTCACTTCTTCAACGAAAACTTCTATATCATCAGATTCTGTTAAAAGGTTTTCATCAATAGTTGTAAACTCAACACTTCTAAGTTTTGTCTTGCCAACCCTGAAAGAATAGACAAAGGTACATATGTCATCGTCTGCATCTAATTCTACAGAATTAAAATTTTGTATAAATCCTGCTTTAACAAAACAGTTTTTTATGGTTTCGGGTGTTACCTTTTCCCATGATTGTTTAATAAAATACAAAGCATCCAAAACGTTAATTGTCCCTTTTAAAGTTTTTGTAGAATCATTAAACTCAATGCCTGGCAGTAAATTTTGTATGATAGCAGTTCTATAGTGCACCTTAAAGTTTTGAATAACATCCTGATCTAATGGTTGGCAAACTGAAGTAGTATTGGGAGGCAAAAATACCAATTTTAATATTTTTTAAGATTATGTCTTTACAAAACAGCAAAATATTTCTTTTTTCTCTTAACATTTTTCTGTCAAACTGCATGAGCCATTCAGCCATAATATCACCAGTCATCCAAGTCTTCTTGTTATGCTTCCACAATGCTGGTAAATCTTTAATTTTCATATTTTTAAATGCTCTAGGTCGAGCCGCTTTTCCAATTACCAATAATTTTTCTTTTTCCCCTATCATATTTACACAAAATTATATTTAATTTAACTTTAATTTTTTTTAATGTCTGCTTATTACAACTTTTTTTTCAAAGAAAGTATTTTTTTCCTGTCCGCGTACAGTCATGGGAGCGTCCGTTATAGGGAATGTAATTCGTTTGCATTTATGCAAACGGTTCTAGAGATTTAAGTTTTGTCCGTTTAATAGAGATGTCCGCTTATAGGAGCTGTCCGCAAAGGGAGCTTTCACTGTATTTGCCTTCGGCAATAAAAAATAACTTTCCTCTAATAGCCTTAAATGTCTAAATGCCTGTCTATTGCTTCTTTGTATTGTTCTTAGGAACAAAGAAACTTTAACTCTGTTAAATCAATAAGTTCTTGAAGGCAAAGAAACAATAATTTAAACACACTAATGTCCTTAAAACACAATATAAAACAGCTAATTATTTACACGGTTTTTTAAGTTCCAGTTTACTTTTAAACATTCAAATTAAACACATATTTTGAATGGATTTTGGAATGCTTGAAGGATAATTTCTATCGAAAAAAAAAATATAACCATTCTCTTTAACCAAGCCTAAGTGCTTCGGTTTTTTATAAGGGGACAAGAAATACAATCTGATTTCCTTGATTACTTATACCCGCCCGAATATGTAATACAACTTCCTACATGGGTTTGATAAAACTTCCAACTTTGGAACGTAAAAGGGCTGTTTTAGGTGTTTGGTTTTGTTTTTAATCTGGTTAAAGATGATATCGATTCTGAGTTTTTGCTTTGTAACGTGAATTTCAATATTCCAGCAAGATTTTCACGGCACTATCGTCCTCTTTCTTTAGATTTTTATAGAACGAATTATGGATGTAATTTTCCTTTTTGGTAGATTATGTAATGATTTTAATTTATATTATGATTTTATTGATTTTAATTGTAGTGTTTGTAATATAAAACGTAGCTTACATATATGCTTTGCATTAAATTGTAAATTATTATATAAAAAAATGTATTTTCGTTCTTGTCTTATATAGTTCCGGTTTATTGTTAATTTATTCAGCTTGTGATTAAGTTCTGTAGATGATTTATGATCTCGTTGCCATTACTTTTCCCTTACCCGCTATAGTCCGGACTGTAGTGTGTACGTGTTCCTACGTAATGGGGACGAGCCCTCCGCGATCGGATGAGGGTGGGTTAGTGTGAGGCCGGGGACGTTCGGAAAAAAAAAATAAAAAAATGGGCCGGTATCAAGACGTCTATTTTTGGGCTTCGTGATCGCTTACACGAGTGGGCGAAGATGCTTAATAAGCACAGTAGAGAGTATCCAAGTTTATTGATTCATTAGAACACCTTGTGTATCTCTGTTTTAAAGTTACATTGCAACGGAATATGTTAAAAAAAAATTAACGTTTTTGTTCCCAAAAATAGCATTTTTTTGCTCTTGCCCATACATATATGAATAATTGGTCAGTGGATCGCACAATGCATTACAGGGAGGTTCTGTTCTTTATTTATTTATTTATTTATTTATTTATTTAAGTCAATGGACAAATTCCCTACTGACTAATAACAAAAATAGGTACGAATAAAAATAAATACAATTACAAACAGTTTCTTCAAGAATAACGTAATTATTACAATAAAAATAGGAATAGTTAAGAATTGAGAAAAACAATAATATTCCGTTTTATAACGCAAGAATTTAAAGAAAAATCAATAAAGTCTGACAAATAATTAAATTGACGGCAAATTCTAGTTAAAGGACCAGCAACAGCATAATTAGTTCTGCAGAATTGAATATAAATAAGATTATAACAGCGGAAATTACGACAAGGAATATTGAATTTAACCGATCTTAACAGAAATTCAGAGCAAATATTACCATTGATCAGGTTAAACAAAAAGGATATACATATTTAACATCGTTCGACGGCTCTTAAGGGTAGGCAGTTTTATTAATGCCAGTCTGCTAGTATATGGAGGCAAATCTAAATAATTCCATCCAAAGCCACGCAAACAGAAGAGAAGAAATTGTTTCTGCACAGATTCGATGTATTCACTGTAAACATCATAGTGAGGATCCCATACAATGGATCCATACTCCAAAATTGGTCTGACAAGTGATACATATAGCTGTTTCGTAATATAAGGATCAGAAAATTCTTTTGCCCAACGTTTTATGAAGCCAAGAGTGCTTCTTGCCTTATTTACAGTCAAAGTGATATGATCATTAAAGTTTAATTTTGTGTCTAATAGGATCCCAAGATCAATAAAAGAGTCAACATTCTCCAAATGATGACCTCCAAGCAAGTAATTAACCGTGATAAAATTATTTCTTGAGAACCGCATACATTTACATTTTTTAATATTCAGCTCCATCATGTTGTACTCGCACCACAAAAAGAAATTATTGAGATCATTTTGAAGATACATATGCTCGATGAAATTATTAAAGGAGAGAAAAACTTTTACATCGTCAGCATACATCAAGATATTGGCAAAATTAATTATGTTGGGAAGATCGTTTATAAACAGCGAAAAAAGAAGTGGACCAAGATGGCTGCCCTGAGGAACACCAGATAGCACATAAATATCTTAGATAAGCTAATGTTCACACATACGGTCTGCTTTCTACCAGTTAAATACGACTCTAGCCATCTTAAACTTCTATGATTTACACCCATTAAATCCAATTTATTTAACAGTAGTTTGTGATTCACTTTATCGAACGCTTTGCTAAAATCCGTAAAAATTACATCAGTTTGCTTCTGTTGAGAAAAGGCCGCATTTACCATGGATGTTAACTGAAGCATATTAGTCGTTTAACCGCATTCTCCGTATGTGAAATGTTCTTCCTGCAAAAGTTTTTTCCCTCACTTATCATCTTTTTTGCTCCCTCCCATAACTCATTTTCTTAGTTCCAAGACAATGATTTGCATTAGTAGCGGGTATACACTAAATGTTGGTCTTATTCAAAAGGAAAAAAAACATCAGACCTGCAACAGTAGGCTAATCTTGCAACAGTAGGCCAATTAATGCAATTGAAACAAAGCAAAAAGGAATAATAATGGTAATGATGTTTTCCTTAAAGAAACACATAATGAGTCCATTGAGTATGCAGAGAATTTCTTCGGGATATTTCAAATAGTAATTCAAAGGTAAGTCTTCTAAAGGGTGATTTTTTAGCTATTATCTTTTTGGCAACACTGGTTTAAACAGCTCACGCACGTTTCATGTTTTGTTTCACTGTCAAACATCTTCAGTTTGGTCTATAATTTAACCATGAATCGTCTTACAAACGAACACATACATACATAATTGGTCATTACAACCCTTCAGTCAGGATTACGACCTACTTCTTCTCACACCACTTATGTTGTGTGCGTTAATTTTATACATGAGTGGCGGGACCTACAGTTTAAAGTCGACTCCGAACGACAGTTTTTTTTGAGAAGCTTTTCATGGCAATTTTATTTACTCTCAGAGTTTTTGCCAGAAATCTGCTGAGAGGAAGTCGCCGAAGAAATATTTTCATATTTTCGTTTTGATGTCTGACCTGGGATTCGAACTACCTACTAGACTACGGCGACTTTACAAACGAACAACGCTTGCAAATAATTGAATTTGGCATCATTGGACCGTACTTCTTCAAAGATGCTGCGAATCGTAACGTAACTGTGGATGGTGAGCGCTACCGTGAGATGATATCCAACTTTTTTTTGCCCAAAATGCAAGAGCTTGACTTGCATGACATGTGGTTTCAACAAGACGGTGCCACATGCCACACAGCACGCGTAACAATGGACTTATTGAGAGGCGAGTTCGGTGAACATTTTATTTCACGTTCGGGACCGGTCAATTGGCCGCCTAGCACGTGCGTTTTAACGCCTTTAGGGCCATTATTACAACTTCCCGTTAAAGTTGGGGTTAGTTAAAGGTACCTTTAGCTAAAGTGAACGGCAAAGTTACCTTTAACTTATTTTCGTTATTACAACTTACAGATAAAATAAAATTAAAATATGGCAGTGCCGGAGCAAAGTCGATAAAGCTGCTCAATTAAACAAGTTTTTTTTTAACGCAGTGGCAACAGCGGACTTCGTTTTTTTGTTGTATATGCTCATTTTGTTTAAATTTGAAGCTACCATATCGAAAATAGTATATGATATGGCAAGTTCAAACATAAAGTGACCTTTAAATGTTAAAGGTAGGATGATCTTCCCTTTAGCTTAACGATCACTTCTATCTTATTGGGTACTCATAATAATGAAAAACAATTTATCTGCCCGTTAAAATCCTCCCTTTAGTTAACGGCAAGTTGTAATAATGGCCCTTAGACTATTTTTTGTGGGGCTATGTTAAAGCTCATGTCTATACAGACAAGCCCGCTTCAATTGACGCATTTGGAAGACAACATTGAAGCATTTATTCGTAAGATACCGGCCGAAATGTTGGAAAGAGTATGCCAAAATTGGATTAAGCGGATGGACCATTTGAGGCGCAGTCGCGGTCAACATTTGCATGAAATAATCTTCAAACATTAAATTATATGGACCGTACACTATCGATTCAAATAAAGATTTCATTCATTTTTCTGAATTTTTTGTGTTTTTTTTTTGAAAAATTTTCCTATAGCTGTTAAAAAATTACCCCTTATTAGTTCCAGAAGATAGGAAAATTGCATTGTACTAAATTGCCAAATGCTTAAAAAGAGGTTACAATCCCCGTCATATAACAGAGCATAGGCGTTTCAATTGTCTCAGTTAAGCTGGTTATTTTCCGCTTGTCTGTGTCATCTACTTATGTGAGGTTTTTGTAACACAGGCTATTTTACTTGCCTGCCTGTTTATATGGGAAACACAAACAAAATTGAGTGTTTTTGTTTGTGTTTTCCATGCAAACAGGCAGGCAAGTGAAATAGCCTGTGTTACAAAAACATCACATTAATTTAATATTTTTAATTTAATTATTGCATTAAACATTCTCATCATATTCATACTTTTTATTAATTCATTCATTACTCACTCACATACTCATACGCACCGGTTACCACACTTTAAATATGAATTTCTTTCTCTTTTTCTTCTTATTTTTTTACATTTTCAAAACTTGTTTGTTTTGTTTTTTATTTATTTGTTCTTAAAATTCCTTTTTAAAATATTTGTTGTTATTTAAGGAAAATTTTCAATTTTCTTTGTTTTAATTTTTTTTTTGTATTGTTTTCCTGTTAATTTTTCTTTTTTAAATTATGAATTTCTGTATGAATTATTTTCAGCATCATTTGCTTGTGCTTGTTCTTCGTTTTCTTTTGATGAATATATTTAACCAAAAAAAAAGCAAACAAATAAACAAATCAAATGTGAATTATTAAGTAAGTAGTATTTCTATGTACATGTGTACGTATGTAAGTAGGTAGAGCTGTTCACACAAGTAATGCAAAAATTTAACTAATTTGAGTCTCATGTTGAATTGATGTTCGTTTGCCAGCATAACGAAACATTTAAAGAAACACATGTGAGCCACCCAGGCGCCCTCCCATAAATTTTGTACCACAAAATAAATCTTGGCGAAATTTCCCAAATACAAAGAATAAAGTGAAAGAGAGCGAGAGCGATAGAGAGAGAGTGAAAATCATAAAGAAAATACAAAAATCCACCAACTGTACATACACACACACATATGTACATATGTATATATAGAGCAAACATATTTTCGCTCTTTTCCTTACCTTAAAATCTCAAAGAGCGAGAATTTCATAAACTGACGTCATATGAAAATCCGTTTCATGGGTAATTACCAGACGTCGGCACAAAGAGAACATGATAAAAATGTGAGTGTATTTGTGAGAAGCATGTGTATAACCCAGTGGAAAATTGTTAGTAATTATTGTTTCAAGCAGTGTTCGAACAAATATTGTGCTTTTTGATGCCATTGGTATTTTTCGCACAAGTTTTTATGGATTTGTAGTAAGAGTCATCATTACATATTGTAGGTATGTACCTTAAATTCGATATATTTAAAGCAAAAAAATCTGTTTCCCAGTTTTTCTTCACATTTTAATTAAATTTTTCTTTGGGTGTACAATTGATACACAAAACAATTTCAAAAAAAAGCGACGAGAACCTGCTTCACTGAAAGCTGACAAGCAACTGAATGCATTTTTATGCTCTTTTTAAAGAACATTGTTGATGTTCTATGTTCTATGTCCTATGTGTGTAAAAAGCCGAAGAAGTTCGTCCCCCGGGGGACATTGGTGCAGACGTCTGGTAATTACGTATTCAGTTTCTTGTTCCGTTCTGTTGGTTTTCTTTTTTTAATTTTTGTTCTCAGCTTTGTTTTTGTTATAGTTTTTTGTATTTCATTGTTTTTCTTTAGTGATGACCAGCGTTGCCGTTTTGGTCCAATTGGACCGAAATTGGTAGTTTTTATTTGGTTGGTTTGTATTTGGTTGGTTTGTTTCTCATAATAAACTCAAAAAAAAGTTTAAAAAAAAAACCCCCCACAAATGTTTTTTTTTAAATGAAGACAAAATTTTTAGGATAATAGTAACCGACATACACACGCACCTTAATAACCGGGTTATCAGTTAATTTTCTCTAAATTGCTCATGAAGAAGTTTAAAAAATTTGATATATTTTTAGGCTTAAGCCAAATTTACATGCAGCAAAATTTTATGCTGCATGCAGTAAATGTTGCATCATTTTGAGCTGCATGCAGTAAAAATGTTGCATTCATTTTTCACGCTGCATTGCAGCAGCACAGAAAAAAATTTGCAATTTTTCAAAAAAAAGTTTTTTTTTTAATTTTGCAGTTAGTTAGTTAGTTAGTTAGTTGGAAGGAAATAAAGAAAGAAAAATAAAAATTACGATAAAAAAAATGGTTTCCTTTTGCAGTTTTTTATTTTTATTTATTGAGGGTTTTGGCGGCCCTTGGAGGGGCCTTATATTTGAAAGCAAGTTAAGTTTATAACATGCCTGAAAGTATGTAACAATTGAAATAAACGAAAATGCTGCATAAAAAATGATGCAATATTTACTGCATGCAGCACAAAATTTTGCTGCATGTATTTTGCATTTTTTGGTTTAAGCCTAAAAGTACGCTTTTCTATCAAATTTTGTAATTCATGCAAGCACTCACGATCAGCGTTGCCGTTTTGGACCAATTGGACCAAAATTGGTAGTTTTTTGGTTGGTTTGTAGAAAAATACAATTAATATCTGTAAGGATTTAAAGTTGGGAGTATTATTTATTTTTAGGTCTAAAAACGAAAATAAAATGTTTAAGTAAGAAAATATGTAGTTAGAAATCCTGTTTTAACGTACCTTAACGTTTAACATATTTGTGTTTACATAAGGAATAACGAAATGTTTGTTAATTTTAGCAATAAAACGTTCATTTCATACTGAATAATTTATTTATAATTACTTAAATTCAAATTTTGGTAGGATTGGAATAATTTTGGTAGGTTTTGTTGGTAACAATATTGGTAGGGAAAAATTTTTCTTTGTGGCAACGCTGGTGATGACATTACGTTAGTACTGAAACAATTCAAATGACACCTAAAAATATGCTCTTAATTTTTATAAAGTACAAAATTTTGTTTTTTAGTAACGGTACTATCGTAACACAAAAAATGTTCGGTCGTCAAGCGAATCAAATCGTTAATACAAAAACGGTTTATAAATTGAAAGTCCACGAATATTTTGATGTTCAAACGGTGTATACGAATAGTTTTAATGAATTGAATATATACCTTTCACCTGGCTGCATAGGGTCTCGACGAATGGGTGGGACAAGTGTCTATGCTTCTTCCTCGTCTTTTCTTAGGCACTGCGCGTGTATACCCAAAGACCAGAGTCCCATTATAACTACTATGAGATTTCTAAGATAAACTCTATTTAGGTTTTAGGCCAATATTATTTTGCATGTATTCCTAACGAAACAGATTTGTCTGGTCTTTGTTCAAGTAGTTTCATTTTCCCATCTTTTCTTTAGTCAGGTTTATCGCCTAGCCTCTCAAAATTTGTGTTTGTGTAGAGCAAACAAATAACTTTAACATCACATTGGCTGATGTAGGTTAATAATAGGCGACCGTCTCCAACGTAATTATCCTTAGTCCACCATCACACACAATCCTTACAGTTTCTCTTTACTCATGTGCATGAAAGGATTCTAAATTTTCTCTTAAAAAACATTATTGCTCAAGTAAAAGCAAATTTATTCTCATTTTTACTTTTCCTCTCTCACTGTTTCTCCAGATTCCTTGAAACAGGATTCAATATTCCTTTATTCTCAGGGGTCAATGTATTTTTCTTTACTCCAATTTTTATTTTTTATTCATAGCCGTCACAAATACTATTGCCAACAACAAAAACAACAACAGCACATGTTATTATTTACATTTTTCTTTTTTCAAAAGTTGTTGCTTTACGTTATTATTTATTTAAGATTGCCTTGGTATTTTTTCAATTCCCTTTTAATAATTTCTTTTGAAGACTATAGAAAGGCGTCTATATGCTGCATGTCCTCATTTGTTTAAAGGCCATATAATTTTACAGTTTCATAAAATGATTATGATGAATCTCGCTTAATTGAATACGGCATGTGTGGGGAAGCGTTTTTAAGGGAATGTCATAAAAATAAACAAAAAAAGATTTGTATTTTATTACATACAAACGGTTCTTATAAATTAGATTCGAAGATTTGAAGGAGATTAATAAAAATATTAAATTAAATAAATTATTCATAACAAGTTAATTCACAAGTTAATTCTCTTCATAGTATATGCAGCCGGGGTCGATCACTTTGTTCATGTTCAATCAGTTGCCGAAGGAAGATCAATATTACACATATTTTTGTATTTGCAGCAAATAGTCGAGGAATAGATCGTCATCGTAGTCTAGTTAGTAGTGTGTTGTCTTATTAGACGTAAGGCCCGGGTACAAACCCCAGGTCAGACATCAAAACGAAAATATGAAAAAAATATTTCTTCGGCGACTTCCTCTCAACATATTTCTGGCAAAAACTCTGAGAGTAAATGAAACTGACATGAAAATTTTCTCAAAAATCTGTCGTTCGGAATCGACTTTAAACTGTAGGTCCCGCCGCTCATGTATAATATTAACACACACAACATTAGTGGTGTGAGAAGCTAGGTCGTAATTCTGACTGAAGGGTTGTAATGGCCAATTATGTATGTATGTTGTATGTAGTCGAGGAATAGAGTTTTCTAGAAATCACATGCATCGTACATCCACTGGCCAATCCACCATGAACAAATGTGCTCAACGAGAAAGGCGTGAAAAAATACGAGAACGTTATAAAAAGTTCTTATTTTGTTTCGAGTATATTTCATGTGGTACCGATAGAACAAACATCTATTCACGGTGTTCTAATGAATCTGAAAGTTCATATTCGCTATAGTCGTTAATGAACAGTACACCACATGTTCCCATAGATGAGATTAAAGCAATTTTCCAGTTTTTAACCCGTTTCTATTTAAAGATTGGTAAAATGTTCGTATTTTCAGAGAGTTTGAGCCTAAGCATTTAAGAGCTAAATGTTGTTGTCATCTGTAAAAGAATATATGGAATTAGTAGTTATAGGGATATGATAAAAAGTTTAACTTACAATGGACTCTTGTTTCAAATTTACATTACAAATGTAGCTATTTTAGCAACTAATTATTTTTTTTTTTTTTACCGTGAGAGTGGTATTGATAGAATACAATTCATTTCCCTTTGTCATCTGTAAAATAATAAGTAGGATTAGTAGTTAAAGGAACAAAATATAGAGTGGAAGCTAGAATGAAGTCTTGTCAAAAGTTTACATTAAGCATACATATACGTTACAGACAAACATTATAGGTTGCATTTAATTTGTTTGGTTAGAACGTAACGGAAGAGAAGCCAATGAATGATACGGCAAAAATCAATATACTTTCAGTTTGATTTTCATCAATTTCTGTATTTCTTATTGAAATTTAAGTTGAATTATTTATGTTCGATTTTTTATAGGCATTCAACCTTGCAACGATTGACGAATTCTAGATAGAAGTTCTACAATTTTGTAAAGGATTAAAAAATTTATATTGTCTTTAATCTATTACAATTCAGGATTAAAACTTATTGTACCGAAATTGTCAGGCTTACATCTTTAAAAAAATTACAATTAAGTTTCAAAAAACAATCACTTTGAATTTCGAAGAAATTTTTTTGGAATAGAATTCGAAAATAGTAAACTAAAAAGTTAAATAGACAAGAACACAGATTAGTTGATTAATTGTTTAAAGAAAACTCGAATTAAAATATAAATTAGATAAAGCAAAAGCAACAATAACGAGCAATAACAAATTGATTCTGCCTATAAGTGTAACTAAAAATGAAATCAAATGAATCAATTATTGCTGATATCCAGTATCAATACAAAGTCATTTATTCAGTTTTTAGGAACGAACAACGTAAGCAAACATTCAGACACAAAACATAATTTTTTTTTTTTAAATCTAAAACATTGAGATTTTTTCGCATTCGCAATACACAGTATATCTTGTATAAAATAATAAAAATTAACTAATTAATAAACTATAAAGATGTCCTGATTTCAGAGAGATTACTGTTATGATTTAAGAAATTTTGTGTTTCTTAAAATATTAATTAAGGCAATACATTTTTTTGCACTTTGGACACTTAACAAAACTATTATTTAAGCTAAGAAAGTTATTGTTTGGCACCTTTTCTTTTCTTTTAATTTAATATAATCTTTATAAATAAATAAAAATCATGAAATAATATCACATAAAGAAAATTATTAAAAATTATTCAAAAAATATATGTATGTTTAAAGAAAATTAGAGAGCTTGAATAACTTAAAACAAATCGTATATTGCCCCGTTGAAAAGATTCTTTATAATGATTTCGTGTCATATAAAATGCAAAAATAAAAATAAACAAAAAACAAAATAATTTGAATATTAATTATAAAAATAAATATTCTATGAAGTCTTTGTTGCTTAAAATTAAAGTTAATTCAATAAAAATTTTAGCAAGTCTCGCCTTGAATGGCGGTATCACCATGTATTATTAAATCCATTTGAGATTGTGATAAATTATTGCATAACAGTTGTTCTACTTTTATGAAACGATCATTTGCATCCGGTGTAACCGATGCCGAGTCCTGCAAACGCACTGAAGAGCTGCGCTTAGAACGTTCTAAAACAAAAGAAAAAAAAAACATTAAAATAAAATCTACTTTTTGAATTTCATTTACTTACCAAATCTGGCACGTCTGGCTTCTTGTTCTATAATTATTTCATTTGTTATATAAACTTCTCGCCGTATTTGATCTCTCAGGTCAACACTCATATCGGGTATACACCATCTGACTAATATCATTACCAAAGCAACAAAATTCTGCAACAACAGAAGAAAAATAATATTTAATAAATGTGTTCGAAAGAAAAGAAAAGAGTAAAGAAATTGTAAATGGAACAAATTTCAATGTTATTGATGTTTAGCTGACTAGCTATAAGTAGCGTCAGTCTTAACCTGCTTTCATCGGAACAAATTGTTTAATTGTTTATGAAGCCATATTGAATTGTATGTTGAATATTTGTGAGGAGAAAACAGAAATATTAGGTGTAATAAAAAGGTAACTTTAGTAATCAGTATCTTTAGCTAGGTGAAGTTGAAAAAAAACAGGATTTTGTAGTAAGTAAACTTCTTAGACAATTTTTTTTATTGAAAATTTTAAAGGGTTTTAATGGCCATAAAACAATAACAGCAGATCACTAGCAATTTTAATTCTGCATTAAATTAGATCAATTGACGAGTAGATATAAGTCATATAAGCATTCAGATTATGTCGAATATAATCACAAGTGAATAGCTGGATATTTGTCCATAACCAAGAGTTGATTCAGACTCTAACATCAGTTGAGTTTTCCTGAAAGCTAGTCACGCGATGCAAGTGAAAATTAATGCTACGATCGAACTGAGAAAGCAGACGAATTTGCCCGTAAGAGCACTATACCATTTCACTATTGATATTAAGCAGTTTTTATTGTGAGACATCCCTACAAAAAAACCCGTCGTAGATGGAAGAGATAACAACTTATTCAATGGCTTGGCAAAATTGACTGCAGCTCGATAAGAACAAGACTGCATATCTTAGGGGCCAAACAAAACAAGTTCCAAAAGCTTATTTGGAAATTTTTATTATACATACCAGGCACTAAATGACGGTGTCTGTGGCGGGGAATACATTTTCATGAATTTCAATAGATTTCTTTTTTAAATAGTATAGTTTGCTATAAAACGAGTACATACATCATTTTTGAACTTAAAGTCATAAAATCATGATTTCTACCATGGACTGTGGTTTCAACGAATATGTATTTGTTTTTTAATTTTATGTGCCTAAAATCAGGATTACCTCTGATGATCCCTAAGGATAAAAAAAATATATTTTCATTATGTTGCATTGTTTCACCGTCAACCTCTCGGCGACATTGTTTTAGATTCAATAGAATATTTGTGTCTTAAGTTGTAATTACTTGTCATACATACAATTTATATGTATGTACGTACGCTACAATTAAAAGACCCCAATCTCTTGTGGGATTAGGGTTATAATGAAACCCCACAAAATGAGGTCAATTAAATTTTGT
This sequence comes from Sarcophaga caerulescens, assembly GCA_927399465.1. Lineage (NCBI taxonomy): Eukaryota > Metazoa > Arthropoda > Insecta > Diptera > Sarcophagidae > Sarcophaga > Sarcophaga caerulescens. The sequence continues at coordinate 105,549,289 of OV656872.1, read as the reverse complement.
GCAAAAACATGCTCACTCTTATTAACAACGACAACAACAAAATGATGGAAAAACAAAAACCACATAAAGAACACTTTCAATATTCACGCCGTTTATTCACGATGTTTTTTTTTTTGTTTCCCTCTCTCTCTCTTTCTATTGAAACATTTTTTTTTATGTCACAGATCAATGCACTACTAAACTGCAAAAAAGGTCTATTTTCCTACTCACACACCACTCTCACTAAATGCAGTTTATGTTGTTATTCAAAAAAAAAAGAAGAAAAATAATGAAAAATACAAAAAAAAATTAAAAATAAAAAAACTATAGAAAATAATTAAAGCTATTTTCGCACATACTACATTTCGTATGAAAGAAAGAAAAGGGAAAATGTCAATGGGCCACTGTTTGAGTGATGGACAGATATTAGAATAGAAGTTTTTGAAAAGTATTGATGGATAAAAATTTTTAGTAGTTCAAAAAACGTGAAACTGATAACATCCTATAAACAGACAAAAAAAAACGATTAAAATAAAATAAATATTACAACTAAGAAAACAACATTACCTTATAAAAAAATATATAAAAATAATAATAAGTAGACAAGAAAAGTCAAAATGAAACGTTTTCCTTGCTGTTTAAATCTACGTTCGATTGGTTTTAGCATAGCTGCTCTTGATATACTATTTTCGGTTGCCGCTTTGATATTATGCACCTATTATCTATACAGAGATTATTTTAATTTAACAAATTGGGCAATTGCATCACATGAAAATATTAAAATTATTGATCCTTTAAGCAATATGATAACATCGGTTGGTAAGTGTTTTTTAAGTGTTTATAAGTGTTTGTTTCAAACGGATATTCTTATTCTAAATAAGGAGTGATTCATTCTAATTTCTATCTAATTAATTATACTGACTTGTAAATAGTTGTCTTCTAACTTTAGGGTTATTGTATAATCCAATGTTTTAAAACAAAATTTAGAAACCCTTAACAAGCTCCTTAACAAACTAAACTTTGCAAATTTATTTATGGGTCTACTCAAATTCATATAACATCGAGTTGATAATAAATTATGAATTTAGAAAAATAAAGACAATTATCCTAATATATATATTATAAATCTTTCTGTAAGTCTGTTTTTTTGTTTGTTTGTTTGTTGGTTTGTTTGTTAGCCTATCACGCCTGAACGCCTGGACCGATTTTATTGAAATTTGGGATATAGATCGAGCTTTTTGACCAAAAGGGGAGAAAAATGGGACAAAGGGAGAAAAAATGGGCAAAAATTAGTACTTTTATGCATAAATGCTGTATTTTATCTGTTTTAAAGGTATTTTTTTACGATTTAGCTTGGTTAAGTTTCCCAAATAGCCGTTGGAGGTGTTCCGTTTCTAAAGTTGAACCAAAAGTGGTCCAAAAGGGGGAAAGGGACTAAAAACGGGCAAATTGAGTGCATAGCCAATCACGCCTGAACGACTGGACCGATTTTTTTGGAATTTGGGATATTGATCGAGCTTTTGTCGGTGCAGGTTATAGGCAATAAATCTTTTCAAAATTTTAACCCAAAGGGGAAAAAAATGGGGCAAAGGGAGAAAAAATGGGCAAAAATTAGTACTTTATGCATAAATGCTGTATTTTATCTGTTTTAAAGGTAATTTTTTACGATTAGCTTAGTTAAGTTTCCCAAATAGCTATTGGATGTGTTCCGTTTATAAAGTTGGGCCAAAAGGGGTCCAAAAAGGGGGAAAGGGGCGAAAAACGGGCAAATTGAGTGCATTTATATTTAGGACTTAGAGTATTCAAAAAACCGGGTTGTTTGTTAAACCGGTTTCCGAATAATTTGAAAAATTGCATTTTTTAAGAAACCGATAAACCGGTTTTTTATTTATTGTTATTTTTAATGCAAAAATGACCCAATAATAATTTTTTAAACTAATCCAAACTACATAACCCGCGCAACGCCGGGTACAATCTGCTAGTATCCATATAAAGACAATTATAACGAAGTCACCGTAGTCTAGTAGGTAGTGTGTTGGGTTATTAGACGTAAGGCCCGAGTTCAAACCCCAGGTTGAGAAAAAAAATGAAAATATGAAAATATTTCTTTGGCGACTTCCTCTCAGCAGATTTCTGGCAAAAACTCTGAGAGTAAGTAAAATTGCCATGAAAAGCTTCTCAAATATCTGTCGTTCGGAGTCGACTTTAAACTGTAGGTCCCGCCACTCATGTATAAAATTAACACACACACAACATAAGTGGTGTGAGTAGCTAGGTTGTAATCCTGAATGAAGGTTTGTAATGACCAATTATGTATGTTATATTCAAAGTACATTGATTCGAGGAAATTTGATACAAAGACACATTTTTAAAAATTCACCTAAAAAGTGATTTTGTTAAACTTAAGAATTATACTGGAATCTCACTTTTCTCTGTACTAACTAAAGTAACAACAAAAATAATGCTAAAGAAAATTATTAATTCAGCAGAAAAGAAACTACATCATGAACAAACAATCCTTTCTCCAGTATGAAACAAATAGTGCCATATAATCTTATTGAGAACTATCGTTAGGCCGCATATTCTCTTAAAATAATATTCCACCTAAATTCCTCAGCCTTCGAAAATCTCACTATTATGCCTCCTATACAATTTTTTGTAGAATCGGATGTGAAATTGTCTTCGTTGTTACTCATGCGTGCTGTAGATATTTTTAACTTTAACCAATGTCGCAAAGTTGTCTTCCTTCTACAGATTTTTTGTTTTTACTTTAACCAATCGCCTCCATCTGGTTTCTAGCCACTAGTCATTTGAACATGCAGTTAAACTTGATTTACCGATTTGAATTAAAAATTAATAAACAACACTCAATTTTGTTACTGGTCAGGAACAGATTGAATTTTTTTTTTGACAAATATTATTTCATCAGAACAAATGTTCCAAAAACTGATATAAAAATTTTAGTCTGAAAGTAACAAACAGAGCGTTCTGCCAATTACGTAATATTTGCGGAAAGAGCCTTATAATAATCAAAAGCTTAATAAATATATTTAAACAAAATGTTCCAACAGTTTAAGCCCATAGGTGCGTGTATATCATATGAAAATGTTCAAAATAATAGGGTACACTTTAGGATAAATAAAAATGAAATAGATCGTTTTAATCTTTAATTTAATCTGAAAATGAAAACTACTTAAAGATGCTTTAAACTACAGAATAGAATATCCTGGCAAAATTTTGTAGATAAGCAAAAAAAAAATCATAAAAACATAGGAATTGCATTGTACATATTTTTAAAATAGTTTTTTAATTTTGTTGAGCTTCGAATATGTTTTAACGATTTCATTTCTTTTCATTTCAGTTGATTATGTTTTACTGCATAATTTTCCAGATGCATTTTATGTTGTCATGTCAATAATTTTATGGATTAAATCGTTGATTAATTTCGTACTAGCAGCTCTTCTAATTGATGGTATTAGAAAGGTAAGGTGAACAAACAAACAATAAGAGAAAGTCTTGAAATATAATTTCGGCATGGAAAATACTTTAAATTTAGAGATATGTTGAAAACTGAAACACGTAATAACTGCTTTATAATATAGAATTTATTTAAATTACAAAAGAATTTGATGGATTAGGTGAACTAAGTGCATCGGCCAGAAAGGGGTTAATATTCCTAGCTTCACCAAATGGAACTAAAACACTAACCATCAATAATGATTTAAATACTAGTCAATGTAGAAGATTCTTTGAGATCATAATAGGGTCAAATCTTCCAAGTGTTTGAAAATTAAACTTCCAATAATCATTGCCTACACTGTCAATTTAGGCGTATATAATGCGACACCAATTATGTGGTAAATACTAAAGCTAGGCTATATACATACATATATTATTAACAGAACAATGTAAAAATTATTGAAATTCCAGTTTTTGTGCACATTTTAAAGAAAGAAATTTTAGAGAAATTAGTAAAGCTATTTACATAAAACTTAAACTATATTTAAAGGCCCATAACAAAACTAACCAAACTATTCTCTCTTTACAGAAGCGTACCATTTGCATAGCACCCTGGCTTATAAATACAATCATTTCTGTATTGGTCGAAATAACCACGTACATATTTATGGAAATGAAATACAATGAAATTGATGCAGCCACAGATAAGCGTATAGTTCGCAGCATAATGTTTGGTATATTTATCAGTAAGTGTATTTTAATTCGATTAATTTACCCATAAAAGGAAACTAATTTATTTAAATTTTCAGTGTTTAATGTTATGTTTACTTTTGCCATATATTGGTTATGTAAATTTTTAAAGATACAACGACAAGAGAATCAAGTTCTGCAGGATAGTATTGTAGAAGCCTCGGGAATGTTTCAACATGTTAAGGTTTAATATAGAGTAACATGGTCTAAACAATGCAAACAATGATTTATAACACCCACACTGAGAGACTTAAGGATACAAAAACTTAAAAATGTTGATATTCGTTTTTTTTTTTTTTTTTTTTGCAACAAAATGAAATTGAAATGAAAAATAAAATTATTTGATGAAAAACTTACCTCAAATACAACTACAAAACCCAAACGACAAGCCAATATAACATAAAATGTACTGCTTAAATAATATCGGTGTGCTGAGGTAGGTGGTTCACGATAATCCGCATATCTGCAAGTAGGATATAAAATAAAATATAATTTTCCAAAAGAGAAATAAAAAAGAATAAAAATATTTATTATATTTACAGGCATGTAGTAACATTTGAATGATATCTTTCAGCTAAAGCTGTTAAATTATAAGAATGTGCAACTTTAAATTCCGATAAAGTAAAGTCTAAGTAACCATGTAGAGTACCATTGGATATGTCCATGCTACGATAAACCCATCTGGGTATCATATCCGAAGTGAAAGCTATAATAAAACCCTTTAAAAGTTTATATATTTCATATTAATATTCAGTTTTTTTTTTTTTTTAATATTTTAAATAAAAAATAAAAACTTACATTCGTTATGACGCTTAATTTGCCAATACAGTCTAGTATGCGATACCAAACGCCTATGTCTCGAACTCTTTGCGATACAGGTCTTCGGTGATGAGTCAATAATTTTTTAGCATCCAAACGCATTTCCAATATATTATTGAGCAAGGCAAAGAAGGGAGCCAAAGGAAATGCGGCCACAAAGATGGTTACAAAGCCATATTGTAAAACTAAATATTAAAACGTTTATAAAAATTATTCTCCTCTTAGAGTGTTTTCTTAAATAAAAATACAAACCCATTTCTAAATATTCAGGAAATAATGATCTTGGGCCCCAATCTAATAATTTCAAATCTCGCCACCATCTTTCGGTATCCTTGTGATGGCCAGGTTCTTTAGCTTTAAACAATTGTATAATGCCCACTTTAAAAGCCATTATTTTACGCCATATTTTAGGCATTATAACTTCGCAAATAGAATTAAAAGCCTGCTTGCCAATCATTATAATGGCCAGTTGTATACACAATTCGGTTAAACAGCCACCAGAGGAACACTTTAATCGAAAAAATAATAAATAATTTAACATTTGTATCAAACAATGAAGTCGCCGTAGTCTAGTAGGTAGTGTGTTGGCTTATTAGACGTAAAGCCAGGGTTCGAGCCCCAGGCCAGACATCAAAACAAAAATACAAAAAGTATTTCTTCGGCGATTTCCTCTCAGCAGATTCCTGACAAAAACTCTGAGAGTAAATAAAATTGTCGTGAAAAGTTTCTCAAAAAAATCTGTCGTTCGGAGTCGACTTTAAACTGTAGGTCCCGCCACTTATGTATAAAATTAACACACACAACATAAGTGGTGTGAGAAACTAGGTCAATAATCCTGACTGAAGGGTTGTAATGACCAATTATGTATGTATCAAACAATTTCAAATTACCTCTTCTTGCCTGTAGTCAAATATTTTATTATAGTCTCCCGGATGCCCTACAAATTTGCCTTTAAAGAAGGCTATATAAAATATTGAAGAATAATAGTTTACAAACTGTAAGAGATAAATTTTTAAAGTCAAAGAATCATCAAACTGTGTTTGAGTACGCCACAGTTCCAGTTCGGTAAGATATTCGGCTAAATGGTAATACAACTGAAAAACAAAACATGAAAACATTAAATAAAATTTAAAAATATGTTAAATTCAGGCTTTACTTACATAATTAAGTACATAAAGTAGGCATAAATTAACAAAGGCCGCAGAAGCAGTAGCAACCATAATAGCTTCGGAGGTATTCATAGGACTGTCACGCAATTTCAAAGCAGCCATAATGGACATACGATACACAACCACAGCCAGTAAAGCCACAAAGGCTAAAACAATTAGTAAAAGCACCACCGAGAAGCTGAACACAGCAGCCGGTAATTTCATGCGCCAAAAAGATACCGTAGGCTCTTTCATATTCGTAACATAATCGGTGCGTGTATTGGGCAAATGTTGTAAACGAGCTAAATACTGAGGTCTGGGATGTTCTTCGTGTACATCGAAACCAGTCAAATCCCAACGATGTGTTATTTCGGCCGAATAACGTTTCCATAGTTCAAGGAAGAGTGTAGCCCAAAAGGACATAAATACGGTAAAAAATACCGTACTGGGATTATCGATTAAATAGGATATTTTGGCATAAAAACATGTCTCTTTCAAGTCCCAAAAATCACACCAATCACATAAAGGGCACATCGTTATAGTCTTATGAGATTGTTCACACAGCTCTTTGCTAAAAATTAAAACAAAAACAACTTATTTAATAAACATAAATCTGTTAAGAAAAAAAAAAAAAAAACTTACACAGGTACATAGTCTTTTAAAGTAAACCAAGAATATAGGAAACAAATCACTCCTACCACGGAAGCCAATAACAACATGTAAGTATAGAAACCCAACCAAGCAAAATATAAACCGATTTTAACACCAAAGTAATCCTTAATATAATCCAAAGGCTGATAGCGATACCATATGCCTACACGCGCCCAATGAGTACTTAAAACATTGCGCATAGTATGCTTCTCCGCAATTTCACCCTAAGGAAATTAACATAATTTTTGAAATGCACACATTCTTGGTACTGGTACTTACGTCATGTAAAGGATAGGCAGCACAGTAGGCATTTTCTGCAATTAAACGGTCTATACCGAATGCCATATCATTTTTAGTTTTTGGTGTAAAACGTTGACGATCCAATATGAATTGTACAATACGTGAACGGACAGCTGGTGTGAAAAAGTTTTCTTGGCGTATATCAAATCTGGAACGCATAATGGAATTGGATTTAAATGATATTACTAGCTAAAGTAACCGATAAATACTTACAAATATTCCTTATCACGACTGTAGATGGCAGTAAAACGCTGTGCACGCCGTGGAAAATAGCGTTCATCAACGTAGATGTGTTTCATGAAAAATGTAAAAACACCTTTCAGACTAGAAAATACACTGCGGGTAGAACGATTCACTACTGACATGCCGGGTATCTAAAGGAGAAGTATGAAAAAAATACAGCGATCAAACATAAGAATTCATAGCAAAAGCAAGAGAAAAAATAAACAAAAAAACAGCTTAAAAATTCTCATGCCAATTAAAGCTGAACGAGTAAGTGTTATTAGCAAATAAAATGTAAAGTAACAAAAACCAAAATTGTTTTAAATGTTAAAGAAACAAAAATGCAAAATTTTGGTTTGATATTTATGTCTGTGTAAAGGTATCAAACTTATTGGCCTTTTTGTCATTAGAAATTATAAAACTATGTTTCAGACCAGACCTTTCGTGTCAAATTATTTAATACACTATGTAGGCGATTATATTTCGATAACCTATTCACGTTGCACATTAACTATAATTAAAAAATAATATAATTATAAAAAAAATATAAATAAAAAACAAATTAAAAAAAAAGGGTCAAATATAGACGGGACCGTATAGAATAAAACATCAATAAAAAAATTTTGAACAAATAAAAAATGTAAGGTATAGTAAAAAGATATCCATTAAGCGTTTAATAGATGATGAATACTTATAATAAATTTGTGTTTTGTTAGTAAAAATGCTATATTTTACAGATTTTCTTCAATTCATTTGCAGTCGTCAGATCCGATTGTCAGATCGTTTGCCTAGAACCTGAATATTATACAAAAAAAAAAAAAAAAAAACATTTTAAACCACTAAAAGAAATATTCCATATACTGGCTCGATGCGAGTAAACACAATAAATTTTATAATTGCTATCTGCAAATCGTTGCTGAATTTCAACAAATTTCAACGCATTTCTGAAAGTGATAAGAATTGTTTACGTCTCTATCGTCTAGTACCCTTAATATTGTTAATTAGCATTGACTTTTACATTCTTCTGTCGGCCTGCTCCTTTTAAGCGTTAAAATTTTATAAATTTCACTACATCCTCTGCTTCACATTCGTCGTTACTGACACGCAGTCTTCTTGCATGTCATCGATCAATTTCAGAAGCCGAAATGCCAGTTGTAAAAAGCTTGTTATGCATTCAAAGTTATAAGTCCCATTTTGAGTGTTTCATTATGCAACAATAACTCTAAATACATTCCCCAAATAATAGATTTCTCTTTACTACACCTTAATTATAAGCGAATACAAAGCGAATATTACCTCCTTCATGGGCATACGCAATTTCAAAATTTCTGCATAACGTCTTAAAACCTCCACAGGGGCATGGATCTATAGCAGAAAAGGTAAAAAGTATAGAGAGTTAATAATACAGACTTTTTTATTTTCGTAAATTAGAATACCTTTACAAAATATATATGCTCTTTTTCCTTCGATGTTCGTTCAAGTTCCAAACCTTCTGCTTCTAAATTAGCCTCAAAAACACGACGTTTTTCTGTGTTCTCCTCTTCAATCGCTTGTTGTGGATGCAATTTATACACCAAAACAAAATCAATAGATCGTATGCCATCTTCAAAGAATAAGGAGGGATTTTGCTCATGTTTTTCGTAATAATCACTTGGTGCATTTAATTCGACTTCAGGTGCTTCTTCAAATGGTGCCAATTCCGTCATTTGCATCGATTCTAATTTGGTAGAATCTCTAAAATTATTATTATTGTTGTGGTAATGATTCGGTTTTGTAGAATTGTGATGATTTACAATTTGAGCTGTTCGTGACGTATTGTCGTCTTGTGACAGTAGAGTTGATGTTGTGCTATCTATAAGAAAACTAAAAATGGTTAGAGTTTAGTTATTACATTTAGTTATTTAATGGTACAAAAATGTTTTCAAAACGAATAAAATGGGTGATAATTTTTAAAAAGAAAATCATAAGTATTAAGGAAACGTAACGTAAAGGTGTAAATTAAAAAAAAAAAAAAACGTTTTAAATATTATATTGTAACATCATGTACAAGTATCTCATAATAGAAAAAAAAGTAAATATTGCAAATGCTTATAGTATAAATAAATACATTTAAACTTAAACATAGATATTTACATTTTATAAAGTAAATAAATTCATATCTTCTAAATAAAATAGTTTTGTGTTTTATTTGTAGAAATATTCCCAATAAATAAACATATTTCATGAAGAAATCAAAACAATTAAATAAAACATTTTGTTTATAATTTATCTACCACTTTATCATTTAACCTCTCGCTACCTTGCGTATACAATATATTGTGAAACTAAATTATTCTAAGATGTACATGAAATGATATTTAACACAATAAAATTGATTCGATTAAAGTCAAGTGTGTACACGGTTTATTTTGCTAATTTTTTGCATTTTTCTGTGAAATGTGTGGCCTAGATTTATCTTAATGGCGCACAATATTTCTCGTGATCTAATCTGAATGCAGAAGACCATTTCATAGCAGACAATTCCCCAATAATTTTATTAAACATACAGCAAAACACCTCCCCGACGCTTTTGTTATTCTTTAATAATCTGGCTATTTAAAATGCCTCTAGAAATTCACTCAAATGTCCACTTCACTGTTAATATTTATCAATATTGTATTTAATAAAGTACTATAAGTACGATAACAATATATTTTATGGTTTGCTTAAATAAAACTGACCTTTCACAACAATTAAAGCACCAGCAGTATTATTTTTTTGATTATTTTCTAATATTATATGAAATTTTAATCAACAGTCACCAAAAATGTAATCAAATTTTAATTATAAGAGTGTTATTTGAAAGCAAACAAAATAATAGTGTTTAAAATGTCGGAACTCCATATGCTAGAAGTGTTTCTAAATTATTTTTAGTTGAGTACCATAACATAACAAAAGAAAGCGTGCTGCGAAAGCATTAAGAAGAAATAAATGGAGACAACAGGCAATAATTTTCAAAAAATAACGTCACTCTTATACAAATGCTTGTACATAAAAATTAAAACACTCACACAAAGGAAAAGTAAAAATGATAAGAAGATTCGTATTATTGAGTAGAGGCAAAGAATATGGATATAAAGAATGCGCATCATGTAGAAGTAAAATTTCTTATGGCGGGATGTACCAGTAACACCCGCTCTCACCAAAATCTCTTTTAAAAATCATTTCTAGATGAGGGAGGGAAGACAGGAGAAAAATAAACACAAACAAAGAGCGTAACAATGTGTTGCTCTCATCGTACGTATGTATATGCGTATGTACGATTATGTATGTATGATCGTTGTTATTGTTTGACCAAAGACTATAAATATGTAAAGATGTTGCACACAGTGTATTTAAAATTGACAAAATTTTGTGCTTCTTTCTTATGAAAGCTGAATCGTCGTTCTCACTCTCATGTTAACTGAGAGAAAGAAAACAAAAAAGACTCAGTACATTTATTGTACTCAGAGAACTTATTATACTTAGAGAACGTATTGTTATTTTCTCTAAGCAATTTATTCTCATATGCGTGTATACGTGTGTGCATGTATGTATACATACATTGCCAAATAAAATAATAAACAAACTGAAAGATTTTTTGTTTTCACAAAATGTATGTGCAAATAGCCTATGGAAAACAAATATTACCGTTTATTTTATTGTAGGGTAAGAATATGTGTTTTATTGTTGTAGAAATGAAATTATATCGATTCGCACCGAATTATATATTACTATTCAATTATGTATGTATGTATTTACCATATGTGTCTATTTTTGTATAGAATGAAGTTGTAATAAAACGAATGCTTTTTTTGTTTAGTATTTATTAAATTTATTTATCATTTTAATGGTTCAAAATTTTAACATTTTCCATACTGGATAATTTGAATTTGTATGTTTCCCATGTGGAATGCTTCCGTAGTAAAACAACAATTAGTAAATTAAGCATCTCCATTCTGTGTTTATAACATTCGTTATTTTCATCAAACCAAGGAATAAATTGTATTTTTTGTGCATTTTTTGTATTTTTTTGCCAACTACAAATGTTTTTCTGTTTTTTTATAGATTTATTTTCTAAAAAAATTTTTTCGAAGACTTATATGAATTTTGCAAACTTCAAAAAATAAATCAGATGGAGCGCACAAACTTCCAAAGTCGGAATCTTTTATATAATTTTTTGCATAAACGAACATTTCTGAAGGATATGACAAAATTTGCGCTGGTTTGATTATATCCACACGACATTTAACGCAAGATATTCGTTGAGCTATGTAACCAACAAAATATCGACTTGATGTTAATTCAATTGTCACATTGTTGGACGTAAAACAATCGGTGCCTTCATTAAAATATTCTTTATTTTCATCGTATATATCTGCGACATCTATATCAGGGGTATGTGTACTTTCTGATATATTTCCAGTCCTATCAATATCTTCTAAAAATATGATTTATGATTTTAATTATATATTATATTTATTAAACGTTTTGTTTGAGCATGCACTACAATTTTTAAATTCACACTTTTTATAAAACAATTTTTCAGTTTCAAATGTCCACACAAAATGTGGATTTTTTATTTCGGTGCGAATCGATATAGTTTCATTTCTACAACAATAAAAAACATATTCTTACCCTACAATAAAACAAACGGTAATATTTCTTTTCCACAGGCTATTTGCACATACATTTTGTGAAAACAAGACATCTTTCAGTTTGTTTATTATTTTATTTGGCAATCTACAAGCACACACGTATACATGCATATGGGAATAAATTAGAGAAGAGAACAATACGTTCTCTGAGTATAATAAATTCTCTGAGTACAATAAGTGGCAGTAGCCGTACTGCCATCGACAAATTTGGTACTGGCAGTGCAACATCTTCATATATTTATAGTCTTTGATCTCATCGCGATGAGAGCAAAGAATGAGAGCAACGCATTGTTACGCTCTTCGTTTCTGTTTACTTCCCTCCTATCTTTTTCCCCCCGCGTCATGAAATATTTTTGAAAAATATTCCAAAATATGTCAAGATGCACATTCTTTATACTTTATTTTCTTTGGTAGAGGGATATAGTTTTGGCCTATTTTTTTTTTTTTTTTTTTTTGGCTTTCATGATTAAGATTTCAACGCACATAGCTAGCATATCACCCCCATGCAATGACATAGAATAAGGGAGTAAAAAAATGAGACAATATTTCAAAAAAACAGTATAATTGAAATAAAATGTACAAAAGAAATATATAAGCTGTGTATAAAAGGATGAAAAATGCCCTATGCTCTACTGGGTGTCTAGGACAACAGAAGAAGAAGAACGATAGGCCCTATCACAAGCCTTGGAAATGTCATCATTGCCAATTAATTTTTAAATCAACAGGTTTTATCTCTCCAAGTATGTATATGTAATTCAATAAAATTTTTTATATCTCCAAGAACTATGAATTTCCTCTCTGTACAAAGAATATTTAAAAGAAAGAAAAAAAACGTGTAAGTGTATAGTGAGTAACCAAACGTACGAATTCTATATTCTAATATTTTAGTATATGCCGCCAAAAAATATTTTTAACAAACGAAAAACAGACTTTTTCTTTATTTCAAAGTGTAATTCATTCAACTTTGATAGAAAATAATTATAATTTTTGTTCAATCTTTTTGTTCCTCCCTATAATTAAAATTATGAGTGTTTTAAAGCAAATAGCTGTTAAGAACTATAGATTGTTAAATAAGTCTGTTTTTCTGTCGTTTAACAGCATATATTATATTATAAAATTAGCACTACTTATGATTATTAAAATGAAAAAACCAACTCATACTTAAATAGCCATTAAACATACTCTAGCATTATGGAACGATGTATGTTAAAAAAGTAATTCTTTGTACTTTAATAATAGACTGAAATTTCTATTAATCACTTCATTTTTATAGAAGTTTATTTGCAGTTATTAAACAATGGCAAGCGTAAACAGTTAACCACTGCCAAGGTCTATAAATATTTGCGTCTATAAAAAATAAATGGGTTAGAATGAACACTAAAATGTGTTTGTAGAAAACCACAGATTTGATTTTCCAATGTTTTAAAATCCCTCAAAATTCTTTAAAACAATATAAATAAAATGAATATTCATTAATAGATGTGTACAATGTTTTATAATTATTCTCGCATATTATTATAATAAATACTTCTCCGTTCCAATTTGGCATGTTTTCATAATTGATTCATTCAGTTTGTTCTGGCTCTAAAACATTTTTTAACTTCAGACATTTGTTCAGGTACCTAGTACCTGTTGGATAATCCTCAGACCTCAAGGTACTATGATAAAATAGTACAATAAGTCCCCGGTTAAAAAAAACATGTGAAAACAAAGAAAGAAGCAACGACATTGTACTTAAACTTAAAACAAAATTTCAATCAAGTGAAAAAAATGGAAACATAATCAGATCTTCACTAGATTAGGCAGATTACGTACAACAGGCAGGAGATATAGTATATAAATGGATATGATTCAGGATCAGAGGTATTAATTTGAATATTAATTTCTTTTTTACATTTGAAAATAATGAGTAAAATTATTATTGGGAATTGCATTAAATTTTCATTATAACCGCATACATATATTCTTTATAAATCTGCTATACAGTCTAAAAAAGTTATTTCAGTATCATAAATTGTTCACAGAATTGTGATAAACAAAATTGTTTGTTAATAAACCTAATATTTATATAATTTTGATAATATTCACACATTTCTTATAACAGATAATAAACATGACTATCAAAAGAATATAAATAAAAATAAAATAAACGAAAATAAACATAAACTCGAGTAAAAAATTAGTTGTTGTTGTTGAATTGTTTACACAATGAGAGATGAAAGAAAAAACAACAATAAAAACGTGTAAAAGAAATACTTTTAGAATACTAAAATCAAATAAATTAAATAAAAATATTGTACAATTAAAAATTTGCAAGAAAAATCACAGAAATTTATTAAAAAAAATTCAATGAATCATATGTTGTATACGTTGTTAACAAATCAAGTAATGCTTTTCATTTTTCTGTTACTATTTAAAGACTTTGATAAAATAAAAAATACTATTTACACTTGGTTTCCATATAATTTCAATGCCAGTTTTTAAAGATCAGCCTTGTTCGCACTTCTTTTATATAATTTTATTATAATTACTAAAAAAAAATTTTATTATTTTAATATTTAGCAGATTTCTTTTTATTTTTTTAATTGCTCTGCCTAAAATTGCTTCATACTTGTATACAATTTTTTTTTTTTTTGTATTTCTTTTCTTTCTAAATTTTATATGCACACGCAGCCACACGTCACAACCACGTCTTTATAGTCTCGCGCTCTTTGGCAATACTAAAAAAATTTCAATTTTCTAAATTGGATTTCCGTCAGAGTCCATTCAATAAAAAAAAAAAATTTTTTGTTTATAATTTAATTGAGAGCAGCAGAGAGCATATATTTATGTTAAAACTGAGAGAGAATGTTTATAATAATTTGCATATACTACTTACTATAACAGATGAGTTTTCATATTTGCGGTCTATAGAAAAGAATTCGGTTCCTATACATAATACCTGATCGCTAATTGTACATGTCGTACATACAAAACAATCAACACAAAGCTAATATTAAACGAAAATTAAATATATATGTATATCAAAATACAGGGTATTCCCTTAAGGAAACTAAAGAGTACATTACAAAAAAATATATTTTATAAAATTATTAAAAAAAACAAAAATCTTCCATTTTTAAACAAAACTTGAGAGTTAAACTTTGTAAGAAGTTATTGTACGTTCTTGTCAAAGGTAACCTTCAAAAATATGTAACACCTTCGCTTTAAGTGAGACAAATTGAACATCGGCCATGAAGGTTAAATGCAAAATGCCATAATCACTTTTAAGCATGTCAATAGATCCGCTCCTTTTTGAATTCGTACTCTTAACTTAAAGGTCAACTGACATCCGTCAACAGTATGCTGTCCAAATTTGTAGAAGCTGCCTTATTTAGCCTGTGTTTGACAGTTGTTTGCAAATTTTGTGTAAATATGACAAAAATACATGAATTGCTCTGGCATCCCCAATATTCTCCGGATTTAGCATCAAGTAGCTATTTTTTGAAAGACATTTAACTACAGTAATGAAAATATCTAACAAGCAACCTTATTTTGAAGATTTCAAAAAAAAAATTAATTTTTTGAAGTGGAAAACATTCGAAAAACGTTGTTACAGGACAGACATTCGATATAAATTTACTGACACCCCCTCGTATATAGCAATGAAGTTTTTGCTTTGTGTTTAAACTAGTCACCCAGTTTCTCTCGGGTTTTTTTTTTTACACTTTTATATACTGGCTATAATACGTGTATTGTTGCCATTTCTGTTTAATCTTGTTTTGTTGTAATTACCAAATGTATCACATAAAGCAATAACAAATAATGCAAAAAGTTTAAAATTATTAAAAATCACAAAACTTTACTCACGTCTCTGTTGTATTTGTATTGGAAGACATGAAAGGTGGCTGTTTTTGTGAGTCATGATCAGCTGCTGGTGTACCAACAATTGTCTGAAATTCATTTAACGGTTGCTGTTGCTCCCGACCGGCATCCGCTTGCGAACGCTCACGTTCCATAAACATGGTAACAGCAAACTTGGAACTATCGGCACTTTTGCGAGCCCAAGAAGATCGTCTCTCTCTTTTTTTGCCAGCTGAGCTTGAATGACGTTTAGCTTCATGTTCTCTTCTAAGTCTCTCTACTAAATCCATATCAATGGGAGCTAGGGGAGCTGTATAGGTTCTCTCAAATTCTGATTCAATCAATTGAGACTCTTCATCTTCTTCGGCAACCTTTTGCTGTGCTCTACTGTCTTCGTTACCTGTAGTTTCAGCCGGTATTTGAGCAAGTAAAGTCTGTTTTTCTTCGTCTTCGTCGCCGTCAGCAGTAGTAACAGCTGTTCGTTTGTTTACACTGTTGTTGTTGTTTGGCAAAACGTGAGGGTCAGCAACCACAATGTTTATTGTTGTTTCGCTTTTATCTGCCATTTCTTTGTTGTTTTTTTCTTCCTGACCACTTTCTTCATCATGATTTTTAGCATCTTTTTCATTTTGTGTTTGGTTTGTGCAATTATCAATAATTGTATATTCTTCGTTCTCTATAATTAGAAAAAATTAAATTATCTTTTTTTGTTTTTGATATTTTTATATTAAAATTCCTTTACTTACCCATTATATATGTAAGTACGTATGTATATATGTATATAATACATATATGAAAATAATGAACTTTTATCCCAAGGCAAGAAGAAGATGAATTTTAAACTAAAATTTGTTAACGTTTCACTAACTAAAGAAAGGCCAAGTGGTACCTATATTAACAATTTATTTTCGCAATATTTTAGGCCATCACTTTACTTTTGTTTTGAAATCGAACATTTCCTGCTTCAAATTTATTAGGTTCCTTTTGTAAAAACTACCACAGAATTTTTTATTATTAAATAATAAAATTAATTATGCTTCAATAACTTCGTTAATAATAAAATAAAAAAAACACTTCTCAATTGGTCCAGTTTTTTGCAACAACTGAGTTTTCATTTCAACCAGTGTTGAAAAATTTAGTACTTTTGTATTTTTTTCTGTACTTTTTCATTTCAAAAATACCGCAGTACCCCCACCAAGCTTTCAGTACTATTATCATCAAATTTGTTTTTGTTCGTTCAAAAAATAAATATGTATTTTAATAAATAATTCGCACATTTTTTTCCGTTTCCGGGTTTATTAAGTAAGAATTAAGCCCCGTTTGTTTAATGTATTATGTATGTGGTCTATCTGTCTAAGGGCCATTTTTGGGTTCAAGTTAAACTCGAGATTAAGTTAATCTCCAGTTAAATTTAATCTTCAGTTAACTGAGTTTTCGTTTTTTGAGTGGAGTTTAACTGGAGATTAACCTTGTAGAGCTACCGTACTTATAACCAAAAATTGCAGTGTTTCATAGCAATTTGCTTTTGTATATAACAAACACAAACAAACAAAAGCTGAATACTATTGATCTTTTAGAAAAAAATTTTTTTTGAAAAATAATAAATTAAGACTGTCTATTGTCAATTTGTGTTTTATATAATTCATAGCCCCTTAAATATTTGTCTTATTCGGCTTTCTCTCACTTAAAAGTTTTTTTTTTTTTTTTTAAAAATTTGTCTACTACTTTTGGTTAAACTCAAGATTAAGTAAACTCAAAAACTGAAAACGAAGTTTAACTAGAGATTAACTTAATCTCGAGTTTAAACTTGAACCCAAAAAATGGCCCTAATAAGTTAAGTTACAAGTTAAAGTAGCCTTATTTAGATAGACGCCCAACGGCCACTGTTCAACCCCAGGTCAGGCAAAACGAAAACAAAAAACAAACAATAACGGCGTAATGTTGTGTGAATGTTGTAGGTAAGTGGGTGGTGGTAAAAAAGGGTAGTTTGTTTGTGTTTGCTCACCAAAAAGAGGGCCCGGTTCGGACAAAACAAAAACATAAAAATTGCTGGTGGGGAAGAAGAAGGAAGGAAGGAAAGAATAGCAAAAAAAATTTAATTTTTCAATTTATTTTTACAATTGAAAGTACATCCAACGGAAATCTAAAGGCATTGCAAAATAATACAGTAGTCACAGTTGAAATATAACTAAGTACGACATTTATTTAAATAAATATATACATGACAGTACATATATATGCATTTAAAATTATAATCGAAAATAAGTAAAAATTAAATAAAAAAGGGACGCAAGAACACTGCAAATAAACAGAATTTTCAACATTCTAAAATAAAAATCCAAACACATCCCTATTTGATAATTAAACAAACATTTTTAGAGAAAATAAACAAAAGTTTAATAAAAAATATATAAAAAAACGTATTTTAATTCATTCATAGCAAAATTTTAAAGTAAAAAAATTAAGAACTTTTTAAACGATTTTTTTTTTAATAAAAAAATCTAAACACTTTAATTCTTATTATAACTCTAAAATCAAAATATTAAAAATTTTCTGATTTTTTTGTTTCCGACCCAGAAAGTATTTTCAATTTTCCATTTAACATTGTTCATTTAGATTTATGGTCAACTCATTTTGTTCCATTGGTTTTTTAATCCAATTACCTAACGCAGCATGATGGAATGCTGCCATTAGTTCATATTTAGCAGCTTGAAAATCTTCAGATTTTTCTTTTGCTTTAGCATAATTTGTGCTTATATATGGCCCACTGTTATTTGGTATACGATGGACTAAAGTGATATACTTGGAGAAAAATCTCTGCTTTGATAAATTAGAAGTTTGATTGTTTATTTGGCGACCTGAAGGCAGAGAAATAATTTCAATATCATTATCGCCGAGCGTCCAATTAATACCTATGCTAGGTGGTACCCTATTAATATCACGTCGTTTGTCCGAACTCGTTCTGCCTAATAGAGGGCGATTTAAGTAATAGTTTGACGGTAGAAAATTTAGTGTATTTTGTATGCGACCACATACGGCTCGATATAGATGTTCGCCATTAAACAGACTACCCAAAACTATTGATGATAAATATATGGGTTCAGTAAATTGTGAAAGTAGAGATCCCTGTATGCCCACCACATTCCAACGGGCTATTTTGTCTGAACAAGACATGGTAAGTAAACGTTCTCCCAATAAAACGCCATCCCAAGTTTGGTTATAACAACCGAACCCAACAGGTTTAGTACCCATATCACCTTCCACCTTAATCCGTAACTGACCATACTGAGCACTATTGAAGTTGGATGGTTCCATGTTGGTACGATTATTACTATTGAAACTAAAGAAACGTGCATCACCACAGGGAGCAGTATTTACATACAAATGAAATTTCACATTTGGCTTTAGGGCGAAGGGATATTGTGAACCGTTTGGAAATTTCAGAAAAATTGAATCTCTTTCAGTTTGACTACAAGAATGCCAATATAATTGTGTATAAAGAAATTTAACTAAACATCTTCTGGCAATAATTTCAGCATGAGAATCATTAAGCACGGAACCATTACAACAAATATTGCCACCATTTATACATTTAGTGCCAGTAGCTATGGAAACTACATAGGCCTGTTCGAAATTATTGTTAAAAGTCATTACAATGCCGGCCAACACTTTGTACTCACATATCTCTTGACGTCCACATGTTAACTGTGCAAACTTGTTCATTATTTTTGTTTCTATAATGTCGGCGAAGTAAGTTGGCAATTCTAAAGGATTGTTAGTATTACAATATCCATTAAATAGAGAACTTCTCTGCAGTGATCTCATATCTCTCAAAATGTTGTTGCGTTGGCTGTCGCAAAAGTTACTTGATTTTATGGAACCATGTTTTTTTATTTCACTTTCAATTTGTAGAATTATATCTCTTTTTGCCATTCGTTCGCTTTTTCCATGACCATAGAATTTGCGATCATTTAGTCTAGTCGAAACTACAAAAAATGGCGCATATTCAGAACCCATTTCAGCCTCTAGACTAAATTTTAAATTTTGATACAATTTTTGTAAATCTTTGCCACTACGGCAAATGTCCTTCTTGTTGTCGTATACTTTGAGTGTTTTCGACATCTTTAAATTAGGGGGCATAACCTAAAATGAAGAATAAAAAATTGTTATTAGTATTTTACTTTAATAATCTGTATTACATACAGTTTTTATCAATACGATTGGAGAGATTTTAAACAATAAAAAAAGAGACTTTTATTACACAGTTTCGTTTTTGTCTGACAGCCTCATTACCAGGAAAAAAAAATATGTTACATTTTAGTGTTTTTCTCGATTGGTCCCAACACTAGAAATTGAAAGTCGGAATGACTTTGGAGTGTGTTTGCTGGCATTTGCAGAGAATCATATTCACTTGAAATCAGCAATTATGTACTATGAATCCCGGTTACAAGACTAGAAACACAAAACACATTTTCTTTCAAACACCTCATGCAGCAAAAACACTGGATCTTTATCAATATTTATAATGTCGCAGTCTTTATTTACTTGAGATTTATTTAAATTACTTTGTTGTGCTTCCAACTCTAATTTTTTTTTTTTTAATTTTAAACTTTACCTTTTCTACAAATAAACAATTCTTTTCCTTTTTTCTCTTCTCAGAATTCATAAGTTTACCGTTTTTCTTTTCTTCTTCATATTTAGTTGACAGTTGAAGATTTGAATCACAGTGTAACATTTGAATTGAACATTGGTCGATATGATAGAGTTACCAGATGGTAAAAAGTTTTTAATGGGCGGTTTTGAAATTGAATGCTTTAAATTTAATATTAGTATTATTTCATTCGTGTTTGAAATAAGAAGTTAAACTAAGACTTCTGCTATGTCCTTTTCTGTCATACCTCATATATCCATACACTTCTATTATTATTCTCAACCTATTAAACTTAAAAAAAATAATGAATTCTATACATTATTTTCCATTTGTCTTCTGCATTAAGTAAACACTAGAACACACCCTGTGTTTATATGACAGCTGTCTGGTAAATAAAGCAGTGCTACCAACCGGTGTTCACAATAAAGACCGACCACCGCAGAACATCAATTTTTGCAAAAATATTCTAATTTTTAAATTTTAAAGAAATTCTTATAGGAATAAATTAAAAGTAATAATGGCTGTACGTTTAACGCAAAAATTGCTCAGGACCCAAACACCATTCCTATGCAGAGTAAGCAAATGCCAGAAAGGAAAAATATGTTATTAAATTAAAAAAAATTACATAATTTAAGATCAGTGAAAAAAATATTCAACTAAATAAATATAAAATATATGTACTTCATTTTAGAGCTATCCCCTTTTGGTCACCAAAGAGAAAACTGAAGATGTGGCCCATACCAAGTCAGCTCTACAAAAGAAATTGACCGTAAGTTGAGTTCTTACTGCCGTTAAAAGAATGATTTACAGTGATATTGAGGTTATAAATAATCCATTACTCTTGTTAGAAAACCGATATTCCTTCGGCTCAATATGGTGGTCGTCATGCAGTAACTATGTTGCCTGGTGGTGGCATTGGACCTGAACTAATGAAGTATGTACGTGACATTTTTGCCTATTGCGGTGCTCCTATTGATTTTGAAGTTATCGACATTGATCCCTCTACGGAAGGCAATGAAGATTTGGAATATGCCATTACCTCTATCAAACGTAATGGTGTAGCTATTAAGGGTAATATTGAAACAAAATCTCAAAACATTACTGAAGTTTCACGTAACGTGGCCATTCGTAACGAATTGGATTTGTATGTCAACGTTGTCCATTGCAAGTCGTTCCCTGGCATTCCTGCTCGCCACAGTAACATTGATATTGTCTTGATTCGTCAGAATACCGACGGTGAATATGCTATGTTGGAACATGAATCGGTGCCCGGCATTGTAGAGAGCATGAAAGTTGTGACTACTGAAAATGCTGAACGTGTAGCACGTTATGCATTTGAATATGCCCGTCAAAATGGTCGCAAGAAGGTTACTACTATTCACAAGGCTAACATTATGAAGTTGTCTGATGGTTTGTTCTTGGATGTCGCCAAGCGTGTGCACAAAGACTATCCCGAATTGGAACATAACAATATGATTATCGATAATACTTGCATGCAATTGGTATCAAATCCTCATCAGGTAAGTAGAAAATTAAATTGTTTCAGTACGAAAGTCTATCGAAACGTCTCTTATTATTTATTTTGATTTTTTATGTATATTTCAATAAATATTTGTCTATGATATCTTTTCTTTACAGTTTGATGTCATGAACATGACCAATTTGTATGGTACCATTGTGTCTAATGTTATTTGCGGTTTAATTGGTGGTGCTGGTCTCTTGTCTGGCCGTAACTACGGTGATCATGTTTGTATTCTCCACCAAATATTGTAATCCCTTTACGTTTTTGTTTTAATATTTTTTAACGTTTATTTAAAGTATGCCATTTTTGAGCCTGGTACTCGTAATACTGGTACTGCTATTGCTGGTAAAAATATTGCCAATCCCGTTGCCATGATCAATGCCAGCGTTGATATGTTAAACCATTTGGGCCACAAAGAACATGCCCGTGTTATTCAGGAGGCCACTTATGAAACTCTTGTTGATAGGGGTATTAGAACTCCAGGTAAGTTGGTTGCAGAGTGGTTTTATTTCTACTAATATTTGCTTAATAGACTAAAGCGATAAAACCAATAATATTTGATTTATAATTTTTCTCTTCCTATATAGACTTGGGTGGCACCAACTCCAGCACAGATGTTATCAAAAGTGTTTTGGATATTCTTTCAAACAAACGTGTTAACTGGTAATGTTTTCTCTCTTTTTTTCTCCTCTCTATTATTAACTACGATATATTATGTTATGTTATATAATTATGTAATTTATTGTTTATTGTATTCCTTAAATCCCATTCATACCCCACAAACTATCCATCCCAAAGACCAAAAATTTATTTTTTTCCTTTATTTTAGTTTCTTTAATTTAGTTTTGTTCGATTTTGTTAATAAAAAAAGTAGTGAACATATGTTACTTATTTAATTTGCTTGTAATGTAAACTTGTTTATTATCATCCATTATTTTAAAATATTAAATTGTCGTTTTTGTTAATTGAATTGTCGTCGATAATTTTAATAATATTATTATTTAATGAATAATTTATGATTACGTTTGATTTAATTCGAAGATTTTATTTTATTATAGAAATTAAATCTAGACAAACAAATTTAGCACCACAATGAATTTTTATTTTATTTTATTGAAAAATATTTATTTTAAATTTGTTAATAACACCGATTAGATTACTAACCCAGTATTTGCTTTAAACACTTACTAAAGATTGTGATTAGCAAATGAACCTCAGTTGCAAAATGAAAGTAAAATTTTGAATGTTAGTTAGCAAGTGACATTTCAACTGAAATTCGTTTTCTAACCATAATCGATACATTAAAATGCCTTAACTAATATGATTAATTTAAATTTTAGCTTAAAATCGTTATTTATTCATTAGTTGTCCACACACGTTTTCAATATTTAAATTATGCTTTTAAAGTCTGTAACGCTTGGTGAATAAAATAAGTCCGAGTTGAGAGGTTAATAAGTAATTTTAAAACCTTTCAAGAACTTAAAATATGAATATTTTTTCGAATTTTATTCACCAATCGTTTGCAGCAAACAGTTTTAGCAATAAGATTAATTTTCAACAATGTTTATAAACTTAAAATACTAAAAATTAACGGAAATGCATTCGATATGCGTTATTAAGAAAAATTTTCAAATAATTTGTTTAAATAACATTTCTTTGTATTAAAACCAACTTTTATGTCCTTTCCACTTTCAAGTGAATTTTAAAGTAACTCTTTTTTAACACACATCATTAATATTTTCTAACAAAGTTTAACTCATTAAATCTTAAGTAAATACCAATAACAACTTTAGCAAAATGTATACACACACACTTATACATATATGCACCCACACATCTTTTTTGCAAACTTAAAGTGATGTTGGTATCTGAGTAGAACATTTTTGGTTTTTCAACATTTTCACGTATGTAATTCGTTTCACTACTAATGATTTTAATTTTTTTATTTGGCTTTTAAATTTTTAATTGGTTTTTTTTCAAAATTATTTAAAATTATAAACAATTTTTATTTCCAATTTTATAAAATTGACAACAAAAATGAAAGCAGAACACCAACTAATCTTAAACTGTTTAAATTTTCTCTCTTCCTCCCTGCTCTCACAATTAAAATACCGGCTTAATAATGCGTAACCTCCCTATTTATCACCCAACATTTACAAAATTGTGTTTATTTTTATGTGATAAAAAACAATCATTAAAATACAAACAAACACTTGTGGATGGTATAAACATAATTGTTAAATGTGTAATTGGCAAATACAATTTATAAAACAAACGAACACAGGCCTCATGGAAACTATTACAGCCAAATTTAAGGAAACAAGATTTCTTATATTTTTTAATTTATTTTAATCACCAAATATTTAATTAATAAAAAACAATAAAACCCTATGAGTTAAAAATAATAACTTTAGCCTTAAGGTAAATTGTTAAAAATACTTAAAAAAAAAAAAAAAACTACTAACACTTGCGACCAGCAGCATCAGAAAAAAAACCCTTAAACTCCAAGTTGAAAAGGCTTTATAGCTTTTACCCTAATGTTTCTGTTTGTAATGTTCCTGTTTAATGTGACCTGTTACGGTTGAAAACTTGTTAAAAGCAATCAATCCCTTTCCTTTCATCGGCTGTCTAAAACTAATCAATCCAAAGAAAATAAGAACATTCAAAGGACAACGTCAGGTAATTGTTGTTTGTATCTTTTTAAATTTCCTTCATATCATTTCAGTTTCCTTTTGTCTCATATTTATTTATCTAATAATGTATTGTTTTCTTTATTTTTCTTTCTTAATCTTTACAGAGTTTTCAATCTCTATACTGTTGAGTATTATCCAGCATTCTACCATACTTCACTTCTTTTACTTCTCTCTCGCCTGTTTTCTTATTCCTTCAAAATTATTAATTTCTAGCAATGAGTTGCCCATCATTATGTTTTTATTTTCTTAAACTTTATTTATCTATAATTACTCCATTTTGTCTGTAAAAACAACCAAAAACGTCTTCTAGTTTTTTAATAATTATGAAGAGTTTTCCAATTCAAATAATGGATTTTTGTTTAGCTTTACTTGACTAAATTTTGTTTTGACCATTTTGTATTATTAAGATTCTCAATTTTTATTATTATTCATTTTTTTTTATAATTTAATAAATATTATTGTATTATATTTTGTAATTTTTCGAATCAAATTAAAATCTTTCGTTATATATCTTCTACATAATCTGACCTGACTTATGTATTACTTTATTTTTTTAAAAGAAAAAAAAAACACAAATTTTGCCGTATTATAATCGAATATTTGTTTAGATAGTCAAGTAAATAATGAAATTATTTGGAACCATAATAAAATCTAGTCTTTTAATTTTTTTATGGAATATATTAGAAACAAAAGGATATGATAATCACGATCCTTTAGGCAGTATTACAAAACGGCTTCTTACACCACTCAAATTGTGTGAGTTAATTTTATTCATATCACTAGCTCGACCCATATTTGAACATCGAATTTAGAAGATATAATATGAGAAGCTTCTTCGTGGCAGTCAGTTTGCTGTCAGCTCTTGCCAAAAAATCTCTGAAAAGGCGTAGAGATTTGAAATCGAAGCTGTTGTCGTATAAGCCAATACACTACTTACTAGACTAAAATTTACTTTTATTAAAAAATTTATTCCTTAAGAGCCTTTAAATTTGATGCAAAACTTGAGACAATGCAATGTAATGTAATTTTCAGTTGAGGTAGAAATGCTATGTAACAACCTTGTCCTTTAAAGGACTTAAGACAAATAAAAACTGTAGATACATATGTATGTATATACTTTGAACTTAAAAATTTCCTTTTTCTGTAAAACTATCCGTAAAAGTAACATATTTTCATTACATTAAAAGCATTGGTGAATGCAAGTAAATGTCTAAATGCCGAGGCAAGAATAGGGAACGCTCGATGCGTAATAATTTAAAATATGGCTAATGCCCTATTAGTTTTAATATGACTGCGAAACATTTGTTAATAAGTACATACTTCGTTTATTTGTATCTAATATTTTGGCCCATTAGAGTATCAAATATTTAACTACTTTGACATGGCCAATATGAAAAGATTAACAGCACAATACGTAGAAGGAAATTTACCACCTTCAAACGAGACTTATTACACTACACCCTGCAGCTTGAAAGGAAGGAAGAAAAACGGAGAGTTAAAACTTAATGAAATTGTGAAAATAGTCGGCAAAGAAAAAATGGAAGAACCTCGCCAATGCTTCCTCAACGGAAATTCAATAAACACATAGCCAAAGGGATTAATCTCAAATTTTGGAATGGTCAAACTCAAATATTCTCGTACATTTTTTCGGCTCACCGCCTACAAAACTTTCTGCTGTGAGTTGTAGGTCCACTTCATCAATTTTGTCATTTCCCACCTATGACATTTAATACCTCATAACATGAGTACCTTTGTATCTTATCCCAAGTGTTCTTCAAGGACAGTTTTTGTGCAGAAAACCACGAAGAGCTTTAGCCTCATGGGACAGTGTCAGCTCAGCTCTGCTTAGCCAGGCCAGTACATTTCAATTTTCCGTTCACAGACTATACGAGTTTATTAATAGTGGAATAACCATGTCATCTCCATTTCTTTTAAAGGCTTTTTACAGTTCTTACAGATAAGCGTTGTTTTAACCACACAACTAAGAATTTCCAGCAACGGAAAGTGAAGCTGTCATTAGAGCACAGTTCAAAATAAAAACTAAAACAAACCCACGAATTTAAGCCCGGCGACATCAATTGGGTTGAATTCTTTAATGGATGGTAGAGTGCTTAATTTTGGACCTAGACCTTTTATGATATAACAAGGGATTGGTGACTTAATTCAAAACCACGAAACTATAGGAATAGGCATGCCAAATACTTGTAGCAAAAGCAGGCCGCACAGATGTTACCATAGAAAAATTTTGGTAGTTATGTTTAAAAGGAGGTTAAACCGTATATATGAATTTTAAGAGCTCAATATTAATAACGAAAATGCCTTCAGACAATATCCTTCAAGCCGTCGGAGATTATTAAATTGAAAAACTATGACAGTAACATTGTTTTTGAAACATAAAGGGGAAACTTATATAAAGACGTAAAACACAAGAGCTTAAAGTAAGCCACAACTGCTCTAACCGCTTAATGGAACACATAAACAAAAACTTAACATTAATAATTCAATATTTTCGATCTCCCACATATATGGATGGAAATTTGACAAACATTCTTCCACATTTCCATGTTAATCCTGAATTTCGAACACATTTTACAAAAGTATTTTTAAATTAGTTTTTTTTATTGTAACTTTTTTTCTATTTAAAAAAACACGTCACAAAATTGTATCCATTTAGCTCCACACAGGACAAAAATCATAGAAAAATTATGATTAATGATCCTTAAATACAGAAATAATTGTTACTACACTCGCTGAAACTGGAACGGGTCCATAAGTAGAATGTTTTTATTTTATTTGTTGTCGTTATTATTGTTGGTTGAGGGAATATACACAACTGCTTAGAAGCGCAACTTTTGGAAGAACCATTTGTTCTTGCCTTCCTTGTAGGATGACTCGAATTTCACACGAGTTTGGAAACGGTGTGTTTTCCTCTTGATGGGATCTTTAAGATCCTTGGCCGACAATTTCTCGAAACTGATTTCGCTGGCGGTGTAACGGGTGGGCATCAAGTGGTTGTAGTTCAATACTTTCAAGAAAGGCTTGATCTTGGACTTCTTCTTCAACTTGGTCTTGCCCATGGACTTGGTTACCTTGCGTGGGTATCTGTCGATACCAGCAACGAGAGCATGACCGAATGGCTTATCGGGAGTGCCATCATCAACGGTCTTGACAACGATGGCCTTGCGGCCGGCGTAACGTCCACTAAGGACAATTACGATTTTATTCTGTTTCATAATCTTCCTCATCTTGACGGCTATTGTGGACGTGGTGGTGATTAAAATGTTGCATTACAGCAGCCAGCAGTTGTTGTTATTGCCGATTCATTTAACATGACGGTGAAATAAACAACGTAAACACAGGCAATGAAAATAGTGACAGCAATAGACAGCAGCCGCAAAACACATAAAAATAATCAGAAAATTAAAAATAGATTAGTTTCTCGCTCATAACGTGTATTAAACTTTAAATTTCTATCAAATAAATCAAGTGAATTGGCACTAAATTCCATTTTTAACTCTTATTGGAAGGTATTCACCACTTTTTAGACAATTTTTTTTTATCTTCTGTAATGTCAATAATTTTTCACTTTTTTTAACCGAAATTCTTCGGTTCATTACAAAATAGCCACATCAATTTATAGTTTAGAACATGTAGTTTTTGATTTTCTTTTAGTTTTTTATGGATCTTTTAATAATTCACTTGATTTTTTTGAGAAAATATTAAAAAATTCACGAACAGCACTTACAGGTCTTATGGCTGACCGGATATAGAGAAAGAGAGAAGGGTTGACATTTCGCACGTTAGTTTGACAATTCACTGCAAAGTTGTGTTCAATAAGCAGATATCGTCACATACGCAAAAGCTAAGTATTATGAAAATCTATTAAATTTGACATTTTTTGTTTGTTTAATATGGCAATTCCGCTGCATGTTTAGTTTTATTCAGTCCTTTTCTGTGCTCGATTGTTTCGTTTGTGTCGTTTGTTTCGTGTGTTTGTTTTCTTAAGAAAAAATGGGTTTTAATTAATTGCAAAGTGTTTAAAATATGATCACCTGCAAGTAAAAGGTGTAAAGAATGTGCTTTATCTTTTAAATCGTTTGTTTATAGTGTTATTCAAGTAATAAAGCAAAATAAAGTTTTGTGCATAATGTAAGGCCTAGAAAAATCTAACGGCACTTTGCTAAATCATTCGCCGGCCATCTTAGAAGAGAGGAAGAAAAAAAAGAGAGTGCTTGTGAAACTTTCTCTCCCTGTTTCTGTTGCCCATAGTGTGGCAGCACTATATGTGTGTTTAATTTCCGGCGGAAATTGTAAAACGTACAATTTTTGAAATTTAAATTTAAATCCGTGAATTTGAATAAGAAAGATAAAAATTAAATAAATTTAACAAATTAAATAAATAAATAATGAAAAAGGGAAGAAAATATTTTAAAAATTAAAAAAATTAAAAAAAAAAATAAAAAAATAAAAAAATTAAAAATAAATTAAATTAAAAGAAATGAAAAAGTATTAATTTATTTACATATGTAAATCAGTGTAATTGAATAAGAAAGATAAAAATTAAATAAATTAAACGAATTAAATAAGCAAATAATAAAAAAGAGAAATAAATAAGTTAAAAATTAAAAAAAAATTAAAAAAATAAATTTAGAAAAATCCAAAAAGAAAAAGTAATAATTTAATTAAATAAATCCGTGTAATTGAATAAGAAAGATAAAAATTAACTAAATTAAACGAATTAATTAAGTAAATAATAAACATGACAAATATACATATATTTTAAAAATTAAAAAAAAAAAAAAATAAAAAAAATAAAAAAATTAAAAAAAAAAATAATAATAATAAAAAAGAGAAATAATAATTTAAAAATATTTACTTATTTAAATAATAAACATGAGAAATATATATGTATTTTAAAAATAAAAAAAAAAATTTAAAAAAATTAAAAATAAAAAAAAAAAAATAAAAATTTAAAAAAAATCAAAGAAAATCAGAAAAAAAAAACGGAAAAGTAATAATTTATTTACATAAATCCGTGTAATTGAATAAGAAAGATAAAAATTAAATAAATTAAACGAATTAATTAAGTAAATAATAAACATGACAAATATACATATATTTTAAAAATTAAAAAAAAAAAAAATAAAAAAAATAAAAAAATTAAAAAAAAATAATAATAAAAAAGAGAAATAATAATTTAAAAATTAAAAAAAATAAAAAATAAGAAAAAATATTAAAAAATAATTTATTTACATAAATCCGTGTAAAAATTAAAAAAAAAAATAAAAAAATTAAAAAAAAAATAAAAAAGAGAAATAATAATTTAAAAATTAAAAAAATAAAAAATAAGAAAAAATATTAAAAAATAATAATTTATTTACACAAATCCGTGTAATTGATTAAGAAAGATACAAATTAAATAAATTAAACGAATTAATAAGTAAGTAATAAAAATGAAAAATAAATATATAAATTAAAAAATTTAAAGAAATATATAAAAAAAATTAAAAATTTTTTTAAAAAAAATAAATTTTTTTTTTAAAAACTTAAATTAAAAAAAAAAAAAAAATAAAAAAAAATATTGAATAAGTTTTAAGTTATTTATCTACATAAGGTGTAGTAAAAAGAAATCTATTAATAATAAAATTAAAGGCTTCACTAAACACAAGAAAACCATTCAGATTATTTAGGTTTCACTTTATCTGTATATTTTATACTCCGTTTGCGTCTTTAATAACTTGAGTGGCATTTTGTAGGTTAATACAGTCCCCATTTATTTATTCTGCCATTATTTTTGAACTTATTGAGGGAAATAGTATAAGGAACAAGAAAAATCTCTAGTTGTGTAGGTCTTTTTTAAAGAAATTTTACTTTAATTCTTTAATTTGAAAAGGAGGGAGAGCTGAAACTAATATTTTGCTCACCGAAACTAATGCTGAGTATGGTTTGGTGAGTAGGTTTGAAGACGTGTATATTCATAGTGACAAATACAGCTTACTTGGATCCCCCTTTCCAAGGTTCCCAAGTGTCGGACAGTGACCGAGAATATGTTCAGTGATCTTCTCTTCTTCATCGTCATTAGAGCTTCTGCAGAAGGACCCAAAGGCCAGATTCCGCTATTAATGAATTCCGGTCAGATCTATTATGTCTCTCTGCAATATTTCAGTGTTCAGAAACCCATCTTAGATGTGGAGTGCATATATCACCATACGATATACTCTAATTCCGGGTTCGCACAGCAGAAGTATTCTTTAAACGATAATGAATCATTCCGACTGACCGATTAAGCAATAGTAACAATTTGAATAGTCCATGCGTTCAAACATACGTTCAATTAAACTGTGTCAACAGTAGATGGCATGGATTAAATTAAATATGGGTTTCCCATAGATGTCTTTGTCCTAGTCTGATGGATCTAAACTAAGACAATAAATTCTCGCAAGCTTTGGATGAAGCGAACAATGTGGATGCACATGAATGGGCGAGCCAATGCATAAATTTGGAGTATGGTGTTGCCCTATGGCCTAAGCTTAGTAGCTTAATTATGGCTGGCCCGTAAAAATCTTTATCCTTATTGAAAACAAACTGGGCCAATCGATTCTTACAAGCTTCCATTGAAGCAAATAAGGTAGATATGTACATATGAACCTTTCGGCATAGCTGCCGGAGATTTATGTAAATTTTTAGAGCATGACGTTGTGCTGATGAGCACAACTCTCCAGTCTATTGACCATATTGATTCGTTTGTTAACAGTATTATTAGTCCTTTTATTTCTTTACAAACCATATGCTGATTTGGTTTTTTTTCGTTTTCCTTACCTTGCTTCAGTTTTATGAATAAACTTTCTCATGGCGGGGGTTTCTTTTTACTACACCTTCAAACAAGTTTTTGTAAAATTTCAATACAATGATAATAAAAGTGTTGTTTTATTAACAATCATCCAGCCGGACAATGAAGGTACGAGTATGTATCCCCTCTCTGATGTTTACACGTTTCGTTTTTAGAAAATTATGTAACTACGCAACTGAAGGTCTATTTATTTAACTACACAAGCAATTAAAATAAGCTTCAAGCTAAGAATCGTCTGATTTTTACATTGAGAGCATCATTTCCTTTCTCTCTTTTTCCATTTCTAAACACATTTCCTTGACTTTTTGTCGCAACACCTTACCATTAATATTACGTGGAAATACTGGCAGGAAGAACACACCATATTGTAATCGATATTGAACCATTTCAGTTTTACCCTCAACATACTTTATAACACCGATTTCCGTGAGATTGCTGTTCTCTTTCTTAATCACTGCTGCTGCCGGAACGTCCATGTAAATCTCATCGTCTACACCGAATACACAGACATCCAGGACATCGGATAATTCGCCGACAATATCCTCAATTGCATTTGGAGAAAATTGAAAGCCAGCATATTTCAGATTGTCCTTGCAACGGCCGACTAGAAATAGAAAATTGTCCTCGTCCATGTAGCCCAAGTCACCGGTACGTATGAAACCGTTCTCATCCATTATTTCAGCGGTGGCATGGCTATTGCCATAGTAACCCTGCCATTTGAAACCGGGATACACCCAAATAACGCCAACTGCCTGAGGGCTCAACTGTTGACCTGTTTGCTGGTCTTTGATCTTTATTTGTACATCCGGCAATAGGCTTCCTACAGATTTTGGTTTATTTCCATTAAATCTCCCTGCCACACCGCCTGTTTCTGTAGTGCCATAACCATAAAATACAATGCCATTGCTTATAACTTTTCTGATCTCCTCTAGGTGAGTGTCTGAACACTTTGCTCCCGATACGAACAACAATTTGATCGTTTCCATACTCGCCTTCGTAAAGTCTTTCAGTAGCAGCATTTGCAGCATTACACGGGGACTGGTGGGCAGAAAGTTGACTCTGTATTTCTGTATAATTTCAAGCATATAGGCGGGTGTAAATGGTTTTGTGGTAACGATACGTGGCCTCCTACCATTACGTTTGCCATAAAGGTTAACAGCCCTGTAGACCAATCCACACCACTAGGAGAGAACATTACACTGGTTTCGTTGGCGAATCTAAAAAGGGTTTGTGGACGTGTTACTGTTTCAGGTTTAGGTTTGAGGACGTGTACTTGTCAATTGAGACAAGTACAGTACCCGGAGATCAAATTGACCCATTGTACGGAACGTCCTTAAAATGGAAGGATAATAGAGGATATAGGAAAAAGGAGAGAAAGTAGGAAAGGCAGAATGGAAAGCGGAGGAATTACACAGACCAAACAAAAGGAGAGCGCGACTACACTGATGAAGCGTTAGCACTGATCAACCAGCTCAGGCTACTAATGAATCTGTGGAGAGCCTTGATGTCGGCTCTCGACATAGAACTCAAACCCTCAAAGAAGCCCCTGACAAGGGTCCTCAACCTCAACCTACTAAGAGTTGGGCAGTTACAGAGGAGGTGCTCGACAGTCTCCAACTCCTCCTCATCGCAACATACCCTGCAATAGTCCGGCTGGGATCTGTTCCAGATCCTCGTCAGCGACCTAATCAAGCAGTGCCCTGTGATAAATTCGATAACTTACCTTAAACTGGCCTTATCCAAGCCCAGCAGCCAACCTGATCTTGCACTATCTATAGCAGGCCATAGACATCTAGAAACATAACAACCCGATCCATTACCCCAACGCCTCTGCTCTTCCCCCTTAACCCATCCATTGATGAGGCCGTAGAGGCAGATTGGGGGGTCAGAAAGCGAAGCTAACCTAGAGAGAGCATCCGCCGTCTCATTGCCCAGTATTCCGCTATGACGCGGAACCCAACATAGACGGATACGTGTTACTGTTAGTTGAGCGGTAATTGTGTGTGTGTGTGTATTTACCCGAAATCCGTTGTGACTGCATGATTGGCCACACAGACTCCCTTGGGACAGCCAGTTGTACCCGAGGACACCAATAAAGCCATTGTCTGATTGTCATCATACTTTAAAGGTTGGGTGCTAAAAGAGGAAGAAAAAAATGCTAAAATTTAATGCTTCTGCTGTTTAGATCCTGATATCCTATACGGGTTAGTCCTGACGTCTATGTCCGTCAAAGTGGTAAACTTATACTTACCAAAACGTTTCCTCTTCTGTCGGGCCTTGTAATAAGTCTTCTATTTTTGCTACACCTAGCAAATGATTACATAGCGTATAAATTAATGGCTTAAATGCCTCAGAGGCCTCTTTTACTTTTTCGTACTGCAGACCATCGCAGAAAATAATTTTTGGCCTGCTGTAGTTATAAAGATTGCGCACCACATCTGCAAAAAAAAAAAAAACATTGGAAAAGGTTTCCTTTCTGAAACGAACGAACGAATATCACACTTACCCAGTTCGTATTTACGATTGATTGCCTGAATTGGGGTACCATTGAACCAAGCTGCCAAAGCTACCGGCATTACGTATGTGCATTCTGGTTAGGGTTGGCAATCCCGCTCTATATTTTCAATCTCGAGATTTCGGGATTTCATTTACCTAGTCCCGGGATCCCGGGATTTATCCCGGGATTTTAAAAAATTTGTTCTTGAAAGATATTAACATATTATTACAATAAAATTAGTAACATGACACATCCAAAAATAGGTTTATAAGAAAGAATTTATTAAATTATAAGAAAATTAATTTTATTTATAATTTTACACATTTTTAAATTAATTATAAAGAGTTAATTGTTTTTATAGATATATACTCAAGTGATCAAGTGCGATATGTTATTATTTTTTATTATTTTTAAAATACGTTTTGAGGAAGCACAGAGCATCCAAAGTTTCATCGCTCAAACGACTTCTTATTATAGTAGCACGTTCAGACTCTACACTGGCTGGCTTAATAGTCATTAAAAAATCGTATGCTCTTTGCAAAAAGTCACCACGTGTTCCTCCATTTTCAAACAAGAGCATTTCTCTCTGAATTTTTACAGACAACGTCTCACATCGAATTGCTATCCTCGGTAAATGTGCTTTTTTTATAGCTTCATTGAGCTCGTCTGAAATATTTAAAGGTTCTTCAAGAGAACAAGAAAGAGATTCAGATGGAAGCTCAGAAGAATCTGAAATAATTTCGAAAGGTGCCTTATCTGAATCTGAAGGTGTAACTTCTGACTCAGAAGCTATTAGAAGTGATGTAGCTGGACTTGAAGCATTTAGTCTTTCGAGTAACTCAACTATTAATTTGCGACATTTTATGGAAGAAGGAACCGTTACGAACTCTGTTTCGGATTCGGACTGAACATTTGTTCTACCATTGTGCAGATACTGAAGTACCCCACTGATATCTGTTCTCCTTTGTTGCATGCGAAGGATGAGGGCTGAATGTAGTTTTTGACTTATAACGTTGTTAGCATCTTTAAGTTTTTTTAACATAAAAGTTATGGCAACATCGGCTGTGAACAGATTAGCATCCCGACGGAAAAGGGCGTCAACTAATGATTGCGGATACCATATTAATCTCATCTTTGGATAAAGCAAAATATTCACCTTCAGGTGGACCTATGTCTATTAATGCCTTTTGTATAAAATTTCTTAATAAATAAAGACGTTCCAGCATTAACAAAAGGCTGCTCCACCTAGTTTTACAGTCTTTTATTAGAGTTAGTTGCTTTTCAAATTCAGCCGTAACACACTTTTGCAAGACATCGTTTTTTGTTGGCGATCGTTTAAACATCACTATTAATTTTCACACCTTCTTGATCACTGCACCGCAATTGACCTCAGTAATAACATGGTATCCTCCATGTCTATGGCCATAATACAGATCAACCAATTCTTCGTTGCCAGAAAAATTCTCATCCTCGTTACTCTCTGAAAAATCGTCTTCCTCTTCTGGTTCTTCACCCTCGTGGTATTGCTCATCTGTTTCTCTTTGTAAATCATGCTTTTCATATAGCACGTCAATTACCGCCAGTTGGACACCATGGGCAAAGCATAACTGTTGATTTACAGGTAATAATCTGCCAACTTTTTTCATGACGCTTGCACCGTGTGTCATAATACTAACTATATCTTTTCTCAAGTTAAGTACATATACTGCAAGCTTTTGTTCTAGTAGCCCAATACATCTCAAAAAAAAATCGCATTTTGAAGTTTTGTTTCTAATTTCAGAGCGGTTAATGCATTGAAACAACAGATTCTAATTTCTGTAAATTCGAATTAGTGAGAGTTCTAATATACGATTTTTTTCATTGCGGTTTAAAAAGTCAAATCCCGGGATTAAGTGCTCAATCCCGGGATTTTGGAATTGTTAAAAAGTGCGGAATCCCGGGATTTCGGGACCCTTCACACACATATTTTCCTGTTGAATTCAGAAATCGTATAGTTTAGTGATAAGCAATCATGCTAATTGAGTTATATTCCTTAGTGTTTTACTGTTCCTGCGCTATTAATATTTCGTAAGAAAAAACCTTGATTTGCCAACAAAAAATTCTAATTTTTAAATTATTAACATCAATTGATGCCAAATTATTTTCAATTTCCCTTCGTAACTGTTCTGTGGGCTATTTAACTATCGTTAGTTTCTCTAGTTTCCCTATCAGCTTTACATAACAAATGTTTCCTAATAAAAGTCAAAATCCAATTTCAATTCCTATTTAAATGTTTTTAATTATTCGCCATTCTACTCCTCCCTGATTCATTCACCAGCTTCCGCTCCAGTTTAGTTATTCTTCTGTTTTAATAATCATTTCTTGGCCACCATTTGTTTGTTGGTAATCATTTGGGCAAATTGTTTTAGTTTTTTTCCCGGTTTTTTTTGGTTTTTTGTATGCTTTTTTGTGTAACCCACATAATAATCCTCAAAATTGAACATTTATTTTGGCAAAATCCTGCAAAATAAAAGAGCAACACTTCCGCCGCTTGATCTCCAACAGCGATATGAATAATTTCGAGTTTTAAAGCAAACGAATTACGTATACGAGCAGCGAAATGGGGAAAATGGTGGGTAGTTGTTGTTCTTCTTCTTCTGCTTTATCTCCGTTAAGTGTGATATTCTTCCAACTGAACACTGAAAAAGGAAGGAATAAATTGCTGCATAAAACAGTTGCCGCTTTTTTGTTATTTCTAATGTTTGCATATAAATAAGGCCGCCAAAAAAAAAAGAAGAAGAAGAAAATTTGAACAAAATGTTAAATTTGTGGCAAATAAAAGAATTATTTTGTTCAACTAAATACACAGCAGAGCAGCAATGATGGTGTATGCCGAGCAGAGTATCGCGGGAAACGGCATTATTTTTAAGCCGATTGTGT
This sequence comes from Sarcophaga caerulescens, assembly GCA_927399465.1. Lineage (NCBI taxonomy): Eukaryota > Metazoa > Arthropoda > Insecta > Diptera > Sarcophagidae > Sarcophaga > Sarcophaga caerulescens. The sequence goes on along the minus strand of OV656872.1, from coordinate 105,512,310 downwards.
GCTAGAGTGCATGGAATGAAGCGAAGCGTAGGAAAAGCAAATCAAAAGCAATGAAATTTTCCAAAAAAAAAAAAAAAAATTGCCTTTTAAATAAAATGAGCTGTTAACGGTGTTCTCCAAAACATGCCATGAAAATTTACATACGGCCAGGGTTGCCGTATTAATAGTTTATTAACGTAACTGTTAGGTTAGGTTAGAGGACGTGTACTTGTCAACTGTGACAAGTACAGTACCCGGAGGTCGAATTGACCCATTGTACAACGTCCTAGCTTCTCACACCACTCGTGTTGTGTGCGTTAATTTTATACATGAGTGGCGGGAGCTACAGTTTAAAGTCGACTCCGAACGACAGATTTTTGAGAAGCCGCCGAAGAAATATTTTCATATTTTCGTTTTTAATGTCTGACCTGGGATTTGAACTCGGGCCTTTCGTCTAATAAGCCAACACACTACCTACTAGACTTTGGTGAAACCAGTACTTAGGGGATGCCCCTACTCATGCAGTGCATTGTGCAGGTTTTAGGAAAATGGGTTATAGGAAGGTGGAAGAGAGGGAGTAGTGTTTGTGGACATCTCAAGATGCGAACGGCAAGGAAACGAGTTGCTGCTAGGTGACTATATAATGGCCAGTGCTATACCTTCACCATTAGACAGTCTACAGCAATCGTCCCCAAGAAGCCCGCACCCTTCAGTCCTAGCTTCTCACACTACTCATGTTGTGTGTGTTAATTTTACACATGAGTGGCGGGATCTACAGTTTAAAGTCGACTCCGAACGACAAATTTCATTGAGAAGCTTTTCATGGCAATTTTTATTTACTCTCAGAGTTTTTGCTAGAAATCTGCTGAGAGGAAGTCGCCGAGGAAATATTTTCGTTTTTAATGTCTGACCTGGGATTTGAACTCGGGCCTTTATGCCTAATATGCCAACACACTACCTACTAGACCACGGCGACTTTACATCTACATTGGTCTTTACATCTACATTGAAAAGGTTGAGCGATTTCTCTGCGCACATCCCTTTAACGCTTCTTCTCCTATCAATTGCCTAATTTTTAGTAACGTATACCATCCATTTAGCGACAATAATTTACACACCATTAGTCGTAAGCTTTTCACGAAAACACCAATCCCTCCGATTATACACAACTTGGGAATGTTTAAACTTCCCCCATTCCTAATTTTCGTATATAATCGGAGGTCTCTATTCTAAAATACTAGCTTTAGTAACGACTTCTTACGTAACGTAACTGTTATTGTGTGGTATGTTTTCTCCTTCAAGGAACATAAAGTCTCAGCAACTGCTATCTAATATATACCATCGGGGATATGATATTTAAGTTGGTTCCATGTTAGGTTTGGTTGATTTGAAAGCCACCCTACAAGGTGCCGTTGTTACACCGATGGCACCTATTTCGTTATTCAATTGTAAGTCCTGGCTGGCATTCCTTAACCACACCTGATGATGTGGATTCTGCACGCTTACTTACATATTTAATTCGACTTAATTCGTTATTACAACCCTTTAGTCAGGATTAGAACCTAGCTTTTCACACCACCCATGTTGTGTGTGTTAATTTTATCAAGAATCGTGAAACCTACAGTGTACTGTCGACTACACAGCGTATAAATTAATGGCTTAAACGCCTCAGAGGCCTCTTTTACTTTTTCGTATTGCAGACCATCACAGAAAATAATTTTTGGCCTGCTATAGTTATAAAGATTGCGCACTACATCTGTAAATAAAAGTAAAAGAAAGAAGAAGAAAATCATTGAAAAAGTTTTCCTTTCTAAAACGAACGGACGAGTATCACACTGACCCAGTTCGTGTTTACAATTGATCGCCTGAAATGGAGTGCCATTGAACTAAGCTGCCAAAGCTACCGGCATTACGTATGTGTATTCTGGTGAAAATGTTGTGTGTGTCAATTTTATTCAGAATCGCGAAACCTACAGTGTACAGTCGACTTTGAACGACAGATTTTCGTTAAACTTCTCATGGCAATTCTATTTTATCCTCAGACTTTTTGTTCGAAATGTCTATGCCAGAGGATTGAACCACGGGCTCACGTATAAGAAGCCAACACAATACCTACCAGACTACGGCGACTGCAATCATCATCTGTGATCTGTTCTACATCTCGTCGTAACAGCTTTTGCAGTCTAAGAAGCCAACACAATACCTACCAGACTACGGCGACTTCAATCACCAGACAAGACACGCTCTGTCAATGCAGCGTGACATTAAATCTCTCGACCCAGGGTCCGAACGATGTCAGAGTAAATATTCTGTGATCTGATCTACATCTCGTCGCAACAACTTTTGCAGTTTTCATTGTGAGGTGTGCACTCAGACGCCAGTGTTTCGTTATATAAATTCTCAAGTATAATGGATTTCTCTTTAAAATTATTCTTCCGCAGTTCTTCTACTGGTTTTATGCCTTTTCGTTCTTTTAAAGAATATGTGACTGCCACAAAGCATCTTCCCCATCTTCTAAACAGTCGACTGATCTGCTGTAACAGATTCTAGAATGATAGGGTTGCCAATTGTCGTTACATAAAAAAATGTATTGGGTTTGGAAGTAATGAACTTTTTAGCATTGTTGTCAACATTTTCAATGAATTACCACAAGCTATAGCTTCTCCTATGAAAATGAAGCTCGAGTGGGAGAACTCTGCTGATATTGAGATTTTTCGCACCTGCATAAGTACTGCAGCAATTGATGTGTAACTTTAACTGCCTGGAAACAAGTTTAAGATTTTGAATTTCGATTGCAATGGCAACCCTATACATGTTATTTCTTTTATTCTGCCACTTTTACACATTTTTATTGGCCAATTGCCATTTTTATGAGTACATTTTTAGACATTGTTTCCGTTGTTGTTGTGGTGTTGTTGTAGATTTTGGCGTACCAGAAAATTATCTCGTCTTAAATAGTAAAAATCCAAACAGGAGGCCTAGGCATGGCCTGTTGTTCTGTGGTTCTGTAGCTCTGGTGTGGTCGATGGATGGTGGTTACTGTTGCGTTTGGTTAACTGCAATCATAGAAAACAAGTGTCATTTCCGGCTTAAGACTTCTTTGCATTTATAGATGAGTTTATCAAGTTCTTTTTCAGGGTTTTCTTTTTATTATCATTTCGTCTCTTGTTTTTTTTTTTGTTTTCTTTTTATTTCGCTTTAATTTACATATTCTAAGTCATTGTCTTTGTTCACACGAGAATTTTTTCTTATCAGCCGCAAAGATAAATTGTGGTGCTGTTTTCATTGCCCTCTTTTGAGGTAACACAACTTAATGGTCTGCAAATATGATAATGCAGGCCTGGATAAATTAAATTTCTTTTTTTCTGAAATTATATTTAAATTTTAAGTTTCTTTACTATTCTCGTCTTATTTTATGCAATTCAATGCAATTTAAGCTGATAATTTTCCGCTTGACAACATTTCTAGAATAGTTTGCCTTGCTTAAGGCATCATTTCCTTTAAATACTTTTCAAAATTCCTTGGACTTGTATTTGCTTCGTTTTATTCTCCTCTCATGAATTCTCTGAATAGTTTTTTGTTGTTGTTTTTTCTTTCTTTCTTCAAAATTGTAGATATTTGAATAGGAATAGTTGAAAGGTATTGAAGTGAAATATTAGCTTCTGAAACGCACAATTATAGGCAATAAAATTCTATGAGAAATGAATCCATTTCTATGACTTTTTCCATCTCAATTTTCTACAGAATTTTTATTTCTTTTTTTTTGTGTTTTTCTTCTTCAATCGGGTGGTATTACTGAAGATTTTTTATTTAAAAATAAACACCGGATCAAATGATTTATTTTTTTCTATACAATGATACAGTTGGCAACTCTATAATTCCAGAACTTGTCGATTAATATTTTCCAATACGCTTAGAATCCAGTATGATGTTGAATATGAGACTCTTCTATCAGACGAAGATACTTCCGCATAAATGGAACTACTGTTGGTTCACTCGAACTTATTTTCAATCACATTACCTTGCATCGCCGTCCTACAATCCCCCGTTCACCTTTGAATGATGTTACAAAATGTTTTTTAAATTTGCCTCTTGTTTTTAGAACTATGTCATCTGGATTAGCTAGGCAGACAAAGACCATCACAGACAATATCTTCAAAAGTTCATTCCCAGCAATGATTCACATTGGTGGTGAAAGAACCCCACCTTGTTGCTAACCTCTGCTTGTACCGACTCTTATTATTTCATTCTGTGCTTAAGTTACAGCAAATCTTAAAGTATTTTTTGTTATCCTTCCGGATGTCATAATGTCTACATCCCTTCTCTTCAATGAAGTCATGTGTAGTTTTATCAAATGCGCCTTCTATATCGAAAAAAGCGCAAACAGTTACCTTTTTGACGCCTAAGCGCCCTTAAATGGCTCTTACTAAATCTGCAACAGGAGCTGCCCTAAATTTGCCCGCCGTAGAACCAGACTGAACCGTTTCAAAATTGAATTGGTTCTGAACATGGGTAGGAAATCTATTAAAGTCTGCACAGATTTTCTAGTTGGGCTTTGATCTCTGTAGACGAGGGCTCATTTGTATGATACATGCTGCCTTCCACAAAACATTCCTGTAGTGTGTCCGGTGATTCGGAGAGGAGAAAGTGCCAACAGTTTCTCTTTCCTATTTGTCAACTGCCAGCCTTACGTTTAAATTTTGTTTTCTTGCGTTCGTTTCATCCGCTCTTTCTCCGTTTGAACGTACCCACAATGGAATTCGTCTGGTCTGTGTGGTCGTCTGTATTATGGACACAACCCATGTACCACTAATGTGGCTTCAATTGAAACAGACTTCTTTTTGTTTTATTTTAAACCGAAACCCCTTACGTGTTGAGCCTTTAATGACTTCCATTTCAATTTGTTGCTGGCTTGGCTGTAGGCATTTAAGTTGTCTATTGTTGCACGTTAAACTCTTTGAATAGTTTTCCTCAAGATTAGAATTGGATTCCATTTTATTTCTTAGCAATTTTTCTCGTATAATTTTTTGCTTTCATTTTAAAGTTCTTTTGTTCTGATGTCTGCTTTATTTAAATGCAATTGTTGCAAAAGTTGCTGCAGAAAGAAAAAAAAACTTAATTCTTTTTTTTAATATTAAGCGCCTAAAAGTAGGCACGAATTTATGAAGATTATTAAATAGAGAAATGGCAGTGACGAAGAAAGAAATGTGAAGATAAAGATGGAATGAGTTTATAATGATATTCAAATTTATTAATAAATTTATCACTTTTTAAAATCTAATTTTCTATGACTATTAGTCATACATGGTATAAGCGCCTTAAAGTATGCTTTAGTTTTTCTAATTGTTCATTTCTTAAATATTTCATTGCTAGAATTAAATTTGTAAACTTTTCTAAAAATTTCTTGTTCTATTGACCACATAATTACCTTGTGGTTGGTCATAACACTTTCGTTTTTAACTTTTTTTGTTCTGCACACTCTCTCTCTCTCTCTCTCTCTCTCTCTCTCTCTCTCTCTCTGTGTGTGTGGTTAATTAGAAAACCTTAGTGTTCTCACATTTATCGATAGTAATTGAAATTAAAACAATTTTTTGAAAATTATCCTGGTCATTAGACTGTGTGGAAGACTGGAAGATGTCATGCTGGGCTGATTGACTGTGCTAAGTGGCTCTATGTATTGGGTTTTACGAACTCTCTCTCTCTCTCTTTCTCTCTGAGATACACCTACATACACTGAGATACACTTAGCCACATGGCCTTTGTATTTGTGAAGTCTTAAAAAGGTAACAGCAACTGTCAATTAGAGCTATTAGTTGTTGGTTTAAACTTTAATTGACGTATTCACAGGATGCCATGCCAACGCATTTATTCACTTGAAATTAACAATAAACTATACATACACATGCACAAATACATATATACACTTACAAATACACACTTGCAATTGTATGAATGAATGCCACAAATATATGCAATCAAAATTGATTCCACACAATTGCGTACACAGAATTTTGTGAATTTTGGTACGCAATTCTTTAGCCTGGTCCTTCCTTGTTCACCTTTTTCCTTGCCTTGCCTTGCCTCTGTTTTCATTTCTATTGAAAGTTATTGAATTGAAAACAATTTTGGTTTAAAAGTTACAAACGAAATTGGCCTACTTAACCAATTAGAGTTTCTAGAGTACTTTAGTGCGGTTAATTATTTCTTAAAAAATATTACACTTGGGTAGGTGGGTGGTGTGGTGGTGAGGTTAAAGCGCATGATTACAAATGCAAGTATCTCATTTCTTAATACAACAGAGAACAAATAATATTCCAGTGAACTGCAGTTATGTCGGACAGTGTTCTACCCCGAACATGCTCAATTCATCTCCACTTTTGTCTTCAAATCTCGATCTCAATTGGGATCTGCTCGGTTTATTTTCAAACGTGAGTAGTGCTGTTAACGTTTGGACATTGATTGATAAAGATTTGATTGCTTTGAGATCACAAAAAGATGCATTCGATTATTATTCGCCTCGTGTGAAAGAGAAAGAGGAAGAAAGAGAAATTATCATTGTGCTCGAGGAAATGTGTTAACAGTTCTATACTAGGCGTAGTTTGCCATACGTTTGTATATTTCTGCTAATGGGGTTTGGAATGTCTTCTCTAAAGCTGCAGTTCATTGTAATAATGCTCTTCAGATATCAAAATTATCGAGAATTTTTAATCTACTGCTGTTACAATGCGAAGTGATTTTTTTAATGATTTTTATTTTATTTATTTTACTATCAATATAACTACATATATTATTACATTAAAAACAATTTTTGAGATACTATCATAAGATATTTCAACATATATTAACTAAGGTTAAACGGGTAAAAAGACTGTAGATTAGTAGGAGGAGGAACATATTTGTAGGAACAATGCGAAGTTATTGGATGTGTGTGAAGATAAATTCGAATTTAAAAACCAAAGACGCAAACCCACACTTTTAGCAGCGGCACTTCTTGCCTCTAACAGGGTAAACTTTGCTTTTAACAGAGCATTGTTAACTGTTTAACAGTGGCAATAAGTAGATTAGTCTTCTACTTTGCAATTATTGCATATTATTCACATAAAATATAATTCTCATAATGATTATTATTATTTGTGAACAAAAGTGTTGAAATATAAAGGATGGTTCTCGAATCTCAAAATTGTTTCAGCTATCCCACCACCACGATTCGAAAGTGAACCTTCTGGACTACCATTTGCATATAGTCTGTATGGTGTACTATTTCTTATATGTTCCAAAATGGCCACTGATCTTCTAAGGAATTTTCAGGCAAAATTTTGATATTTTTAAAGCCAATTTTCTCCATACCATATCACTTCATACATATGTGACTATGTTGCTGATTATATTAAGAGGCCTTGGAACTTTCCTTTGCATATAGACCTAGAGTTTTCACCAAAATTAACTCCTAAACAAGTGCGCTTATTCAGATGGCTACTGTTAAATAGCTAACAGTGGTCTGTTATGGGTAAATTTTGTTCTGTTAAGAGGGAATGTGGCGCTGCTAAATTTTGTGGATTGCGTCTTGGATTTTCAAATTCGAATTTATCTTCACACACATAGTTATTGGTGTTTCCCGTATTATAAACATTATTTTACTACTTTTCTTACCTGTTTCTCTATTTATGTATCATTCATATTCGATTTGGCAACTTCTAGAACACACTAGACTTTGATTTTCTTTATGATTTCAGAATAAAAACTGAATATGCGTTGAAACAAATACATATGTTTAGAAACTAGCTAAGTGCTGTTTTCAAGTAAATATTTTTTAAACCACTGTCGCCATGAGTAGCACATCAGGTCGTATAATTTCAGGAACGTTTTATTATAAATCTTACAAATCAAAAAAATATTTAAAAATTAAATGTGTACGAGTGAATGCATTTCCATATGCATAGAGAACTATACACCGAATACTTCAACTACAATACTCTGTTCCATTTGTAAGTTTCAAGTCTCTTCTCTTGACGTTTACTTGTTGTAGTATTTGTTAAACACAATAATAATTTCAAAAATCAATGTTTTCACAATGTTTCTATACATGTGTTTACATTCATACACGCACGCTATTTCACTGACAGGCATACACACACTCATGTAATCTGACAGGCATTCACAACAGTACGATATCAAGCAATAGTCAGTCGTGTAGGACATGTGCCAATAAAATTTCTTGTTTAGATTGTTTTCAACAACATTTTAAAAATGTGCTTGTGTGTGTGTGTCCATGAGTGCGTGCAAGAAGTCATTACATTAAGTATACGAAAGAGAGAGAGAGAGAGAGAGTGCGAGAGAATATTTCAAAACATCTCTCCTTGTGATGCTCGTATGAATTTTAAATTGCATTCGTAATGGTTACACAAAGTTTTGACATCTCTTCAGACATTTCTGTGTGCAAAATTGTTGGTCGTTTTGATTGGGTTCGACGACGACGATAAGGAGAAGAGGCTTCAATGTTAAATGACTAAAAGTGAATTGTAATTTAATTTAATTCCTATTTATATATGTGCATGTTCGCATGTATTTACGTGTGTGTGTGAAAGAGAGAAACATAATGTCGTCTGTGTATAATTGTGTGGCAATAACTGTTACTGATCATTTCCTGTCAAGTGTTAATGTTCATGTTGGCCAAACACTTTTTCAAATTCAAATAAATTTTCTTAATTCAAAATGTTTTAAAATAATTTCATCATCTTTTTGTTTTTATTCTATGATTATCTATTAATTATTAGTATTGTTATTATTGTTGTTGTTGTTGCATTTAATATTCTAATTATAATAAAGAAATGAAATATTTATTCAATTGAAAATTTAAAGCAAATGAAATATTTTTTCGTGATTCTACTCTTATCAACTGCATAAGCATTACGGGTTATCCATGTAATCGTTTCAAACAGCTGATAGAGTCAGGGCAATCATTCCTTAAAGTATTGTTACGTTTTTGCCTTTTAAAGAAATATGAGCTCATAGATTGCAAATAAAATAAAAATAAATCTGTGTTTATTTTTAATTAAAATTCTTCACAATTCTGTGTACTACTGTTCACAACTTGATGTAAACAATAACAATTGCTTTGTTTGTTATTCCTCTGTTTACACCCTTTGCATAAACAATAACAATTACTAGACAATTATTCGACAGATTTTTGTTATGGATATCTTCAAACCACGATTACTCTTTTCAAACGCATCGCCTCTTCACTGACTGAACTTTTACTAACTCAGTTACCTGCTTTGCCTTGTCTTTTATATGGCAACGTAAACAGTCGGATGAATGTTCTTGAAGGCGAATGTTCGTGGCTTCGCTTTCTCGAAATCTCTATAAATGTAAACATCATTCTTTAATTATTTTTATTTGTGTATTTTGTTTACATTTATTCTTGTAGTGTTTGTTGTTGTATTTTTGTTTACTTGTTTACCATTTTTTATGCTGGTTTTGTTGGTATATTTTTGTTAACTTGTTGCTCATTTTTTATGCTGGTGTTTTTTTGTTATATTACGCAGTACGATAATTTGTAAACAAGTTCATTGTTTTTGTTTTTTTTTAGCTTTTGTTTGTAATTTTAGTGTTAACCGATGTAAAAGCAAAACACCAGTATCTAGATTTTTCCATTTTCGTAACAATATCTTGCATCTGAAGTGTCTTTTATTCAATGAGAGGACTGCTCATTAACGAATATGAATTGCTTAACAACCGAAAAATACTTTAAAATAAGGGAAATATTACCGCAAAAGTGATCGCTATAATCTATCTACTGTGTGCAAGAAATTGCCAGAATTATTCAGAACTTTAAATACACTGGAAGCGTTAAAGATTTAGACAGGCCTGAGCATCATTGTAATGTACGCACTGTCGTACATATCGCTTCTGCTAGAGAAACTACTGCAGATAAACTGATTTTTTTTGGATTCTGCGACATATTCAGATGTATTGAATTAAAGTTTAGGTTTCTCTGATAGTGTGTTCAGGAGATGTGACTTTGATAAGCTGCCTGGTTTCTCCATGAAGGAAAACAGTATGGTGCGTATACATGTACATAGCTGTCCGACAGGCCCCATTGTGAATGCAGTCTATTCCAGGCTGAAATGTATGAAGCTGGTTGTCCACTTGGATAACTCCAATGCATTGACTATACATTAATTTAGCTCGAGATAGGTCGTAGTGTGCAGGGCGGCTTTCACTATTCTTCTGGACAGGATCGTGGTGCTACTAGGTACACATACTGGGCATTGTAATGTGTGTGGTAATGAGGTTTAAAATGAGCTGGCACGAGGAGGAACAATGTAGTGAGCCAACCTGATGGAGAGGTCGCTAAGACTTACTCTGGGACATTTCTCCGTCTGATCAATAAGGTGATGAGAGTGAAGACTTCATAACGGAACAGAGGAGATTGCAGAACCTTCATGCGGATAGACTGCAATCAAAATTGGGGACATAAACTATTACAATTTATTTAAGTTTCCGTCGTGTCATTGTGCCTTGAGGACGGGAACTAGCAGGAAGAAGTTTGTAGTCATATGGGGACGTCAGAGTCTGTTCAGCATTTTCTATAACTCTTCAATGCCATTGTGAGTTATCATAGCAAAGATTTCAAATATTAAGAGTTTCCTGCACCCCTAGTGGAGAATATGTTGTATGATAAATTGGAATTTGAAAATCGATACGCAATCCATACATATTAGCAGCGCCACATCAGAGCAAAATTTCCTCTTAACAGAACAAAATTTCGCCTTAACAGAGCACTGTTAGCTATTTAACAGTATCCCTCTGAACAAGCCCACTTGTTTAGGAGCTAATTTTGGGAAATAGTCTAGGTCTGTGAGTACTATACTATATGCAAAGGAAGGTTCCAAGGCCTCTTAATATAATCAGCAACATAGTCACATATAAAGTGATATGGTATTGAGAAAATTGGCTTTAAAAAATCGATTTTTATTCAAAAATATTTGAAAATTCTCTAGAAAATCAGTGGCCATTTTGGAACATACAAGAAATAGTACACCATACAGACTACATATATGCAAATGGTAGTCCAGAGGGTCCTCTTTCGAACCGATGTATTGGGATAGCTGAAATAATCTTGAGATTCGAGAAAACCCCCACCTTTACATTTCAACACTTTTGTTCACAAATAATAATGATCATAATAAGAATTATATTTTATGTCAATAGTCTACAATAATTGTAAAGTAGAAGACTAATCTACTTATTGCCACTGTTAAACAGTTAACAGTGCTCTGTTAATATCAAAGTTTACCCTGTTAGAGAAAAAAAGTAGGGCTGCTCAAGTGTGGGGCTTGCGTCTTTGGTTTTTAAATTCGAATTTATCTTCACACACATTAGTGGAGATATTTGTCCGATTTTTACTGACATTTGCCATTAAATAATCGACCCTTTTTGGTATCACAATTTCAATTTCAACAATGTTCTACATAAGTTTAATTAAAAATTTCTTATTAAAACTGTCGTCAACATATTTCAAGGCAGGGTTATTAAGAAAAAAAATTATCAAAAAAAAATAACATCCCTTTGAATTATTAGTTTATTTTAGCTTTTGCTGGCCGAAACTGAAAGAGAAAAACTGGGCGCCATAAATTTATCGTTTACAATTTATTGCCACATTTTTTTGTTTTTATTTCAGTTTGGCAATAAAACCGCATCAACAAACAGTAGCAGTAAGCGCTGTAGCAGTTGTAACAGTAGTTGCCACTAAAAAGAAATTGCAATTGACGCATGAACAGATGAACCTAAAAAGTTGAGAAGAAAAAAAAATAAATTTAAAAAAAAAGAAACCGAAACAATATTTGTTAATTTGTTGTTATTGGTGTTGTTGCTGTTGTTGCTGACGTTTTTGTTGTTAACGAAAAAAATAACTCCAAAATTAACAAATAAAATGAAACGAATTCCCCGAATAGGCAAACGTATAAAAAAAACGTTAACTTGTTACTGCTGCTGCACACTGCTAGTGTTTGTGCAACATGATGTTGCTGTGTTCTGTTCTGCCCTGCAACGTTATGTTGTGTTGGCCATGTTGGTAAATTTGTAAACATAATACTTTTTAGCCATATTTCATTGCTTTTTTTTGTTAACAACATTTGTTTTTTTTTTTTTTTGTTTTTTAAAACATTTTTTTGCACACTCTAACAACATATACATGGATGTGGGCCATATTTGTTGAACTAAAATAGCCAAAAAAAATATTTTTTTTGTTAAATTGGATCTGGTTCCTGGTCAGGCTACACTGTGTACTTTTTTCTTTTTTTTTTTAGTTTGAATTAATAGCTTACAGTTGCTGTTGTTGTTGCTGCAAGTGGCACATGCAACTTTTGACAAACATTTCGCATATGCGAATCCAAACACACATACAGTCCGTACATTCAAATTTATATTGTTATTGTTGTTATAACTGTGGAAAAAAAAAAAACGGAATAACGAAAATATGAAATATTCAGGGAACCTAATACCTCACCACCCCAAAAAATTTATCTTGTTTTTCTTCATTTAAATATACCAACCTTTAGGAATAGGATACGAAAAAAAAAAAGAATCATTCTGAAGTTTTTAAAATAAAAATTTTAGAAATTAGCAATTCATGCTCTTAAAAGAATCCATTCTTTTCCTATAACTTCTTGCCTTAGCTGTGCCAGGGGAAGACAGTGAACATCATCTTTACATCTTTTCTCTGTTTTCGAATATCGAAAATAAAATGTGTGTGAAGATAAATTTGAATTTAAAAACTAAAGACGCAAACCCACACTTTTAGTAGAGCTACTTCTTGGCTCTAATAGGGTAAACTTTGTTATTAACAGAGCACTGTTAACTGTTTAACAGCGGCAATAAGTAGCTTAGTCTTCTACTTTGCAATTATTGCGGACAATTGATATAAAATTTAATTCTCATTATGATCATTATTATTTGTGAACAAAAGTGTTGAAATATAAATGATGGTTGGTGGCGATGGAGGACGGGAATTTTCTCAACTCTCAAAATTATTCCAACTATCCCACTACCACGGTTCGAAAGAGGACCATCTGGACTACCATTTGCATATAGTCTGTTAGGTGTACTATTTCTTATATGTTCCAAAATGGCCACTGATCTTCTAGAGAATTTTCAAGCAAAAAATTGATATTTTCAAATACAATTTTCTCAATACCATATCACTTTATATGTGACTATGTTGCTGATTATATTAAGAGGACTTGGAACAGAGTTTACCATTTATATACAATTGTGCGGAGAGAACTCACACGCATTCTTGTGCTTTATGATTTAGTTGTCGATCAGACTGCGACAAGAACACATGTGCGGCGGATGCATTAGCATTTTATTTCGGAATGACACTCAAAAAATATTTTATGTTATGTACGCAGATGATGTTCAGCTGTACATTAGCTGCTTGCCATCTGATATTACAAATTGTATAGGGAAAATAAATTGTGATCTGCATAATGTGTTTCAATGGGCGTCGATTAATGGTCTTTGCCTCAATCCGAGGAAATAAAAAGCTTTAATAATAGGCAAGGTAAACTATACGGCACAGCTTACACCATTACAGATTAATAATACTTCTATTGAAACTGTACATAGTGTTAAGAACCTAGGAGTTATCTTTAATAACAGCCTTAACTGGTCCAACCATGTGAATTCTATCTGCGGTAAAACGGTTGCCATGTTGCGAAGTCTTTGGCTAACGCAATATTTTACTCCGTTTGATATTCGTATGCTGCTCGCGAAAACATATCTCATCCCCACTCTGCTGTACGGATGTGAACTGTTTTCTAGTTGCGACTCAGTAAGTAGGAACAGGCTCAAGGTCACTTATAACAGTATTGCTCGATATGTTTTTGGTCGTACAAGGTACAGTAGGATATCTGAGTTCTCATATCGAATCTATAACACATCTTTTGGAAATTTGTTGAAATGCCGTACTCTGGTGTACCTACATAAAATCATCTATATTAAGAAACCCCATTATTTGTTTGATAGATTAGTTTTTTCAAGATCTAATAGAGGCTTGAGAATTAATAGCGTTAGATACCGCAGGCAGATATCTGAGAGACACTTTTACATCAATGCAATTCGTCTCTGGAATGAACTCCCAAACAACATACAATTACTAAGCAATGCTAAGCATTTCAAAACTGCAATAATTAAATTTTTGAATGAGCATAATGCGCATACGTAATTAATCAATCATATTTTTTTTAATATAATTATAAATTTTGTTTTTAATAACATTTGTTATGTTAATTTATTTTTAACGTTATTATTTTGTATTTTCTTATATTTTGTTATGCCTATATCCTTAGCAGTACTATTAAATAAGATGATATCTTGTTGTACTGTATTTACGCCTGAATGAATAAAAATAAAAATAAATAAATAAATAAAAAATAAAGATGCTAATATTCAATGCCTTATATGTATGTTACTAAACAAGTTAGCTTGCTCAGATGGATACTGTTAAATAGCTAACAGTGCTGTGTTAAGGGCAAATTTTTTTCTGTTAAGAGCAAAATTTTGCACTGTTAACGCCAAATGTGGCTCTGCTAAAATTTATGGATTGCGTCTTGGATTTTCAAATTCGAATTTATCTTCACACACACACATGAAAATAAATGAAATTGTAAGCGATTGAGCACTTGTGTTTCCCCCTTAAATTCACTTCAACCCGTTTAATGTTTGATGTCCCTGAGAAATGACTCTTTTAAATAGCTGCCTATAGTTGCCAATTTTTTTTTAAGATTTTCATTCTATATAGAACATGTTAACTAATATCCTTTTGATGGGTGTGTAGGTGTGTAAATTTAAAACTTTTCATTCTAGCATTTGGAGTAGTTTTGTGTTATGTTTTTCAAAAGTTTTTTGGAAATTTCTAAACTTTGTTACATCCACTCACGTCTCAACTGGAGTTTAAACAATTTTTTCTGATTTAAAATTAAAATTTCTTTCACAATTTTCTAGAAATTCGAGTTTCTTTTTTTTGGTAAAATTTTTAAATTTGAAATAAAAAACTCTCCTTTGAAAAGGGTTCGAGTCTTGACTATATTTTAGTTTAGTTTTCTGGTGAACTAAAAAAGTAAAAAAAAAAAAAATAATTTTTTCGTTTTAATTTTTTTCGGTTTAATGATTTGTGTTTAGTGCAGTTGTTGCTTTAAATATTTCAACGAAGTCCTAAAGCCTTGTAAATTGGGTTTATTCTATCCCTCGTTAGGATTACAACCTATCTTCTCATCCCATTTAACGTAAATAACCGATTTTTTAATTATGCTACCAATAATCGCTTGCAACTGTTATCGAAATTGTGTGCGAAATTTTATTTGTTTCTGTAAAATGTTCCTTAAGCCTAGAATTCATTTAATTTTCTTGCTTGTATTTGTCTTTCATGTACTTAAATAAACAAAAAAAAAAAAAACAAAAGGAATCAATGAATCAATGATTATAAGGGTGGTTTGAATATTTGTTTCCAATTCGTTTCTTTTTTCATTTGTTTAGCACTACAATAGTCGTTTATAAATCATTTTTATTTAACGTTACAATAACGTGAGTGTATGAAAGCAATTTTAGGGCTTATATGTTAAGTACACTTAGCAAAAAACGAACGCTTAAAGGCATTACAATATGAATGGCTGGAAAAATGCGAAAAAAGTTTCCGAATAAGGATCGAAATACGTTTAAACTGAGAAAGGTGAGAAACTTTGATAACTGAATTCAATTCTTCCACAGGAATTATTGTAGGTTTTTATGTTGACTGGTAGATCGTGAGAACTGTCTCATGCCACAGCCGTATCTCAGTTCAGTAGTTTCAAGTGCCCGCTGACTTTGTCTTCATCGCGTCACTTATTCTCAGGCATCACATCTTTTAAATACTTATACTACTCTGACTTGGAACTTTCTATCCAGTGATGCACAGACCATTTTTATTTATTTTTTTCTTAATTAGTCATTACAACCAAGCTTCTCGCACCATTCACGTTGTGTATGTTAATTTTTATCCATGAGTGGCAATTTTATTTAACTCACAGAGTTTTGTACCAGAAGAAAATTCGTTTTATTCCAAATGTTTGAGCCAGGGGTTGAATCGCAGGCTCTCGTCTAAGAAGCCAACACACTATCTACTAGTCTAAGCGGACTCCTTTCACAGCCCTTGGCCCCAGGAAAATAAGGTTGTGTCGTAAAGTATTGTTACGTTTTTACCTTTTAAAACCGTTTAAAATATGAGCTCGTAGATTGCAAGTAAAATAAAAATAAATAATAATTAAAGTTCTTTATTATTCGCACAATTCTATGTGCCACTGTTCAAAACTTGATGTGAACAACAACAATTGTTTTGTTTGTTATTCCTCTGTTTACACCCTTTGCAAAAACAATAACCATTACTAGCCAATTGTTCGACAGATCTTTGTAACGGAGATCTTCAAACCACGATTACTCTCTTCAAATGCATCCCGTCTTCACACAAGACGGACTGAACTTTTACTAACTCAGTTGCCTGCTTTGCCTTGCCTTTTTATATGACAACGTAAACAGTCTGAGGAATGTTCTTGAAGGCGAATGTTCGTGTTCAAGTTCGCCTTCTCAAGATCTCTATAAATGTAAACATCGTTGTTTCATTATTGTTGTTTGTGTATTTTGTTTACATTTATTCTTGTAGTGTTTGTTGGTATATTTTTGTTAACTTGTTTATCATTTTTTATGCTGGTGTTTGTTGTTATATTACGCAGTACGATAATTTGTAAACAAGTTCATTGTATTTGTTTTTGTAGCTTTTGTTTATAATTTTAATGTTAAACGATGTAAAAGCAAAACACCAGTATATAGATTTTCCATTTTCGTAACAGTATCTTCCTTGTTGCGTTATTGTATTGAATGCAGTGCTGAGGAATTGGATTCTACTCTTTCACAATAGCTGAAGTCAGACATTAAGTGAAAAAGGTCGAGAGTGTAAAGGGCCAATGGTTTTAATGCTTGAAGCATTTAAAGCTTTATCTCTTCATTGAGATTTTGAGAATTTTCTCATCAAAGTTGTTTCTTTAAGTGCTGCCTTGTAATACATTCAAGAAATATTCCACAAATATAAACGAAGTTCAACATTTTATTTTTGCACTTGACTAAACACGTCTTCATCTAAATATGTACAGGAATTCGATATGATATTGACAAAAAAATATACATGTTCACAGTTTACAGTGAAAACTTCCAACTATGTTTCAAAACACTTCTTAATGTGTGTTGGAAACTATTCCCCTACTTTTGGCTGTTACTGTATGGCATATAAATTGAATATTTTTCATTTTATTTCTCTTTTATTTACTCGCATTTCGTATGTATAAGCAAGTACCTCTTTCTATTGCTCTCTCTTCTCTCCCTCTCTAGTTTTCTTTTACAATTTTGTTTCAATAACAATTTCTAACAATTTTCTGTTTGAATTCTTTGAAATGTTTTCTCTGTAATCGGATGTTAAGAATAACACAACAACATTAACTATTCCATACTATAATATGATGATATTCGAATGCATTTGTATAAGTAAGCAAATACAACAAATACAATAACAATATATACATACATACAATACAATGAAATAAATAAATAAATAAATGAAATCCTTAAACAAATCAAAAGAAGAAAGGAAGTGAAACACTACGGACTGTATAAGAAAGCACACAAGCGTACACGAGAAAAATTACAAAAATATTGTTGCCTACTTCTTAGCAGAGCCAAAACGCACACACATACACACACACAGTTCGGTGTATGTGTAGCCACTTAAAATAACCTGTCAAAAGTGGGTTACTACATACAGTATTAGTATTAGTATTTCCAATAAAATGTTGCAAAGAAAAGTAGGGGAAGAAAGCAAAATTTAATTTCTATATTCAAGCGAAACATTCATTGTAATGGAATGAATAATAAAACATGCATTAGAATAGAACAGAATCTATACGATGCTATTTCATACCATCAATATAGGATTACAATATTAAATATTGCTTAACATCTTAAGCTTCCGGCCATTTTCTATTTACATGAAAATTTAATGGAATTTCCTGTTCACCAAGAATGGTAAAGATTATAAATATTGTCAGGTGCTTAATACAAAGTGTAGTTAAAAGAAATCCATTATTTTTCCAATTAAATTGCTTTACGGACAAATGTTTATATACTGGCATGGCGTTATTGTAATATAACCTTGGGCTGTAATGTTGATACGATTTCTTTCAACTCCTACTGGAGCTGAATTCCAATTTACATGATTTTGTCCAAAACTTACAGTTGAGTTGATTACAGTTCCACATTCATTGTCTTCCCTCACATCGTTTAACCTACGAGTTTATTGGTGACAGAGTTATTGTAATCTCTTCACAAAGTATGCCTAATTATGTGTGTGAAGATAAATTCGAAGTTAAAAACCACACATTTAGCAGCGCCACTTCTTGCCTCTAACAGAGTAAACTTTGCTATTAACAGAGCACTGTTAACTGGCAATAGTAGATTAGTTTTCTACCTTGCAATTATTGCAGAATATTGACATAAAATATAATTCTTATTATGATCATTATTATTTGTAAACAAAAATGTTGAAAGGTAAAGGATGGTTGGTAGAGGTGGAGGTGGCAAATTTTCTCAACTCAAACTCAACAAAATTATTCCAGCTATCCCACTACAACGGTTCGAAAGAGGACCCTCTGGATTACCATTTGCATATAGCATGTATGGTGTACTATTTCTTATATGTTCAAAAATGGCCACTGATCTTCTAGAGAATTTTCAAGCAAAAAATTGATAGTTTTGGCTTTGAAACTATCAGTCTCAATACCATATCTCTTTATATCGGACTTTTTTGCTGATTATATTAATAGGCCTTGGAACCTTTCTTATGTATGGCACTCATAGACCTAGAGTATTCCCCAAAATTAGCTCCTAAACGAGTGGGCTTGTTCAGATGGATACTGTTAAATAGCTAGCAGTGCTCTGTTAAGTTCAAATTTTTATCTGTTAACACGAAATTTTGCTCTGTTAACGCCAAATGTGGCGCTGCTAAAATTTATGGATTACGTCTTGGATTTTAAAATTCGAATTTATCTTCACACACACATTCAATTTATGACTGATATGGGTTGTCTTTTAAAATAGCTGACGGCGAAAAGAGACGCAGAATGCGTCTTAAGTAGTAATTTATGCCTGTTTGTAGGCATGCATATAGAATCCGAAGTATAAGCAGTCGTAATGGCCGTCGATGTAGTTGGCAAAAATCATTTTCTGCTACGAGCTCCATTTTTGTATGAACGAGTGCATGAACAAAAAGTTGTCGAATTTGGCATGATCAAATCCACATAAAATCCAAGCTTCTAAAAAGTTACGTTTTGTTGGATGCCAATAATCAAGTTCTTTTACCCTGATGATGATGTGAACACAAACGACATGTGGTTTCAACAGGAGGACTCTAGAAGCATTACATCTCATGCCACATTTAAATTTGCATTTGGAGGTGACGTTTCATAGAGATCGTGAGCTTTAATCCCGTTAAATCGTTTCTTGTGAAATTTTCGCAGTCGTGTATGCGAATAAGCCACAAGTCATGGCGAACCTCAAAGCCAAAATCTTTTGGAATTGGAGTAGACCTTTCTGTTATTAGACTTGGTTAGATTTGAGGAGCTATCTTAATGGTATCTGAAGCAGCGTACAATTTGGTAGCGAAATCTATTACTAGATAATCAATTCTGCAGTTGGGGGACCCCAATAATTTTACCAATGTAAAGAAATTAACCGGAAATTCAATGATTATACCATATCTGATCAATTTATCTCCTCTATAGTTTCCGTGAAGTGATAATTGTACTGCTCAGCCATTTGATTGAGAGACTTTCGATAGTCGCAGGCTGTCTTAGAGATCGTTATGTTAGAGTCCACTACCCTGACTAATGGGTGTGTTAATATCTTTGTCGGAATTATTGTTGTCCTTAGAAATCATTACCGTAGTCGGTGTGACCCACATTTCTGACTGAAAAATACTGCAATGACAAGGTAGCTTTATCGAATAGACTATACCAGTTCCATTTATTTTCAAATCAGTTGGGAAGTTTTGTATGAAGTCTTTGTCAAGGTGTATCACTCCATTTATCCACTCACTTCTATCCGGCGAACTTCTATTGGCTAGCCTCAAAGCCAACATAGCCCATTCTATCGATCAAATTCAGCCTGATTAGTGCCTTCGAGTCATACTAAAGCCCACTTCACACGGTAATACTTTACGTACGTAAAGTCTAATGAAAAAGTAAAATGAAATTCCATCCGTATAACAAAAAAGAGAATAAATGTCGTATGATTTATATTTTTTGCATTTACATGATCGGTATAAGACAATAAGAAAGTAAAATGAAAACAGCTGTTACACTTTTTTTCTATGTGTTTACATAAAAATACATCCCTGATCTAATGCGACTTGCTTGTTTTTTGAATCATTTCAAAAAATGAAGAGAGCCATACGACTGTCAAACTTTTCATCCGTATTTTCTCTCAATGTGTGATGGTTTCATTACATAGTACGTTTAGACGATCACATCCGTACTCTTCTACACAAAATTTTGACAGATCATATTACTTGTGGGACCTTTTAAAGTAGGCTTAAATTAGACCTTCGCACCCATAAAAGCTGTGACGGATATTTGACATCTCGAACAAAACTCAACTTATTAAACTCTGAAAGTAAAATAAAATAGCCAAATTTGTCGTTCGGAGCCGCCATTAAAGTAGTAGTAGCTCTCACTACTCATGGAAAAAATTATTGCACACAACATGGGTGGTGTGCGAGGCTAGGTTGTAATCCTGACTAAAGGGCTGTAATGACCAATATCCGAAATCAATTTGTTTCAGTGTTGCTCTCTAGCAAAGAGATATTCGCTTGGCTATGTGTGAATCCATTTGTTGCCATTTAACGTCTTAAAATTCCAAATATTCAGCAATTGACTCTTATTTAATTGTATAATATTGCATTTGGAATGATCATCTCTTTTAATATTTTCTCTTAAAAAAAAACGAAGAAATTTTATTGGCTTCCCATTTAAGGGCCAATAATTTAACGAATGTAAGCTCATTTAAGATTTATTTCTTGCTCCCCTTGTTATGGCGTTAATGATTCATTTGGCATCGTTTAAATATCGTATTCTCTGTTTAAATCAAGACAGAAAAACGAAAAAAAAACGCGGTAAGCCACGGAAAAAATGTAAGAAACGAGAAAAAGAAAAATTAAAACGAACTCAACACTTTTTTTTTTTTTTTTTTTTTTTTTTTTTTTTTTTTTTTTAATTTCGCTATTCCTACTATACTTTATGTATATTCTAATATAAATGAATTATTATCA
Source organism: Sarcophaga caerulescens (assembly GCA_927399465.1). NCBI lineage: Eukaryota > Metazoa > Arthropoda > Insecta > Diptera > Sarcophagidae > Sarcophaga > Sarcophaga caerulescens. Next base: position 105,490,922 of record OV656872.1, on the reverse strand, counting down.
CACTAATTATAAATTAATTACTATTTCCGCGAAGCATTATAGCTTGTCTGCAGAAGTATTAAAATAAATAAGCTTTGCCATTCAAATAATATTTATAAATATGTAAAATTAAAAAGTAAATATTAAAATTTAACTAAATGGGGAAAACAAAAGAAAATAAAAGTTATATTTATATACAAAAATAAAAAAAAAAATGAAATAGGAATGTGGAAACATTAGTTAACCTTGCGTGCTTAAGAAAAAGTTTTTCAAAAGTTTTTTTCTTTTTAGTTTGTTCTGAATATTTACAAGTTCTATTGGTAACATATTAAAAATTTGTGGTAGAGTTACTTCCAAGGTGTTTTTGCCGTAATTGTTATGAAAGCTGCCAGTCTTAAATCTACCTGTCGCTCTTCGCCTTGTGTTGTACTGATGATCAATCATTTTGAGAAACCTTGAGTCATTATAGAATTCAGTTACTAATGTTATGTAAAAAATAGATTTAATATTTAATATGCGCTGTTCCTTTGCTAGGCTACTATTTTGAACTGTATTGTTGATTATTCTGTTGTTGTAATTGAGGTATCTGAATCTATTGGCGATATTATTATTGTTGTTGTAGTTGTGGGTACCAATATTGTTGCTATTGGTACTGTTGTGACTGTCATTGTTGTTGATTCTGTTGCTGTTGTTTATGTAGATGTTGGGCAGGAAGTTGTTGGTATCGATAATGTTGATTCTATGGTTGTTACTGTGTATGTTGTAGTTATTAATAAAGTTATTTGTATGGATATTAAAATTGTTGTTGATGATGCTGCTGTTGTTGTGAACTATGTTGTTGCTGACCATTCTATTATTATTGATGATGTTCCTTACGGTGTAATTATTATTGTTTATGTTGAAGAGTTGATTTTTTTTCAAAATTTTTAATAGTCGATCCTGAGTTTTTTGTAGTAATCTACAGTGGGTAGCACTTCCCCATGCCGCAATCCCATGCCGAATGTGCGACTCTGCAATTGCGAAATATGCTTGCCTTAATACATCATATATGGCACAATTGCTTAGATGATATAACATGTAGGCGGCTTTCCGCAGTTTCTTTTGGAGATAATCGACATGCATATTCCATTTAAATTTATTATCGACGTAGACTCCCAGATATTTGTAAGATATCACCAGTTCTATTTGCGTGACGCATGTATCGTTGTTGCTGTTGCTATTATGCAGACAATTTGTATCATGAAACTTAATTACAATGTTAGAGTCAGTAAAATTTGGTGGTTTTATATGCATAAGTTTCGTTTTTTGGGCGTTTATGATAAGACCGTTATCGTGACACCATTTGGCTGCAATATTTAATTGGTTCTGCATTACCTTTGTAGCATCTTGTATAGATTCACTCGACACCACAATTGCTGTATCATCGGCGTATGCAAAAGTTTGGCTATTCTGCAAAGCGTTGAGCATGTCATTAGCATACATTATATAAAGAATTGGTCCGAGTTTGGATCCTTGTGGCACTCCACAATCTATTCGTACTTCTTCGCTTAGTTCATTATTTATTTTTACTCGATATGACCTACATTCAAGATAATTCTTAAACCATAGTAAAGTATTACCTCTAATACCGTTTCTTTCGAGAATCTGAAGAAGTTTGGTATGTGACAAAGTGTCAAAGGCTTTACTAAAATCGATGAACAATACCAGGCAATGTTTTTTATTACTTAAACATTTATTTATATAATTTGCAAAATTTCCTAATAGATTGTTAATATTCTTTCCCTTTTGGAAGCCGAATTGATTACTATTAATTATATTGAATTTTTTTAGGAAATTATTTAGTCTTCTAACCACTACTTCCTCCAGAATCTTCTCTAACACAGGTAAAATTGAAATTGGCCTATAGTTATTACAGTCTGATTTCGTTCCACTTTTATATATTGGTCTTATTATAGATGTTTTCAATATTTTTGGCACCACAGCATTATTCAGGCTTGAGTTTATCAGTTTTACTATTGTAGGAGTTAAGATTGGAGCATTATTCTTGATGTCTTTTGTTCGTATTCCATCCAGTCCAGCACTTTTTTTAATGTTTAAATTGATCAATATATTAAATATTTCCTGTTCATTAGTGTATTCCATAAAAATTGAATTTTGTGTTGTAATTCCGACATTATATAAGGTTTTTATGTTACATTTGTGAATTATTTTATTTACATTTTCTTTGATATTTGTCGCGAAGTTATTTACAATACTTTTAATATTATCATTTTTAAAGTTTTGTAAGATGTTTTCATCTATACTTTTTGATTTTTTTCCAATTATTTCATTTATAATTTGCCATGTGACGCGTATATTATTTCTATTTTCTATGAATTTATTCCTATAAAATTTATTTTTCACATAGATAATTTCTCTATTTAAAGAGTTTCTATATTTTTTGTAGTTCATTTCATATAGTTTATTATTTTTATTATTTTGCCATTTTTTATAAAGCCAACGTATTGAATTAAAAGATGCTCTCGCCACTGGATGCTGATATTGATGTTGGTTAAGCCCTGCTTCTTTCTTTTGCCCAGTTTGTACTTCATTTCAGCTGTGTTGTAAGTTTATTAAGAGAGGCAAGCATACACACACACACTCGATAAATACTTCTTTGGCCGGCATCACCGCAAAAATTTAAAAGAAAATACTGAAAGTCATATGAAAATTATGAGTGAAATATTCACAATCCTGGAGGTGGGGTGGAGGGGATATTAAGTATGTGCCTTAAGCTTTAATAGCATTTCAAAAAAAGTAAATTTTAATTCTCTCCCTCTGTCTCTCACTCATATATACAGCAAAAGAGATACAGTACCCATACATACAGGGTGGCTGATATATACGAGTAATGCAACAAAGTAAAGCGCTATATTTTTTTAATTTTTTTTTTTTAAAATTTTATTGTTCAAAAGCAAAAAATGTTGGAAATAACATCAAATTTTAGAATCAGTTTAGATTTGTTCGAATTGGCCACCATTGGTACGAATTATGGCCTTCAAACGGCCGACAAAGCCATTACAGGCTGCACGAAAGTGGCTCTGCGGTATTTTAGCCCATTTCTGGCGAAGCGCCGTCTTGAGATGATCGACACTTTGGTATGTTTTAGTGAGAACCTTACTCTCCAAAATGCCCCAGGCGCAAAAGTCCAACGGATTGAGATCCGGAGATTTTGGTGGCCAGTGTGCGGTAGAAATGAAGCGAGGAACCTCCTTTTGATTCCCATCCCCCCCCTTACCTATATGCCCACCTTTCATCCTGTTCCCTCTATTTCCTTCCCTCTCCAAGGACGTTGTACAATGGGTCAATTTCGACCTCCGGGTATTGTACTTGTCTTAACGGACAAGTACACGGCCTCTAACCTAACCTAACCTCCTTTTTAAGCCATTCTTGGTTGAGGCGTGCTGAGTGCGGTGGTGCTGAGTCCTGTTGGAATGTCCATGGTCTGCGGCCGAAATGTTTGTCTGCCCAGGGCTTCAATACTGTCTTTAAGACATTTTCCCGATAATATTCGGCATTTATTTCGACCCCACGGTCGATGAATACGAGCGGGGAGCGACCATCGGCCGTTACGGCGGCCCACACCATTACCATCGGCGGCGCTTGAGTTCTGGTGGCCAATCGTAGGTGTAAATTTTCAGCTGACCTCTTTTGAAAGTAAACCCGATCATTTTGTTTGTTCACAAACTGCTCAATTTGGAATGGCTTCTCATCGGAGAAAACCAAATTTGGTAACTGGCCACTTTTGTGCAAGCGAAGTAACTCCTTGGCTCTTTCCAGTCTAACTTTTTTTTGTCCATCGTTGAGCTCTTGCACTTTTTGGAACTTCAATGGCTTCAGTCCAAGCTCAATTTTGCAATATGTGTTGCATCCGTTCTCGCGATATGTTCAGCTCACGAGCAATTTTTCTACCACTGCGGCTTGGATTTCGATCAAATCTGGCCTTCACTTTTCGGATCATTTCTGGTGTTGTTACCGTTTTTTTTTTCGTCCACTTTTTGGACGCGATGCAACACAGCCAGTATCACGGTAACGAGCAATGTTACGAGAAACAAAAGATTTATTCACATTTAAATGCTGGAGGACTCTAACGATAGCCACCTGTGGTTTTCCAGCCAAATATAAAGCAATCACACTATCACGCTTGAATTCCATCACGAATAACTTTTTTTCTGAATGCAATAGATCAAAATGCTTTTGTAAGCTTGTAAATAATAAAATGAACTGTAACTGGAATAAATCTGTCAGCTGTCAGACGAGCGGTTTACAAATGATAACAACCTGAAGTTGGTTGCAATACATATCAGCCACCCTGTAAGTGTGTGTTTATATGTAAGAAAGCGCATATGCTGCTACAATTTGGTATTTAAAGATGATGGTTGAGTGCAAAAAGTAAATAAAACTTAACTGGGGGCTTACTTGTTCCTCTTTAATTATGTAAATTAATATAAATTTTATACATACACACACATACACAAATGCACACGTACATGCAAAGTATTGTACTTAAGACCTGGTAATGACTTTAAATGGTTAAAGAGTAGTAGAGTTTCTTTCTTTCATTCATTCTTTCATTGCCATGGAATTGTTTGCCATGAAATTGTTTGCATGTCTTCTTCTTCATCTATTTTTCTTTTAATGAGTGTGGTCAGATACTCTACAATTTCTTTATATGCATTTCTTTGTTTATTCACTTTCTTTCCGCTTTCTCTCTGTTTAAATATTGGATGAGAATGATGAATTTTCAGCAATTGTTATATCATTTACATTTGGTTTGTGTCTGTACTAACTTTATATAGCATTTGAAAAGGGCAAACGAACAAAATAGGGTAGACAATATAGCAAAAGTGATTTTTGCTTTTAAAATCTTCAATTTATTGTTTAATTTCAACAACATTTGCGAGAAGTTTTGCTATTCTTTTCTTCTTTAATTTTAAAGTTGAGCAAAGTTGAAGTTCGATAGGTAAGTGGTTGTCATCCAAGACACACTTAGGCCAAAAATGGCCCAGTGTGATACCACATTTCTCCTAGGATTTGTACAATTTGAAGCTTACATTTCCATTTCGATTTCCAATGTTTATGCTTCACAGATGCATGAGGAAATTGGATGCCATACGAATTGAACGCAACGGAGATTTTGGTTGGTTCAACGCTAAGCTTTCTAACAGTTATTAAAGCCTCCCACCCAAGTATTACTGGTTTCGCTTTCTTATTCGCTTGAATTAAAATTCAATGCGCATAGAAAACGGAAACTGCTATTTTAATGTGCTGATCCTTTTCACTTTTTCTTTTTGTATCCTTTGAACAACAACAGTTGTTTCCAATTAACGCTCGCCAATATTTTTATGGTCTTTAACCCAAAATTTAAATTGAGAACCACAATAAATTAAAATGTGCGTCAGGAAAACAATTGTTTTTTTTTTTGCCATTTTTCACAATTTCTTCTTCTATTTTTTTTGTTTGTTTTTTTTTGTGTTTGTTGTGGAATATTAAATAATTTTATTCAACAACTGGGTGCTAAAGTCCACACCACTACCAAAAAGAGCAACTGAAGTCGATAAAGGCCAACAAAACCCAACTAAAATATAAATATTCTGCCAAGAACTCTAAAAGAAAGAAAGAAAGGAAATCTTTAAAAAAATTTTTTTTTTGCTTAAAACGAAAGTGTTTAAATATTTGACTGTGTGACCGTCGTCTAACTTGGGCTGTCAGCGACAAACACTAAAAATTTAATTGAGTTTTTGCTGCCTATTGTCTACTGTCTGTTAAAAAAAATAAAGGACTTTAGCAGCCTCTATTGTAATGTGCCTCCATCTTAAAATAAGACGAAATATTAAATGTGAACGATGTTATGAGTACAGTTGTGATGAAAATAATAGCAAGTCTTTGCAATTAAACTAAGCAATAAGCAACAGAATTGCTATCAGAATTATATTATGTGTGTGAAGCAGAGATCAGAAACGAGTATTCAAAACGATTATGTAGATTCGAGTCATACTTATAATTTCAGATACTTATACGCATTCATACTTATTTTAATATCATACTCATACTACTCATATTCAAAGTCAGAAATACTCATCGTACTCATACTTAACAATACACATGGTGTTGTTGATTTTGACTCTCCATGACTCAAAGTATACACGAAGCACAAAATAAGTATGATTCGCGTACGAACACTACAATACTCACTTGAAGGTTGTGTGTATGCTTTGCTTGCTGTCTTTGTCTTTTCTTTTTTCTTCTTTTGTAAATGCAACAACAACTAAGGCTGTAAATTTTGATGAATGATTCGAGTGACTCGAATCATTCGTAAGTATTATAAGTATTTTTCTAAATTTATGAATCTGAATGAGTAGGCGTATGAATTAAACAATGAATCGAATGTTGTGAGTTTGATGTCAACGTTGTACTCATACTCATTGCAACTTATACTTATAAATCAATGTTGTAGCGAGTACGAATGAATCAGAGTAGATGAATTTCAATACTCTTGACTCACTCATACTCAAAATTTCATGAGTACTTATGAGTAGCGAAAATACGATTCATTGCTGATCTCTGGTGTGAAGATAAATTCGAATTTAAAAACCAAAGGCGCAAACCAACACTTTTAGCGGCGCAACTTCTTGGCTCTAATAGGGTAAACTTTGCTATTAACAGAGCACTGTTAACTGTTTAACAGCGGCAATAAGTAGATTAGTCTTCTACTTTGGAATTATTGCAGACTATTGATATAAAATTTAATTCTCATTATGACCATTATTATTTGTGAACAAAAGTGTTGAAATATAAAGGATGGTTGGTGGCGATGGAGGACGGGAATTTTCTCAACTCTCAAAATTATTCCAACTATCCCACTACCACGGTTCGAAAGAGGACCCCCTGGAGTACCATTTGCATATGGTCTGTATGGTGTACAATTTCTTATATGTTCCAAAATGGCCACTCATCTTCTAGAGAATTTTCAGGCAAAAAATTGATGTTTTCAAAGCCAATTTTCTCAATACCATATCACTTTATATGTGACTATATTACTGATTATATTAAGAGGCCTTGAAACTTTCCTATGCATATAGTATGGTACTCATAGACCTAGAGTATTTCCCAAAATTAGCTCCTAAACAAGTGGGCTTGTTCAGATGGATATTGTTAAATAGCTAACAGTGCTCTGTTAAGGACAAATTTTATTCGGTTGACGCCAAATGTGGCGCTGCTAAAATTTATGGATTTCGTCTTGGATTTTCAAATTCGAATTTATCTTTGCACTCATGGGGATGTTATGGCATTAACAGTAAGCCAAAGGAAATGCAAAGATTTACAAATTAACACGGCCTATGACCATCTCTATTGACGGGAGGTAGAACTTGCTGGCAGCTGGGATTTAATATCCTTAACGTGCGATTGTTCACTGGTGTTCTTTTATGACATTGTGTTGTCAGTTTGTTTACGGGGATCTGGACAGATTAAAGTTGTATTTTTTTGGGATATTTAAAGATGAGAACAAGTTGGGGACGATAGAGCAAATCCTCTGTGACTGCCCAAATTTTTGTTTGAAAAGTTTGTATATCCCTGCAAAGGATGTCATTGAGAGTTTAAACTTTCTGTCAAAAGGTGATATTCATGCTCGCCAGGAGGGTTAAAATGATTTTGAGCTGGCTGAGAGCAGTGCATTCATTCTTAAACAACTATTTCCTTTTTTTGTTTTCTGCACTTTTCTTTCACTCTCTCTATTTGGGTTTTTTTTATTTAATTTCTTTCCCCTTTTCCTATTGTGTTTGGGTTCCAGGACCTTTTTGAATTGGCCACTATGACTACCGTTGTCTTCAAACCTACCCTAAAAACCTTTTCAAGCTTTCCACCAGATAAGAGTGTCATAGAGGAGAATTGCTTCTACGAATGCTATGAACATCCCATGCAAAACATGAGCCAATTGATTCCTAAATGTCCTCTAACAAATATAGAAGGCACTGGTTGCTTTGCGTTGCGTTTCTACGAAAGCTTACAGAAATACTACGTTCCAGCATTTGGCTTCCTTCGAAATTTACAAAGTAGACCTGCTGGTAAAAAGATCCAATTTGTCCTATGTGTAGCAAATGTCCAAACCATTTTCCCTAGCTTAGCTCAGAATCAACCTTAGCAATGATACTTTCCAAGAGTTTTTGAAGGATGTTTTTGGAAAATTTTTTTAATTTTAATTTGTTCACAACCTTTGTCTCTCAATAACTATTAACATTGTAAAGTTGCAAATAATTCCCTCGATTAATTATAAACAGCAGTTGTTGTTGTTGTTCTTGCTGATGCTGCCCTCAAGTTATTTAAGAAACCAATTAAGTTTTTATCGAATCTTGAAAATCAAAAAAAAAAAAAAAAAAAAAACGAAAACGAAAAAAGAAAAAAAGAGAACTCAAAGGGAATTTGTCTATTCACCAGAATTTAATTCACTAACTACCTCATGATTACGTTCAACATAATTATGATTATCGTGATTGTGATATAAAAGCAACACACAATACACAAGAAGAGTAAAGAGAAGCACAAAACTCCTGTTCTATGATTACTTGTAAGGCCTTTTAAGTCTAACTGTCCTACCCTTCACTGTTCTATTCTTTTCTTTTCTTCTCTTCTTCTTTTTTTTGCTTTGCTGTTTGTCATAAATAATCATTCATTTATTCATTCACTCGCGCTCATTCATTCATTCAGTCGTTCAGTTAGTCTCATTCAATTATATTCTTAAAAAAAATTATTTATTGTGCTTGAAATACGAATCCACACCGATAACAGCAGCAATAACAGCAACATCGGCGGCAATATCATTCCCCGTCATAATCAAAAACAACAACAACAACAAAACAGTGTTGGTAACAAAAATTATCTTCATTTTTACACTTGTTTTGCTTTCATTTTTATTTTCATTTCTTTTATTGTGTCGAATTCTTATGTTCTCTTCCTTTTTTATTCAATTTTTTTTTTAAATTGTTGTTGCGGTTGTTTTGTTTTTATCAATATATCAAGTTTTTTATGTTGTTGATGTTGTTGTTGTCTTTTTAGTGGTTTTTATCACAACAATTCCTCTGCGCTTGAAGAGTGAATTTTTTTGTTCTTATCGTTCTGTAGTTCGTCTTGCACCACCACACAGAGTGTCAGAATCAGTATTTATTGTTCACACTGTCTGCTTGAGTAGGTGAAAAGTAGACTCAGTTATAGAAAGCAATGAATTCTTTAAACTGAGGAATATAATAGAGAAAGATGTCTTTTGTTAAGATTTAATCTTCTCAGGGTAATGTAACAATCTAATCGAGAAACTAAACAGAAGTTTGAATTGTCGCCAGTAGAAATTGTTTGACTTGTGACGATACAAATTACAGGTACTTTACAACACTACCCGCACTGCAAACGTCCGCTTTGTTATGTTTCATTGACTTCCATTGGCATTACTAACCGGACGACATGTCTTGAAGAGCTGTCACGTTGGTACATTATTCCCTCTGGCCACTACTCTATCGCCAGACTCTGAGTGAAAAAGATTATAACTCGTTGAGCCCACTCTCTTGACAGAGGATATCACACTAAAATTTCATGTGTGTGAAGATAAATTCGAATTAAAAAACCTAAGACGCAAACCCACATTTTTAGCAGCGCCATTTCTTGCCTCTAACTTTGCTGCACTGTTAACTGTTTAACAGTGACAATAAGTAGATTAGTCTTCTACTTTGCAATTATTGCAGACTATTGACTCATTCTCATTATGATCATTATTATTTGTGAACAAATGTGCATATAGTCTGTATGGTGTACTATTTCTTATATGTACCGAAATGGTCACTGATCTTCTAGGGAATTTTCATATATTTTTGGCCAAAAATCGGGTTTTTTTAAAAATACAAAATCTCGACTCTCAAAATTATTCCAGCTATCCCACTACCACGGTTCGAAAGAGGACCCTCTGTACTACCATTTGCATATAGTCTGCTGTATGGTGTACTGGAGAATTTTCAGGCAAAAAATTTATATTTTCAAAGGCAATTTTCTCAATACCATATCACTTTATATGTGACTACGTTGCTGATTATATTAAGAGGCCTTGGAAACTTCCTTTGAGTATGCTATGGTACTCATAGACTTAGTATTTGTCCAAAAATTAGCTTCTAAACAAGTGGTCTTGTTGAGATGAATACTGTTAAACAGCTAACAGTACTCTGTTAAGGGCAAATTTTGTTCTTTTAAGAGGAAATTTAGCTCTGTTAACCCCAAATGTGGCGCTGCTAAAATTTATAGATTGCGTCTTGGATTTTCAAATTCGAATTTATCTTCACACACATTGATTTGTGGCGATCCTAAGTACAGGTTCTTTACAATACTACCCGCACTGTAAAAGTCCGCTTTGTTATGCTTCATTGACTTCCATTGGCATTACTATTCATTTTATAGTATATCATTACACTCATGCAATTTTGAGTATGAGTGAATCAACAGAATTGAAATTCAACTACTCTGATTCATTCGTACTCGCTACAGCATTGATTTATAAGTATAGGTTACAATGAGTATGAGTACAACGTTGACATCAAACTCACAACATTCGAAATGTGTTTGATTCATACGCCAACTCATTCTGATTCATAAATTTAGAAAAATACTTATAATACTTATAAGTGATTCGAGTGGCTCGAATCATTCATAAAAATTTACAGCCTTTGTTATTGTTGCATATACAAACAAAGAAGAAAGGAAAGACAAAGACAACAAGCAAAGCATACATACAATCTTCTTGTGAGTATAGTAGTGTTCGTACGCGAATCATACTTATTTTGTGCTTCGTGTAAATGTTAAGTAGAGACGAGTCGAAGTCAATAACATCATGCGTATTGTTAAGTATGAATACGACGAGTACTTCCAACTTTGAGTATGAGTAGAATGAGTATGATATTAAAATAAGTATGAATGCGTATAAGTATCAGAAATAATAAGTATGACTCGAATCTACTCATCGTTTTGAATACTCGTTGCTGATCTCTGGTTGGTACACTATTTCCTCTGGCCACTACTCTATTGCCAGACTCTGAGTGACAGAGGATATCTCTCTTGACAGAGGATATCACACTACAATTTCAAGCAGGGAAAATTGGTTCGCTGACATGGTTTGCTTTTGGGATTCCGGTTCTAAACTCGAGAATAAAATGAAACTGATTCTGATTGAGGGATCGGCGTCTTTTAGGATTTCTGTATTCTCTGGCAGCCAAGCGGTTATAAGATCTCGATCGGGTATAAACCTGAGGTCTTGACTGGTTGATATATATCGACTCTCGCTTAATTGGCGAAGAAGTGAGTGAGCTCTGTCACTGCATCCAATCTCACAAACCATTGATTAATTTGCTGACTTGCAAATGACTTCTGTATAGGTTATACTCGTAGATAATTCGAAGAAGGACCGATTTTTGCCTACGATTTCATTAACGAGTTCATATTTGATAAACAATTTCTATTGGAAGTATCGTTATTACCATAGTTATTGGATCAATTAACTTTTAGGTTCGTTTTCATATTAATTCTAAGGCAGTCAACATCAACATTAGGGCATGTTGATTGTCACGCCCGGGGTTAGTCTCTTTCGCATTTTCGCATGTAGATCACAAGGTGCCGCTATGTGCACTCAAGTGGGCTTTGATTTTAAAAAAGCTGTTCACTCAGCTAAATCTATATCCTGACTCACCCCTTAACAATCTCGTATCCATGTAGAACCACAAACAGAGATTATGGTGTAGTCAGAACGTGTAGTGAAACTTTTGCTGATTGAGTCGTGCTCTTGCTCAAAAGTGCATTATTGATGTTGTAGTCCATGGCCGGGAAAAGAGGTCAGGAGGTCTTCGTGATGGGTTGGTAGGGGTATGTAGGGTATTGACTTTTTACTTTATTTGACTTCTCCGAAGTTTAAATATGGATTATTCGGGTTTGTAGTAGAGTACACTACAACATGTCAAAACCTTTTTATAAATCATGTGGACATTCGATATGGTAACTCCGACAATAATTATGCGAATTTAAGCGATCTGGCATGATGATTAACGGCGCAATCTTAGTAAAGTTGTTGAGATCTAGACGTGAAGACGATCTTCAGAAATTTTTCGTGTACACTTAGGACTATTCATTGGAATGGACTTTTGGTGATACTAAATTGGAGCAGTACTCAATTACTTTGCACTGCTGGATCCAGAATAGCAAGAACATAAATAGATTTTTCGACTGTCTCTTGGCATTCTCCGGATCGCGAACAATCTACATAATCAGATGGGACTTGATTTTTACATTACTTCTTACCAGATAAAATGAATGCATAGTTTTTAAGCTCTGCTCGATTGCATAACATTACTTTCAGATAACTTAACTACCTACTTATGATAGTACTGCGTATATATTCAAGAAAGGAAAGCAGTCTTTAGCACTTTCAAGCAAATCAAGTGCAGTGATTATGATAATCAATGATCTGAAGACTGTAATGAAGGTCATCATTTAACCCTAAAAAAAATCAAAAATCAAAAATCAAAAGGTCCTTTATACCTCATTTAAAAATGTAAGAAAGAAATTATTATTTTATTACCAATTTTAAATTAAGAAATGAATGAAGTCCTTTTCAGTTTAGGAGATGGATAAAAAAAAACCCACTTTAGTAGCCTAAAAATATGTCATAGAAAATTTATTTTCAACCAAGTAGAGAAGACAAAAACCACAATGTAAATAATATTTGTCCCCCTTGAAAATAAATCGAAATAAAAACCAAATTGTTGTAGAAAATACTTGAAATTTTATTCATAAATTTGCCAAAAAAAAAAAAAACTAAAAAAATAAAACCAAAATTATTCAGTTTCTCATTCATTTGTTCAGTCATTCATTCACTCCATTTGTTTTTTCTATGGATTTTGAATTTGAAAGCAATAAACCCAACTGTCAGTTGGGAAATAAATTTTGCAACTGACAGCTCAGCCACTTGAGCCATAGAAGTACCAGTACTAGTACCAACAGCAGTAGCAGTACAATAAAGGAGTGCTTCATAACCATCGCAAGTTCGCATTGGATGATGATGATGATGATATTAATGTATTCGATATTAGATTATCAAAATATTATATTTTATATTTTATTTATTATTATTATTGTTGTTGTTATCGTGCGTTATTGTGTTTTATTTATAAAAATTAAAAACAAAATAAAACTAAAATTCAAAAATTTTATGATTTTGTAAACGATGAACAGTGACAGCGATAAAGATAATTAATAACATGAGCTCCAAAGGCAGAAAAACCAAATTGTTAGATATTTGAAGCATATTTAACATTTTGTATGAAGGCAATTAGAGGGGATAACATGACTTATTATGAAATTATGTTTCCTTTGAATCATTTCCCCATGTGCGTGAATATAAATTTGAATTTAAAAACCAAAGACGCAAACCCACACTTTTAACAGAGTAAACTTTGCTATTAACAGAGCACTGTTAATTGTTTAACAGTGGCAATACGTAGATTAGTCTTCTACTTTGCAATTATTGCAGACTATTAATATAAAATATAATTCTTATTATGATCATTACTATTTGTGAACAAAAGTGTTGAAATGTAAAGGATAGTTGGTATGGGGTGGAGGGGGCAAATTTTCTAGAATCTCAAAATTATTTCAGCTATTCCACTACCACGGTTCGAAAGAGGACCCTCTGGACTACCATTTGCATATGGTCTGTATGGTGTACTATTTCTTATATGTTCCAAAATGGCCACTCATCTTCTAGAGAATTTTCAGGCAAAAAATTGATGTTTTCAAAGCCAATTTTCTCAATACCATATCACTTTATATGTGACTATATTACTGATTATATTAAGAGGCCTTGGAACTTTCCTATGCATATAGTATGGTACTCATAGACCTAGAGTATTTCCCAAAATTAGCTCCTAAACAAGTGGGCTTGTTCAGATGGATACTGTTAAATAGCCAACAGTGCTCTGTTAAGGACAAATTTTGTTCGGTTGACGCCAAATGTGGCGCTGCTAAAATTTATTGATTGCGTCTTGGATTTTCAAATTCGAATTTATCTCCACACTCATGAGGATGTTATAGCATTAACAGTAAGCCAAAGGAAATGCAAAGATTTACACCTTTACACGGCCTATGACCATCTATTGACGGGAGGTAGAACTTGACCACTGATCTTCTAGAAAATTTTCAATCAAAAAATTGATATTTTCAAAGCCAATTTTTTTAATTCTTTGCTGATTATATTAAGAGGCCTTGGAGCATTCCTTTGAGTATGATATGGTACTCATGGACCTAGTATTTGTCCTAAAATTAGCTTATAAACAAGTGGGCTTGTTCAGATGGATACTGGTAAATAGCTCTGTTAAGGGCAAATTTTGTTCTGTTAAGAGGAAATTTTGCTCTGTTAATGCCAAAGGTGCCGCTACTAAAATTTATGGATTGCGTCTTGGATTTTTAAATTCGAATTTATATTCACATACATTATTTTCCCTAAGTGCTTATTCTAAACTAAAGTCTCTCAGCATACCAGTTAAAACTGGCAGACCTTAATAAGCGATTTTGCATTCCATCAATTGCGATTAATCCCACAGGGGATGACCCCTACTAATTTAGCAAATTATGTTGGTAATAAAAAAATAGGTTGTTGATCTTCGAAGTTAAAGAAGGGAGTGGTGTTTATCGACATTCGGGTTGAAACTGTTTTTTTTTTTTATTAAAAGTAAACGGAAAGATTTCTGCAGGAAGACTTTTTCAAATAGTGCAATGCTCTGGTCATTCGAACACGAATGAATTTACTCTACATGACAGACGATTACTTAATTACTTACTTAACTGGCCATTAACAGCCCGATTAACGGATTTCGGCCTGCCTTAACACATTCTTCCAGGCGCCTCTGCTTCTTGCGCGCCTACGCCAGTTGGTCACACCAATCGATGGCAGGGCTTCCTCGACTTGGTCCTTCCAACGCAAACAAGGTCGTCCTCTTCGTCGACTTCCGCAGATCCCTGCATCAAATACCCGTCTTGCCGGAACATCCTCCTCCATTCGAACGACATGGTCGAGCCAGCATAGCCGTAGGATGTTAATACGTTGCACAATGTCTATATCGTTGAGGAGCTCATACAGCTCACTGTTGGATCGGATGCGGTAATCATCGCCAACTCGCACCGGCCCAAAAATCTTACGTAGGACTTTTCTCTCGAATACTTTCAAGGCTGCTGCATCAGTGTGCTTAATAGTGTCCATGCATCTGCGCCATAAAGAATCACGGGGAGGTTAAGCGTCTTGACAGACGATTGCAAAGTAAAAATAAATTTCAGCACATTCCGCTGGAGTTGACGTAGTCTAGTAGGTAGTGTGTTGGCTTATTAGACGTAAAGCCCGGGTTCGTATCCCAGGTCAGGCATCAAAACGAAATATGAAAAAAAAAAATTTCTTCGGCGATTTCCTTTCAGCAGATTTCTGGCAAAAACTCTGAGAGTAAATAAAACCTGCCATGAAAAGTTTCTCAAAAATCTGTCCTTCGGAGTCGACGTTAAACTGTAGGTCCCGCCATTCACGTATAAAATTAACGCACACAACATGAGTGGTGTGAGAAACTAGGCCGTAATCCTGACTGAAGGGTTGTAATGGCCAATTATGTACATTCCGCTGTACTTACTTCATTGGTCATTACAATCCTTTAGTCAGGATTACAACCTAGGTTCTCGAACCATCTATGTTGTGTGTGCTAACGACAGATTGTTGAGAAACTTTTCATGGTAATTTAGTGTTTACTTTCAGAGTTTTTGCCAGAAGACTGCTCAGAGGAAGTCGCCTAAGAAATATTTTTTCATATTTCGTTTTGTTCGAGATATCTGAGCTGGGTTTTAAACTACGGTCTCACGTTTAGACAATGGCGACTTGATTTCGTTGTGAAACAGAACTCACATTGCATTGGTGTACCAAAGAATCAATAGAGTTGGATGTCCTACTAATATTAAGAAGCATTTTTGCATTGTCTTGTGTGTGATCAGAAAGCCTATAAATTGTAGTGGAGCTTTAGTTTACGTACATATATGGCTTCATACATGGGGATTTTGATTAACAGCAATTTTCTTGTCTGCTTTAATTTAATTTTCTTTAAAAATTTGAAATTTTAAAGATTTCAACAACAAAAATTTCTTACTTAAGGTTTCACAAGAATTCCTTGAAGTAAATTAATCCTCTTTTCCTCTTGTTATAATTCAATTTAAATGGCTTTTGCCTTAATAAGAAGAAACAATTACTTGCTGCGTAATCTGATAAAATCCGTTTTAATACCTCTTGAGTAAAGTAAACTATTCAGAAATTGTCAAGATTTTATTTATAAAAGGATTTCAATTAAGGACCACAACCACAAATACTTCACTTAGAGGCCATAAGAGATAAAGAGCGAGAGCAAGGGAGATATAAGTGATGGCATGTGTTCAATAGATATTCGCTTATTGGCCCCTCTATGCCATCAAATATGATCTAATATGAGATAATAAGGTTGAGAAATTAATTTAACGACTTTTAAGCTCTAATTACATATTTCTGGGAAGAGAAGTTTTCTTTTGAAATTCATAAAGTTGAGGTAATGACCAGAAATTAAAAAAAAATCTCAAAGCAATTGTTAACAACTTGATTGGAATTGACTTTGATTCACAAAAAAAAAAAAAAAAAAAAATAAAAAAACATCAGCTCCCTCTGCACAACTGATGCAATCCAACATCCCAACATAGATTTTTTTCTTGCTTGAGTCTGGATTGTAATCAATACAGTATGAGTTGAGGCAAAAAAAAAAAAAAAAAATAATAAAGACTTGAAATGCCAATAAATGTTTTCATTTTACACCATTTCCGTCTAAAATTGCAATGATTCAAAATTTCTGAAGTATTTAGAGAGCATTAAAGCCTTTTTATTTGTTTTTTAATGTATTCTCCTAGATTTGAACTTGGATTACAACACCTCGCCAGTTCACCAAGTCCTTACGATATAAACATTTCCGTTTATGAGGTGTAAAGCAGTTGAGAGTTGAGAGAGTTAGTTGGTGTGGGGCTTTCATTCCGACGTCCGATGGTACGATTCGTCGATTAAATAAGGGAGACCATTCAGATCGCTATGCTCAAATGTCATGTTCGTTACAGTTCAATTGCCTCTGTCAATGTTGTTGAGGATTCTGTTGTTGCATTGCTGTGAGTTCCTTCTCAATTATGTCGAGTATGAGCAAAAACCGTCTGTCAACTGTCTGGCATTTCACTTGATACTTAATCGGTATATTTCAGTTATTAAAGTTTTAAAGGTTGAACTGTAGCTAAAACCACTTCCAGTGATCTACGTTTTTCTGTAAATATGTAGCCCTTGAAAGTTACAAGATCCATTGTTTCTGATTTAATCAGTGCAGGTATTCGAGTTTTCTGTGCAGTTAATTAGTGGCCAGCATTAGCCAGCCATCTTCTTGTTATCGCTGAAGCATTGTTACGCTTCTCTATTAGAATACCGAGTAGTTTGTCACTGATATCGTCTGCATAGTTCACAATTAACGTACCATGTGGTTGTGTAATCCTCAATATGTCATCGTCTATCGCATTTCACAACGTTGGTGCAAATACTAAGTTTTTTGGGACACCGCCTAGGGATACATAACTACTTATAATCCAATTGGTACTTTTTTACCTTTTAAAAACGTTTAAATATGAGCTCATAGATTGTAAATAAAATGAAAAATAAATTTGTGTTTAGTTTTAATTAAAATTCTTTTTTAAATTCTTTACGAGGGCAGTTCGGAAACTTCTTAGCCTAGCGCAAAAAGCGCGGTATAAACAGAAAAAAGTTAAGTGTTTTGGAAACTTCCATCTCTGTTATGAACACATGTTAAATTTTGTTTCGATCTGGCAACTCCTTCGTATAGAAACAGGTGTTCAAAAAAGACGCATCCGCGATTTTTTTACAATGGAAAAATTTGAAATGCGTGCTGTCTTTAAATATTTACATAAAAAAGGTTTATCGGGACAAGAAATTCATTCATTTCACCTAACATTTCAAATTTTTCCATTGTAAAAAAATCGTGGATGCGTCTTTTTTGAACACCTGTTTCTATATGAAGGAGTTGCCAGATCGAAACAAAATTTAACATGTGTTCATAACAGAGATGGAAGTTTCCAAAACACTTAACTTTTTTCTGTTTATACCGCGATTTTTGTGCTAGGCTAAGAAGTTTCCGAACTGCCCTCGTATATTCTGTGTGCCACTGTTCACAACTTGATGTAAACAACAACAATTGCTTTGTTTGTTATTCCTCTGTTTACACCCTTTGCATAAACAATAACAATTACTAGACAATTGTTCGACTGATCTTTGTAACGGAGATCTTCAAATCACGATTACTCTCTTCAGACACACCGCATCTTCACAAAAGACTGACTGACTATTACTACTAGTGTACATCGAATATTTCCAGGCACGTCTGGGCATTGCTTGGAAGCTTTTCTGGCGTACAGTGTGATTACTGTACGAAATTTTATCCCACGTTCAGAACCTTTGCACGTATGCTTCGTTGTCGTTACAACTATTTGATATCGTTATCTTTCGAAAAATATGTATTAGGACAGGTTTTAATTTAAAAACCCGTCTGTATCTCGGCTATCTTCAGCCTCTTTGAACCTCTAGTATGCCTTGGCACAGGCTAGATTTTCTCAGAACGATTATTACTTCGCACATATGTATACATCGGTATGCATACCAACATACAATGAAATACAATCATACATACATACATACAGGCAAAGAAAAATCTATTCAAAACTAGACATTGTGTTTTTGTGTTGATCTCTTGTCGTTGGATACAATGGGCCTGTATAAGAGTGTGTGTGAGTGTGAGTCTCACTTGTTCAATACGTATTGACAACAATATTGTATGGAATACAGTATCAGTAACAAAAAACAACAATAAATGAAAAAGCTTTTCAAATATCCTTTTTATGATGTTGCTGGAATATAAAGGTATTTGAAGCTAAAAGGATTGAAAACGGGTGGGTGAGCAGAGAGAGAGGGAGAAGGGATAAGGGAAGGAAATATGTAGAAATCTGAAAAAATTAAAAATTAGAAATTGATTTAAATTAAAGAAAAGAAAAAGAACAAAAAGAAGAAGAGTGTGAAAAAAGAATCAACATCAACCAGTGTCTGTGACAACCTTTTAATGCAACTTAATAAGGAATATAAGATGACAGATTCAATGAATATGACAGGCAAAAATTGTAAATCATAATATGAATTAAGAGAGGCGGAGAGGGACTAGCCGGTGATACATATAAGTCGATTTAGAACAGAGGGAGAGAGAGAGAAGAGATAGTGTAAGTGGGAAAGAGAGATTAGGCATGTAATCTACTCTCATAAATTTACTTTGAGTTTTATTATCCTTATCCTTAGAAGATTAGTATTTCAAAATGCTTGCATTGTAAACCTTGTAATCAGAATATTTTGTTATCAACGGGGATATCGTAAATCTAAATAATTTAACTTAAAAATGTGGGATTAATGTGTAGATGTTGGATGCTGTTTTATTGTCAAAAATTGTTGCAGCATAAAATGCAAGTTATCGACAAATTTTCTATAGAAAATACAAGTCATCGATAACTTTTCTATAGAAAATGCAAGTCATCGATAACTTTTCTATAGAAAATGAAAGTCATGGATAACTTTTCTATAGAAAATGCAAGTCATCGATAACTTTTCTATGGAAAATGCAAGTCATCGATAACTTTTCTATGGAAAATGCAAGTCATCGATAACTTTTCTATGGAAAATGCAAGTCATCGATAAATTTTCTATGGAAAATGCAAGTCATCGACAAATTTTCTATAGAAAATGAAGTCATCGATAACGTTTTTATAGAAAATGCAAGTCATCGATAACTTTTCTATGGAAAATGCAAGTCATCGATAAGTTTTCTATGGAAAATGCAAGTCATCAAGTTTTCTATGGAAAATGCAAGTCACCGATAACGTTTTTATAGAAAATGCAAGTCATCGATAACTTTTCTGTAGAAAGCGCAAGTCATCGATAACTTTTCTATAAAAAATGCAAATTGTCGACAAATTTTTTATGATGTTTTCTCTATAGGTTCTGGGGACCTGAGACGAAGGATTCTTGGCCAGTCCGAATTTATTAACAGAACACGTCTAGTTAAAGATTTACGACTGGTATTATAACGGGACCTTATACATAGTAAACCATACATAGTAAACTATACTTACTAACCTTTCGATTGAATTAGTTTTCATGTTAAAAATGCATCTCTGATCGACCAGACACTAAAAATGTCTATGAAATCATGGATAAAATTCAGGCTAAGGTTTGCGTCTTTGGTTTTTCAGAGAGGACCAACGTCAGTCAGCATGCTCTATTGGAATGCATACCAATAGAATTGACATTCCCTCGAATGATGTTTGCAGGCGATATGAATCTGAAACCGATAGAGATTGTGTTTTAGCTCATGTGCCATGAGCTGGTTCTTAACTACTTAACTACACTTTCTGCTAACTCAACTCTCTCAAATGAAGAGGAAAGGTCTCATTTAAGGCCTGTTTGATCCGTGGCTTAATTCCTGTTCTCTAGCTTAAATGGCATCTTATACTTTAGATAAGTTTCACTACCCTACCTAAGATTTAACTAATAATCATATCTTTAGAGTTTTGTAAACAATTTCGTTTCATGAGTGCTTTAAATGAGAATAAATGTTATTAGAGTTATTAAAGTCTTTAACCCTGAGAAGAGAATGCGCCATTTGTTGTGAATCGCCTATTTGTATGTTGTAATATTTGTTTCCAATTTATTTTCTTTTCTGTTTTTTCTTATTAACTTTTGAATTTTTATTAAAAATTTGTTTTCTTTTCTTTTCAGTTGAATTCTTTTCCTGTTTCGGTAAGTTTCTAATTATAAATCTGCTTGTACATAAGGTTTTTAGAATTTAAACGCCTAAATGTATGCCTAACTTTTAGTGCAAGTGTCTTTATTATAAGAACGCCCACTAACAGGCTTTATGCCTTTTGTTTGGAAAACTTTTTCATTAAATTAAATTTCGCCATGAATTTTAAATGGCCAAACGCAGAACAAATGAGTCTTTCAAATAGAGAAACACACGATGGGACAGAGGAAAAACGAGAGATATAGCAAAAGTTAAAAGAGAGAAAGAGAAAGAGGGAGGGAGAGAGAGAGAGCGTAATGACAACAGGTCTAATCATCAGCACTACAGGGCAATAACACTAATTTAAATACAGTTTTAATTGAAATTAAAATAAGTAGGCATACTTTTAGGCTGTATAGCAGCATATATAACTTTAGCGCACTCTCGCACACAAACTGCAAGAAATATTAGCTGAAATAAGGAAGTGTATGTTTTTATGCGTGGATTGTCATTATTTTAAATTAAAACTTTAGCCATTAGAACCGTTAATGGAGGTGGAGTGGAGGGGTGGAAATGGCAGCTTTATAGACTCAAAATAATTTGCTTGAGATAGCAATAGCAATAGCACCAGCAACAGTCAGAAACATATTGTCTATGAGTGGCCATTGGTGTTGGTTGCTTGGCTGGCTTCACTTTGCAAAGTCTAATTAGTTTTTTTTTTCTGTAGCGACTAATTAGTGATAATGAGTAAAAATTTTTAAAGATAACATTGCCCAAGGGGGCTTAAAGGTATTAAGGAACCAGGAACAATTTTTTCAAGCAACAACATTTTAAGCAAATGTAATTGGGATTTAAGAGATTAAATTGCCGTTTAGGGTGATGAGCACTTTACATTGGGAGAGCTTTAAGGGTCCTTTGGGTTCATAATGGTCTAGGCTTAAACGGCAATGAAATACAAACCAAAAAGCATTAGCTCTAGAACAACTTCTTATTTGCTGACAGCTAATCAGCCATTAGATCTTTTGAGTGTGTATAAATTACATCGGAAACTATTAGAGCATTGACTCTGTCGATGACTCAGCGCCACCATTAGAAGCACCCTTCAAAGGAATACTGGTTCTCCGGAATCCATAAGAAAGCAAAAATGCATATCAAAGTTACTTTAGTAGTACAGTACAGTACAGTAGTACAGCAATACGGCTACATTTTGCTTTAGGCTCCCTCTTATTGGTTTTGTTTCAATTACGACACACCATACGTTGCCACATTTCAATGAGTCAACAGTTTTTCTTCTGTCTGTTGCATACTTTTAGGTGCATTAAACAGAAACTCTTATTGAATTATCTCAAGAACTGCTTGCTTTCTCTTCACTCTTCCTTTTTACTGGTCATATTAACCATGATTAATGATTTTCATACTTTTCTACGGTTTTTACTCTTTTGAAATTTCTTTTCTGGGTTTATTTGTGCATTTGCGCTCTCTTGAATTCCGATTCATTTGCTGCCGTTAACAAGTATAACCACTTGTTAATTATCGGCATGTTGCTTAATTTTATTAATTGTTGGAAACCAGTAATGAGCATCCAGCAACTTACACCCAGAAGCCACCAATCAGTCCAGTACAATTTCTTTTATTTTCAACAAAATATTTTAAAAGCTATTAAGAATACAAAGTGAGAATAAGAGCAGCGAAAAAATAAAATAAAGAAGGAAATAGGCCCGTTGAAAACAGAAACAACAAATGTAGCTGTTGTTGTCTGCTGTGGCAGTTCATTAAATAGGGATTACTATACGGTAATACTGGTACTGGATACAATACATATTTCTTCGTAATTCATTTTGAATAAATTTTTTTTTTTTAATTTTGTGCTGCATATGCAACGGGAGGATTTAATGTGTTGCATATTTGTAGGCCCCATTTTAAATAAATATACTGTTGTAGGCCGTTCTCTGTGCTGACCTAGCCCTAGAAGAGATATTTAAAGCGGAGAATTTGTTAAAAATCTTGTAATTTTTTTTTATATTTTTTTAAAAGAATTTTTAAGGCATACTTTAAGGCTGTCGCAGTGGTTTTTTAAAAAAATAATTGATATGTTGACTCGTATTTCATTTGTTGTTATTGTTATTTGGGCTGGTAACAGTTGTTTTACTATTTTATTTGTTTTAATTTATTTTCATTTTTCTTCTTCTTCTTCTTTTTTGTTATTGTTGTTGCAATTGTTATCATTTTCATTTAAAACCATATTTAATACGCTTTTATTACCATTTGAGCTCTTTATGATTTATTTTTATGTACATACGTACATACATATGTATTCAGGGTAAATACATACCCTGTGTATCAGTATCAGTGTACCAGTGTGTGTAGAGTGTGCGTGTGTGTATAAGTGTACTTATGTGTTTACTTTTGTGTAAATTTCTTTAAGTCTACATTACAATTACAATGTTTGGTATACAGTGTTGTAATTTATATGTACAATATATCTTTACATACTCGGATGTATGTATGTACTTGTGTACATACGTATATATGTGTGTGTATTTTTTATATTTCATACTTGTTGTTATACACTATTGCTCATATTATCATCGTGGTATATACATACAGTGGCGAGCAGAAGCGAGTACATGTCCAATATACCATATACTTCATTGAGTATAAAAATCAATGAAGGACGATAAAAAATTATTTTTTTTTTACTTGAAACATGCTTTATTAAATCAAATATGTGCCATTTTCATCGATAACATATTGTTACGTTTTTACCTTTTAAAAACGTTAAAAATATGAGTTCGTAGATTGCAAATAAAATAAAAATAAATCTGTATTTAATTTTAAGTCAATTCTTTATTATCTGCACAACTTTTGTGCCACTGTTCGAACTTCTTCCACTTATACGACGATAACTTTCACAATATGTGCTTTTTTCGTTATATTTCTCTGCTTACAACATTCTTGTAAGCAACAACACTTATTAGTTATTCCTCTTTGCTCACAACCTTTTTTGTAAGCACAACACTAACAACTGTGTTCTCAAACGCAACTTGTCTGCACACAAGTCTGACTGAATTAAAGCTCGATAGATTTAATTCTCACACCGACGTGACGTCGTCTTATACGATTAAATTCAAACTCCAATCATTGCTCGCTTTGCCTTGCCTTTTATATCACTGGATCAACAGTGTAATGAATGCCCTTGAAGGATGATGACGGCCTTCGGGAACAATCCAAAAATGTAAACATCTCGTCATCATTGTTGTTCGTGTATCTTGTTTACTTTCGTCCAGGCAGAATTGTTGTTGTTTTGTTTATTTATCTTTCCGCTATATTTTTTTATACACGGACGTTGTTGCTATATTTTTGTTTATTCATCGATCTTGTAAACAAGCCTGTTGTTTTAGTTGCTATATGTTTACTTATTCGTTGATCACGTGAACAACTGCATTGTTTTGTTTTTGGAGCTTCTGTTTATCATTTTATACATGATCAAGTCCATTGTGTTGTTTTTGGAGCTTTTGTTTATTATTTCAATAACACCATTTCCATTTTCGTAACAATATATTAATTGAAAAATAATAACAATAACAAATCAACAGCGAGTTCTAGAAGTTGCCAGATCGAATATGAGTGACTTTTAAATACAACCAAAAGGTAAGATTGCCAGTTGTTCTTGTACTGTGTTTGAACTCTTTTTGATCGATAATATTATGCAATTCTTGGGATAAAGCCCGACTTCCTTTAGTGTGGAACTTTTAGATTTCCTAAGCTAAAAACTAATATAAGTTCGTCTATATTTTTTAGAAATCGATTATCAGCCTCTTAATTTATGAAAAATCTTCAAAAATATGTCACAATTGATTTGCATGCTTTAATCTTGTTAATTATTGTGATTAAATCTCTAACTGACGTCTCTTCAATGTCCATCCTCGTCCATAAATGCCGAAGATTTCTCAAGTAAATTTCGAAACATACAAAGGCGAATACATTGCTGATGAAGTGACCAGGATCGGTACAGAGCTCGCAATTGCACATATTTTACAGGGCAGAGCTATTACGATTCTTTCAGTTAGACTAGGTGTTCTCCGCTCGTTTTATATGGAGCTTCAAATTCATGGGCTGCAGTTTTGTCCTCACATCGTAGTGTTATACATCGCACAATTACGATGGGCCACTGTCTAATTGGAAGGTATGCCAATAGACTTGACATTCCATCGATAGATTTTGCAGATGTTGTGATTGTGAGAAGAAGAAAGAAATTATCTTTCACCTCATGTGTCCGATCATAGCTCTTGCCATGAAGAGACGGTGGTACTTAACCTCCCTTTCTATTGTCCCTGACCGAACTGTTTGATTTAAAAAGTTCCGCAATAGCAAGATTTTCTTGGGCGTTGGGATGGTTTCAGTTAGGGAATGTTTAATCTCCCTGCTGGCCTAAGTGAGACCCTATTCTTCACGACCTAACCTGATCTAAAAACGTGATGTTTTCAGTGTTGCCTTTCAAAGAAGCTAAAGTGGTGTCTGCTATTATTAATACTACCACAGGCATTACAGTTGCCAACGAACTTAACTGAACATCCATTGTTAGTTACTTTTGTTTCCCACTGTAGTTATATTACAGCGTAATACAAAACGTATAAAAACTTTTATTTATTTAAACGCGTATGTAAATTATTTAAATTAACATATAAATTAATTGTAATCAGTTATGAAAACATATGTACACATGCATACATTTACATCCGTATATTGAGTTTAACATTGTATGATAATTTGTATAGACGTACATACATACATATGGGCAATTTCGTGTCAAGTGACCCAATTTTTAAAATCGATGTCTTCCGATTTGGATGAAATTTGCACCAAAGTTAGTACTATTGAATAGCTGGCCAGACACAAATTTTCAGCTCTATCTATCTATATGAAGGCCTTAAAGGAAATTTTATAAGCTTTCTTTTAAGCAAAAAAAAGGGCCCAAATTGTAAAAAATTAAATAAAAACATTAATTTAAAAAAAAAAATAAAATAAAGATTTTTTTAAAATTAAAATTTGTTTTTGGAAATATTGAAGAAATAGCTATCTAATATATAATATAAAATTATTGCTAGGACCAATAGGTGAAAACTTACACACATTTAAAAAAAACCCTGTATGACCAAAATGTCCAACTCTAACTCCGGCAGTTCTTGACTGATAGAGCTGAAAATTTGTGTCTGGCCTACTATCCAATAGTACTAACGTTGGTGCAAATTTCATCCAAATCGAAAGCCATCGATTTTAAAAATTGGGTCACTTGACACGAAATTACCCATATGTATATGCATGTATGCAGTATAAGCATTATGTATGGTAGATATAAATGATATTGTATTGTGTACATATACACATACATGCCTACTTATATTTATATCAGTGAACAATAATATTTTAAAAATATTTGTATCAGCTAAATAAGCAGAGAAAACAAAAACAAAAGGACTTACACTGTGAATATGTATTTCAGAAACTAACAAGTTAGTTCACCAATATAATGACGTCGTACAATAAA
Source organism: Sarcophaga caerulescens (assembly GCA_927399465.1). Classification (NCBI taxonomy): domain Eukaryota; kingdom Metazoa; phylum Arthropoda; class Insecta; order Diptera; family Sarcophagidae; genus Sarcophaga; species Sarcophaga caerulescens. The sequence goes on along the minus strand of OV656872.1, from coordinate 105,464,417 downwards.
AATTCATCGATACCATCGGTCATTTTGCTAGTCTCCATCGTGGAATTAAAAGAAAAAGGCAAATAATTCTATGTGTGTGAAAATAAATTTGAATTTAAAAATCCAAGACGCAATCCATAAATTTTAGCAGCGCCACATTTGGCGTTAACAGAGAAAAATTTCATCTTAACAGAACAAAATTTCTCCTTAACAGAGCACTGTTAGCTATTTAACAGTATCCATATTGTTTAGGAGCTAATTTTGAGAAATACTCTAAGTCTATGAAAGGTTCCAAGGCATCTTAATGTACATACATACATAATTGGTCATTACAACTCTTCAGTCAGGATTACGACCTAGCTTCTCACACCACTTGTGTTGTGTGCGTTAATTTTATACATGAGTGGCGGGACCTACAGTTTAAAGTCGACTCCGAACGACAGTTTTTTGAGAAGCTTTTCATGGCAATTTGTATTTACTCTCAGAGTTTTTGCCAGAAATCTGCTGAGAGGAAGTCGCCGAAGAAATATTTTCATATTTTCGTTTTGATGTCTGACCTGGGATTCGAACTCGGGCCTTCAGTATAATAAGCCAACACACTACCTACTAGACTACGGCCTCGTAATATAATCAGCAACATAGTCACATACATATAAAGTGATATGTTATTGAGAAAATTGGCTTTGAAAACATTAATGTTTTGCTGGAAAATTCTCTAGAAGATCAGTTGCCATTTTTGAAACATATAAGAAATAGTACACCATACAGACTATGGTAGTCTAGAGTGTCCTCTTTCGAACCGTGGTAGGGGATAACTGGAATAATTTTGAGAGTTGAGATTTTGTATTTTTGAAAAAATCGATTTTTGGCCAGAAACATATGAAAGTTCTTTAGAAGATCAGTGGCCATTTTGGAACATACAGGGTGGGCCAAAAGTCACGTTTAATCGTTCTTGGGAATCTCGTGGCTTTAGTTCTTGCACTAACTGCAGCTTGTATGGGAAAAGATGTAAATTTCCCTTTAATATTCTGCGTAAAGACCGCCGAGACATTTGCAGCTCAGCAGAGCGCCTTCGAGTTGATGTTTCAGGATTCTCCTCAACACTCTCCAGAACGCGTTGAATATTTGCTTCATTAATTACAGAATGTGGTCTTCCGCTTCGTGGAAGATCCCTTAGTGAGCCTTGTTCCTGAAAACGTGTCACTAAGCGTCGAATCATTGATTCGGATGGTGATACGATGATGGACGATAGGCTCGTTGAGTTTAAATTATTGATCGATGATGTTCAAAATAAAGTTCTATGATTTTGGTTCGCTGGATAACGTTGTAACCTTCCAAAATTAATCTCCCAGATTTATTTTACAAGTCCTAAAAAGAAAATGAAAAAAAAATTAAACTAGAAAAGTTATTAATTTTTCAAATCCCTTCGCGACTTTTGCACCACCCCACCCCCCGCCGTATAATCAGCAACATAGTCACATACATATAAAGTGATATGTTATTGAGAAAATTGGCTTTGAAAACATCAATTTTTTGCCTGAAAATTCTCTAGAAGATGAGTGGCCATTTTGGAACATATAAGAAATAGTACACCATACAGACTATGGTAGTCTAGAGTGTCCTCTTTCGAACCGTGGTAGGGGATAACTGGAATAATTTTGAGAGCTGAGATTTTGAATTTTTGAAAAAATCCATTTTTGGCCAAAAACATATGAAAATTCTCTAGAAGATCAGTGGCCATTTTGGAACATATAAGAAATAGTACACCATACAGACTATATGCAATTGGTAGTCCAGAGGGTCCTCTTTCGAATCTCCACCCCCCACCAGCCATCCTTTATATTTCAACACTTTTGTTCACAAATAATAATGAGAATTAAATAATGAGAATTATATTTTATATCAATAGCCTGCAATAATTGTAAAGTAGAAGAATAATCTACTTATTGCCACTGTTAAACAGTTAACAGTGCTCTGTTAATAGCAAAGTTTACCCCGTTGGAGGCAAGAAGTGGAGCTGCTAAAAGTGTGGGTTTGCGTCTTTGGTTTTTAAATTCGAATTTATCTTCACACACGTAACAATTCTTTCTCTCGGTGTCGTAAGTTACCTACATGGGAGGGGGGGGGGGGTGTGTAAATTTTTGTAAATCCATATTCCATTTGGAAAAATATTTTACAATGTTGTTGACAACATAATTTCAATACTATTTTTGAGTATTTTTTTTATTTGACGCTTATAAATTATTCATTTGTTGGGATTTTCCAAATAAATCCACACAGAACAGAATATGATGACATGAGGTCGATTAGGAGATAACCTAAAATGCAAAAATAGATTTTGCTTCATGTTTCTTTTCTCTCATATTGGATTATCAATTTCATTGGCGTCAAAATCGTCAATCTGGCAAGGTTTTCAGTTATTAAGCAGTGAAAGATTTGTCGTTTACGTAAAAATACTTAAATTGTCCCTAGAAATATAGCCGCTTTTCGAGTAGTCAGGATTACGACCCATGTTCTCCTACCAACCATGAGTGTCAAAACCTACAGTTTGAAATCAACTCCGAACGAAAGATTTTTATGAGAAACTTTTCATGGCAATTTTATTTACACTCAAGAGTTTTTGCCCATAGAATGCTAAGGGGAAGTCGCCAAAAGAAATATTTTTTCGGATTTCCGTTTTGTTCAAAATGTCTTAGCACGGTTGTGAACCATGGGCTCGTATCTAATAAGTTTACACATAGGGCTGCCAGACTGGCTGGATGGTTCAGCTTTTTTGATGCTTGTCCAGCTAAAATTTAATTTGTCCAGCTAAATGGAAATTTTTTCGGTACATTGCAATAACTTGGGGAATAATTTTCATGTTAACTTTGTCAAATCATGTTAGCCAACACTGATTGTACATTTGTTTTACTTTAATAAAAATTATTTAAACAAAACCAAAATTAACATTTTCTCAGTATTTTTTTATGTCCAGCTTTTTAAAACCCAATGTCCAGCTTTTTGCAAATCGGAATCTGGCAAGCCTATCTACACACTACCTATTAGATTTCGGGCATTACAAGGTGGTTATGGTCATTCGAATTTCGAATTTCTGTGCAAGAAATTGGCAAGATTGTAAAGATTCTGAAGAGACTTGAAGCCTTACAGATGTGGTCAGGTGAGTGCATCATAGTGATGTACGTACTACCGGAATTTTCCCTTCCGAAAGAAAGTGTAACGAATAATCCGAATTTGTCCAGTTCACAATCTTCTCAGACATTAGATCTATTTTACGGTGGTATTGTGGCATATTTTGCATTTATACCTGCAGTTCCACTGGTATAAAGTTCAACTCACGCTACAATCAAAGCCGACTGACCATTGAGTGAGTGCTACAGCAACATGCTTTTAATGCTGATTTAAAATTTTTTCGGGGTTAAAGTTCATGTCTCTCGTGCTGGTTACATCAACCAGTAAAATAGTCATTAAACATCCAGGAAAACTCAGAAGTTATTGTGAAAAAATCACTGCATTTGGTTAAAGTGACTACTTGATACGCATAATGATCTGGAGGTCTTATTGAGTCGCATTTTATCGCAAATGAATTAGGAAGACTGTTACCTTCAATTCCGTACAATATAAAATTTTTTTTTGGCTACAATACATAGAAGATTATGAACTGAACTGAATCTGGTTGGCACAAGACGCTGTCACGTGTCGCACAACTCGATCGATTTGGATTTAATTGCGTTAGAAGTTTCCAGCAAGAGTAATTTCAAGTTTGGTAACGTTAATTGGCAATTATTTTTTAGGTGCAACAATAAATTTTGTTCTAAAGTTAGTGTTTCTGTTACTAAACATTTGTATATTTTTATAAGGGAAATTATTATTACCCTTACCCAATAACTTTTCTTAATTGCTTGTTTTTAGTTAACGAAGTGAGAAAATTTGTCATTTACATGTTCCCAGTTCATGACATTAAGATTCGAATGATAAGATTTGAAATTGAACACATACAGAGCTACACATACAGGGGTGTATAGAGAGAGATTTACTTTAAAAAAAATATTTAAATGGATCTACGATTTATGAAGACTAAATGGGATCTAGCCGTGTAGGCTTACACATGAAAATTCTTAGTCATTTTTTTAAAATTTCAAAAAGAAATTGAAACTAAAAAGTTGCTGTTCACTTCCCCTGGCTACTGTTCCCGTTTCATTCTTGAAAGTGTCCCAATTTGAATAATTTGTGTGTTTGTTTATTCCCAACATTTATTTAGAATTCCATTTTAATTCAATTAAAATATTAAAACATTTGAGTGACAGACACACAGGCAAACAGAGAGACAGACAGGCATGATGGCAAATAAAAATTCTATGAATTTATTTAATGGGGGGGGGGGGGGTCTACTCTACCTCCACATACTACTACATATAATATTTGTTTCATTTCATGTCAGTTTGTTTACGTTTTTATTTTATTAAGAATTTAATTTTTTTGTTTATTTGTTTGTTTTTGTTTCATTCCTAAGAACTGAATGTCCAACAAACTTGATTTAATAATAATAAAATTAAAGTGCATACTTTACGGCTCAATGAAAATTAAATAAATACCATACATATGTCACATACATTGGGGTGTTCAAATACATATTGTATCATGTTTAATTAAATTATTCGATTAGTTGGATTTATTCTAGGAAAACAAAAGAAGAATATAAAAACAAAAAACATGAAAAAAATGTTTTAATTTAATAAAGATATCTTTTGTGGCAAAAAAAAAAGAATTTTTAAAGCATATTTTTGGGGGTTTAAATTAAAAATGTGGGGGATTATTTTTGGCATCCTTTAGGCATCTATTGCCTATACTTTTGTATAAGTTTTTGTCATCTTTTTAACTACATATGGGATGCCAAGTAGAGAAATTGCCTACGATTTTAAGGTTAGAAACGAATTAAGCCAGTTCTGTATAATCTATTGTGAAATAAAATGTATTCCAAAAGGAGAGAACATTCAGCAACTAGCGAAATCAATGGTAGTTGGCCAATATTTTCGAAAAAGTGGTCATTACTGTGTCCAGCAATCCCCACTACTGCGGTATCTGCATATTCGATTCAGATAAGTCGCGAAATAACAGATGTTTGCCTTTTAAAAGTCATATGCCATCCGATATGAATCCTACATTTTTAAGTTATACACCGAATGTATGTATGCCTTCGTATATATGCATATGCCTGTAAATATGTTGTACTTTATGTTTTTTTTCAGTATTTCATTCATTTATGAATTCATCAATTGAAAATGTTTCATGAATATTTAATTTCAATAGAAGAGACGCCCTTTTAATCACATTTGAGGTGCAACATTTTAGTTCAAACTGAACAAATAAAAGCTGAAAACTCGTCTCGTAATTGATTTATTTATTTTATGCTTTCAATTTATGCACAAATGTTTATAATAAATGTAGAAAAAATTAATTTTAATATTCAAATTTTATTTTCGGATTAAAACTCTACATCAGTGCCATTTGCCATCTAGATGGCAAGGAATTTTCATAAAATATTTATAAACAATTAGAAAAATTAATTCCAATTAAAGTCTATAAATTTTTTTTGCATAATTGAGCCTTATTTGTTGGAATGCAAAAGTATGTTAAAGCGCATTCTGTAGTATTCTGCATTAAATATGTTGAATATGGTGACGGCTAAGGTAATTCGGTTAATGATAGTGGTTTATACATACATACATAATTGGTCATTACAACCCTTCAGTCAGGATTACGACCTAGCTTCTCACACCACTTATGTTGTGTGCGTTAATTTTATACATGAGCGGCGGGACCTACAGTTTAAAGTCGACTCCGAACGACAGTTTTTTGAGAAGCTTTTCATGGCTATTTTATTTACTCTCAGAGTTTTTGCCAGAAATCTGCTGAGTGTGATAGTGGTTTATAGATTATTTAATTTAAAGCTTCTTTAGTCTGGAACACTTTTTGTTGATGGAAAATACACCTCCATTAACAAAAGGGTCAATTCCAGGCTAGCAAATAAGGCATGTTTGAATTGCGTCTCTCCAGGTTAGAAATTTGGATACATGTTAACCCCCCAAGGTATATAAAGAAGCCCTTTTGCGTCTCTGAATTATAAGATGTGTTTAACCGTTTCTAGTCATAGTCTATCTTAAGTCTTTAAAGTATTAAGACAGGGATTACCCTCATAATCATAGCACAATTGTGCAGAGAGAATTCCCACATATTGCTTATGCTCTTTTATTTAGTTGTCGATCAGACTGCGACAAGCACACATGTCAGCGGGTGCTGTAAATTTTTTTTTTTAGGTTTACACTCAAACAATATTTGATGTTAAAAAATCATTTTTTAGAATTCAATGTCTTATATGTTCTTAAAACACATTTTGATTGTTTTAATAGTCAAGTAAATAATTTAAATGATAAGGAAAGAAAACAACTTTTTTATAGACATAAAGCAATATATTGGAAAAATTAAAAGATTCCTTATTAGTGGGAGACTAAATTTATGAACCAAAATTAATACCCAGCAAATATCTAAAAAACATTAACTAATTATTAAATCAAAGATGTATAACTTTATGTATTTTGATGAAATGAAAATCAAAATAGGGTAAATTACTAACATTTTTCTATGACTGTAAGCTCTCAACTCACTAATACACAACCAAAAAATTTTTGATAAGCCCTGTATTAAGATACCATTTGAGTATTAACCGTCTGGAGATTCTACATGCAACACTGCAACACGCAATCACTTTTTGTCTGATGTCTGATCTATTGGACGATTAGAGCTATTCTTTGAAATTGTTCTTTTTCGCTGCTCTATTTAAATGCTTCCAAATCATTACAGATTGGCCCTGAGGCTTAATGATTTTCATTATTTGGACAATATTTGGGTCATTTTTAACCTTCCAGAGAGTGATAAGTGTTTTACATGAAAATTATTTTTAAATGGCTGTTACAGTAGGCCGTACTAAAGGGTCCGCCAAATAACTTTTTTTTTTTTTTGAAAATGCTTTAAAAAAAAACTACTGAATATTTTCTCAAATTTCTTTTTTTATTTGAAAGTACAATCCTTCCGGTTAATAATGGAAAATAATTTCATTCAAATGGCTGCCTCAACTGGCCATGCAGTAGCCTACACGATCGGTTCAATTTTTAAGCACATTATCGATTGTGTGCAGCTGTATTTCACCAATGGCTTCACGAATATTGTCCTTTAAAGCGTCAATTGTCTCTGGCTTGTCGGCGTAACACTTATATTTGACGGCACCCCACAAATAATAGTCCAACGGTGTCAAATCGCAGCTCCGAGGTGGCCAACCAACATCAGCTCTGCGGCTGATAATGCGATTTTCAAAAACAGGGCGCAAAACATCGAGTGTAGCTTCGGCTGTGTGGCACGTAGCGCCGTCCTGTTGAAACCAAATGTTGCCAATATCCTCCTCTTCAATTTTTGTGAACAAAAATTCGTTCAACATGGCCCGATAACGATCGCCATTGACTGTAACGGCCACTCCTTGCTCATTTTCGAAGAAAAATGGCCCAATTATGCCTCTGGACCAAAATCTGCACCAAACAGTGACTCGTTTTGGGTGCGTCGGCTTTTCAATGTATGCATGCTGGTTTTCTGTGCCCCAAATGCGACAATTTTGCTTGTTTACATACCCGCCAAGATCAAAATGAGCTTCATCTGAAAAGATGATTTTTTTTTTCCAAAATCGGCATCTTCTGTAAGTCGATCGCAGACCCACTTAGCGAAGCGAAAACGCATTGGATGGTCAATATTCGTTTAGCGGAAGGATAAAACTAATTATCTGTCAAATCAGAGATGAGCTAAGTGTTACCATTCACGAAATAAGCACTAGTTGAAAAAAAAAAAAAACGTTAGATGGCGGAACCGGTACTTAAATTTTCAAACGCCTAGTTAGGGTTTTTGGCTCTATCGCCTAAAACATTTAAAATATAAAGAATCCGCTCTTTGTTGTTGCTACGCAAATTAACAAGGCATTCGAAATATTATTCTTTAATACAAAAAATACAAAAAAAAACAACTTAAGTAAAGTAAAACTAGTATGAAAATAATTTCACTACAGCCTATAATTTTTTTTTTTTATTTGGGGTCCTATTTACATAATTATATTAGTTTACATACAGAGATGCGAGGCATATTTTTTAATACGCACTGAAATTTAATTCAATTTAATTAAATTTTTTTTTTCTATTCGAACTAACTTTTTCCCTTACCTACTGTAGGTTAAATGTTTTGCTTTTAATGGGAAATAATAACAACACTATACAACACTACATTAATTAGTTGATTTATTTTTGGGTTTCTACTACTACACACACACACACACCCACAGTATGTGTGAATTCGTGTGGTGAGCACAATGTCAACAACAGCCTAATTTAATAACAACAAAATTCTTAGAATAGAAAGAAACAAAACAGTATGTTTGTTGTTATTTTTCTACTACAGTGGTTTATTTATTCGTTTGATGTTTTGTTATTGTATTGAAATGAATAAGAAGAACAAGAACACAAATCGACTACAGGAATTGTTGTTTTAAATCATCTAGTATTTGTGTAGTTGTATGTTTACAAATAATAACGAAAGAAAATCTTTAAATATTTTTGGGTTCTTTGTTTTCTCTCTGTCTCTCTCTCTCTCTCTTACAGAGTTTTTGTTTGGTATGCATTCGAACACGAACCTTAACAATTAAGTACTAAGTAACAACCATCATGTATATTTTAGTGAGAGAGACAGTGATCGGGGAGCCAGGGAGCAGAGAGCAATACATACATATTTGTTTACAATTGTAACAGCTGTTTACTTTTCTTCTTTATTCCTTTTTCAGTGTGAGTTTTCATATTTTTGTGTGGGTTTTTTTTAAGGCATGAATTGCATGAATTTTAATATTAAAAAATAAGAGAAAAAATATACATATGTGTGTATGTGTGTATGTAGTAAATTTTTATTAACAACATGTTGTCATTGTTGTTATTGTTTTCAGTCATCATTGTCACCAGAAAATACAAAAAAAAACACATGGCCAAACAATTGTGTCTGCCTTCTCTGTGCTAAAACTCTCTCTGCATTGTACTCCCATGTATGTACATACATACATATGTATGGAAATGTCTATGTTTGTATGTGTGCGTGTGTATTGTTTTAAAAGTGACACTTTCATCAAGTAACAGCAGACATTGTTACAGAGATGGATAGATGCCACCTCACCATTGTATGTTTGGTCGTAAATAAAAATTCCATAAAAACTTAACAAAAATATGGAACATCGTTGTTGGTCGCTGGTAGGAGTTATAAAACAAGCGGTAAAACATGCACTAAAAATTACCGTTTTTTTGAAATTTTCTTTCTCTTTCTCTTCCTCTTTTGAACACAGACGAATGTGTAACAGAAACTGTAATTCATTGTAATAAAAAGGAGACAGAAAGAAAACAAGAAAGAGTGACACGGTAAAAGGAAGTGGACAGAAAAAAAATATATTTCACAGGAACAGAACTGCACACGGAAATATTGCATGTAAGTGTGTACCGAATGAGCAAAATTGTTTACCTACGCCATCACATAACTTAACGGCACTCACATGATTGTTGATGTAAAAAAATAATAAAAAATGTAACCAACCATCCAGCCAATAATACAGTGGGGCTTAGCCAGATAACTGTAATACATTACAGTTATTGAGAGATAAAAAGAGACAATTTCAATTCTCGTAATTACAAGAGAAATACATACAAAGCCAGTATAATTAAATACGGAAGACAAATCATCATCATCTTCGTCTGGTTCTAGAATGATAGGGTTGCCATCTGTTATATACTTAAAAATAAAAACATTTGTGGTCTTCTGGAAGGTGTAGTGATGAAGAAATTTTCTGAAAGAGAACTATTCTTTCACAACAGTTTGCAATGCCTGACATAACTCAAATATATGTTGCTTATGTTATTCTCTCCGAGGGGGCAGAGAAAAAAATTTAAGAATTCTTTTACAACACAACTAAAGTCGATGTTATTTAACCTGAACATTTGTGGTAAAGAAAAAAAAAATGTTTTTCTTTTATTTTTATTACCGACAAGCCCATATAAATAACTGTAGCATACTTTTCAGCGTTACACCGACATCATACTGAGTGTGAAAGTGTAGGTGTTTGTAATAAATATACGCACCATTAGAGGAAAACAAAGTTTTTTCTCTTGCTCTCTCTCACTCCCTCACTTTTGCTCCCTCTTGAATTCTTGTTTATTGTTTTCTGGCAGCCTTTAAACAAACACACACATGCCTCTATCCACACACACACACACACATATATACATAAACATGGATAAGGTTGTTTGGTGGATAACAATTGTAGTGTTACCACTACATGTACAGCTGCTGCGTGCTCTGCCTTCTGCAGGTTGTTTGATTCTCCGTTACATGCTGCATATTTTATGGGTCATTGTGCGACTGAGTATGGGTGTATGTGTGCGTGTGTGAGTGTTTAAATTTGTTGCCGTTTGCTTGGTTGTCGTATACATTTCCGTTGTAACTGTTATACTGACAAAATGTTAAATCATTTGACATTTAAATTTTTGCATCTTTTTGAAAAATTACCATTCAAATGGAATTTCTTTTGTGCAAAAAAATACAACAAATTTACTCAATAACAGCTGTTTACTATAGATTTCCTAGGGGGGTCATATGAAAAGTTTCTGATAACATTTTTTAATATCGGAAATCAATTGTACTCAACAACATATTTTCCATAGTGATCTACATACATAAGCATATAGCACAGGAAGACATGCCCAAGAATAAAGAGTTCATTGCTGATCTCCGACTAACAAGAATCGAAATCGGTGGGTACTGGTTCGAGGTACAATGATATAATTCCATACTGTCAAAATTATAACGGCGAAGGAAAAGAATTGACAGTCTGCCGACAGTAGGATATCAGCTGCAATGCCTTCTTGGGGAAGCTCAAGGGCATTTGCGGAACAGCTTGAAATTCAGCTTAAAATTCATCCGTTGAGCGGATATTGCTCTGAAACTGAGCAAGAGATTTAGAGAATACATTCGGAGGCACCTACAGGTCATTATGTCTGCGGTAAAGGAGTGTATGGAATAAGAATTTATAGTGTGCTCGGAATTGTCAAACGTATTCTGGTCTTCATGTTAACAACAGCGAGGTTTTCGTTTTGCTGTATTGTGTAGATATTTGCGATAGAGTGTTTGAACTGAAAGCTTGTTTTCCGATTCGTTTGGTACTCCATTTATCGATATTTGAACTGAGCCTAGCTTTTCGTTCAGTGTGTGTGTCTACCCGTATGGGTTCCGTATCCACTGCTTGTTTTGCTATTAATATTTGCGGCCTATACATTGAACCGAGGTCAACCGGTGTAATTCTTGCCGCAACATTGACCACTGTTGCTGGTTGTGTACGATAGGCCGTCATTAGGCGTCCAGCACCATCTGTAACTTCTTTTTACAATCCTTAAATACATGCTAGTCGGTCAGGGTTTTAAAAAAGTTCTTCTATTGAAAGAATTTCATTTCATTTTTACTTTTTATCAGTTCTACTCTTCATCAATTGCCTGCATTTGTTTGTTATGCCTTGAAACCATAGCATATGCTAAGGAGGTAAAAGTATACTTTAATAATCTCTTTTCTATGGCATACTTTCAGGCCAAGCAAATGCCATATTTTGTAATTAAAGCTGAAATTTAAGCCTCTTTTCTCATTAAACTTTGAGATTTTCCTACTCTTTGAGTTTTTCTACTCAACAAACGTTTATTAAACTTCAAAAATTCAATTTTTCATAATAGGTTTACGTAGCTGCATTTTAGCAAGACTATAAAGGCAATTAGATTTTGTATTTTTCCTCTCTCTCTCTCTCTCTATCTTTGATAATCTGTTTGGTTTTTAAAAGCATTGATAACAATGCCTATAGATTTGTTTTAACAAGTAACAGTTGCACTTCCATTGCATACTTGTGCGTGTGTGTAGCTGGGTGTGTGAAATTATTGCCTACTTTTAGGACTATTGTGTGTACAATTGTTGGGCATCAAGAATGTTTTGTGAGTGCATATGCGTTTTTGTTTTCTGATGCAATTGTGTTGCAACAAAATTTCCAAAACCGTTACAGTCAGTTAATAAAGTTTTCACTGCGCTCTTATGCCACATAGCCATGCAGCTATAAATCGGTCCGGTAAAAGGAATTTTCCAATGAATGCAAAATATTTCATATGCAATGAGTACGTATTGTTTCGTTCAACGTATGGAAATTATTCGAATTTTGTTCTTTTGTTGCACCATTTAACTGGGTTTTCTTCACACCTTCGCCTTCACCTCGCATGTGTGAAATTGTAATTTTGAAGTTCATTTTATTATGCGAAATTAATTTTCACTTGAAAAGAACAATGAAATGAAATCGACTCTTGAATTTTATTTAAAACGATCAGCTAAACATTAAAGCATTAAACGAGGCTTAAAAGAATTTCTAATAGAAACATATGGGCCGGTAATGATGGCTTTAAAATAGTGCTGCTCTTCAGAACGGAAAGGGAATAACATGGTAGTGCTGGGGTGCGTCTATATGGTCCCTTTCAAGCACATAATATTTGATTTTTAGCTCAAAGCCTATGCAATTTTGCTGCCTTTATGATTATTATGGTTGCGAGGCATGACAGAAGACTCTGGAACTCGCTGCATGAAATTTTAAAAGCTATGGTCAATGCCAAGACCTTGGATATCCCTATCCACTACACAATGCCATGATTTTACAACGAAAATACGTGGAAAGTGTCATCCAAGGTATTCACTGACGGATTCAGATGAAGCGACACCGTCGGATATGAAATCTTCTGAAACTTTCGAATCTTAAATTGTCTCTTTCGTTGGGCGATTGCTGAACTACTATTCAGGCTGAAATACTGTCGTTGTCCGATTACGCCATGAGAGTTTATCGAGCAGAGAAGAACACTTTTGCTAAGACTAAAGCGATCATTAGCCGCCGTAGTCTAGAAGGTAGTATGTTGTCTTATTAGATGCGAGGACGTGGTTCAAACACCAGCCTAAAATACTGGAACAAAACGTCTTCTGAGTGTAAATAAAATTGTCATGAAAAGTAACTCAAAAAAATCTATCTTTCGGAGTTGAGTTTAAACTGATTTTACTTACTTACTTACTTAATTGATCGTTACAACCCTTTAGTCAGGATTACAACCTAGCTTCTCCCACCACCTATGTTGTGTGAGTTAATTTAAGACATGAGTGACGGGAGCTAACGTTTAAGGCGACTTCGGACGACAGATTTGAAGCGAAACTTTTCATGGCAATTTTATTTACTCTCGCCGAAGAAATATTTTGTCGTATTTCGTTTTGTTGGAGATGTCTGAGCTGTGGTTTGAACCGTGGCCTCACGTCTATTAAGCCAACACAACACACACCTACTAGATTATGACAACATCTGGATCACATTCGACAATTTCAAATGAAAACGTTTGTAATTGAGTCGTAGTAAAATGTTCCAACTGACGGATAGTTCGGAACGTCAGGGAGATTACAAAGAAGACATTTCTTCTTTGAAATTAAATGAAAAACTGCTATTGAATCGCCTCACTGAAATCTTTCTAAATTACAATAAAAGTGTATTAAAAAAGCAACTTAAACTTGAAAGACTGTGTACATTAATTCAGTGCCCTAACATAAATTACAAGAAAATTATTCCTCAACTTAATTTAATGCAGTTTAATTAAGTTCTGCTTAAAGACGTTGTAATCGTCGTAAAAATTCTTCATGAATTTAACATTAAACGCTATTGTAATAGCACTTGCTATGTTAAATTAATTTTCTTCTTGTTCTTGTTGTTGTTTTATATACAAATTAACTGTTTGTAGCCGATTTTTCCAGTAAACTGTGAATAATTTTCACATTAATTTCTAATTATAGAGAACAGAATTTAATTGCATTAAAAACGATGAAAATAATTAAAATTTTATTAATGGCTGCTAGGCAGGGGAAATAGGGAAACAAACTAAAATTATTACAAGAAAGCATGTGGAAGCACACACACACACTTGCACATACACTCACGAAGAATTTTATTTGCAAATCCATAATTAAATTGTGTAACCTGGCCCCCTTATAATTATAATATTCGAAATGAAAACAGAGAAAAGCACAGAGGGAGAGAGAGAGAGAATGAGAGAAAGTGTTATGTGTGTGAAGATAAAATCGAATTTGAAAATCCAAGACGCAATCCATAAATTTTAGCAGCGCCACATGTGCCGTTAGCAGGGCAAAATTTCCTCTTAACAGAACAAAATTTACCCTTAACAGAGCACTGTTAGCTATTTAACAGTATCCATCTAAACAAGCACACTTGTTTATTAGCTAATTTTGGGAAATACTCTAGGTGTATGAGTACCATACTATAGGGAAAGGAAGATTCCAAGGCCTCTTAATATAATCAGCAACATAGTCACATACATATACATATGGGCAATTTCGTGTCAAGTGACCCAATTTTTAAAATCTATGTCTTCCGATTATGTCTTCCCATTAAGTGACCACAAAACTCTTAAAGGAAAAGAACTAAGCTTTCTTTGAGCAAAAAAAAAACATCCATTAAAAAAAAGACCACAAAGACCTTAAAGGAAATGGTCTAAGTTTTCTTTTGAGGAAAAATAAAAAAAAACTCCATTTCGAAAAAAAATGGGGGAAAATGAAAATGGTACATGTGCCAAATATTGAAAAATCTTCTTCTTGAGTTAAAAAATAATTTTTTTGATAGATATCCCACTCGCATCCCATTAAGCGATTATGAAGGCCTTAATCCCTCTTTTGTATAAGCTTTCTTTTAAGCAAAAAAAAAAAAAAAAAAAAATAAAGAAGGGCCCAAATTGAAAAAAAATTAATTTAAAAAAAAAAAAAAAATAAAAAAAAATTTATTTTAAAAATTAAAAAAATTATTTTTGGAAAGATTGAAGAAATAGCTATCTAATATCCTTTGGAAAATTTTTGCTAGGACCAATAGGTGAAAAGTTACACACATTTTAAAAAAACCCTGTATGACCAAAATGTCCAACTTTGACCCCCTCTAACTCCGGCAGTTCTTGAATGATAGAGCTGAAAGCTTGTGTCTGGCCAACTATCCAATAGTACTAACCTTGGTGCAAATTTCATCCAAATCGGAAGACATCGATTTTAAAAATTGGGTCACTTGACATGAAATTGCCCATATGTAAAGTGATATGGTATTGAGAAAATTGGCTTTGAAAATATTAATTTTTTGCCTGAAAATTAGTGGCCATTTGGCAACATATTAGAAATAATACACCGTACAGACTATATGCAAATGGTAGTCCAGAGGGTCCTCTGGAACCGTGGTAGTGGAATAGCTGAAATTATATTTAGAGTTGAGAAAACCTCCCCACCAACCATCCTTTACATTTCAACACTTTTGTTCACAAATAATAATGATTATAATGACAATTTTATGAATTGTCTGTAAGAATTGCAAAGTAGAAGAATAATCTACTTATTGCCACTGCTAAACAGTTAACAGTGCTCTGTTAATAGCAAAGTTTACCATGTTAGAGGCAAGAAGTGGCGCTGCTTAAAGTGTGGGTTTGCGTCTTTGGTTTTTAAATTCGAATTTATCTTCACACACACGTTGTATTGTTTACTGTTCTCTAAATTATACTCGTATGTTCAGTTTTAAATGTTTATGTTTATTGTTGTTGCTGCTGTTGTTGTACAGTTGTGTCGGCAGAGATGCTGTTGTTGTTGCGGTTACATAAAACGCATAACCAAAGTAACGAAAATGTTAACATAATTAGAAATTCTTAACTTTTCTCTTGTTCCTACAATTCATAGTTTCACTCTCTCTCTCTCTTTCTCTCTTATTTTCACAATGCCTCATTGGTGTTGTTTAGTGCTGTAGTTTTGAGAGCTTTTTTTTTTTCTTGTAAAACATATTTTGTTTATTAAACATTAATTATAAATCTCATGCTATTTCTCTCTCTCTCTCTCTCTTACCATCTCACTCTCGCTTACTTATTCTATCATGGAGAACGTAATCTACTTACATGTGGAAATTAACGAATATTTGGCTTTTTGTTTGTTTGAAGACTACAGTCATGGGCAAACGTTTGAGCGCTCTTGCCTTTGGTGTTCTAATTCTGGTTTGCTCAATATATTGTTGTAATATTGTAGTAGAAAAATTACTGGAAAGGTAATGCGGGTTATGAACGAGCGATAGTAACGGGTGATTTTTTAGCTATTATCTTTTTGGCAACACTGGTTAAAACAGCTCACGCACGTTTCGTGTTTTGTTTCACTGTCAAACATCTTCAGTTTGGTCTATAATTTAACCATGAATCGTCTTACAAACGAACAACGCTTGCAAATCATTGAATTTTATTATCAAAATGCGTGCTCTGTTAAGAAAGTTCATCGCGCGAAAAATTGTGTTCAGCGACGAAGCTCATTTTTGGCTCAATGGATACGTAAAGAAGCAGAATTGTCGATTTTGGACTGAAGATCAGCCAGAAGCATTGCAAAAGCTACCAATGCATCCAGAAAAAGCCACAGTTTGTTGCGGTTTATGGGCTGGTGGCATCATTGGACCGTACTTCTTCAAAGATGCTGCGAATCGTAACGTAACTGTGAATAGTAAGCGCTACCGTGAGATGATATCCAACATTTTTTTGCCCAAAATGCAAGAGCTTAACTTGCATGACATGTGGTTTCAACAAGACGGTGCCACATGCCACACAGCACGCATAACAATGGACTTATTGAGAGGGGAATTCGGTGAACATATTATTTCACGTTCGGGACCGGTCAATTGGCCGCCTAGATCGTACGATTTAACGCCTTTAGACTATTTTTTGTGGGGCTATGTTAAAGCTCATGTCTATACAGACAATCCCGCTTCAATTGACGCTTTGGAAGACAACATTGAAGCATTTATTCGTGAGATACCGGCCGAACTGTTTGAAAGAGTATGCCAAAATTGGACTAAGCGGATGGACCATTTGAGGCGCAGTCGCGGTCAACATTTGCATGAAATAATCTTCAAACATTAAATTATATGGACCGTACTATCGATTCAAATAAAGATTTCATGCATTTTTCTGAATTTTTCTGAATTTAAAATCACCCTATATAATCCCTAAAAATTTGGCAATAATTGTGGAAATAAAGCTCAAAAGAAGCAAACTCCTAATGACGCCTTTCAGTTACTACAAGATCTCTTGCCTTTGTTTTAAATATTACCTGACTTTACTTAATTTAATTGATTATTACAACTCTTTAGTTAGGATTAAAACCTAGCTTCTCACATCATACAAGTTGTGTGTGTCGCTATGCTTTCGCCAACAATCCATGTGTAAAACTTATATGTGTACCCAAGTCCGTTGGTGCAAGCACCAGCGTCTGAATAATCACATTCAATTTAAATAAACTATACTGGGGCATCGCGAAGCACAACTGGTTACAGCGGTGTAATTCTATAAACATTAATCCCTTTAGGGCCATTTTTTGGGTGCGAGTTTAAACTCAAGATTAAGTTAATCTCCAGTTAAACTTCGTTTTCAGTTTTTGAGTTTACTTAGTCTTCAGTTTAACCTTACGGTTAAGCAGTTAATCTTAAGTTTAAGCCACTAACGTTGGTGGTTTTTTGTTTGTTTGTTTGTGTTCTATACAAAAGCAAATTGTTGTGAAACACTTTGCAATTTTTGCTTATAAGTACGGCAGCTCTACAAGGTTTAAACTCCCACTCAATAAATGAAAACTCAGTTAACTAAAGATTAAATTTAACTGGAGATTAACTTAATCTTGAGTTTAAACTCCCACCCAAAAAATGGCCCTTAGAGTTTTGTAAACAATTTTACATAAACACACACATACTCTCACAAATGGTAGCCATTGTAATTTATACTCATATGAGTTGAGTTTAGAATGTTAGTGTGAGTAGTGTTTAGTTTGCTTGTTGAAGTATTCACATATGTTTGGTGTATGTGTGCGTGTGTGTGTGTGTGTGTGAATTAAAATAAATATTAAATTGTGTTTAAATTTAGTTGAGCTCCTGTAAGGATCATTCTGTGGTTAACTGACAGGGATATTTCCTTCTTGAGCATAGTTTTCTGAACAAAGCCACGTTTGTTAAAATTCTACGGAGATTTGGTGGAAGCAAGACACACATATTTTGATTGCAGACGATGGGGGAATGATATTAAGAATCGAATTAATGTGAAATGACTCTCTGTTGTTTAAACTCGCATAATTTAAATGAGTGACATTGTGTGCCTTTCCTGATCTGATACTGGCGAATACGTTGATGATGATGATTATGATGATGCTGACATTTCAAGGGATTGTTTTGGTTCAGTTTTTTTTTTTAAATCCTCAATGATTCCATGTATTTGTCGGCCTCTTTATCTGTTTGTCACTCTGTCAACTCTATCATTGTCACTGTGTCAATGCCTGCGTGTGCGTGTGTGTGTGTGATGAATTTGTCATGGAAATATTCTATTTCGGCTGACTGGTGAAAGTTGGTTGATTTAATGACTTTTTTTTTTTTGCTGTTGGTGTCACAGGTTACACTCATCTCTATGCACACATACTTACTGACAGCACTATAGGAGAGAAGCAAAAATTTCTTTTCGTAGCAACTAAAATTTACTCAATTCTTCTAATGATTTCAACAGTTTCTACACTCGTTGCATTAATTTTTGGTTGGATGGTTCTAAAATTTCATGAGATTTTGATGATGACAACGCAATTTTAAAATGTTGAGACCAAAACTAGTTTAACTCCCTAAATTTGAAAAAAACAAACTGTATTGATACAGAAAATTTTTAAATTCTCCTGCATCAGTCATATCATATAATTAAATCGACAATAAATGTGTTTGTTGCCACAGCAACATATTACTTGTTTCTAGATGCAGGATCCTCCATAAAACGATAATAAAACTGACGTTGTGGTAAAATGTTTACGTGCTAATGGCCAGCAGTTAAATAAAGATGTTGGCTTGCTTTTCACATTAAAATAAAACGCTTCAAATTCTTAAATAGTTGCTGGCAGTTTAGCTGGTTGCTTGGCTGGTTGGTGGCCATCTCAGCTTTTAACCACATTAACCGCTGTCAGTGCCAAATGGTTACCACAACCATTTTATAATTTACTCATAAGGCTTTACCCGCAACTCGCATACAAATGTACTCATTTCCTAAGAAAGTATAGATAATAATGGGGGGAGGGGTCGTTCCCCTTTTGCCATTAAGAAGGCGGAACAACCATAATAGAAATAGAAAAGAAACAAACCCATATGGTTGCTATTTAGTTTCTCTAACAATTTCAAGGTAAAAGTATTCTTCGTTCGCATAAACATTTATATCGAAATTAATGGCGATACACCCGCAATGTTAAAAAGAAAAACATTTTTAAGGGAAACTAATCAAAAGTAAAACAATAAAAAAAAATCAAACAACTAAAAACAAGAAACAACAACAACAGCAACCGCAACAACAAAAACAAAATAAAAGTACTAAATTCTAGTGTTCTTTTTCCACCAAAAATATAAAAAGTAATAATCGTAAATCGTCTTAAATGAAATCGTAATCGAACAAAACAACCAACAATAAAAAGAAGAATATGGTATAGAAAAAGAATATTAAAGGACTGTGACACAAAACAAAATTGTTTATAAAAAAAAATTTGTTATCGAAAATTTTCTATATAAAAAATTTGTTATCGATAATTTTATATATAAGATAATTTTATTATCGAAAATTTTCTATGTAAAAAATTTGTTAATGAAAATTTTCTATGCAAAAAATTTGTTATCGAAAATTTTCTATATAAAAAATTTGTTATCGAAAATTTTCTATATAAAAAATTTGTTATCGATAATTTTATATATAAAAAATTTGTTATCGATAATTTTATATATAAAAGGTTTGTTATCGAAAAGTTTCTATTAAAAAGTTTGTTATCGAAAATTTTCTATATAAAAGGTTTGTTAACGAAAATTTGCTGTATAAAAAATTTGTTATCAAAAATGTTTCTATATAAAAAATTTGTTATCAAAAATGTTTCTATATATAAAATTTGTTATCGAAAATGTTTCTATATTAAACATTTCTTATAGAAAATTTTTTATATGTAAATTTTTTTATCGATAATTGTATATATATATAAGAAAATTTGTTATCGATAATTTTTTATATAAAAAATTAGTTATCGAAAATTTTCTATATAAACAATTTGTAATTGAATATTTTCTATATAAAAAATTTATTATCGAAAGTTTTCTATATAAAAAATTTATTATCGAAAGTTTTCTATATTAAAAATTTATTATCGAAAGTTTTCTATATAAAAAATTTATTATCGAAAGTTTTCTATACAAAAAATTTGTTATCGAAAATTTTCTATATAAAAGTTTGTTATCGAAAATTTTCTATTAAAAAGTTTGTTATCGAATATTTTCTATATAAAAGGTTTGTTATCGAAAATTTTCTATATTTGAAGGGTTTGTTATCGAAAATTTGCTGTTTAAAAAATTTGTTATCGAAAATGTTTCTATATAAAAAATTTGTTATCGAAAATGTTTCTATATTCAAAATTTCTTATCGAAAATTTTTTATATGCAATTTTTTTATGTGAAAATTTCTTTTATCGATAATTGTACATATATACATATAAGAAAATTTGTCATCGATAATTTTATGTATAAGAAGATTTGTTATCGATAATTTTTTATATAAAAAATTAGTTTTCGAAAATTTTCTATATAAAAAATTTGTAATTGAAAATTTTCTATATAAAAAATTTGGTATCGAAAGTTTTCTGTATAAAAAATTTGTTATCGAAAATTTTCTGTATAAAAAACTTGTTATCGAAAATTTTCTGTATAAAAAATTTGTAATCGATAATCTTTTGTATAAAAAATAAAATTTATATAAAAAATTTGTTACCGATAAGATTTTATTAAAAAAGCAACAAAATTTTATATAAACCACTACTTATCGTTAATTTCCCACTGTGCTGTTGCTTTGGTCCAAGTATCCAATCGATGATGCACAGAGAAATAAATTCTTCAGAGTTTTTGAGTGTTGTTGTTAGTGTCGGTGTTGGTTATTGTCATTGCGATCTCTACACAGTACAAACACATATGTACGTAGTATTCACAGACACCTATAAGTTTCGGTAAAATACACTCACACACATATAAGCATGCTGTTCGACATTTTACAGATGCTGTGTTAAAGTAAATATTTCGTTTAAAGAGACCAGAGAAGGTAAAATAAAGTTTATTAGAAAGAGTATGTTGTGATTGCATGATTCTGTCGTGTCGGTGTCTGTGCGTTTGTGAGTGAGTGTTGGCGTGTGTATTTATAACAACGATTTCTTTAATCCTCTTTACCAAATGAGATTTGATTGAATTTCTTGACTTTATTTTGTTTTTCTTTAATTTAATCTGTAATTCTATGGAAAACAGTAACAACAAGTCATTCTGATTTTATTTCTTCTTTTATTTTTATTTTTATCTTCATTTTCATTGATATCTATTACGGCTTTTGGTCTGTAACTCTCTCATTTTTTTTTTTTTTTTTGGAAAGCAGTGTAGAACTGAAATGTCTTATTTATGCAGAATGTCTTTGAGTGACAGACAGTTAAAGTTGACTGGTTTCAATCTTATTATTACACCCACTTGCTTTTACTGTATCCTATAATAACGAATTTTTTTCCTGTAACGCCTTCTGGCCTTTAGTTTGATTTGGAATTTTATTTTTATATGACATTTGAATTGTCATATTACAGGATGTCTGTCAAAATGAATTGACATTTCCATATAAAGTTCACTTTTTTATTCTTCTTTATTATTGATTTTGTTTTATTTCTTTTTCGTATTTTATTTAAGCCGTTATGTGAAATTATCCTTCATTTTAAATGAATTCAATTTATCAATTGTCTTTGAGTGAATTACTCACAGGTTGTAGCAACGTAATTTAAATGTGCAATAAAATTCGTAATTTGCTGACGTATCGCAAATAATATGAAAATATTAACAAAAATGTATGTACGTCCTTAAAGATTTGATTGTATAAAATATATATTTAACTTTAATTTGTTATCGATAATTTTTTTATAGAAAAGTTTGTTATCGAAAATTTTCTGTATAGAAATATTTGTTATCGATAATTATCTATATAAGAAAATTATTTATCTATAATTATCTATATAAGAAAATTATTTATCGATAATTACACAGCCCTGCATGGGTTTTGCAAATAAGATGGCTCCAGGTGTTTCCGAAGGCATTTTGCGCGCTGATCACGAATCTGGATTCCAAAACTTCCCATCACGTCAGGTTTTCGAGAAAAAGGGGGCTGAAACCCCTAAAAATAGCGTTTTTGGCCATTTTTGAAGAATTATAGAGCTGAACACTGACGTGCTAGAACCTTCGCTATTATCAGAAATCTGTTGATCAATTGATCTTTGCTCTTTAAAATGAGCCCAAAGTCAAATTGTTTGCATGCACCCTTAAAGTAGGGGGTGGGTTTATGTCAAGGGGTGCAAGAGAAAAAGAAACACATTACAGAGGTCCTTAAAAATTAATCAGATTTACTTGAAAATTGCCTTCGCAAAATGCCTTCGGGAACACCTGGAACCATCTTGGTTGCACAAAAAAAATTCCCATTTGCAGGGCTGTGTTATTTATATAAGAAAATTTATTATCGAAAATGTTCTATGTGGAAAAGTTTGTTATCGAAAATTTTCTGTATACTAAAGTTTTTTTTATCGAAAATTTTCTGTATAGAAAAGTTTTTTATCGAAAATTTTCTGTATAGAAATATTTGTTATTGACAATTTTCTATATAAAAAACTTTGTTATTCATAATTATCTATATAAGAAAATTTGTTATCGATAATTATCTATATAAGAAAATTTGTTATCGATAATTTTGTATATAAGAAATATTGTCATCGATAATTTTGTATATAAGAAAATTTGTTATCGATAATTTTGTATATAAGAAAATTTGTTATCGATAATTTTGTATATAAAAAAATTTGTTATCTAAAATTTTCTAGGTACAAAAATTTGTTATCGATAATTATTTATATGGAAAAATTTGTTATCGATAATTTTCTATATAGAAAAATTTGTTATCGAGAATTTTCTATGTAGAAACATTTGTTATCGAAAATTTTTTATATAGAAAAATTTGTCATCAAGAATTTTCTATGTAGAAAAATTTGTTATCGAAAATTTGCTGATTTGTTATTGAAAATACAAAAAAAAGTAAATTTTGTAGAGAAAGAAAGTCAATTTGCACTCACACAGGTCAATCTATGAAACAGGCCTACTACGGCGTTTAGAACACAACAGCATGTGTTTGCTTGTGTGTTGATGTTTATAACGTATGTGTATGGGATTTTTGTACAAATATTTAGAAAATACGTGTTTCATTAAGATTTGTTTTGAAAAAACAAAAAACATGATTTTACATACACGCTTTCACTTGCTCTCTCTTCCATTAAACAGGTTTGTTTAGGGTGTATGTTTATTAGTGTGTGTGTGCGGGTATGAGTGTTTAATACAACGTTTGTTTGGTTTGGTTACATTTCGTATGTATAAACATTCATAAGTACAATATTAATTCAGAGTTTGTGTGTGTGGGTGTTAGGGAATTACAGAGAGGATATTAGGAAAACTACACGTATGTGTATGTATACATAGGCACATAGGTGGTTTTTTTTTGATTATAAATCACGCCAAAAGCGATTAATATGTACTCGTATATGGCTTCAGTTATAAAAACAAAATAAATTGCCTACTTTAAGGCATTGAAGTATGAAAAACAAACATTAAAACGTAATATAAATTAACTGCGATGGCTATGACGCATCGTTTTATTATTATTTTTGGCAATTAAAGCTTAAAAATCTTACAATGTTATCGAAGTTTTATCAATCGATAGCTGTCAAGTGTTTACATTGAATATTTCAATAAAATTTTTATAAAATATGAAAAGTATTAAGACTTCAAAATGAATTTAAAAGTCTAAATAACAATTTATAATTTGTGGTTAAAATTATAAAAATGTTACTGACGCCACCACAAATAATTAATTTTTTGAGTTATTGAAATAAGATCACACAAAATAAATTCTGAAATTAACAAAATATAACAAAGGCTTCCCCTTAACCATTTGAAAGAAAGCGAAATTAAAAATCAAATAAATAATGCTCTTCCCTGTTTTTGGGTAACCCTTTAGCCCTGCATTTATGAATGTGCCATTAACAATAAAATCAATTATTGTGGCCTTTCAAATATTTGATCAACTTTTTATATGAAAACCACAAATTTAAAACTGATTTCATTATTAATTTTTCTCTCTTTTTTTTTTTGTCAGTTTAGAAATTATTCTGACAAATTATTTCTAAGCGAATTACTGTGTTATAATTTAATTAAAACAAATTAAATATTTAAACACAATCAACAAACAGCTAAAAACAAAACTTAATAAAAAAGCCAAAATAATCACAAAAATTACTGGCAAATAAATATTTAATTTCGTATTCCTTGTTTCATTTGAAATTGTTCAAATGAAAATCAAAATTTGTCAAATATTTCAAACTTTTTTTCTAGTGTATTTATTTATTTATTTATTGTTTATTTAATGTACAATAAGTACAACATCATTGTCAACATCATCGTTGACAAGCAACTACAATAACAATAAATTTAGTTTAAAAGTCAATTTAATAAAAAGCAGCCATCAATTATTAACGAAATTATACGTTCTTTAAATGTAAACAATTTGTTATGGCAATAACAACAACAAAACAACAAAAACACAAACATCAATGACAACATAACACGAAAAACAAATCTTCAGGTCATCTTACTAATGTAATCGATAATTTAATAAAGAATTCAAATTGATGAAAACCTTTTGTTTTTCTCAGTTTTTTATTTTTTTTGTTAGATTTATAGCCAACAAATATTGACCGAATTCACTGATTTCTTGGATTAAAGGCCACAGACAGAAAAAGGGAAAGGGTATTAAGGGAAACACTGGCATACAAATTAAAAATTTTATTTGTTTGAAAAAATGCATTAGAATATAAAGAAAAAATAGAATCGTAAATTCTTTATATCGAGCCATAACCGCAAAAATATCTCAAGCGACATATTTTTCATATATGTATCGTTTTTTGTAATAAATAAATTCATTGGCATCATTTGCATCATCTATAAAAATTTCAGGGTCACACTCTGTACCGTTATGAATTTATAACAAAAAAAATTTTACTTTCTAACTTAACTTGAACAAGAAATAAATAATAAAAACCTTCCCCTGTAAAATTTCGTTTTTGTCGCTTGAGATATTTTTGCGGTTATGGCTCGATATATGAAATATTTGAAAAATTTTCATAAAAATTTGTTATCAAATATTTACTTAATAAAAATTGTTATTGAAAATATTCTATATAAGCAATTTGAAACTTTCTATATAAAAAATTTGTTATCGAAAGTATGTTATCGACAATTTTTTATATCGGAATTTCGTTATCGGGGACATTTTATACGAATAATATGTTATAGGTTTTTATATAAAAATTTGTGATCGAAATTTTTTAAATAAAGGACTTGTTATCAAAAATTTTCTAAATAAAAATTGTTATCGAAAAAGTTCTAAATAAAAAATTGGTTATCGAAAAAGTTGTAAATAAAAATTTGTTTCTGAAAATTTTCTATATAAAAAGTTGTTATCGAAAATTTTTCAAATAAAAAATGTGATTGAAAATTCTCTACATAAAATATTTCTTATCAAAAATTTTCTAAATAAAAATTTGTTATTGAAAATTTTCTTAATAAAAAGTTGTTATCGAAAATTCTATATATAAAAGATTTGTTTTCGATAATTCTTTATATAAAAAATTTGTTATCGAAAATTTTCTATATAAAAAATTTGTTATCGGAAATGTTTCATATAAAAAATATGTTATCGAAAATTCTCTATATAAGAAATTTGCTATCGAAAATTTTCTAAATATAAAATTTGTTATTGGAAATTTTTCAAATAAAAAAGATATTTTTGAAAATTTTCTATATAAAAAATTTGTTATTGAAAATTTTCTATATAAAAAGTTTGTTATCGAAAATTTTCTATATAAGAAAGTTGTTATTAAAAATTTTCTATATAAAAAATTTGTTATTAAAAATTTTCTATATAAAAAATTTGTTATTGAAAATTTTCTATATAAACAATTTGTTATTGAAAATTTTCTATATAAAAGTTTGTTATCGAAAATTTTCTATATAAGAAAGTTGTTATTGACAATTTTCTATATAAAAAATTTGTTATTGACAATTTTCTATATAAAAAATTTGTTATCGAAAATTTTCTAAATAAAAAATTTGTTATCGAAAATTTTCTAAATAAAAAATTGTTATCGAAAAAGTTCTAAATAAAAAATTTTAATCGAAAATTTTTTAAATAAAAAATTGTTATCGAAAAAGTTATAAATAAAAAATTTGTTATCAAAAAAGTTCTAAATAAAAATTTGTTTTTGAAAATTTTCTATATAAAAAGTTGTTATCGAAAATTTTTCAAATAAAAAATGTGATTGAGAATTCTCTACATAAAATATTTCTTATCAAAAATTTTCTAAATAAAAATTTGTTATTGAAAATTTTCTTAATAAAAAGTTGTTGTCGAAACTTCTATATATAAAAAATTTGTTATCGAAAATTCTTTATATAAAAAATTTGTTATCGAAAATTTGCTATATAAAATATTTGTTATCGAAAATTTTCTATATAAAAAATTTGTTATCTAAAATGCTTCATATAAAAAATATGTTATCGAAAATTCTCTATATAAAAAATTTGCTATCGAAAATTTTCTAAATAAAAATTTGTTATCGGAAATTTTTCAAATAAAAAAGGTGTTATTGAAAATTTTCTATATAAAAAATTTGTTATTGAAAATTTTCTAAATAAAAAATTGTTATCGAAAATTTTCTAAATAAAAAATTTGCTATCGAAAA
This sequence comes from Sarcophaga caerulescens, assembly GCA_927399465.1. Classification (NCBI taxonomy): domain Eukaryota; kingdom Metazoa; phylum Arthropoda; class Insecta; order Diptera; family Sarcophagidae; genus Sarcophaga; species Sarcophaga caerulescens. The sequence continues at coordinate 105,437,345 of OV656872.1, read as the reverse complement.
TTTTATAAATAAAAAATTTGCTATCGAAAATTTTCTAAATAAAAAATTTGTTATCGAAAATTTTCTATAAAATAAGTTTGTTATCGAAAATTTTTTGTCAAACATACTTTATCAAAAATGTTTTATGTAAGATATTGTTACCGAAAGTTTTTAACATATGTATGTAAGTTTTAGAAAAAAATTTCATGAAAAATTATCTGCGAATAAATCTTGTTATCGAAGAATTGCCACTTAAAATATTTGTTATGAAATATGTTTCACTTAAAAAAAGTGCAACGTATTTGTGATAACACATTTTTGATACAAAAAATTTCTGAAGCATATTTTCATTAAATCTTAAAATTGTGATGATAATGAACAGGAAGCTTTTGAAATTTAATCACAGGTGCTATCAACCCAGTATGTATGTGTGTCGATGCGTATCATGCATGCATGTTTTATATGCGTTTTGCATTTCATTTTTTGCTCTAAATTTGCATTCCATTTGAATTGAATGGAAACGAATCCAATGGAATATTTTTAATTATTCTGTGCCAGCCACATATTGAGTTGCCTTAACTGAGCTGAAGCTGTTGGTGAGTGAACATGTGTTGTGCATTGGCATTTGCATGCAACATTTACGCCAAAATGTGAATTTTTGTAAAATTTTTTAAATAGAATAAGCGCCAGAAGGTATTTCTGCGATATAATGACAGGATATTGCAACAGTCCAACGAATGTGAAAAAAAATAGACAAGAAGAAATATTAACAACTTTCAATGGCTATTGATCCAATGAAAGTTTATTAATGCCTCATGGGTCCTGTTTAAAAATGCTTTCAGCTGCAAATAAAAAAAAGTTTGAAATATTTTTACAACTTTTGCTGTGATAACAAATAATTAGCACTCGGAGACATTTTTAGTCATTAACGGATTAAAATAGAGGAAAAGGAAAAGAGCGTAGGAAAAATGGGAAACGAGGCAAAACTTCTTGTTGTTGTAAGATTATGTTCGTTTACAGTCAGTCTGCATTTTGATGCCATTCTGGCTTTGTTTTCATCCTTTTTATCCTTGTGCTGGACTAAAAAACTTTCATGTTTTAAAAATTTCTTCAAGTCTAACAACTCAACTATTTATTTTCCCATTTTCTTTGCTTTGCTTGCCTTTTCTTTTCTTTGTTTTTGTTTTTCTGCAGCGTAATTTTACATCAAAGAAACTTTTCATAGAGAAATGAAAACTTTTATTAGAGTTTCGTCTTGTAGCCGTCGGTATGGCAGTGCGACTCTGAAGCAGTGTTTTTCAAAAAGATTTCATTTTATGTTTGTGTGTGCATGTGTGTTCTAGAATATATTTAAAAGTGCTTTAGATGAGTGTGTGTGTGAGTGGGTGAATGAGTAAATGTTCATTCCTTATGTTGAATGTGTTTGAGTGAAAAGAATTAAAAAAAAGAGAAAACAGTACCGAAACAGACACAGAAGGACCAACTTTCGTGGGTACAATTTTAAAAGCAGATTAAACCTCTGTTGCTAATTGCGTGTGGCGCAAAAAGCCATGGCAACAGCTTGTGTCTATATTTCTACAGAACAAACTGAAACTGAGAATAAGAAAAAAATAAGAAAAAGGATTAAAGTACACCTTGAATTAGGCAAAACATTTTTGGTTGAACATTTGCTGTAAAAGAGTTCTTATCGAAAATATTCTATTTAAAATTGTCTATACAAATTTGTTATCGAAAATTTTCTTTATAAAAAATTTGTTATCGAAACTTTTTTATAAATAATTTGTTATCGAAAATTTTCTTTATAAAAATTTGTTATCGAGAACTTTCTTTATATAATATTTGTTATCGAAAATTTTCTTTATAAAAAATTTGTTATCGAAACTTTTTTTTGATAAACAATTGGTTATCGAAACTTTCTATATACATACATACAAAATTTTTTATCGAAAATTTTCTTTATAAAAATTTTCTTTATAAATAATTTGTTGTCGAAAATTTTCTTTATAAAAAATTTGTTATCGAAAATTTTCTTTATAAAAAATTTGTTATCGAAAATTGTTTTTATATAAAATTTGTTATCGAAACTTTTTTATAAACAATTGGTTATCGAAACTTCCTATATACATATAAAATTTTTTATCGAAAATTTTCTTTATAGAAAATTTGTTATTGAAAACTTTCTATATAAAAAGTTTGTTATCGAAAATTTTCTTTATAGACAATTTGTTATCGAAACTTTTTTTATTAACAATTTGTTATCGAAAATTAATTATATACAAAATTTTTTATCGAAAACTTTCCATACAAAAATTTTGTTATCGTATTTGTTTTTGTATAAAAAATTTGTTATCGTGTTTATTTTCGTAAAAAAATTTGTTAATGTAATTTTTAGTATAAAAAATTTTTGTAATCGAAATATTCTATGTGGGAAATATGTTATCAAATCTTCTATATAAAAAATATGTTATCGAAGAATTCTATGTGGGAAATGTTATCAAATCTTCTATATAAAAAATATGTTATCGAAAAATTTCCAAACAAATTTTTTTATCGAAAATTTTCTACCTTAACAAATGTTATCGAAATTTTGTGCATACATACATACATATATTTTTTTTATCGAAATTTTTTACACAGAAAATTTGTTATCGAATATTTTCTATATAAATAATTTATTTGCTATCGGAATTTTGCAAAAAAATTGTTATCGAAAATTTTCTGTATTTAAAATTTATTGTTTGAGAATTTATTCATTCTACTATTATTGCACGCAATCTCCAATGATCTCGAAGACCTACAATGTTGTTCCTTCCTCCATAACGCTTCTTCTTTCCTTATATCCTTAACGCTTCTCTGGCAGACTTAGCAGTCATCGCATATCCACAAAAGAAACAGACAAGCATGACATTCTTGAGGTACCAGCTATTTTGCTGTGCCATTCAGAAACTGGCAAATCGTCCCTACGTTCCTGCAATGGTCGTCCACCTTCTGCTATGGAGTCCCTCTAATGAACACCGTTTAAGTATGTATTATGTTGCTTGCGCCGTTGGGTAAATGTAAAATATAAATATCATAAGTTATGTTTGTGATTGTGTGTGTGTGCAAGTTTGTGTTGTAGTTGCGGTTGACTTCTCTGCCAATCACTCCATCACTTACAACCGTACACACTTGCGTAACGCAAAACATTTATTCGTTTCACTTACAAAAACCAGAGGGAATGAAAAGAAAAACAACAGAAAATGACGAAAAACTTTTGTGTTGACAACTGTTTTTTGTTGTTGTATTTTTAGTTAATGTTCTTGTTTTTGCTAAGTGTTGTTGTTGCTTTAATGTACAATGTTGATGCATTGTTTATAATATGTACTCCATTTGATTTCCCAATTGTTGTTTTTATTATTATTGTTGTTGTAGTAGTTGTCGTCGTCGTTGTTGTTGTCGCCATTCCTCCAATGAGCAAGAAATATGTACCGAAGGAATGAAACAAAAACGAGAAACAAATTTGAATAGTTAAGCTAATGGAATTAGACAACAAGAGCGGATACAAAAAATTTCATTTCATGAAATCCATAAAGTTGTGGTTTGAATTGAGAATTCAGAGAGACATTGTCGTTGTTGTTGTTGTGGTTGTTGTTGTTATTTATGCAAGTTTAGTGGTAATTGGGATTTAAAGTAAAACCACCGCTAAAAACAACAAACGTTGAGAGTGTATTAGTGAAAATTTGAATTGATTTGAGTGACGTGACGTGACGCGATGACAGTTTTTGGCTCATGAATCATATTTTGTTTATGGAGTCGTTAAGTTTTAAACCGAAATAATGCTGGAAAAGCTTATGGGAGGCCATTAATAGAGTTGTTTTAAGACAAAAACAATAAATTAATGAAAGAATAAAGTCTCTGTGTATATTATTGTTGTAAACATATTTTGAAAGGATGTTGAAATAAATGTAACTGTTTAAAAATGCTTTACTAGTTATCGATAATTAGAGGTTTTATTTTACAATTAATTTTTATACAGAGATTTTTAATATCAACAAGTTTTTGAGAAAGTTAAAAATATTTGCAAGGTTTTATAATATAATTAATGATTTATCGGATTTTTTTTTATTTTTTTGCTATCGATAATTTTGTTATAGAAAATTTATTATCGAAAATTTTCTATATAAGAAATTGTTATCGAAAAATTTTATATATAAGAAATTGTTATCGAAAAATTTTATATAAGAAATTGTCATCGAAAATTTTCTATATAAGAAATTGTTATCGAAAATTTTTTATATAAGAAATTATCATCGAAAATATGTTATCGACAATTTTTTATATCGTTAATTTGTAATCGAGAACATTTTATACGAAAAATATGTGATCGAGTATTTTGATGCAAATAATATGTTATCGATTTTTAAAATTAAAAATTTGTCATAGAAAATTTTCTATATAAAAATTTGTTACCGAAAATTTTCTACATAAAATATTTGTTAACGAAAAAATTCCGTATAAAAAGTTTGTTATCGAAAACTTTCTATATAAAAAATTTTATTTGAAAATAAAAATTGTTTATGAAAAGTTGTAAACAATTACTAGGTTTTATAATAAAATTAATGATATGTATATAGGCATTTATTTTATTTTTTGTTATCGATAATTTCCATTTTCTTTATTATTTGTTATAGATAACTTTTTCGAATTTTTTTTGTTGTTATCATAATCCTTCTTCGTCAATTTCATGTTATCGACAATTTTTATTTTCGAAAATATTTTATTTTCGATAACTTAATATGGCGAAATTTTTTGTTATCGATTAAAATATTTTTTTGTTAAGGCATATCTTTTGTTTTTATAAACTTTCTTCATTAGTTTGGTGTTATCGATAATTATTATTTTCGAAAATATTTTATTTTCAATAACATAATATGGCGAAATTTTTTGTTATCGATGATTTGTCTTATCAAAATATTTTATTTTTATGGCATATATTTTGTTTTTATAACCTTTCTTCATTAATTTGGTGTTAATGATATTCATTATTTTCGAAAATATTTTTTTTTCGATAACTTAATATGGCGAAATTTTTTGTTATCGATAATTTTTCGTATCAAAATATTTTATTGTTATGGCATATCTTTTTTTACAACCTTTTTTCATTAATTTGGTTTTATCGATAATTGTTATTTTCGAAAATATTTTATTTTCGACAACTTACTATGGCAAAATTCTCTTCGTCAAGTTGATGTTATCGATAATTATTATTTTCGAAAATATTTTTTTTTTGATAAGTTAATATGGTGAAATTTTTTGTTATCGATGATTTCTCTTATCAACATATTTTTTGTTATGGAATATCTTTTGTTTTCATAACTTTCTTCATTAATTTGGTGTTATCGATATTTATTATTTTCGAAAATATTTTATTTTCAATAACTTAATATGGCGAAATTTTTTGTTATCGATAATTTTTCTTATCAAAATATTTTATGGTTATTGCATATCTTTTGTTTTTATAAACTTTCTTCATTAATTTGGTGTTATCGATAATTGTTATTTTCGAAAATATTTTATTTTCGATAATTTAATATGGCGAAATTTTTCGTTATCGATGATTTGTTTTATCAAAATATTTTATTGTTATGGCATATATTTTATTTTTATAACTTTTCTTTATTAATTTGGTCTTATCGATAATTGTTATTTACGGAAATATTTTATTTTCGATAACTTTATATAGCGAAATGTTATATAAATAATTTTTTCAGTTATGGTATCTATATTATAAAAAACTAAATATTTGTTGAACTTTTTGTTATCGATATTTTTTATGATGATATTTTAAAATATTATTTCGATTATTATTGTTTTCAAAATTATTTTTATTTTTAAAAAATCTATAAGAATAATTTTCGATAAATAAATCATTATCGGTTAGGCAAAATTAATGTTATCGTTCAGTTCTTGTATGAAGTGAATATTCTATTAAATAAAATAAGTTTCTTGTATTTACTGATGCTACACACACACACACATACACACAAACAAACTTATTTTCTACACCTACAATCGTCACCTCTGAATTACTGCAAATGTGCTCATAAAATATCCATTTATTTAATTAGAAAGATAGAGAGTGAGGTGGACTGAGAGAGAATAAAGAGATATTCAACATTGCTTTAATGCCTCAAAGTGCTAAGCGTACATGACCAAATTAAGTACTTATGAAAAGTACCAAATATACTTACAAACATACTTATGTATTTATTTTCTTTTAAAGAATAGTAATACACACACACACATACAATCATACTTACACTTATATTGCACATATAAAATAGATCTTCTATTGAGTTTATTTACTCTTCAACATGAACTTAAAATATTCGAAAATGTTTACTTAAGAGTTTTAAGAACTCAATGCACACACACACAGAGTCAAAGTGCCAAACTGAAGTGATGAGTTTGCTTATGCAAAAGGGTAGAAAAAAAAAGAAAGAAATTAAACTGAAATTGACATTTAGAGACGACACTGAAATTAAATTTGCACATAAATCTTAACAAATTAAACATGCCGGCTTAATTAATAAAATTATTATTAAATTGCCTATAAAAACAATGTTTTAATATGTTTTAAAAATAGAAAAAAAAACCAAAAAATATATTGGCATGGCGTTGGCATGGCATAGAAAGTTTTTCCAAAAAAATCTTTATTTCCCTTCCTAGTAAAAAAAAAAAAATTCAAACGAAAATAAAGCCATTAAAAGTTTTCTTCCACTGATTACGTGCACTTTTCGTAGCCTGCCTGCCTGCCTGTGTTACTGTTCATAGCATCGCTTACATTCAATAGAAAAATTTCATCCTTATGGCGGTCGGGTTATTTATTTCTTAATGAGTTTGATAACTAATTATAGACTTTCGTAACCATTTTTTTCAGATTTTTTGTTGTTTTTTTTTTTTTTTTGAAAAACTTCTATTTGGTTTGCCTTACGAAAATCATAATCAGCATCATCAACGTCCTTATGATTACTATTATTAGTTGAAGAGTTCTTTCTAATTTCATAATGGCCATAAATATCGTAGAAAAAGAATGAAAAAAATTTAAGAATAAATGGTTGGCTCCTTGTGTGCATAATAATGGAAAAATATCATACAGAAGATGAATTCGCTATGAAACCATAAATTATGTTTTAACTTTCGAAATGAAAGTAAAAATATCAAATTTAAGTACAGTGGCTCCTATTGGTTTGTAGAATTGGTTTTGATTTACTAAAAAAAAAAAAATGTCTTATGGAGCAAATATTTTTACTAAAACTACTCCAATGATTTCCTTAGAACACTGTGTTGTGGAATTTTCTTATTTTTGAAATTATTATCCAAACGCACAAGCGAATAGGTATAATTTTTTTCTTTTTCAGTATCCTTAATCAAATCTTTCCATTTCAACTGATAACAGTGTGACTGTACATGATTCTAGAATGACAGGGTTGCCATCTAGTTCTTTTAAGAATCAAACGCATAAGAGATTAGGCATTATTTTTCACCTTTTTTAGTTTTCTTAATCAAATCTTTCCATTTCAACTGATAACAGAGTGACTGTACATGATTCTAAAATGACAGGGTTGCCATCTAGTTCTTTTAAAAACCAAACGCATAAGCGATTAGGTATCCTTTTTCTCCTTTTTCAGCTTCCTTAATCAAGTCTTTCCATCTCAACTGATGACTGAGTCACTGTACGTGGTTCTAGAATGATAGGGTTGCCATCTAGTCTTTCAAGAATCAAACGCATAAGCGATTAGGTATCCTTTTTCAGTTTCCTTAATCAAGTCTTTCCATCTCAACTGATGACTGAGTCACTGTACATGGTTCTAGAATGATATTGTTGCCATCTAGCCTAATACAGAAAAACGTCCTCCTGTTTATATTGGGTGTTATAATAATGATTGAGTCATCATTATTTATATTTTCCTCTCTGGTGAATGTAGTGACTTCCTAAATGAATTACTTCTAGGAGGAGGAAAGTCTGTTAATTTTACAAAAATTCCAAAATCCATGTTGGAAAATAGTTTTTGTTCAGCTGCATTCAAACCTCGGACTCTGACAGAAGGGCAACAATTATGTCCTTAAACATAAGTCCTCTGTCCTCGTCCATGAATGAAAGGTAACTCTTATATGGGTTACGATACACAGGAATTTCGTTGCAAATTGCATTACTGATGGACTGACTAAGGCTCGCAAACTCCAACATATTACAAGCCATTATTATTCCGATTACCTTAGCTGAACTGGGTGTTATTCGTTGCCTTTAACTGGGAGGCTCAATGTCGTTGGCAGCAATATTGATAGACTCCGCTAAATATGTAGGGATAAGAAGAGGACCGACAGAATTCTTTCCTTAAATCGCATGTCCATCCATCGCACAATAGCGATTTCCACGGGGTTATCAGCCTTTTTCTGAGTGACTTGAGAAAGCTTGGCATAGTGTCAAGTGATATTTGAAGGAGCTGTTGACCTGATCCGGAGGGAGAGACTATCTTTCACCTTTTGTGTCAGTGACCGATTTTGTTATGTTTTGTCTCTTTAATGTAAATATTGCGGCCGCTGCAAGATCTAATGGCCGCTTTACTTACTTACAAACTTATTTGGTCATTATAAAGGTTTTGTCATCATTTCAACCTAGGTTCGCACACCGCCCATGCACAAGTATCGGGACCTACGGTCGTAGCTGCCAGATAAATGAAGCATCAAATCGTCAAATATTTGAGAAAAAATCGTCAAAATCGTCACAAGATCTTGACGTAATGCGCATGAAAATTCAGTGTGATGCTCGCTAGAACTGACACATTTTTCAGTGCCTTGGTTTCTTAAGGCGTTGCAATAAATACTTCACTTCATCTGATCTACTTACCATTTACAGCATTTATAATCGACCGAGAATGGAATACAACTCTCATGTATGGGTTGGCGCTGAAAGTCTATTTTGAGGCTACTCGACCGTTTACAGGGGAGGCCGTAGTCCAATACCATTAATTCATTGCAGCATCGTTGCAATGTGGTTTGTGTTTTACTGTTCTATCGCTACTACACCGGATATTGCTCGAACGAAATAAGGGGCCTAGTTTATAAAAATCATGTATTCCTACATAACACTTGTCTTTCTCGGCCAGCGCATCCGCATGTGGTCGATTGGCCAGTGTATCGCACACTACATTATAGACAAAGTTCGTTTGTTAGACGGACTATTCGCATGTAGAACTCTTTTCCTGCACAGGTCTTTCCCGTTACTTACGGTATAAAAATATTCAAACCTAGTGTCCAAACAAAAAGCTTAACGATCTCTTCTATCTTATTGGGTACTTATAACAATGAAAAACTATTTATCTGTCCGTTAAAATCCTCCCTTTAGTTAACGGCAAGTTGTAATAATGGCCCTTAAAATTTTAAAAAATTCCCTATACATACATATTTGTCATATTAGCTTGTAAATAAATGTTTAATTCCAAATTACCGGGATATACTTTATATTTAATTGAATTTGAAATATATTGCTTATACGCGTCGTATTACTCGTACTGGTATTGTTACTCTGAAAAGTATGCAACAAAGAAGGTTTCATTTTGTTCTGTATGAAACTAATCGAATTGAATATTACTCATACGTCCCAGGCTTGTCATTATGAAACTAAGTATGTAGTCATAATATTAATTAAGTATTAAAATATAATCTCTTTACTGAATTTCTAAAAATCGTCAAAATAAGGCCATAAATCGTCATGTCTTCAATATGATAAGTTTGGCGCAAAAAATCGTCAAAATGACGATAAATCGTCAAATCTGGCAGCTATGCCTACGGTCTAAAGTCGACTACGAACGACAGATTTGAGGAGACATTTTATTGAACACTCAGTGCTATTGTCAGAAGATTGCAGCCTACTGTTGTTTTACTGTTTGTAAATACATCCTCTCTATATACTCTCTGGTGCGCAATTCTCACAGTGGCAATTTTTATAGCCGTTACACGTGCCTGAATGATAGTACAGTAGTACAGGGCTTAGTTGCGTGACCTGAATACATGGTTGATGTCCTCTGGAAGGTGTAAACAATTGATACGGAGGATTCTATTTGATATTCTCGTTTTAAAACAAGGATCGAAAGCGAATACCGATATCGTGTAGCCCATAGGACGGCCTGCCATGTTTGCAGATGTGTGTGAAGATAAATTCGAATTTTTTTTTATTTTTTTTTTATGAAACCAGCACTCAGGGCATGGCCCCTACTCATGCAGTGCATTGTGCAGGTTTTTTAGGAAAGGTGGAAAGGGGGAAGATGCGAACGGCAAGGAAACGAGTTGCTGCTAGGTGACTATAAAATGGCCAGTGCTATTCCTTCGCCATTAGATAGTCTACAGGCAATCGTCCCCAAGAAGCCCGCAGTTTCTCACACCACTTATGTTGTGTGTGTTAATTGTATACATAAGTGGCGGGACCTACAGTTTAAAGTCGACTCCAAACGACAGATTTTTTGAGAAACTGAGAAAAAATCGTCAAAAAAATACTTTTTGTATTTATTTTTTATTTTTTGATGTCTGGCCTGGGACTCGAACCCTGGCTTTTACGTCTAATAAGCCAGCACACTACCTACTAGACCACGGCGACATGCAATTTGAAAATTCAAGACGCAAACCATAAATTTTAGCAGCGTTAACAGAGCAAAATTTCCTCTGAACAGAACAAAATTTGCCCCGAACAGAGCACTGTTAACTGTTTAACAGCATCCATCTGTACAAGGTCACTTGTTTAGGAGCTAATTTTAGGGCATATACTAGATTTATGAGTACCATATCATACTCAAAGGTACGTTGCAAGGCCTTTTAATACAATCAGCAATATAGTCACAATATATAGTGATATGGTATTGTGAAAATTGGCTTTGAAAATATCAATTTTTTGATAGAAAATTCTCTAGAAGATCAGTTGCCATTTTGGAACATATAAGAAATAGTGCACCTTACAGACTATATGCATATGGTAGTCCAGGAGGGTCCTCTTTCGAACCGTGGTAGTGGGATAGCTGGAATAATTTTGAGAGTTGAGAAAGTGTAACCATCCTTTACATTTCAATACTTTTGTTTACAAATAATTATGATCATAATGAGAATGATATTTTATGTCAATAGTCTGCAATAATTGCAAAGTAGAAGAATAATCTACTATTGCCACTGCCGTAATTTGTCAATCGGTTGTCTCCGTAATCTGAAGAAATATTAATTCGTAAACAAAACAGTTAACAGTGCTCTGTTAATAGCAAAGTTTGGCCTGTTAGAGGCAAGAAGTGGCGCTGCTAAAAGTCTGCGTTTGCGTCTTAGGTTTTTAAATTCGAAGTTATCTTCACACACATTGTTTGCAGACATTTTTTTCGCCAATATGTCTAGCGGTAGCCAGTCACGTTTAGCAAGCAATGCCTTAGATGAGCTTTCCAAAACCACTGTCTCTGCCCTTTGGTACTTTTTTTTTATGGTTAACTTTCGCTTTTCCCCCAAGTGTGCATAATGCGATGAGTTGTATGGCAAAGTATTCGGACGTGTTTGCATAATACGGGCAACATGATGTATAAATTATTTATAAACATTAAAATTAAATTATTACAACGATAACAACAAGAAAATAATCTTGGAAATTAAGAAAAAAATAAACAAAAAACAGACAAACAGACTGAAGGACATTTCTAGAAAGGAAGGAACACGTCCATATGGCAGCCTTATTTAGGCAGAAATTCATAATCCAAAGGGAAATTAAAGCGGCAGTAAAAGATTTTTGAACGAAAAAAAAAAGAAACAAAACCAAGGGAAATCGTTAAATTTATTGTTTCTTTTTTTCATATCCTTTTGTTTATTTTTTTTAAATTTTTTTCTAATTTTTTTTCTAATTGAAGAGATTTTTTTCGAGAATTTTCGAAATATTTTTTTCATTTGAAAATTTTACTTACTTCATGCCACCCATGCAACTCATTTTTTACAACATGCGTGTGTTCTCTTTAACAATGTGTGTGTGTGGACTTTGATCCTTTCAGTTGTCACCAATATGAGCCAGCCTCTGCACTGGTGTTTGTGGTACTTCAACAGGCACATGCCATCAGGCATTAAAAAGTCATTGACAATGATTTACTGGTAATTAAAACTAGAACTTTATAGCCCACCGGTAAAAAGAGAGAAAGGAAAAAAAAAGAGAGAGAGAGACAGAGACTGAGAGAGAGAGAGGAAGGTAGTAAAAGCATTGTGTTAACAAGTATAACTTTATTAGCAAAATAACTTCCAGTGAATTTAAGAAGCTGCAGCAACATTAAAAGTAGAAATAGCAGCAGCACTTTAAAAACTTTGCCACTTAAAATGTGAAACTGTTAATTGGCTGGATGGCCTTCTTTCTATTGCACTATGTGCCCTGGTATTACAAGAGAAAAGCCTGAAACTTTAGGGACATCAAAGACAGGAACGTAATAAATATCTGCAACTAAGGGATGGCATGCTTGCTTATAAATTCATTGTTTTTCTTTCGATGTATGATACACCCCAAAAGGGCAGTAAAGTATCAATTTACTACTTTTTTTGGTTCCAAAGAGACAAGAGGGTGTCTTTATTGGAAAGATTTGAAATGGGAATGGGCTAGCATACATAATTGGTCATTACAACCCTTCAGTCAGAATTACGACCTAGCTTCTCACACCACTTATGTTGTGTGCGTTAATTTTATACATGAGTGGCGAGACCTACAGTTTAAAGTCGGCTCCGAACGACAGATTTTTGAGAAACTTTTCATGGCAATTTTATTTACTCTCAGAGTTTTTGCCAGAAATCTGCTGAGAGGAATGCGCCGATTTGATGTCTGACCTGGAATTTGAACCGTGGCCATACGTTTAATAAGCCAACACACTACCTACTAGACTACGGCGAATGGGCTTAGTAAACTAAAAAACTCTTAAGAACAGCTAACACAGTGCCATTTATTGAAAGGAGGAGCTTCAATCTCATATGTCTTGTCTTGAACGTAGTGATGTTTCAATGTTTTAATGATTTTGATTTGATTTTAGACTCGATCACAAAGAAGGCATTCATCATTTCCTTACTTCCAGGATAGCCTCTTGAACATTCCTTCGTTTTTAAAACCCATGTCTTTGACATGGACCTTAAACCATTAAGGATGGAACTGGTAATTTATTTATCATGTTGCCTTAGTGTCCTTACATTGCACTGTCTAGTAGGGAGGCATGTCCATCACCTGGGTACTCTTTTGCGTGACTTCTTCAGGAAGAGACTGGTTGTCACTTAATATTCCACTGCCTAACATTTTCACGAACGTAGGTGAAATTACTAGGAACTCTATCTACTAGTGTTGATATTACTGACGGATTTGATAGAATTAAAGATAAGCGGAGTCTAGGTGCCTTATCATCTTTTAATTGAATGGTATGTGATCATAGCTGCCAGATAAATAAAGCATCAAATCGTCAAATATTAGAAAAAAAATCGTCAAAATCGTCAAAGACGTTCATAAAAATCGTAAAAATAATCGTCACAAAATCTTCATGACAATTCAGTGTGATGTTCGTTGGAACCGACAAATTTTTCAGTGCCTTAGTTTCTTGAGAGAGTGCAAGAAATACCACTTTATCTGATCTTCTTACTATTTACACCACTTATATTCGAAAGAGAATGGAATACAACTGTCATGTATAGGCCGGTGCCTCAACGTCTATTTTGAGACTTCTCGACCGCATACAAGGAGGGCGAAGTTGCCCGTTAATGATGGTAGGGTGTCGAACTCCATTGGTTCATCGTTGCAATGTGGTTTGTGTTTCACTGTTCTATCGCTATTATAACGGATTTTGCTCGAGCGAAATAAGGGACTTTTTCCCGAGAATCATGTATTCCTACGTAACAGTCGCCTTTCTCGGCGAGCCAATGGATCGCACACTGCATTACAGACAAAATTCATTCTTTAGTCGGACTATTCGTATGTGGAACGTCGTTCATGCAAAGGTTGTAATTTTTTGGCTTTTAAGAAAAAGATATAAGATACAGAAAAATCATCACTTAAATTTGCAATAGTAACAATTGCGGAGCAAATACAACCTTAAGGAGGCTTTTAATGTACTAAAGTAAAGAATATCATGTAAATTTTTAATTGCTAAAAATCGTCAAAATAAGGGAATAAATCGTCACATCGTCAATATGATATTTTTGAAGCACGAAATCGTCAAAACGATGATAAATCGTCAAATCTGGCAGCTATGTATGTGATAGCTCAATGCGCCTAATAATTGATCTAATTGGCAACCTTACGTGTGTTTATGTGGGGTAATGCCACTTAAACAAACCGAACCTAGGTATGGTGGCATAAGACTACGCAAAGAGTCTAGGAACGTGTTTGGGTAAAAGGCATCATACCATCCCTGTTGGAAAGCTCTTTACAGTGCCTCGAAATTAGAGAACATTTGTAAACAAAAAACGAACGTGGTTCTCATAAACGAACAATGCCTTTAAGCTAGAAAATTGTAGAATAGGGACAGAGATTAAAGGGTGCTTATTAAGAAAATCGAGTCCAATGGGTGTTTGCTTGACTTGATTGTTTTCAAGACAGAAATTCATGTCATTAGGATATGTAAGAGGAACTCCACATCTATGTATATACCTACGGATACATACATACATACATAATTGGTCATTACAACCCTTCAGTCAGGATTACGACCTAGCTTCTCACACCACTTATGTTGTGTGCTTTAATTTCATTTATAAGTGGCGGGACCTACAGTTTAAAGTCGACTCCGAACGACAGATTTTTGAGAAGCTTTTCATGGCAATTTGTATTTACTCTCAGAGTTTTTGACAGAAATCTGCTGAGAGGAAGTCGCCGAAGAAATATTTTCGTTTTGATGTCTGACCTGGGATTCGAACTCGGGCCTTAAGTCTAATAAGTCAACACACTACCTACTAGACTACGGCGACTTCACCTTCGGATAGCGGTATTTAAATCCGTAAGGCCATTATAGCAACACTGCCCATGAGAGGAAGAGCAACGAAAAGAACAGCATTCAAGAGGCTGACTATAACGCCAAGTATATATTGCCGTATGAGAATTGCGTAAAGTGTGATGCTGCCATTGGAGGTAGCTTTAGTTGTTAAGAATTCGAAAAACAAAGAAAATGTCCGCGGCAATAGTTCTTTTTATTGGCATTAGTGGCGTAAATCAAACAAAATCGTTGACTATTTGCGAACAATGTTCGACTATACACGGGTATGATGGAAAAATTGCAACGAAATGCAACAGAGTTAAGCAAACAAAAGATTGGAAATTAATTTGCACACCCGTACACATACTCAAAGTCAACCGGGGCCAGGTGTAATTGGCTTAAAACACACACACTGCTGTATACGGTTTTACCGCCTGCAAATATAAACAACACCTTTAGACATATGCTGCCACTCATAGGACATCTGCTAGCTGGCTCGCTGGCTGGCTGGCTGCTGGTTATTTATTAATGACTCTTAAGCAGTGTGATTCTGGTTTTACGAACATTTTTCTCGATTTTTCGTATTTCATTTCATTTCATTTCATTTTTTTTTTCGTTTTTGTTTGATTAATGAACTGAATTCGAGTGGAAAATTAGGCTGAATTCAGCCATAAAAATTATTTCAAGAGGTGAACGATGAACGTCGCCTATTGAATCCAATCAACTAAATAAAATGAGGTAATGAAAGAGGAAAAGAGAGAGAAAGAGAGAGGGGGAGAGAGAGTGAAAAAAATGTTCATATTTTCACTTTGATTTCCGTTTTGTGAAATGGTGGTGCTCAAGCAGCACAATCTGTATTTGTTTTATTGCACAACACCAACCAACCAACAGAGCTGGATACACTTAAACAAACTGACCGTACATTAAACAGCTATTGGATACAAAAAATAAAAAAATAAAAAAAAAACAATCAAGAGAAAGAATAAAACAGCGTTTGAAATTAAAACAAACAAAACAAAACAAAACAAAGTGAAGTGAAGTGTTGGATATTTTTACGCTACTCTTGCTATTGATGCTGACATTATGCATATGGCCTGACTTGGCTTCGCTTGATTTCGTTTACTTTGGCGATGGTTGTGGCATAAAAAACTGAAATTAAACCCACATAATCAATACCGACACTCTAACATCAACACTAGCATACTCACCACCATGCCCACCACCACCATCACCCCTAGTACTACTTACACTAGCATTAGTTTCATCATGTCTATACACGTATGTACGTTGTATTTGCTCCACACTCTCTATGCTGGCTGTGCTCTTCTTATATTTTTAATGAAAATTATGCTGATGTATGTATGGCTGTGTGTGGGTGTGTGTGTGTATGGGTGAAAGCGAGGTTAAAGACTAGGTACAGAGTGAATTGGTGTTTTTTTTTCTTCATCTTCCACTGGCCTTTGTAAATATGTATGCATGCATGTGTGTTTAATTGTGTAACTACTTGTGCTGTTGCCACCATTTGACCTTATTTTCATTTGGTTAAACTAAAATGAAAAGAGAATGAAAGAGAGACAGAAAGAGAGAGAGAGAAAACACAGCCCTGAGTTGAATAAAAATATGTTGTGTTTTTTGTTTTTTTTTTTTTTTGGGTTTTCTTAACAAGCACTACTTATAGCCACTATTCGTGTAATAAAACAAATAAGAAACATGTTGTAAATGATCCATAACGACCATAAAATGACTTAAAATTTTAACGCTGGCAGTGTGAACAGCCTCAAGTGCTCTTCGTGGTTAAGGTTGGGTAAGATGGCGCGCCCTCCATGAAGAATAAGGTTGTGATACCACAAATCAAAAGGAAACTATACCGACAAATCTTGTTTCTGCAGCGATTATTTTTTAAATAATACTGTCATACATGTCAGGCTATGAGAAGAGTAAAAGTCGGTCACTGATACATAACCAGATTCATAACTCCAGCAGAAGTCATTCTAGGGAATGTCTAGTCTTTTATTCTTGCATTCATAACTCCAGCAGAAGTCATTCTAGGGAATCCCTAGTCCTTTATTCTTGCATTCATAACTCCAGCAGAAGTCATTCTAGGGAATGTCTAGTCTTTTATTCTGCATTCTAATATGGCAGCAGCCTGTGAAAACAGCGATAGGGCGATGGTTAGCTTGCGATTTTAAGGAAAGAAGACAATCAGTCACCTTCTTATTCACATCAGTTCAGCAGAACCTAATAATATTGCACGTATAATGTGTGTGATTACGATCTAGTTTCTCACACCATTCATGTGTGTTAATTTTATACATGACCGGCGGAACCTACAGTTTAAAGTCGATTCCGAACGACAGATTTTTTTTGAGAAACTTTTCATGCCAGTTTCATTGACATTTTTGCCAGAAATCCGCTGAGAGGAAGTCGCCAAAGAAATATTTTTTCATATTTCGTTTTGATATCTAAACTGGGGTTTGATCCCGGGCCTTATGTCTAATAAGCCAACACACTACCTGATAGACTACAACGGCTTCGACTTAGGGTTGTAATGACCAATTATGTTATGTATGTACCGGGTTATCCATTTCGTGGTTTCAAAAGTAAACGTAAATAAAACACATATAAAATATTTTTTTCATGATATTTCTTTTTTATTGTAAAGTTTGAACGTTGACATTATGTGTGAAACACTACATCATTTAAATGACCTCCACGCAAAGTGTTGCAAGCATTTATTCTTTTGAAGTAATTTTCGACCACTTTTTGACACATATTGGGCGGTATCTCAGCCATAACTTGACGAATGTTGGTTTTTAAGCGCTCAACAGCTGAAGGTTTATCTGCATAAACACGGCCTTTCGTGTAGCCCCACAAAAAAAGTCTAATGGTGTCAAATCGCATGATCTTGGTGGCCAGTTGATATCGCCACGACGAGAAATTACGCTGCCAGGAAATGTCTCTTGCAATAAAGCCATATTCGCTCGAGTTGTGTGGCATGTGGCACCGTCTTGTTGAAACCACATATTCTCCAAGTCGTATTCTTCAATAGCAGGCAAAAAAAGTAGGTTATCATATGACCATAACGCTCCGAATTGACGGTGACAGTCGTTCCATCATCGTTTTCTAAGAAGTAAGGTCCAATCACACCTTCGGACCAAAGAGCGCACCAAACAGTGACTTTTTTTGGATTTAATGGCTCCCTTCAATTACTTGAGGATTCTCAGAACCCCAAATACGACAATTTTGTTTATTAACATAGCCACCGAGAGTGATAAGCACGATACGTGGCTGTGGCAGAATCACCATTTTTGTAGTAGGTTTTGATAATTTTTATGCGTTGTGTGATAGTTAAGCGATCCATTTTCGTCAATGTCAGACTTTCAACTGAAAAGAAAAAAAAAATGGTTTCACAACTTAGTTTGACAGATGTCGAATTTCAGTCCCATACTTTTGAAACCACGAAATGGATGGCTCTTTATAATGTGTGTGAAGATAAATTCGAATTTAAAAACCAAAGACGCAAACCCACACTTTTAGCAAAGCCACTTCTTGCCTCTAACAGGGTAAACTTTGCTATTAACAGAGCACTGTTAACTGTTTAACAGTGGCAATAAGTAGATTAGTCTTCTACTTTGGAATTATTGCAGACTATTGACATAAAATATCATTCTCATTATGATCATTATTATTTGTGAACAAAAGTGTTGAACTGTAAAGGATGGTTGGTGGGGAAGGAGAACGGAATTATTTCAACTATCCCACTACCACGGTTCGAAAGAGGACTACCATTTGCATATAGTCTGTATGGTGTACTATTTCTTATATGTTCCAAAATGGCCACTGAACTTCTAGAGAATTTTTTAGCAAAAATTTGATATTTTCAAAGCCAATTTTTTCAATATCATATCACTTTATATGTGACTATGTTGATGATTATATTTATTATAAGGCCTTGGAATCCTCCTTTGCATATACATATGTATGTAGTATGATACTCATAGACCTAGAGTATTTCCCAAAATTAGCTCCTAAACAAGTGGGATTGTTCAGATGGGTTCAGTGTTCTGTTAAGAGGAAATTTAACGCCAAATGTGGCGCTGCTAAAATTTGTGGATTGCGTCTTGGATTTTCAAATTTCAATTTATCTTCACACACATGCTTCACAAATCATGCTGCCAACGATGTTGAGTCTTTCTGCAGAACGGCCTGATAATCTTGAGTTTAACTGTGACATTGGGAAGACTTATTCCCTATCGCATATTGGATATTGGTAGCTCTGAGTACCTGACCCTTGTAAATTCGTAAGGAATGCAATTTTCAATGACATTCCCATATTCTTGAACCAAGATAAGAGTTACCCTAGAAAAATGCGAAATTTTCCTTACAAATCCACGGCATTTAAGGGCGACAACGGACAACAGGGTGACGTTCGTGAGGTACTTGATCACAGTCTGGCTGTTCATTAGAATTAGAAGATTTTTCTGAAAAATCTCACCGTCTAACAAGCTTTGGCCCACTTTCAATGTGTCCATTTCCTTCGCATGGAAAACACGGCAGTGATAAAGCAATTTTGCCATTTCAACCTGGTTCACTAGTTAATAGTAAACTGGCTTTAGAACAGGGCAGATAACAGGCTGAAATATGTCTTAGAGATGATGATTTGATGCGCTTTTCATTGCCAACAAAATTATCAAATTATCAAATTTCAGTTTTGTGTGTTTTCCTTATCTTTAAGGTATAAACACATAGACGACAGACAACAGAAAGCTGCTAAGTTTAGAATACTCACGTTTATATGAAAACGATTATATTGAAGGCAGTACAGCAAAAGCCAAGACAACAACCTAAGCAGGTGCTGCCCAAATTAAACTATTTTCTCTTTTTGTGAGCAGCTAAAAGCAAATTAGTGATGCAAATACAACATAAAATCATAATAAAAAAACAGCTAAAAATACTTATATTATTGAAGAGAAAAAACAATTTTAAAATTAAGAAATAAAAGGAATCCATGTATTCATAATAAATAAAATAGAATTATAGATTCAATTTTGTATCTGAATTCATTTGATAAATGTTTTGTGTGTGCGGTTTTTCCATAAGTGAGTTTATTTTTGCGGTAAAAAAACCTGATAGAGTCAACACTGAAAAATATATTTACATTCAAATTTGAAAATTATTGACAATCGTTTTTTCTGTTCTGCTTTCAAAAAATTTAAGCAGTCGGCATACGGCAGACAAAACAGTTGACAGAATTTTCTGTCGAACAGCCGAGCTGCTCTCTGTCGTCTATGTGTTTATACCTTTATTACTTTTATCTTTTCCACAATAAAACTTCTCTACATTCTTTTTGAAGTTGAGGTTTGTTTCTTTACTTAGTTTCGGTTTCAACCAACAGAATTTTCCAGCAAAAGTTGTTCTTATGCTGCAGGTTTTCTATGTTAGTTTGAGTAATTTTGCATACTGCCCTCGTATAAGAGTAATTTGTCTTTGAAAAACGAAGTTCATTTGCTAATAATGAAGGTCTTCATAACTTTTACTTTGCCCCATAATTAATTACCTGTGGTCCAAAGGGAATTTTTGAAATAGGCCCGCATTTATAAAATATTGAAAAAGGAAGCAAGTTTCCCTGGACAATTAAAGTTCAGTGAAAAGCTTTTCGACTCTGTTTTCGAATACCCTTTTCAAAATATTGTTGAAATAATCAGGGGTTGGATATTTGGAAATTTATGATTTTTGTTTCCTGTTACGCATAACGAATGTGAATGTTTTTTAATTTGTTTAAATAACACAAAAAAAAAATTACAAGAAAATAATCCACACATGCTGAAATCATTCCATTTTCTTTACATTTCTTAACAGCAATCACAGTCTTTCCGTCCTTTACAATGCTTTTCTTTTGCAGATGAGGCAACGACGACGAGTGTCACTTTTTAACTTGAATTTTTGTTGGGAATTTTCTATTTTTTTATTCGTAACTGCTACTGCTATTGCTGATGTCTTCTTGTCTCTTTTTTTTTGGTTTATTTTTTTAAGAAGAATTTTCACTTCTTTTTTATTTTTTTTTTTTTTTTTTTTGTAAATTTTTTGCTTATCTTATCTGAATTTTTATTTTTTCTGAATATTTTTGTGTTTGTTTTTGTCTTTCCCTTTTAAGCTGTAAACATTTATCATTTTGTTGCGTATTGTTGTTGAGCATTTCCAACGTCGATTTCAATTTTTTTTTCCGTTAGATTTTGACAATTTTTTTGCATCTCCATTCGTTGGATTATACATGTTGGATGGCTGACTGTTTCCTACATACGATAATGTGTTCTCCTGGCATTATCTCCAGCAAAATTTGTTACAGATGGTGAGAGATGTTGAGTAGATGTTTAGATGAAATAGATGTAAAAACCGAAATAGAAATAGAAGAAAAAAGAAACAAAAATAAAATAAAAATGAAATGAAAAGACAAGAAAAAGTAGAAGAACGATATAAAATGTGTATGAAAATTAAGTCACGTTCTTTTGTAAGGAAAACGTGAATTTTATTTGTTTGTTAATCTTTGACTATCAAACGACACTCACTAAAATAATGTTCGTAAAATCTAAAATGTATAATATATGTACATACATATACACATGAAAATAACACGTACATATCGCTCCTTTATTGCAACATAGTCATATCTCAAAAAATTAAAAATTTGTAGTTACTTAAGCAAAACTGCTCTTTTAGACCTTCTGTACATGTTGAAAAAAAAAAAAAAAATCAGTTTTATATCCCAAGCTGAACCGAAGTTATAGCAATTAGAAGTTAGGCAATTAGATCATAGGACTCATGTCTTGAAAACTTAAATCGCATTTTGCCAAGTTCAAGTTTTTTTGAGATATTACTATGTTGCAATAAAGGAGCGATATATATTCGTCAGATTCAAGCTTTTTTTAATTTTTGTTTGTTTATGGCATGTACTCAGTTTTGCACCCATGTCTTAACCAAAAGAAGAAGTATATATAGATTAATCAAGATCACAACTGAACAAAGCAATCAATAAACCAAAATAAGTCACATGTACTCATTTTTGCAACCAAGTATTATCCACCACTGACATTAAATAGAAAAAGTTCATATAAATTACGACCAAAATCAATAATTATACACAAAAATCCTAAGTAAATCACTTGTACTCAGTTTTGCACCCAAGTATTATTCAATATTAACATGAAAAGAATGAAGAAGTTCATGTCAGTCGAGACCAAATCTGATAGTTACTGAACAGGAAGATCACAGCATCAAAATATGTCACATGTACTCACTTTTGCGCCCAAGTATTTTCCACCACTGACATTAAATAGAAGAAGTTCATATAAATTACGACCAAAGTCAATAATTATACACAAAAATCCTAAGTAAATCACATGTACTCAGTTTTGCACCCAAGTATTATTCAATATTAACATGAAAAGAATGAAGAATTTCATGTAAGTCGAGACCAAATCTGATAGTTACTGAAAAGGATGATCACAGCATCAAAATAAGTCACATGTACTCACTTTTGCACCCAAGTATTATCCACCACTGACATTAAATAGAAGAAGTTCATAGAAATTACGACCAAAAACAAAAATTATACAGAAAAAATCTAATTAAATCACATGTACTCAGTTTTGCACCCAAGTATTATTCAATATTAACATGAAAAGAATGAAGAAGTTCATGTAAGTCGAGACCAAAACTGATAATTACTGAACAGGAAGATCACAGCATCAAAATAAGTCACATGTACTCATTTTTGCACCCAAGTATTATCCACCACTGACATTAAATAGCAGAAGTTCATATAAATTACGATCAAAACCAATAATTATGCATAAAAAACCTAATTAAATCACATGTACTCAGTTTTGCACCCAAGTATTATTCAACGCTAACATTGAGAGCAAGAAAAAGTTAATGTAAGTCAAGACCAAATCTGATAATTACAGAACAGGAAGATCACAGCATCAAAATAAGTCGCATGTATTCAATTCTGCACCCAAGTATCCATCCATCATTGACACAATTTTCTGTATAAAAGGTATGCTGGCAGTCTTAATCGCCATTGCGCTTTATTCTATTCTAACCAAGGCGTTATTTGCTATACGCAATTGACTCTCCTTTGAACTTTTATTAAAGCAGAGGGCTAAGGTGGTGAGGAAAAGAATTTCCGAATATTATAGAGACATAGATATACCAATAGCCCTAGTTAAACTTGATACTCTCCGGTTGTTGTATTGCTAAGCTATACTAAGCTGTTGTAGATGAGAAGAGGACCAATTAACGCACACACAATATGGATGGTGTAATAGGCTAGGTTGGAATCCTGACTAAACAACAACAACAAAATTAGATGAAGAAGATTCGTACAAAATCGCTTTTCCCTGGCTGATCAATGAATTTTATTTAATTCGTAAAGGATTTTCCATATCTTCTTATCATTTCTCTGCTTTCTTTTATTTTTACTTAAAAATTTTTCCCGCCAAGCAGATGATTTAAGACTACTTTAACAGGTTTTTGGAATTATAGGGTTGCCTACTGTTTTTGCCTAGAACTAACGACTTCTGTGAAAATCCGTTGCTCGCTGTTGGAATTCGTTGTGTCGTGGTAAGGAACTGTGCTGACAGAGTTGCTTGGTTGAACAAATTTTTTATTGAAAAACTTCAGTAAATATTTCACTTTTCTTCGAGTGTATGGTGGGTAGACGTTAGGTTTCTTTTTCTTTAAGAGCAGAGCGGGTATACATGCCTGCCCCCCTACGTGTTGTACATTTCCATTCGCTGGATATTTTGTATCTAAATTTTGTATTAACTGTGTGTGTGTGTGAATGTATATGTCTTACCATTTGTTTTCTTGAAACATTTACATAAAAATTCTCTTTTGTTGTCGTTGCTGTTGTTGTTTTTGTTGATAGTGGTTGTTGGCTTAACAACATTTTTTTTTTCATTTTTTTTTCCATTATTTCTTCAATTTCTGGATGACATTTATATTTATTTGAAGTTTTCCTGAACGGAATCTATCATTATTTACACAAAATTACAGTTAAAATAACATTGAAGTAACGGTAAACTAATCTAATCTACAAGAGAGCCTAAAGACTCATCTCCTGTCATAAACAGGCGATTACATATGCATATGTGAAGAAGCGATGTATACATTCCAGGGCAGTTATAAAATTAGCCGAACTGACGATGTACACATGGCGTCAAAAGTTTGAAAAATATTTCTTCTTTTTGTAAAATGGTAATCAGTAACCGTCATGTAATTGAAAACTTTCATTGGGAATGCCTTAGTCCCACCAATAATATATACGAGGACGGATATATCGCATGGGGACAGGGTATATTTGAGGGCTGGACATCTTTTCCTCTTCCATATCGCCACGACTTCGAAAGTGGACATTGAATGATAGTCCAATTTGCCAGCCATGGTCTCGAACTGAGTGTGGATGGAACCTATTATTAGATTTCGTGCTTCTAATACACCTTTTTCAAGTAATAGTCGAGAATACCTATTTTAATCTATTCAGGCACAGCACAACCCAACACTTGAGTTCATTCTTTACAACAGAAATCCCAGTGAACTGGGATCCACATAACCATTTTTTTTTTTTTTTTTGCGGGAAGGAGGGAAAATGCTTTATGCATTCATGAAGGTCGTCACCATACATGGTATGTCGGACTCTCCCACTGGGTATACCGACTAAAAACCCGCCTTGTCTCCTCACCGGGGTATCGTTCCACCTCGGAACCACGGTTGCATTACTTCGAGGTGGACCCCTTTTGGCATCTGTGCCAGTTCCATCATTGTCAGCCTGCGTCCAGGCTCTGCTCTTCTGTTATTCTACTGCGTCTAGATCATATTTTTTCTTTCGCAGGACATAGTGCACAAATTGTTTAACTGCGTTCCAGTTTTCTCTGCTGTCTATCATTTTTAGCACGACGTTTGTGGCACTAATAATGCCGATTTCAGCCTCGAGACCCTGACGTCTTTCGGCCCAGCTTCTGCAGCTGAAGAAAGTGTGTTCGGCATCGTCTAACATTTCCTCTTCCTCGTAGATGCAGAATTGCGAGCGACATTTCCCCATGCGATGCAGGTACTCTCTGAAGTATCCATGACCGGTTAGCATCTGGGTTATGTAGTAGTCTACTTCGCCGTTTTTTCTGTTTTTCCACACTTGCAATTCTGGAATCAGTTTGTGTGTCCACCTACCGTACCGTTCATTTTCCCAGCGATGTTGCCATTTTAAGACGACTTCGTGCTGTATCGTTTCTAGGCTCTGCGACTGAGTCGTGCTCTGTCTAGCGTTGAAAATCATCTGGCGCTCAATTGATTGAAGGTCTATGGGAACCATTCCAGCTATTATTAAGGCGGCTTGTGTTGATACCGTGCGATACGAGGATGTAACCCGTAAAGCTGCTGTTCTCTGCGCAGATAGCAGTTTTTTAGCTCTGGTTTGAGTATTCAGAGTAGAAGCCCAGATTTCAGAGCCATAAAGGAGTATACTATTTCCAGCCTCCATGAGTAACTTCCTCCTACTTGGGAGTGGTCCTCCAATATTTGCCATCAGTCTACTCAGCTGTGTTGTAATTCTTGCTGCTTTCGCTGTTGCACACTCTATCTGCTCTGTGTAGGTCAGTTTCGAGTCCAGTTTAATCCCAAGGTATTTAATAACCACATAACCATAGTTTGAGCAAAACAGTCGATGGCTGATAAAGTGCGCTTGAGAAGTAATACGTGTTCCAACGCCCAAGTTTATTGTGATACCACGAAACTCAATTGAGAAAAAGTCTCCCACATAGAGCCAACCTTTGAACTTATAAAGTCTAAAATATTCTTCTGGTATGCTTCACGGAGAGCTAGACAGTGGCTTATGTAAAACTGCAAACTCTCTCTTTATTCTCTACATATCTACGAATGTGTGTGAAGATAAATTCGAAATTAAAAACCAAAGACACAAACCCACACTTTTAGCGGCGCCACTTCTTGCCTCTAACAGGGTAAACTTTGCTATTAACAGAGCACTGTTAACTGTTTAACAGTGGCAATAAGTAGATTAGTCTTCTACTTTGCAATTATTGCAATGTAAAGGATGGTTGGTGAGGATGGAGGACGGAATTATTTCAACTATCCCACTATCACGAAAGAGGACCCTATCATTTGCATATAGTCTGTATGGTGTACTATTTCTTATATGTTCCCAAATGGCCACTGATCTTCTAGAGAATTTTCAGGGAAAAGTTTGATATTTTCAAAACAAATTTTCTCAATACCATATCACTTTATATGTGACCATGTTGCTGATTTTTTAAGAGCTATAGGAAAATTTTTCAAAAAAAAACACATAAAATTCAGAAAAATGCATGAAATCTTTATTTGAATCGATAGTACGGTTTATTTCATGAAAATGTTGACCACGACTGCGCCTCAAATGGTCCATCCGCTTAGTCCAATTTTGTCATACTCTTTCCAACATTTCGGCCGGTATCTCACGAATAAATGCTTCAATGTTGTCTTCCAATGCGTCAATTGAAGCGGGCTTGTCTGTATAGACATGAGCTTTAACATAGCCCCACAAAAAATAGTCTAAAGACGTTAAATCGCACGATCTAGGCGTCCAATTGACCGGTCCCGAACGTGAAATAAAATGTTCACCGAACTCGCCTCTCAATAAATCCATTGTTACGCGTGCTGTGTGGCATATGGCACCGTCTTGTTGAAACCACATGTCATGCAAGTCAAGCTCTTGCATTTTGGGCAAAAAAAAGTTAATTAAAGTGACCATAAAATGGAAGCGTGCGATGAACTTTCTTAACAGAGAACGCATTTTGATAATAAAATTCAATGATTTGCAAGCGTTGTTCGTTTGTAAGACGATTCATGGTTAAATTATAGACCAAACTGAAGATGTTTGACAGTGAAACAAAACACGAAACGTGCGTGAGCTGTTTAAACCAGTGTTGCCAAAAAGATAATAGCTAAATAATCACCCGTTATTAAGAGTCCATGGAACCTTACTTTGAGTATGATATGGTACTCATAGACGTAGTATATGCCCTAAAATTAGCTACTAAACAAGTGATCTTGTTTAGATGGATACTGTTAAACAGCTAACAGTGCTCTGTTAAGGGCAAATTTTGTTCTGTTAAGAGGCAATTTTGCACTGTTAACGCTAAATGTGGCGTTGCTAAAATTTATGGATTGCGTCTTGGATTTTCAAATTTGAATTTATCTTCACACGCATTAGTTTTTGTGAGTTTAGGACATAAACTATCTGCAATTGAAAACTAATTGGTACTCTAAGTTTGACTAATCCTATTAGATTCGCCAGTAAACATTTTTGAAACAGCCACGATGGAAGTACAACACAATGTTAATGTCCTAGACATACATCCAATCATATGGTGTTCAGTAATTACACCCGTAAGGAGGCAGATTTAATTCCACCAAAAGCCAAAAGAGCTCCGACTCTTAGCCACGCTAAAGTAAGCCACTACGTCCTTGATCTTTCGAAAAGCGAAAAAATCTAAATCGGAAAGTGCGATGCATGTAGGGAGAGCTAGACAAAATTGTTTAGAAGATGTGGAGTAAGCTCTGCTTCATTTTTTAGTTCTTTTGTTTCGTTTTTAAGGAAATATAGTCAGAAATACTTTAGTACCTCCAAAGTATGACAAAACCTTATCACAGTATCGGTTGCTTCAGAAGCGCCAGATGAGTTACGAAGTTATGCTTCCAAGGATACGACAAATGGGTCTAAGCGGCTCTAATACAAGCTCTAATGGGAACGAGTGGAACGCAATGAGATTCCTCATTACAATCCAATACAATCTCACAATCCAATCACAATTTTCTCAAAATGCGTTGTTTCTAGGCAACGTAGGTGGCAACCCCGTTATTCTAGAACCTGCTACAGTAGTTCAATCCTCCTTTAGTTGGAGAAAATTAATGAAATTTAAATTACGCAACCAAAAAGAAAGAAAAAAATATGCAACTACTTTGAGGCAGCCTTATATTCATTTAAGAAACGTAAAGAAATTGCCTTGAGTAGGATAGCCTAATGGAGTTTCTAAAATTAATGGATTGCGTCTTGGATTTTCAAATTTGAATTTATCTTCACACACATCTGGTAGCTTTATTAGCTAAATTAATTTGTTTTTGTTTGGTGTTCCTCACTTTATTGTGATGCTTATAATTCACTTGAACCATTGAACATTGTATCAATAACCCGCTGTAATTAATTATCACGCTCCACTACGCTGTATTATTGCCATTATTTCTCTACGTTTACGAAGAATCTTAAGACGGTTACAATGGTTGCAATAATTTCTTTTTTTTTTTCTTGTTTTGATTTCTAATGGAAAATCGCTTTCTAAACTGTGTTGAACATTTATTTTCTTTTGCGCCCACTCGATAAACAATATATATACGATTCGATAATAATAATTTGTCTAAATCATGATTGCAGTACAACAACAACAACAATAACAATTGATGGTTATGTTGGCTATATTTGGCCACATGGCTATGTGGCCATCACTTGGCTATGCGATGCCAAATGAAATAAAGTGCCATGAAAACAATATTTGGTTGAAACATAGTAAATTTTCAAATTTCTATTGCTGCTGTTGCTGCTGTTGCTGCTGTTGCTGTTGTTGCTGTTGCAGCACAATATCTGTGTGGCAATTCAAACTGTAGAACATTATTTATTTTGAAATTGTTTTGTGTGGCATTAAATCCTTGCCATTCCATATCGAGCAGAAGAGACCAGGAGAGTGCATGTGTTCGTAATGCTTAGACAATAAATATTTCAAACTTCTATTCTACAGTTGCTTGAGTATAAAAATAAAACAAAGATGGCAAGTTTAATAACATTTTTAAGAGAGAGAGAGAGGGAGAGAGAAAGAGATAAGGAATAAAGAGTACAATAACAGTGTAATATAATAAAAATTCCAAATTAACAACATTTATTATTATGATACAGGTTTAGAAGAATTCTCACACTAACCTTAAAGGGTTATTCCAAATCAGATATGGATTTTGTGGGAAGCATTTTAATTATTCATTGTATTCAAGGTATTCATTGGTTAGTTATTTCCCCATTTCATTTCATCTTTCTGTCAATATGTGCGTAGGATACTCAGTGAATTAACAAGATTCACTTCCATTAATACCAAGGAGCCCGGTTTTGAAACCATATTGTTACGAAAATGAAAAATCTAGATACTGGTGTTTTGCTTTTACACTACTTGACATTAAAATTATAAACAAAAGCAACAAAAACAAAACAATGCAGTTTACAAATTATCGTACTGCTTAATATTGTTATGAAAATGGAAATGGTGTTATTACAATAATAAGCAAAAGCTCCAAAAACAACACAATGGACTTGATCATGTATAAAATGATAAACAAAAGCTCCAAAAACAAAAATAATGGACTTGTTCACGTGATCAACGAATGAGTAAAAAATATAGCAGCAAAAACAATGGACTTGTTTACAAGATCGATGAATAAACAAAAATATAGCAACAACGTCAGTGTATAAAAAAATAGGGATAAACGAAGTAAACAACCAAAAACAAAGTGCAGTATAAAAAAAAGGCAACAACAAAATGCAGTAAATATAGCGGATAGGCAAATAAACAAAACAACAACAACTCTGCCTGGACGAAAGTAAACAAGATACACGAACAACAATGATGATGAGATGTTTACATTTTTGGATATTTCTCGAAGACATTCTCCTTCAAGTGCATACATCAGACTGCTGACCCTTGGGATATAAACGGCAAGACAGAGCAAGCAACGATGATTCAGTCGAGATTCAGTTAGAATTCGTGTGTGAAGACGACACGTAAGGATTCAGTTGGAATTCAATCAGTCGTGTGTGAGGACGACACGTTGCGTTGCGTGTGAAGAATAATTGTGGTTTGAAGATCTCCGCATAGTGCTTACAAAAAGGTTGTAAGCAGAGAGAGAGAATAACGAACAATTGTTATTGCGTACGCGGAAGAGAATCGTGGTTTGAAGTTCTAACGAGTGTGTAATGGAGAATAACAAAACTAAAGTAAATTGTTATTGTGTAAATCAATTTCAAAAGGTGGCACACGGAATTGTGCGAATAATAAAGAATTGATTTAAAATTAAACACATATTTATTTTTATTTTATTTGCAATCTACGAACTCATATTTTTAACGTTTTTAAATAGGTAAAAACGTAACAATATAATAAAAAAAACACCAGCATAACAAAAATGGTAAACAAGTAAACAAAAATACAAAAACAAATGCTACAAGAATAAACGTAAACAATGATGTTTACATTTATAGAGATTTCGAGAAGGCGAAGTCATGAACGTTCGCCTTCACGAACAGTCATCAGTCTGTTTACCCTGCCATATAAAAGGCAAAGCAGGCGACGGAGTTAGTAAAGTTCAGTCAGTCTTATGTGAAGAAGCGGTGCGTTTGAAGAGAGTAATTGTGGTTTGAAGATCTCCGTTACAAAGATCTGTCGAATAATTGTCTAGTATATAATTGTTATTGTTTATGCAAAAGATTGCAAAGAGGAATAACAAACAAAGCAATTGTTGTTGTTTACATCAAGTTGTGAACAGTGACACACAGAATTGTGCGAAAAATAAAGAATTTAAATTAAAACTAAACAGAAATTTATTTTTGTTTTATTTGCAATCTACGAGCTCATATTTTAAACGTTTTTAAAAGGTAAAAACGTAACAATATGTTTGGCACAGGTGATGGTATAATCCATTAAAAAAGAAACGAAGAAGGATTACAACCACACCGAGCTGAAGAAGTTTAACTAAGTTTACGCCCTGCTTCGATTCATTGGAATAAAGTTTCTCCTAAGTTCTGGCTGCTTGAACTGGAGGAACTGGAACTTGAACTGTAACTAATTATTGCCTTTCTAGACATCTTCTTATTCACTATCATGTATAGATGCTAGAATACCAAGACTTTTGATCCATTGTACTGTCCTCAGTCTACAGATGTTATCCCTAGATTGACAGCAATGGTAGTACGCACCTCACTGTTAGATTGTTCATTTGACCGAAGAAGACTATCCTCCACGCTTCACTTTCCCTTTTACTTTCTTCCAATCATCTCTAACCATACCACAGAAAGGTGATCTCCTCGCAAGTCGCTCTATCTTGTTATTAACGCGAATTTATACCTTGTTTCTCCTGCCTAACTGATTTAGTTTTCTCAGATTCTCCCATACTATGCGAGTTAACCTCTTGTAAGCGGAATACCCCCAAGACGGTCTGACTGTCAGATAGTATTGCTGGGCCCCATCATTTGTTCTTCCTAAAGTGTCGCTATACCTTCTACAGTGGTGGTGAAAGGCAATAGAGGGGCAGGGAATCTTTCGTAGCTTCTTTAGCCTCCTAAGTGTCATACAAATAAGTTATTAAAGACACAAACATTGTGAGCACTCCTCGCAAGTCTCTTTATCTTGATATTGACGCGAATTTCTACAAAGGATGACCTTGTTTCTCCTGCCTAACTGATTTAGTTTTCCCAGATTCTCCATACTATGCGAGTTAACCTCTTGTAAGCGGAATACCCCCAAGACGGTCTGACTGTCAGTTAGTAATGCTGGGCCCCATCATTTGTTCTTCCTAAAGTGTCGCTATACCTCCTGCAGTGGTGGTTAAAGGCAGTAGAGCTGCAGGGAATCTTTCGTAGCTTCTTTAGCCCCCTAAATGTCATATAAATAAGTTATTAAAGACACAAACCTTGTCAGTATCTTTTGAAAATCATAAATTTTTCAAGTCACAATGCCACAAGATTCTTTAAACAACAATCAATAGCTGGGCTCACAAATTCCTTCAATTTCTTAAACTATTTCCTTGATACACCCCTCCAAACATTACCGCATAACAGTTTTTTCATACAAAAGCTGTCAGTGTTTAAAATGCTTTTTCAGCTCTACTGAAAATGTTAGAATTTTAAGCTCAACACTCTGTGAACACTTTTCTGTAGGTACCCTATGACTAACACATACTGTCGTAGTATAGGGTGATTTTTTAAGAGCTATAGGAAAATTTTTCAAAAAAAAACACATAAAATTCAGAAAAATGCATGAAATCTTTATTTGAATCGATAGTACGGTCCATATAATTTAATGTTTGAAGATTATTTCATGCAAATGTTGACCGCGACTGCGCCTCAAATGGTCCATCCGCTTAGTTCAATTTTGGCACACTCTTTCCAACATTTCGGCCGGTATCTCACGAATAAATACTTCAATGTTGTCTTCCAATGCGTCAATTGAAGCGGGCTTGTCTGTATAGACATGAGCTTTAACATAGCCCCACAAAAAATAGTCTAAAGGCGTTACGATTCAAAGCATCTTTGAAGAAATACGGTCCAATGATGCCACCAGTCCATAAACCGCACCAAACTGTGACTTTTTCTGGATGCATTGGTAGCTTTTGCAATGCTTCTGGCTGATCTTCACTCCAAAATCAACAATTCTGCTTATTTACGTATCCATTGTGCCAAAAATGAGCTTCGTCGCTGAACACAATTTTTCGATAAAAAAGTGGATCTTCGGCCAACTTTCCAAGAGCCCATTTTGATAATAAAATTCAAAGATTTGCAAGCGTTGTACGTTTGTAAGACGATTCATGGTTAAATTATTGACCAAACTGAAGACTTTTGACAGTGAAACAAAACACGAAACGTGCGTGAGCTGTTTAAACCAGTGTTGCCAAAAAGATAATATAGCTAAAAAATCACCCTTTAGTTGTATTCGTATGTGTGAATATAAAGCATCTCATCATTACTTTGTACGAGTGAGTACATGTTAAAAATCATTCTTTTTAAATTCTCTCCTACTCTCTCTCTCTCTCTCTGCTCTTCTCCCTCTGCTACTTTTTCTTTGTGTAGGTGTGTGTGTGTGTGTCGACAGAGATTTTTTTATCCTTCTAAACAGTTATAAATTGTCGAAGCAATGTTTGTAGTAACAGAGTAGAGTAGAGCAATCATTTTATAACGGTAAATGTTAATGCACTTCATAAATTGTTGTTAAAAAAGGAGAGAAAATAGAGACTAATAATGTGGGAGCAAATAAATAAAGAGTGCGGTAAAGAGAATTAAAGTGAAATAAAATCAAATAATCGAAAATGGAAAAGAAAATATTAACAGGGTCTGTTAACTTAACATTTACTGTAAAAAAAAAGAATAAAACTTTCATAGCTAACTTCACACACACACACTCAATAACAAAACTCATTTCTATGGCATTTTAGTTAAGGGAACACTAAATAGGGGCTTGTCTAGACTTGAGCAGGGATCTTAAAATTTTAAAGTATAAAAGTATTCTTTAAGGTCTGTTTTGGAGTGGTAGAATTAAAGCTAATTATACATCTTCTTAGACGCAAAACACAAGGTTAGATTAGGTTAAATTGACAGCAGAACTTACTTGGGTCCCCATAAAGACCCATTTCCATCATTCATTTCCCAACAATCCTGCTACCATAGGCGAACAGACGAAATTTCACATACGATTTTATCGTGCGATTTGAATATTGAATGCCGTTCTCTGGGAAGCAAGTGGGATGTCCGGATCAAATTATCCGGTATAGTCAATAGGGAGATCTCGATCAAGTGTATCCAAGATTTTAATATGACAATAGCTTCTGTACTCCATGCTCTTGTGGTACTTGTTACGCCTTATTACGGTGTGCACACAAACGTTTGGTGGTAGCCAGTTCAGGATAGTAAACGATGCCATAGATGATGTAGTTCTAAGAGTACTATCGGGTCCGCCATCTAACGTTTTTTTTCAACTAGTGCTTATTTCGTGAATGGTAACACTTAGCACATGTCTGATTTGATAGATAATTAGTTTTATCCTTCCGCTGAACGAATATTGACCATCCAATGCGTTTTCGCTTCGCTAAGTGGGCCTGCGATCGACTTACAGAAGATGCCGATTTTGGCAAAAAAATCATCTTTTCAGATGAAGCTCTTGGCGGGTATGTAAACAAGCAAAATTGTCACATTTGAAGCACAGAAAACCCGCACGCATACATTGAAATGCCGACGCACCCAAAACGAGTCACTGTTTGGTGCGGATTTTGGGTCCAGAGGCATAATTGGGCCATTTTTCTTCAAAAATGAGCAAGCAGTAGCCGTTACAGTCAATGGCGATCGTTATCGGGTCATGTTGAACGAATTTTTGTTCACAAAAATTGAAGAGGATGATATTGGCAACATTTGGTTTCAACAGGATGGCGCTACGTGCCGCACAGCCGAAGCTACACTCGATGTTTTGCGCCCTGTTTTTGAAGATCGCATTATCAGCCGCAGAGCTGATGTCTTTTGGCCACCTCGGAGCTGCGATTTGACACCGTTGGACTATTATTTGTGGGGTGCCGCCGTCAAAGATAAGTGTTACGCCGACAAGCCAGAGACAATTGACGCTTTAAAGGACAATATTCGTGAAGCCATTGGTGAAATACAGCTGCACACAATCGATAATGTGCTTAAAAATTGAACCGATCGTGTAGGCTACTGCATGGCCAGCCAAGGCAGCCATTTGAATGAAATTATTTTCCATTATTAACCGGAAGGATTGTACTTTCAAATAAAAAAAGAAATTTGAGAAAATATTCAGTAGTTTTTTTAAAGCATTTTCAAAAAAAAAAGTTATTTGGCGGACCCTTTAGTTATTATAATTACGAGCATTGTCTTGATATACATCCCGTGTCTCGACGACAATTTGACGAATGAAGGCTTTTAGGCGCTCATTTGCTTAGACACGGTCTCTAACTTCCCAAAAACTTTATGATTTTGGTGGACACGTGACGTCATCACAACGTAAAATTGCTTTTTCTGCAAAGTTTTCATGCAATAAAGCCAAAATCGATCGTTTTCTATTACGCATGGCACAATCCATGTTAGTAACACACATCGTCCAGCTCATAATCTTCTAATTGCAGGCCAGAAAAAAAGGCGGTCATAGCATTCTGAATTTTTGATAATGGTTTGTCTAGAGTAACTATCAAAATAATACCACCCAATAACACTTCCAAACCGTAATGCGCACTAAACAGTCACTTTTTCAGAACGAAATGGCTTTTCCACAGTTAACTCCGAGTTCCCTGAGCTGCATATGTAAGAATTTTGCTTGTTGGCATAACCATTGAGGGAGAAAAGAGCTTCAATGCTGAAGAAAATTTTGTTCGAAAAATCAAGCTTTAACCCTAGACGGTTGCTCTTCTAATTTGCACATTAAGGTTACTCTTCTTTGAATCGACGAACACTTTCACCCTAATTGGTTACAGTTACGAAAGCTTGTAGTGAGTAAACTTACCCCAGCCACCAATTTTTTTTAATCCTGGATGCTAATTTTTGTACAGTAAGGTTACTCTTCGTCGAATCGACGAACAAAAAAAAAATTTTTTTTTGTTTACTGACTACAAGCTTTTATTATCAAATAACATTGTTCAAAAAAAGAGCGAAATTTGGTCAACCATAAAATAGTTATGTGATAAAGTGTAAATGAGCTTCGTCGATTCGACGAAGAGTAACCGTCCAGGGTTAAAAGCCTTCAACTCTAGCACCCAATCATCATATCCATGGCATTATGAATGGTCAGCTGGCTTTAATTGCCGCTTGAGATGGCACTTTCTCTTGACCATATGTGTAACGCTTGCAGTCTCTTGAAATTTCTTTAAAATCTTGCCCATTCCTTGCACAGTAGATCGATTATGATGACCATAATTACCTCATAATGCTTGACAAGTGATCACGTTCGAATTATCACTTTAGCAGTCAGTTTTTAACTTTGCTCTTCGGTTGTTAAACGATCTATGCTCGTAATTGGGGAACCTTTCACGAAGTAAAAGACTCTTCAGGCGACAGTCTTGCCAGACTGCCGTTTTTTAAATCTCTTAGTGGCTAAGCCGGTAATTCAAACAGAAAACAATTTATAAATAATTTGAAATGCGATAAAAACAATGAAACGTAGGTGTATGTGCCAGAGATCAGCAATGAGTATTCAAAAAGATGAGTAGAATCCGAATCATACGCATAATTTCTGATACTTAAACGCATTCATACTTATTTTAATAAAATGGAACCCCTCTACTCATATTCAAAGTTTGAAGTACTCATCATATTAATACTTAACAACACGTATGTTGTTGTTGATTTCGACTTTCCATAACTCAACATATACCACGAAGCACAAAATAAGTACGATTCACGTACGAACACTAAAATACTCACTAGAAGGTTGTGTGTTTGCTCTGCTTGGTGCTCTACCTTTTTTGCTTATGTGTCTGTGTTTTTTTTTTTTTTTTTTTTGTAAATGCAGCAACAACTAAGACTGTAAATTTTGATAAATGATTCCAGTCACTCGAATCATTTGTAAGCATTATAAGAGGATTTTTCTAAAGTTATGAGTCTAAATGTCTATTTCGAATGGTATGAGTTTGATGTCAACGTTGTACGCGTACCCATGGCAAACTGTACTTAGAAATCAACGTTGTAGTGAGTACGAATGGATCAGAGTACATAGTTAAATTTTAATATTGTTGACTCACTTATATTCAAAATTTCATGAGTGATTATAAGTAGCGATAAAAACGATGAACACTGTGGGATCCAACACTGAGCTGTATGAGCTCCTCAACGACATAGACGTTGTGCAGCGTGTTAACATCCTGCGGCTGCGCTGGCTCGGCCATGTCGTTCGAATGGAGCAGGATGCTCCGGCGAGATGGGTATTTGATGCGTGAATCTGCGGAAGTCGGCGAAGAGGACGACCTTGTTTGCGAATAAATCGAGGAAGCCCTGTCATCGATTGGTGTGAC
Organism: Sarcophaga caerulescens; assembly: GCA_927399465.1. Taxonomy (NCBI): domain Eukaryota; kingdom Metazoa; phylum Arthropoda; class Insecta; order Diptera; family Sarcophagidae; genus Sarcophaga; species Sarcophaga caerulescens. Next base: position 105,400,515 of record OV656872.1, on the reverse strand, counting down.
CAACTAGCATAAAGCGTAAGAAGCAGAGGCGCCTGGAAGGATGTGTTACGGGAAGCCGAAATCCGTTAATCGGGTTGATAGTGGCCAATTAAGTAAGTAAAAACGATGAAACGTATGTGTGTGTGACTGTCCTGTGCTCTTTAGTTAAACATGGCTTTTTCTTAGATTTTATGTAATAATAGAGTTGATTGAACTCAAAAAAAAAAAAGAGACAGACAGACCGATAGATTCTCTTGATTGTTAAATATTTTATTTTCCATGAAAAGTAAGGAAGTGTATAAACAACAATAACGCCAGCAATAACAACAGAATTGTTATTATCAATATTACCAGGATGCTTTATGAAGCGTACCTACACACAATACATTATAAATCACACTTGCCATCTCACTCACTTACTCTCACTCACTCACTTATTCTCTTACATACACGCCGATAAGCGTATCCATGTTGAGTATAAACTGTGTGTGGATAAATAATTTTTCTAAGAATCAGAAAAAAAAAATGTTTTAAATTTTTTAGCACAGTTTACTTGTGTTTGTATTTGTATTGTATCGGTCGTAAAGAGTTATTGAGCTCTTGTGTGTCTTCTATGTTGCTACACGTGTCCTATAACTGCGGCTATGCGTGCGTATGTATGTAGCACACATGTATAGATATTGTGTGTGCAAAAAAAAAAAAAGGGAAGAAAGAGAAGAGAATTCTAGTGAAAAACAATGACAATTTAAACTGTTTATATTATCATAGACCAGAGCGATAGCATCCATCCTCCACTTCACTTCACTTCTCGTGGTCGTAGTGGTTCTCTGGTAACGCGGCATTTTTTATTTTTAACTCTGTACACAGGCTTCAACACAGGTCGATAAGCAACGCTGTAATAAAATAACCCATTACGCTCATACAATATGTATGAACGGAGGAGTAATATTGTGTACTTGCATGTGGTTATTCTTTCTGTAAAGGAACTGAAAATAGTTGAAACAGAAATATTTTTAGAAAATAAAATCAAAAAACTTTAGGAAAATTCTACCAAATTTTGTATTATTTCATCGGGAATATGTTACCATTTTAGGTGTACCTTTTTTCGAAACTTCTTTAGGTTGAATGGAGCTGTTTAATATGGTCTTAGGTTTTGCTTCATGGTTGACCATATGTATATTCGTAATTGGATTGAGTTTAAGACTTTGCATCGCCTCTCTGTTTTTTTTTAATTCTTTTTTGAGATGAGCTTAGCATCGCCATTCTATTGTAGTATTCCATTCATACTCCATTAATCGCTAGTGGAATATTCAAATAATCCTTCAGCCTTAAAAATGTGTGTGAAGATAAATTCGAATTTGAAAATCCAAGACGCAATCCATAAATTTTAGCAGCGCCACATTTAGGGTTAACAGTGCAAAATTTTTTCTTAACAGAACAAAATTTGCCCTTAACAGAGCACTTTTAACTGTTCAACAGTATCCATCTGAACATGCGCACTTGTTTAGGAGTTAATTTTGGTCTAGGTCTATGAGTATGGTATACTATATGCAAAGGAAGGTTCCAAGGCCTCTTAATATAGTCAGCAACATATAAAGTGATATGACATTGAGAAAATTAGCTTTGAAAATATAAATTTTTTGCTTGAAAATTCCGTAGAAGATCAGTGGTCATTTTGGAACATATAAGAAATAGTACACCATACAGGGTATATGCAAATGGTAGTCCAGAGGGTCCTCTTTCGAACCGTGGTAGTGGGATAGCTAAAATAATTTTGAGATTCCATCCCCACCATTTGAAGTCGCCGTAGTCTAGTAGGTAGTGTGTTGTTTTATTAGACGTAAAGCCCGGGTTCGTATCCCAGGTCAGGCATCAAAACGAAATATGAAAGAAAAATATTTCTTCGGCGATTTCCTCTCAGTAGATTTCTGGAAAAAACTCTTAGAGTAAATAAACCTGCCATGAAAAAATTTCTCAAAAATCTGTCGTTCGGAGTCGACGTTAAATTGTAGGTCCCGCCACTCACGTATAAAATTAACGCACACAACATGAGTGGTGTGAGAAGCTAGAACGTTGTACAATGGGCCAATTCGACCTCCGGGTACTGTACTTGTCACAGTTGACAGCTACATGTCCTCTAACCTAACCTAACCTAATCCCCACCAATCCTCTTTTACATTTCAACACTTTTGTTCAGAAATAATAATGATCATAATGAGAATTAGATTTTATGTCAATAGTCTGCAATAATTGCAAAGTAGAAGACTAATCCACTTATTGCCACAGTTAAACAGTTAACAGTAGTGCTCTTTTAATAGCAAAGTTTACCTTGTTAGAGGCAAGAAGTGGCGCTGCTAAAAGTGTGGGTTTGCGTCTATGGTTTTTAAATTCGAATTTATCTTCACACACAATGCCTTATAATGGCGTTTATAACAGGCCAATGCACTATTAAGTAAGGCCTTCCAATGCATTTAAGTTACCACCATCATGTCTCACAGCTTGATTGACGCTATATCCTTGTATTTTATCTGTTCTGTCGATTGTTTGAATTTTTATTCGTCTGCTGAATCTATTCGCTTCCAGTTCTCAATGCTCTGGTATGGGTGTTCGGTAAACGAGCAGCAACATTCTTACTTTTTAATGGAGTTATTGGGTTATTGTGTAGCCATTATCGAGAAAAGCTCTGCTCTCTACTATCTCTTGGCTTAAATTTTACAGTTCCTGAGAATGTTCGATTACAAATAAAGTAAAAATGCAATAAATTTTTTGTATTTAGGACGAGTTTTATTAAACCAAATACGTGCCGGCCTTTGTCGATAACATATTGTTACGTTTTTACCCTTTTAAAAACGTTAAAAATATGTGTTCGTAGATTGCAAATAAAATAAAAATAAATATGAGTTTAGTTTCAATCAACTCTTTATTGTTTGCACAATTCCGTGTGCCACCTTTAACGATTTGACTTAAACAACAACAATTTACTTTAATTGTTATTATTCTTTCACTCTCTTCCGCGTACGCAATAACAATTGTTCGTTAGATCTTTAATACGGAGATATTCAAACCACAATTATTCTCTTCACACGCAACGTGTCTTCACACAAGACTGACTGAATTCTTTCTGAACTCACGTGTCTTCACACAAGACTGACTGAATTCTTACTGAATCACCGTTGGCTGCTCTGTCTTGCCTTTTATATCACAAGGGTCAGCAGTCTGATGAATGTATGAGAATGTGTTCGCGAAATCTCTATAAATGCAAACAAGTTGCTTGCAGTGTTGTTGTTGCCTGCTTACTTGTTTATCCGCTTTTTTTATACTGAAGTTGTTGTTGCTTGTTTACTTCTTTGTCCCCTTTTTTATACTAATGCTGTTGCTATATTTTTGTTTATTCGTTGATAATGTAAACAAGTCCATTATTTTTATTTTTGGAGCTTTTGTTTATCATTTTAAGAACACCATCTCCATTTTCGTAACAATATGTAAATTAGAAAAATACGAAAAAGAGAGTAAATAACGATAACAAATCATAACAGCAAGGTCCGGAAGTTGCCATAGTGAAAGTGAACGAACAATAAGGGGTGTAAAACGAGTTTTATTAAACCGTATAAGCTCTAGAATTTCTGCCTGCAAAAACAGATTCAATTACATTGTGGCGTAAGAATATTTTTTTCCAATTAAAATGTCTTTCCAAAATTGTTTCATCTTCTCCTTGTTACCCTGTAACACTTAAACTATAAAACGTTTTTCTAACTTGTTATGGCCGTAAGCTTTGTGGCCAACTTAGAGCAGACTTGCCTGTATGCGTTTATTTTCCATTTAGTTTTTTATTTTGTTTTTGTATTTATTTTCTCAATAAGTTTTTAACTTCTATTGTAATAGTTTTCTTATTGATTTTGTTATTGTTTAAGTTTTAAATAAAAAAAAAACAAAAAGGCAAATATAAACGAGCATTAGGACTAGTTGAGCACTAAGCAGAGGCGTATGGAAGTAGAGGATTAAGTAGATATGCTTTTTTAATGTCTTTTTGGATTAGAATCGATTGTGGAAAGAAACCACATTAGATATGAGGAAGAATTTAGGAAGTCAATGCCTGTTATGCCGATAAAAGTTCTGTAGGAGATGGTGAAGTGGAAATATAACTCCTTGGGGTATTTTCCAAAGAGGTGGTGGTAAGGGGGCTAATGACATGTAAATTTTTAACAATATTTGAAGGAACTCATTTGAGGATAGTAAAGTTCGGACAAACCAGGATGGGGTGAGGGATATAATTTTCTAGGGTTTCACTGGCTGATTGGGTTGCACTTTATGAGTTCAAGCCTTGACTAACGGCAAAAACTAGGCATTATGTTTAGGACGTTGTCGCTAGCAGTTCACCAGAAATATCTCTAACACTAGCATAGGATGCTAGGTAATGAAATTGCAGATAGGCTATCAAGAAATGGTCGAATAATCCAAAACCAGCATAAACGAATTACCACCTGTTCCTGTCTATGGTAATTAAATTTGTAGGTGAAATATCAGCCTCAATGGAATTTATTGAGAAACATCGGATGCGGTTGCGTGCCAAGAGAGACAAAAAGGTAATAGAATTGCCTTTGAAAATAGCAATTAGCCTGTAAAGCCTCATTCAATTTCATTAAAAAAATAATAGTTTTCTTATTACTACACCTTTACCTCACTAAATCTCTCTATATACTCTAGCATTTACAGATTTTTGAAAATCCTTAAGAAATAAACAAAAAAATTTATTTACTCACTCTCTCTCTCTCTAATTCTTCATTTTTAAATTCTGTTTCTCTCCGTGTAGTAGTCGCCGTAGTCTAGTAGGTAGTGTTCTAGGTCAGGCATCAAAACGAAATATGAAAAAAAATATTTCTTCGGCGACTGCCTCTCAGCAGATTTCTGGCAAAAATTCTGTGAGTAAATAAAATTGACATGAAGAGCTTCTCAAAAATCTGTCGTTCGGAGTCGACTTTAAACTGTAGGTCCCGCCACTCACGTATTAAATTAACGCACACAACATAAGTGGTGTGAGAAGCTAGGTCTAAATCCTGACTGAAGGGTTGTAATGACCAATTATGTATGTATGTATGTTTCTCTCCGTGTCCCTCCCTCTCTCCCTCTTTCTTTTATAGAGAAAAATAGGTAAAAAAAATTATAATATTGTCAACATTCGTACAGCAATACACACTCTTTAGCTGCTACACATACACATACATAACCATTTCTTTGAATTATCGCACATACATGTGTACTTATATTCTCTTATTTAAAGCAAGGGTTACCAAAAAATTTTTGGTTATGTATTAGTGAGTAAGAGAGAGAAAATAAGTGAGAGAATTTATTTATTTACAGCCATAGAAAAGTGTTAGTAATATACTCTATTTTGATTTTCATTTCATCAACATACATAAAACTATCTATGTTCGGCTAATAATGTTAGATAAATAAAAATGAAAAATCCATTTTTTACATATTAACATACAAAATGTCTTTTAAGAACATATTCCCTACATTCTTTAAATGTTTTATAACATACATATAAGGCATTGAATATTAGCATCTTTTAACATAAAATATTTTTTGAGTGTCATTCCGAAATAAAATGCTAATGCATCCGCCGCACATGTGTTCTTGTCTCAGTCTGATCGACAACTAAATCATAAAGCACAAGAATGCGTGTGAGTTCTCTCCGCACAATTGTGCTATGAAATGGTAAACACTGATTTAAAGTAACAATAACAATAAGAAAACAGCAACAGTAAATGTGTGTGAAGATAAATTCGAATTTAAAATCCAAAGACGCAAACCCACACTTTTAGCAGAGCCACTAGTACTCATTGACCTTGAGCATTTCCCAAAATTAGCTCCTAAACAAGTGAGCATGTTTAGATGAATACTGTTAACTTGCTAACAGTGCTCTGTTAAGAGCAAATTTTTTTTTGTTAACAGGAAATTTTGCTCATTTAACGAAAAATGTGGCGCTGCTAAAATTTATGGATTGCGTCTTGGATTTTTAAATACGAATTTATCTTCACAGACATCAACAATAATAATCTATATTTCTGAGAATGTAACATAAAGTTGATATTTGCCCCTTCCATTAATTTCCTCTCTGTTTCTGTTTGTATTTAACAAGTACTGTTATTATATTACAACCCACATGCTCACCTAGACGGACACACTCTCTTATTATCGACAACATTTTTTTTTACTTTGTAACATGCATACAAAGTATTGAAGCTTTTCAAAGGCTACAAAAGGATTTTGGTTTTATTTTTACCCAGACTCATGCATAACATTCATGCGTGCATACAATTACTGTAATGGTTTAAAGTATTTAAAAAGAGAAAGAGCGAGAAAGAGTAGAAGAGCAAATAGAGAAAACCATTAAAAAAAAACGAAAATAAGCTTATAATCGAAGAGAGCTTAAATTTCTTTTGTTTTCAACTACCTTTACTCTCGTTTCTACTTCAACTCATTCAAGTAATATTTTGTGTATTTGTGTGTGTGTGTGTGTGTGTGTGTCGCGTTTGCCTGTTTGTGTATTATTTACCAATAACAACAAAGTACCCTGTAGGAAATCAAACTAATTTTAAAGTAACTTCAAACTAGTTTTTTAATAAGCACATCTAGTGGATTAAGTGACTTTTTTCCTTGTCACCGACTCATTATTTTAACATAGGCATGTCATAGGCTGTAGTCAATTGGTCATCTCTGCATGACTTTTAAGTTAACTACAAATTACTTATTTTTCAACCAATTTGTAGTTAAATAAAATATAGTTAATTTAAATATTGGTTTACACTAAATTATTTAAAAACCACTTTTTTTTTAATTCAATTTTAAACAGTTTTAATTATATTATATACATATATTTATATTTAGAAATAATTGTTATGATACAAAAAAAAATAATTAAATTAAAAGAAAATTCATGTACATTTCATGACTTAAAATAAAAGTTGTAATGAAAAGAAGTTAAATGAAAAATATAAGTATACATTCGAAAGTTTGTACTGAAAGAAAATTTTGTATAAAGTAATAATATTATTAAGTTTTTTTTTCCAACACAAACGTTATGAAAATGCCGTTTTTTAATAACAGCTAAGGCGTTGCGTAATTCTTTATCTGGGTCATCACAGAGAGGCCGAATCGCATCTATCAATGCATCAAAAACTTTTTCATAATCCTTCAAGCGCTTTTTGCCATGAGTGCCATCAATATTGGTCTGCAAAAATGCACAAAAATTTGTAAAATGATAAAAGTAGAGAAGAATAAAAACTCACGTAAATTTGCTGATTTTCATCGATTATGATATCATTGAGCGCTTTCAATATCACTTTTGTTAATTTTATTATAAATTAACAATATTTAAGTGGGTTTTTCCCCTTTTTTTATTAAAATTGACCACCACCTAAAATACCGTATATGCTTTGATTGACATTTGATTTACTGACATGCTTCCTTTGTTTTATTATTTTTTTTACATTTTCTTATTTTGCTTTTTTTCATTCTTACTTTTGTTTCTATGCAATATGTTTGGTTGATATCTGCATGAGATTTAAACCAATTTGTAGTCATTTGCAAAATAGTTAGTTTATAATTTGCGTTTTTATCAACCGACTATTTTATTTACTACAGGGTAGAGTGTAACAGTATGGTATGTATTTTCTTGAAACAAAAGGCTTCTGTTGTTGTTGCGCATCATTTAAGGGATTTCGTTTTGATTATGATCATTATGATCCTTATGAATCAATGAAACACAAAAGAACTCATGCAACATTTTAAAATACTACCTCTCATGCATCATGTAAATGTAAAGAAAATATGTAGTCAGAAATTAAAATAAAAAAAAATAAAAAAAATGTGAACTTTGTTTCGCTTGAAAACGTAAAATTTAATTCGTTATTCTCTAGGGTTCTTCAAGTTCAAGTTTTTTTTTTCAATTAAAAATTCAACGCAAATTTTAACTGGAAATTAAAAATTTTTATTAAAAAAAGATAATAAAGGGTCTTCAATATATAAATAATTGTGGAAATTTAGCAAATATCCCTCTTATGTGGGTTGCTGGATGTAGTTTATTTTGGTTTGTATTTTGATGACATTTTATTTTATTTGTGCAGCTATTAGCAACGTCAATTGGCAACAGAGATCAGTAATGAATCATTTTTTTGCTACTCATAAGCACTCATGAAATTTTGAATATAAGTGAGTGAAAAATATTGAAATTTAACTATGTACTCTGTACTCGTACTCACTACAACATTGATTTATAAGTACAGGTTGCAATGAATATGCGTACAACGTTGACATCAAACTCACAACATTCGAAATATGTTTGATTCACAAGCCTACTCATTCAGATTCGTAACTTTAGAAAAATACTTATAAATGATTCGAGTGACACATAAGCCAAAAATACAGAGCAGCAAGCAGAGCAAACACACAACCTTTTAGTGAGTATTTTAGTGTTCGTACACGAATCATACTTATTTTGCGATTCGTATTCATGTTGAGTTATGGTCGAGTCGAAATCAACAACATCATACGTGTTGTTAAGTGTAAGAATATGATGAGTACTTCAAACTTTGAATATGAGTAGAGGGGTTCCATGATATTAAAATAAGTATGAATGCGTATAAGTATCATACATTATGAGTATGATTCGGATTCTACTCATCTTTTTGAATACTCATTGCTGATCTTTGATTGGTAACACTGTTGTGCTGGTATCTACAGCAGATCGTTGTGATTTATTTTACTGAAATGGAGGAATGAAAGAAGTGTCGGAACAGGTTTAGAAGATTTAATGATAAACCGGATGTCTGTAGCTATTATGCGACATTTAACTCATCTCTCTGGCTGCATATCCTACTAATATGTAAATACTATGGGTATTACACTGGTTGTCCGGACTTTACAGATGTGTTGTGGTTCCAGTTACCGTATTGTAATATTCATACATCTTCCATTAATTGCCAGTAGATTATTCAAACGACCCTCCTGCCTTATAATGGCGTTTATAACAGGCCATTGCACTACTAACTAAGGCATTCTCATGCATTTAAATTACCACCACCATGTCTCACTGCTTGTTTAACACGATATCCTTATATTTTATCATCAGATAGAATTCAATCGGTTTATCCATCTCTGTGGCGACATATCTCACTTACATATATGTTAATACTATGAATATAAGACTGGTTGTTCGGACTTCATAGATGTGCTGTACTTCCAGTTACCGTAATGGATCCATTTTTCGTCAGCTGTAGCGATTCGATAGAAAAACATTTCTACTACTTCATTATGAATTTGCAAAATCGCCTTTTCAACATCTCTTAGCAATTTAATTTTTTTACTTTTAGATGATACACTAGCTCGTAATAGGGGTTTCATTGGTTCTATGTTAGCTTTTGGTTTTAACAAGAGGGAATCGGCAACATTCAATATGAAAGTTATTGGAATGGCATCATAAACCACGGTATCATTTCCAATAGTTCCCGAGTTCCATCGTTAGAAGAACGGTCTTTATTGAGGCATTGGATAGTGAAGTAAGCTAGAGAATATTTTCGGTAACATTTGGGTGTACAGAATGGGCATACCCGTTACTTGTGTCTGGAGATTCTGCAGTAAGCAATAAAATTAAATGGAGCACTTGATTACCAACTGTGTAGCACAAGAGCATAAAAGATACAAGCTACTACACGCATAAATGTGTGTGAAGATAAATTCGAATTTTAAAATCCAAGACGCAATCCATAAATTTTAGCAGCGCCACATTTGGCGTTAACAGAGCAAAATTTTCTCTTAGCAGAGCAAAATTTGCCCTTAACAGAGCCCTTTTAACTATTTAACAGTATCTATCTGAACAAGCTCAATTGTTTAGGAGCTAATTTTAGGAAATACTCTAGGTCCATACTATATGCAAAGGAAGGTTCCAAGGCCTCTTAATGTAATCAGCAACATAGTCATATATAAAGTGATATGGTATTGAGAAAATTAGCTTTGAAAATATCAATTTTTTCCTGGAAAATTCTCTAGAAGATCAGTGGCCATTTTGGAACATATAAGAAATAGTATATCATATCGACTATATGCTTATGGTAGTCCAGATGGTCCTCTTTTGAACCGTGGTAGTGGGATAGATGGAATAATTTTGAGGGTTGAAATTTTCAATTTTAAAAAAATTGGTTTTTTGAAAATTTTACCCCTCCATCCCCACCATCCATCCTTTACATTTCAACACTTTTGTTCACAAATAATAGTATGATCATTATTATGGAGGAAGGAGAATTTTATGTCAATAGTCTGCAAAAATTGCAAAGAAGAAGACTAAACTACTTATTGCCACTGTTAAACAGTTAACAGTGCTCTGTTAATAGCAAAGAAGTGACGCTGCTAAAAGTGAGGGTTTGCGTCTTTGGTTTTTAAATTCGAATTTATCTTCACACACATCACGAATAAACGTATTCTGTTCGCCACTTTTTGATACTCCGACTGAAGAGCTATTTCGGTCCTTTGCCGTACTAAAACTGTAATCACTAAGGGATGTAAGGTACTGTAGAGCAATACTGATTTACTTTACATAACATTTTTAAATGATTTCAAAACTACAAAGTAGTTGATGTGCCTTCGCAGTTTCCTAGCAGTTTGTATGCTGTGATGATGCAGTATACCAGTTGAAAAAATTTTGTCCATATGTTCAGTGACTGACTGAACAGAGCGATATGCATCTTTATTATTGATATTTACGCAGTAATATGGAGTAAACTACTGTATATTGCATAGGAGTGGAAAGAGCGTCCTTAATAGAATAAAAATGTTGATTATTATCACACTTGAAGGATTGTTTAACACTTGAGTTCGTTGTCGATAGACTGCAATGAACAGAGCATCTGGCTACACAAACTGCTTAAAATTTATCGATTGCTATTAATTTATCGATTGGATTGCATGATTTAAATAAGAATTTCTGTTGAAATGCTTTAAATTTTTTTAAAAAAAAAACTTTTTAAATATTCTGGAATGAAAACAATTTATTCATGTTTTTTGATAATTCCAACCATTTACCACAGGGCTTAAGTATTAATATTTCAGGATATTTTTTTCTTTTTCTTCTTTTTTTGTGGGTTTATTTTAAAGATTAAAGACAGACAGACAGACAGACGAACGTTGCGTTAGACACTGTCAACAATAGACGACAAATCTTTTGTTGGCTCAACAGACAATTGAGAAGAAATGCACACAAATTCTGCTTCACATTTGCACACATACATATGTACATACACTTGCACTCACACTGACACTAAAAGACAATGTCACCAGAGAGAACAAAGAACATACAATATGAGAGAGAGAACACACCAGATTTAATATGAAAACATTTGTAAGTGCCTGCCAGTGTGTGGCATACAGTAAATAATTCCAATTACACAGAGTGTATCAGTGTGTGTAAGTTTACATTCCCTTTAGAAGATTGTAAGTGTGTGAGTGTGAGTGTTAGTGTGACTATGTGAATTCATTTTGAAATATTTTCTACTCACTAGACTACTTTTCTTTGTTCTTTAGAGAAATGATCTCGAAATTGTTTTGATTGTTTTTCTTCATTTTTTATTCCATTTTTTTTGTGTTACTTTTGTGGGAGGCATTGTTTTCTCTCCCTCTCTCTTTCTCTACATGCATGTAACAAACATATTCCCTACGACAGTGACCGAAAAATATTTCACAGACAATGTGTTACAGTTTTTGGAATGTATTTGGTCTCCTTCTCCTCCTTTAATCGTGTTTTTCTTCTATTTTCCTCCCATTTTAGGTAATAAAGTTGTATGTCGAGTTGTTACAAATTTTTCATTTTTGGTTTCTTCGTCCTTTTTTTTTTTTTTTTTTTTTTGGGTGGGGAGTCCCTAAGGCATTAGTATTCATTGTCTTTGTAATGAAACGAGAAAAAGTCAAAAGAGAACAAAACAAACACAGTGTAACTGTCTTCATACGCAAAAATATTGCAATTTTGTAAGAGACATTTTGTTTGTGTTGCTGCTGCTGCATTCGGGATGAACGAGGAATGTGTGTGTTTGGTTAAACAAGAGTAAAAACGGGAATGACTGGCAATGACTAAGTAAAGAATGTAAAATAAACAACTGTGCTTTTAGTTGTTGTTGTTGTTGTTGTTCTTACAATCCTTGTTATTACAACAATGAAAGTAACAATTTATTGCACAAGTGCTCAGTGTGTTGTTGTTGCGTTTGTTTAGCCTTAACAACCCACTCTCAACATCAAAAGTCCAGACTTTTGACTGCTTTTGTTCTACTCCTTTGCTGATGTTGTTTGTTGTTGTTGTTGGTGTTTACTACTAATATGTCTTATTAGAACACCATGGGTTATGGGTTATTTCATAAACTCTCAGTAAAAATCCGTGTAAAATATTTGTTTACCTTATGTAAACAATACTTTATTAAGATAATTGATCAAAGTATCAAGTTGTAAAGCGTCTATATAGTACTTTTAAAGATAATTTTTGTTAAAAGCAATTTATTTTACTTAGTAGCGTCATTATTTACCTCATTTAAATTATGTAAAAATTAAAAAATTCATTTTATTTGTATATAATTGCTTTTAAAATAATATTTTTACAAATATTTTTACAAAATAGCAAAAAATACAATGTGTAAATAATGTAAATTATGTAAATAATGTAAATTTAAAAACAACTTGTAATCATATTTCTATTTTAATTTATTTTTAAAATATGCTTTAACATACCAAAAAATTGACACACATGTAAATAACGTAAATTATGTAATTGTGTAAATAATCTAAATTTAAAAACATTTTTTCGTATTAGCTTTTATACAAAATAAATTTCCAAATTTATTATAAAATTTACAAGAATTTACACGGTGTAGATAATGTAAATAATGTAAATAATGAAAGTTTAAAAACACTTTTTTTGTAGTTGCCTTATGAAAAATAAATTTAAAAATTTATATATCATAATTAACACCATGTAAATAATTCACATTCTGTAAACAATTCAAATTTAAAAACAATTGGTAACAATTGCTTTAACAGATCAAGTAATTGATATCGTGTAAATAACGTAAATTATGTAAATTGTGTAAATAATCTAAATTTAAAAAAATTTTTCCGCATTAGCTTTTATACAAAATAATTTCCCAAATTTATTATAAAATTTACAAGAATTTACACGGTGTGGATAATGTAAATAATGTAAACAATGTAAATAATGCTTTAACATACCAAATAATTGACACCATGTAAATAACGTAAGTCATGTAAATTGTGTAAACAATCTAAATTTAAAAACATTTTTATCGTAGTACCCCTTATACAAAATCAATTACCAAATTTATTATAAAATTTACAAGAATTTACACGGTGTAGATAATGCAAACAATGTAAATAGTGAAAATTTAAAAACAACTTTTTTGTTGTTGCCTTATGTAAAATAAATTTAAAAATGTATATTAAAAAATGCTTTAACATACCAAATAATTGACACCATGTAAATAATTCACATTCTGTAAACAATACAAATTGAAAAACAATTGCTAATCATATTTCTCTTTTTCTTTTTAATTTGCTTTAACAGATCAAGTAATTGATATCGTGTAAATAACGTAAATTATGTAAATTGTGTATATAATCTAAATTTAACAACATTTTTATCGTAGTACCCCTAATACAAAATCAATTATAAAATTAACAACAATTTACATTGTGTAGATAATGTGAATAATGTAAACAATGTAAATAATGAAAGTTTAAAAACACTTTTTTTGTAGTTGCCCTATGAAAAATAAATTTAAAAATTTATTTAAAAAAATGCTTTAACATACCAAATAATTGTCACCATGTAAATAACGTAAATCATGTAAATTGTGTAAACAATCTAAATTTAAAAACATTTTTATCGTAGTACCCCTTATACAAAATCACTTACCAAATTTATTATAAAATTAACAACAATTTACATTGTGTTAAATAAAGTTTTTGTCGTAATTGTTTCTGAGACAATAAATTTCAAAATTTTTTGTAAAGCGTTCGATACTTTACATAGCGTAAATTACCTTAATTGTGTAAATAAGGTAAATATAATTTTTTTTTCGTTATTGATTTTTTAAAAATGAATTTTTAAATAAAACTATCATCTAAGAATGTAATATCCAATAAAAATAAATAAAAAATTGTTTTGTATTGTCTTTTAAAAATTTAATTTAAAAATTTGTTGAAAAATATTAAATAATTTACGCCATGTAAATAAAGTAAATTTGACAAGCAGTGTCAACTTAAAAAGTTTCTTTTCCCAATTCTCCTTTAGAAACTAAATTTCAAAGTATGTTGTTAAACATTCAATAATTTAATTCGTAAGATTAATGTACATATGTATATTATGTAAACTATACACCACTTATTCACCTATGACATTTTCAAGTTTGTTTCAAATAATACTGCTTTTAAAGTTATTTTGTAAGGAACTTTACTTATTTTACTTCGTAGTATTATTATTTACATAAGGTAAAATTAAAAAAGTTCTTTTTTTTTAAGTATTTTTTCATTTAAAAAAATATATGTTCCCTCATTTGTTACAAAGCATTAAATAATTAACATCCTGTAAATAATGTATGTACATTGTGTAAACAATGTAAAGAATGTAAATTTAAAAATATTTTTTTTCTTTGAGTTTATTGTGTTTGAAATTAAAACTAAAAGAAATTGTTATGAAGTTTTAAATAATTTACACAGAGTAAACAATGTAAAATATTGTGTAGCACAAGTGTAATGTAAATAATAAATGCCAAAATCTCTGGACAATTCTTGAATTCCACATTGTAAAATTTGAATTTAGAAGGATTGCCGGTATTAATTCGCAGAACACATCTTGATGTTAACGTGCAGATCGACATCAGCAGCTATATGGTGATACTTATTATCCAATCTGAAAATGTAATGAGGAGTAAACAGAAATTATCGGCGTTATTTAGCCCACCTTGTCGACTATTCTTGCCTTATATTAAGCCTCCTCCAACAGGGGTTACCAGCCGATTAACCAAGATCAGAGCGATATTAATTAATTTAGTTTAAGAACCAACCATCAAACTCACATATTTAGTACCGCCACTATTGGTGTTAACACAGCAAAATTTGACTTCAACAGAACAAAACTTTCTATTAACAGACCACTGTTAACGGTTTAATTTCGTGAAGTGATCAGAGCTCAGTTGTTAAAAATATGAAACATCACACATTGTATGCCACTTTGTACAAGCGAAAGTTCAAGGAAACATTTACATTAAATATTATGATTACATTACCATTAAGAAGACGTGTAAATAGATACATAAGTCGTGTATTACCTACCGACTATTTAAAATTAAGTTTTTTGTTTCGTTCCTAGTATATGATCTCTAAACAAATACAGGAGAAAAGAAAAAGAGAACAAATTGCTTCTCAATGAGAAAGACAATTCTCTTAGAAACATATAGTCATGGACGAGAGGGAGAAAGAGGTATTTGCATTACCTATTGCAATTACTACTCTTAACATCAATAGTATGTGCTGCAACAACAATTAATGAATGAAGTAATGATTCATTCTTTGTTGTTGTTATATGTTTCAATGCCGTTATATTTTTGATATTTTCCATTCAAGCATTGTTATTGTAGATGATAGAAAACAAAATTTGTCGTGGCTTTCGCTTCAATTGAATGAAGATTTACAAATTATTACGCATTTAAAATCGTTCGAGTGAAGATCAATAAATCAAGAATAAGAAGTGTGTTCTAAAAAAAGTGATTAAAAAAGTTTGTGAAAATGAAAAAAAAAGAATAAAAATTTAAAATTAAAAAGAATAAATAAATAAAAATTAAATATAAAAAAGAAATTTATTGTTAAAAATAAAGTTAATTTAAAGTAAAATTTAATTTAACAAAAAAAAAAAAAAAAAAATAGAAATAGTGTGTGTGAAAATATTTAATTAAAGTGAAAAAGAAAAAGGTGACAAAGCAAAGCCAGCAAGCAAAGGCTAAGATTTTATAATGACATGCGCAAAGCGGTAAGTACCGTTTTTTTATATTTATTTTTTTATTTTTGCATTCTTTTCTTTATTATTGAAATTATTAAAATATTATTAAGTACTCGTATAGAGTTTTGATATTACTTATGTTTTCTTAAAAATCTATTTTCTCTTGTTTTACAATTATTTGAACCCCTTGATGGAATACCATTTGTTGTTGTGTATAGTGAGTGGGCAAGCATGTGCATTTCCATATTTATGAGAACTGTTCTCCAAATCAAAATTATTTTTAAAATTTTTTCAACGCCTGTTTTCTTGAATTTCACCATTACAGTCAAAGCTCGGTATAACGAACGATATATTGTCAGGCCCTTTCGTTATAGTGAAAAATTCGTTATATCGCAAAGTTTTTTTTTTTTTTTATCAAAATTTTATAAAAAAAAAAGAAAAGTACATATAATTAATTTTATTAAAAATATTTAGATATGTCCTTAAAATAACGTTTGATAATCAGTAAAAGTGTTAAAAATTATTTAAGTTGGTGGAAAAAAATCATTTATAGACGTTAGTGTACAAGTAACTCATTTAAAGAGCTTCTTCCTGTATTTCTCGAAGTACTAATTGTTTTTTGATTTAAATTTGCTTAAATTTGGAAAAATTGTACTTAATAGTCGGACTCCACGTCTTATACACTGTACTTCATCCCCTTGAAAAAGTCTAGAAAGGTGGATCAGACTCAAAATTTTCCAAAAATAGAATTTTTTTCCCAACATTTAGATAATGCGTCCTCCTTAACATTGTTCCAGGCGAGACCAATCATAAAGGATGTATCATAAAGAGAAATACTTTTTAAAAAATTTATGTTGTCATCTGTTTCAGATGCCACTATTTTTGAAAGGAGGCTATTTCTGTAGTGTAATTTAAGTAAGCGAATGGCGTTTTGGTCCATTGGCTGGATAAGAGGAGCCACGTAAGAAATTTACTCATTCGTTATATCCCGAATTCGTTAAAGTGAGTATTTGTTATACCGGGCTTTGACTGTATTTGAAATGTACCACTACAATGATTTTGAAGTAGAATACAGAGGCATTTGGATATAGTGGCATGTGCATATACAGTGGTGGCCATGAGGTTAGCACACTTGCTACTGCCTATCTTTAAAAGCAAATATTTCCTGTATTTCTTTAATTTTTTTCATAATTCTTTTTTATACGCGTAATATGTCTTCCTAAGATCACGTCACAATATATTCATTGTCATTCCTATATATATTTTTGCTGTTTTTCTATTCAGAATAGAATAACCGTCAAAAAACGCTGGACAGTATTTTAGCACAAAATAAAAAAAATTTATTCACATTTAAAAAAAGTAACAAAACAAAAAACTTATTTCACTATAAACTTAGTACTTAGTTCGGTATCCATTATTTTTTATTATAGCTGCCAATCTCCTTGGTATACTTTCCACAAGTCCCATACAGCGCTCCACTGAAATAGCATACCAAGCTTTTTCTATTTCTGTCCATAAATCGGCCAAATTTTTAGGTTTTGCTCTAATTACGTGATGCTCCACATCATTCCAAAAGTTCTCAATAGGATTGAGATCCGGAGATTGGGCTGGCCATTTTAACACGTTAATATTGTTCTCTTCCAAGCAACTAATCACTAAGCGTGAGGAGTGTTTTGGGTCATTGTCGTGCATAAAACTCCACCTAAGTGGCATGTTGTCCTCTGCATAATGCATCATTGTATTTAGTAGTATATTCTGGTATACATATTGGCCCATACGTGTATCAATCTTGCATATAGGACCAACGCCATGCCCAGAAAACGCTGCCCACACCATCACATTTCCTCCACGGTGTTTTATTGTTTTAGAAGTGTACTTTGGATTGTGTTGCATGTTTGGAGGACGCCATACATACCTCTTACAATCCGATCCGAAGCTACAAAACTTTGATTCATCACTCCAGAAGACATTTTTCCAAAAAACTAATGGCTTTTCCAAATGCTCACGAGCAAAGCACAACCGATCCCGTAGGTTCTTATTTGAAACGTGTGGCTTATGCTTATTAAGTCTACTTCTTATAGTTCTGTAGGACACGTTGATACCATATTTTCTTGAAATTTCCCTCTGGATTACAGTGGAGCTTTTATGCACGACAATGACCCAAAACACTCCTCACGCTTAGTGAGGAGTTGCTTGTAGAGAACAATATTAACGGATCTCAATCCTATTGAGAACCTTTGGAATGATGTGGAGCATCACGTAATGAGAGCAAAACCTAAAAATTTGGCCGATTTATGGACAGAAATAGAAAAAGCTTGGTATGCTATTTCAGTGGAGCGCTGTATGGGACTTGTGGAAAGTATGCCAAGGAGATTGGCAGCTATAATAAAAAATAATGGATACCGAACTAAGTACTAAGTTTATAGTGAAATAAGTTTTTTGTTTTGTTACTTTTTTTAAATGTGTATAAATTTTTTTTATTTTGTGCTAAAATATTGTCCAGCGTTTTTTGACGGTTATTCTATTCTGAATAGAAAAACAGCAAAAATATATATGGGAATGACAATGAATATATTGTGACGTGATCTTAGGAAGACATGTTACGCGTATAAAAAAGAATTATGAAAAAAATTAAAGAAATACAGGAAATATTTGCTTTTAAAGGTGGGCAGTCGCAAGTGTGCTAACCTCATGGCCACCACTGTATATAATTTCTTTAAAAAAATTTCTTTTTTCAAAACAAATTTCTCGACCACGATTATCTGAGTTTACCACTATAATAGGGTTTTGATGCAGACCCCTTGGAATACGTGGGTACTTTCATTATTTTGAGAAACTGTCCCTGTTCCTCTCAACATGGTAGGAAAAATTGTTTTTTTTTGTTTGCTCAATAAATATCACTAAGATGCCTTTTGCACGTTCAAAAAAAGTCTTGAGTTTGTATGAGAGAAGCGAAAAACGAGCGGGGTTGAGTTCACACTTTGATGTATTCGCAAGTTGCTTTGTTCTTGCACCAACAAAATATCAAGAGTTTGTCAAAATAAACTTTGAACGTGCCAAAGCGAAACAAAGTTTAAAAGAAAATGTAAAAGAGTTTGTCAAAATTCTTTGCAAAGCACTATGAACGTGTAAAAGGCGTCTAATGGCACTACTGGACCTCGTATATATTCTATAATTAGCTCCTAAATCCAAGAACTTTGTTTTTTTTCGAAACAGTTAACAGTGATCTGTTAATAGCAATATTTTGCTCTGTTAATGGCAAAAGTGGCGCTACTAAAAAAATTGGGTTTGCGTCTTTGGTTTTTAAATTTGAACTTATTTGCACACACATAATAATGGCGTTAATGGTATACATCTCTGTTGTACTCCAATACTTGCACGAATTGAATAGCCCAACCATTGTTAATGCCATACCCGGCTGATTTAGTTTCGGCAAAGGAGTCTAATGTGAACGATCAGTTCATTTCACTAAATTCCTTCTCAATGAGTTTCAGAAAGCCTGGTGATGGACAGTATCGATTAAACTGATGAAATTTATGAAAATTTCTAATAATGACTACAAAAACTGACATTAAGTGACATGTTTTACCTTGCCAAATGCAATAGAATTTATTGTGAACACAAATCAGGTGTAAAATCTAGGCAAATGTTGTCAGTCCATATTTTTAAGCGAATGCATCCAATATTCTTCTTTAATTTCCCAGGCTTTTCTTGCTTACTTACGTAACTGGCTGTTAATATCCCAATTAACGGATTTCGGCCTGCCTTAACACATCCTTCCAAGCGCCTCTGCTCCTAACACGCCTACTCCAGTTGGTCCCTGTTCTTCTCAGTTTTCTCAAACCACAGAAATTCAAAATTTTTGTTTCTTGCCTTCTGTAGAATTTCTTTTTAACGGAAAATTACCCTCATGAAGTGCATGCGCTTATATATGTGTATGGGTTGTTAACTTTGTTCATATTGTGTGTGTGTGTGTGTGTGCGTGTGGGTGTATATGTAGATTTAGTTGCCAACTCATTCTGGTAATGGATTATGGTAATTCTCAGCCAATGTAAACTTTTCACATGTAAACACTTATTTCTCACTCACTCCGTCTATTCGCTCCATCACAACTCATTCATTTCACAATAAATCTCCACATATTACACACACACTAGCTAGCATGCCATTACACCCACCCACACATATACACACATGCATAGAGAGAGACGAAAACATATTTACAATGTTTTGTAATTGAAAATTTTTACTTAAAAATGCATTGAATTTTCAACAACATTTGAATTGTAGCAGCATAATTTTGAATCTGTGTGTGAATGTCTATGTATGTACATAAATGGCACAATTCACTCATTTATGCTGTTGTAAATGAGAGCTCAAACTTGCATATACAGTGGGAGGCAGTGACAAGGCTCTCTTTATTAATATTCTGTACGTCTCAAAAAGGCTGGTCACAAAACAAGCATACATCACATGTATTCAGTTAGGCACTCAAGTGTTTTCCATCACTAGCATTAAAAAATAAAATGTGTGTGTGAAGATATATTCGAATTTGAAAATCCAAGACGCAATCCATAAATTTCAGCAGCGCCACATTTGGTATTAACACAGGAAAAATTCCTCTTAACAGAACAAAATTTCGCCTTAACAGAGCACTGTTATCTATTTAATAGTATCCATCTGAACAACCCCACTTGTTTAGGAGCTGATTTTGGAAGACACTCTAGATCTATGAGTGCTATACCAAGTATATGCATAGGAAGGGTCCAAGGCCTCTTAATATAGGGTCCGCCAAATAATGCTTTAAAAAAAAGCTACTGAATATTTTCTCAAATTTCTTTTTTTATTTGAAAGTACAATCCTTCCGGTTAATAATGGAAAATAATTTCATTCAAATGGCTGCCTCGGCTGGCCATGCAGTAGCCTACACGATCGGTGCAATTTTTAAGCACATTATCGATTGTGTGCAGCTGTATTTCACCAATGGCTTCACGAATATTGTCCTTTAAAGCGTCAATTGTCTCTGGCTTGTCGGCGTAACACTTATCTTTGACGGCGGCACTCCACAAATAATAGTCCAACGGTGTCAAATTGCAGCTCCGAGGTGTCCAAACGACATCAGCTCTGCGCCTGATAATGCGATCTTCAAAGACAGGCCGCAAAACATCGAGTGTAGCTTCGGCTGTGTGGCACGTAGCGCCGTCCTGTTGAAACCAAATGTTGCCAATATCCTCCTTTTCAATTTTGGTGAACAAAAATTCGTTCAACATGGCCCGATAACGATTGCCATTGACTGTAACGGCCATTCCTTGCTCATTTTCGAAGAAAAATGGCCCAATTATGCCTCTGGACCAAAATCCGCACCAAACAGTGACTCGTTTTGGGTGCGTCGGCTTTTCTGTGCCCCAAATGCGACAATTTTGCTTGTTTACATACCCGCCAAGATCAAAATGAGCTTCATCTGAAAAGATGATTTTTTTTTGCCAAAATCGTCATCTTCTGTAAGTCGATCGCAGGCCCACTTAGCGAAGCGAAAACGCATTGGATGGTCAATTGTTCAAGCGTATACACAACCATATTCGTTCAGCGGAAGGATAAAACTAATTACCTGTCAAATCAGACATGAGTTAAATGTTACCATTCAAGAAATAAGCACTAGTTGAAAAAAAAAACGTTAGATGGCGGACCCGATATAATCAGCAACATAATCACATATAAAGTGATATGATATTTAGAAAATTGTCTTTGAAAATAAATTTTTTGCCTGAAAATTCTCTAGAAGATATGTGACCATTTTGGAACATATAAGAAATAGTACACCATACCGACTTTATGCAAATGGTAGTCCAGCGGGTCCTCTTTCGAACCATGGTAGTGGGATAGTTGGAATAATTCCAACTACTTATTGCCACTGTTAAACAGTTAACAGTCTTCTGTTAATAGCAAAGTTTAACATGTTAGTGGCAAGAAGTGGCGGTACTAAAAGGGTAGGTTTGCGTCTTTGGTTTTTAAATTCGAATTTATCTTTCTCACACATAAAAATTAATAAGTTCGTATGAATCAAAGACAAAACCGATAAATTCAGAACAGAGCCGTCATAAAACTAAAATAAGTCACATGTACTCAGTTATGCACCCAAGTAGGAAAGCTAAATATGACTGCAATATTCTGAATTTTCAAAGTGGATAACATTTCCCAGAATAGAAATTTTATTATTATTATTATTTCTTTATTAGTATCAAAAAATACTTTTATAAATTTACATAATATATTTACAGTCTCATTTATTAGACAATGTAAATAACAAGCTCTATATTACATTGTTCTTAACAAGTATTACAACATTTTTTCTAAATACGCTATTGTTTTGTTCATTTGTCACATAATCAGGCAGTTGGTTATATAATTGCAATCCTGAACGCTGCATCGCCGCCGTATCTGCCCGTTCAATACGAAAATCGTTGTTATTTCGCAAATGATATGGTTGCATTTCTCCGACGTAGGCTATCTGATCTTTTATACTCGTATATTGTGGTACATTTCCATTTTTAATTTTTTTTAATAAAGTTTAGGGTATTTAGTTTAAGACGCTGTTTAACATTAAGGCATTTTAGAGATTCAAGCATACATATATTCTATTGAGGTGTATCTATTGTATCTTAGTATGACACGCATTGCCTTATTTTGAAGCCTCTGCAGTCAGATTTGGTCAACATGAGTACATAATTGTCGACCCAAACTCAAAATGAGGCTTAATCATCGTGTTGTAAATATTTATTGCTGTCAGCGCAGTTGTATTTTTTCTTAATCTCTTAAAAAAAACAATTTTTTTCCCCAATTTTTTGCATATGTAATCGATGTGACTCTTTAAGTTTAGGTTGTTGTCTATAATAAATCCCAGGTATTTAATCTGATTAACTTTTTCGATTTCTTCGTCATTAATTTCAAAAATTATATTGCTGTTAGTTTTTATTTCCATAATTTTAGTTTTACTTTCATTTAATTTTAGTTTATTAATTTTCAGCCAAGTATTCACATTAACAATATCTGTCTTAAGTCTATCATAACATTGTTCTACAGTATCAGCTTCGATGTATATAAGTGCATCATCCGCATATAATATTATCTCACAATCATTTAATACGTTTGGCATATCGTTGATATATATAATAAATAGTAGAGCTCCTAAGATTGAACCTTGCGGCACGCCATATTCATTATTTGCTGTTGGCGATATAACATTGTTTACCTTTGTAACTTGTCTTCTATTTGTTAGATATGACTCAAACCACTTTAATTCAATCCCCTGAATGCCGTAATTATAAAGCTTCTGTAGCAGAAATAGTTTAATAATCTTTTCAAACAAAGTAAAACCTAATATCTCAACTTTCAAACAAACTATAGTGTTGCCTGATGCAATTAATATTACCAGAGGTATTAAATTTTAGAGCCTTCTAACCGATTGTATTTCGTGCACTCAATAGTACAAAATTTAGTTGAAAGTCTGTAAAACGTATCCTACAAAATTAAATATTTAAGGAAAATATCAATTTTTATACAAATTCAGTACCTTTTTTATAAGGTGCAAAACTGAGTACATGTAAGTTTCATTAAATATATAAGTTTTATTTTTGCTGTAAATCTGTTCAAAAAGAATTATAAATTAAATCAAAAAAACCTTATAAAAAAAAAACCTTATAAAAAGGTGCAAAACTGAGTACATGTAAGTTTCATTAGTTATGTATGTTTTATTTTTGCTGTAAATTTGTTCAAAAAGAATTATAAATTAAATCAAAAAAAACCTTAAAAAAAACCTTATAAAAAGGTGCAAAACTGAGTACATGAGAGTTTCATTAATTATGTAAGTGTTATTTTTGCTGCAAATTTGTTCAAAAAGAATTATACATTAAACCAAAAAAGAAAAAAATACTGAAAGTTGAGTATTTAATACGTAATATAAAGAAGTAAATGTACTCACTTTTGCTCCCCACTGTATGTATTGTACATGTTCTCATATAAATATCAGAGTTTGCCTCTGACAGCCATCAAGTGTATATGTTTGTGTGTGTCTGTATGAGCATGAATTTGTGAATAAACATTATTATAATGCATCATAAAAACGGAAATTGCTGGCAATCGGAGAGAGAGAGAGAGAGTGAGTGTGCCAGAGGGAGAGATTGAGTGTAGCATTTGGAATTAAGTCCAAAAACTATCAAAATATTGTATAATAATACTCATTTTTCATACACACACACACTTGCACACCCGTACACATAACATACATGACACATGACGTATATATATACCAACATTAAAAATATTTTTTATTTTTTGTGTGCTTAAGAGCTTGTACACGAGCATAATTTATTATGCATTTTATGCTGTTGGTGTGTACATACACAGGTATGCGTGTATATGTATAGGTATGTTGGTATTCCTTTAGAATTTGCATGTATAAGTGATTGCCTATGAATGTGTGTGTGAGTGCGTGTAGCCAGAGAATGTCTATGATTTTATAAATTGTTGATTCGCTATGATGAATGATGGTTTATTTATTGCTTACCTTTACATTAGTATGTGTATATGTATATGTATGTATGTATGGATGTGTTGTTGTTGTATTAATACGTTTTAATGGTAATAGTGTTCATTTTAATTTCTCGGTTTTTTTTTTTGTCGTTGCATACACTACTACTAAGTGCCATTTATTATTGAAGGCTTTGCAAAATTTTGCATTTATTTGATGGCATGGATTAGTTCATTAGATTAGTGCTGCGCTGCTTGCTCTGGTCAATTTTGTATCAATTCATCTGCGAGTTTTATCATCACAGAGAGGGGAATTAAAATGTCAGATTTGTTTTTGGGTTTAAACGATGCATAACAGATTCAAAGTGTGTGGTATTTGTTTAGTGATGATATCGGCAAATAAAAAATGTACACGGAATGAAAGGAATAGTTGGCTACACGAACTTAATTACTACTGGTTCAAATATTGCAGAAATTAAGGAATTATTTAGCAAAGTTTTAGTTTTGAAATTTTATAAGCATTAAGAGGCTTTATTTCCACACCAAATATTTCTTCAAAAAGTCTTCTGATCCTTAAGAGAGGATGAACTGAAAAACGATGCCATTTTTTTTAGAGGAAAAATTGCGTTTTGTGAGTTACTATATCAAGTTCTAGACTGATAGAGTTGCCAGAAATCGTTTTTATTTCGTTTTAACTTATTATGTGTAAAGGTATAAACACATAGACGGCAGACAACTGTTCGGCAGTTCGACAGAAAATTCTGCCAACTGTTTTTTCTGCCGTATGCCGACTGCTTAAATTTTTTGAAAGCAGAGCAGAAAAAACACGACTGACACAAAATCAAAACAATTGAAGTAAATATATTTTTCAGTGTTGTCACTATCAGGTTTTTTGTACGCAAAAATAAACTCACTTATGAAAAACCCGGACACACAAAACATTTATCAAATGAATTCAGATACAAAATTGAATCTATAATTCTATTTCATTTATTATGAATACATGGATTCCTTTTTATTTCTTAATTTTAGAATTGTTTTTTCTCTTCAATAAATTAAGTATTTTTAGCTGTTTTTTTTATTATGATTTTATATTGTATTGGCATTTTTTTTGGTGAAACCAGCACTCAGGGGATGGCCCCTACTCATGCAGTGCATTGTGCAGGTTTTAGGAAAATGGGTTATAGGAAGGTGGAAGAGAGGGAGTAGTGTTTGTGGACATCTCAAGATGCGAACGGCAAGGAAACGAGTTGCTGCTGGGTGACTATAAAATGGCCAGTGCTATACCTTCACCATTAGACAGTCTACAGCAATCGTCCCCAAGAAGCCCGCACCCTTCAGTCCTAGCTTCTCACACTACTCATGTTGTGTGTGTTAATTTTATACATGAGTGGCGGGACCTACAGTTTAAAGTCGACTCCAAACGACAAATTTATTGAGAAGCTTTTCATGGCAATTTTATTTACTCTCAGAGTTTTTGCCAGAAATCTGCTGAGATTAAGTCGCCGAAGAAATATTTTCGTTTTGATGGGCCTTCAGTCTAATAAGCCAACACACTACCTACTAGACCACGGCGACTTCAAATAGTTCAATTTGGGCAGAAACTGCTTAGGTTGTTGTCTTGGCTTTTTCTATTCTGCCTTCAATATAATCGTTTTCATATAAACGTGAGTATTCTAAACTTGGCAGCTTTCTGTTATCTGTCGTCTGTCGTCTATGTATTTATACCTTAAGTGTAAATACTTTTTTGTATTAAGCGTGTTAGTAGGGAAATTTGTTCACAAGATCATATTCTTTCTCAAGATTTGGCTCTGCTTGAAAATACTGTCGAGCAGTTAAGCCTCTATACTAGTGTTGGGAATCCCGGGATCCCGGGTCCCGAAATCCCGGGATCCCGCAGTTTTCAACAATTCCAAATTAAGTGCTCAATCCCCGGATTTGACTTTTTAAGCCGCAATGAAAAAAATCGTATATTATAAAACATCTTTATTTATTAAAAAATTGTATACAAAAGGCATTAATAGACATAGGTCCACCTGAAGGTGAATATTTTGCTTTATCCAAAAATGAGATTAATGCGGTATCCTCAATCATTAGTGCTCTTGTCCCAGTTAAAGCAACAGTTGACGACCTTTGCCATCGGGATGCTAATCTGTTCACAGCCGATGTTGCCACAACTTTTATGTTAAAAAAACTTAAAGATGCTAACAACGTTATAAGTCAAAAACTACATTCAGCCCTCATCCTTCGCATGCAACAAAGGAGAACAGATATCAGTGGGGTACTTCAGTATCTGCACAATGGTAGAACAAATGTTCAGTCCGAATCCGAAACAGAGTTCGTAACGGTTCCTTCTTCCATAAAATGTCGCAAATTAATAGTTGAGTTACTCGAAAGACTAAATGCTTCAAGTCCAGCTACATCACTTCTAATAGCTTCTGAGTCAGAAGTTACACCTTCTGACTTAGATAAGGCACCTTTCGAAATTATTTCAGATTCTTCTGAGCTTCCATCTGAATCTCTTTCTTGTTCTCTTGAAGAACCTTTAAATATTTCAGACGAGCTCAATGAAGCTATAAAAAAAGCACATTTACCGAGGATAGCAATTCGATGTGAGACGTTGTCTGTAAAAATTCAGAGAGAAATGCTCTTGTTTGAAAATGGAGGAACACGTGGTGACTTTTTGCAAAGAGCATACGATTTTTTAATGACTATTAACCTTCCTATACCCGCGCGTTGGTCTGTGAGACCGATTTTTTATTATTGCGATTTTTTTTGTAAAAAAATAGTGCCAGTAAGCTGATATCACTGGTAGCTTCATTATTCTTAAAAAGCTTCGTTTTTGCATCAAAAAAAATTTTTTGAAATAGTACCAAGGATATAGGATTTTCCATTGTCGGTCTCACAGACCAACGCGCGGGTATTGGTGTTTCACTTTTTGGCGCGGGTATAGGAGGTTAAGCCAGCCAGTGTAGAGCCTGAACGTGCTTTTTCTGCAGCTGGATTTTTCGCAACTAAAATAAGAAGTCGTTTGAGCGATGCAACTTTGGATGCTCTGTGCTTCCTCAAAACGTATTTTAAAAATAATAAAAAATAATAACATATCGCACTTGATCAACAAAAGAGTATACTATATCTATAAAAACAATTAATTCTTTTATAATTAATTTAAAAATGTGTAAAATTAAAAATAAAATTAATTTTCTTATAATTTAATAAATTTTTTCTTATAAACCTATTTTTGGATGTGTCATGTTATTAATTTTATTGAAATAATATGTTAATATCTTTCAAGAATAAATTTTTTAAAATCCCGTGATAAATCCCTAGATAAATGAAATCCCGAAATCCCGGGATTGAAAATATAGAGCGGGATTGCCAACCCTACTCTACACAGTGCCACTTTTAAAGCAAAAAGATAGACAGACTGTGATGATCTACTGACGTAATTGTTAGAGCTTAAATAATTTGTTATCGTTTCATCCAACCATGTTACTAGCCTCTACTGTGTCAAATTGATGACATGATTCAGGATCTGGACACTGTACCTAGCATCAGTCTAATTTTTGCTTTCGTAAAGCACTCTTTCTGTGTACTGTCTCATGGCAAATATTAATTATAAGCGATATTATTATGGTACTACCTTATCCCTATCCCTATTATGGTACTACCTTGAGTTCAATATAAGGATCCCATTAGCTTACGATCCTATGGGCTTCGAACGTACGTTCTACTTCTACAACAATCGTGGTTTAAGGTATAAATTAGTCGAATTCGTTCTTGTATTTTTCAATTTTCAATTAATTTTTATTGCGTGCTTCTCTGATTATTTTTGCTGTCTATTTTAAGGCGCTATTTTGTAATTTTCCATTTTTTTTATTGTTCTCTGTATTTTTTTAGTGTTGTTGTAACATTAATTACAATTTAAATATTTTACTTTATCTGTCTGTCCCTTTAATTTGTGTTTATATAGCCGAACGAATTTCTAATCGAAATTGTTTTTCAATTTTTTTTTTGTTCAAATAAAAAAGGCAAATTTGTGTTTTTTAAACGCCTCAATGCATGCTAAAGAATTTTGCCCCTAAACATATACTTCTTCTCCATTTAAAATGCGAAACATTTAAATTTGATTTTCAAACATAAAATTTTATTTAATAAGAGACTTTTTTGAGAGACAGGATGAGAGATAGTAGATTGAAGTGGAGCCTTTTGAATATTTGTTTTATAAGACCGAGCCAGAAAGAGAGAATGAAAAAAAAAGAATCTTAATAAACGTTATTTCCGGTAATTTTATTTATTTATTTTCCATTTTTTCTGCTTCTTCTTCTGTTTCTTGTTTCGTCGATTTTTATGTTTTAATAGAAACGTTATAATCATCGTTTTTCATTTAATACGTTATGGTCGTTAAAATATTTTCCAATTTTTCTTTTTTTTTCAATTATTTTTGGAGGAAAAAATTGGAAGTTTAACGCCCCATTATTGAAAACAACAACCGATAAAGAATTTTTTCAAAATGAAGGACATTTATTGTATAATAAACATTGAGCGAGAGTGAGACAGAGAGAGAGAGAAGGAGCGAAATGAAAGTGTTTGAATGTGTTAAACATTCGTTCTCTCTCACACAGACACACACACACACACGTACTCACACACAGTAGTACAAATATAATGTATTTGAATTAATAATATTTCAGAAAATATTACGTGACCATTTAAAGCAATCAATGATGCTGACACTCGCATTGGCACTGCCACTGTCACTGACAGTTGTTGGCTCCCAGACATCCATACAGCCGAAATAAAATTGTCAGAATACGAACACGTGGCACGAGATTGGCAGGGCAGAGGAGTTCTTTATGTGAGAATTGAAATAATAAGCAAATTGTAGTATTAACGACGAGTAACAAGCCTCTGAGCAAATAAAACGATTTCATAAGAAACCGTACGTTCAACTAAAGGGTCTAGACGACTGGCAAATAGCTTTACACATGATCGGTCAGCAAGAATTGTCAAAGACATCGTTTTTGTGAGCACCATCGCAATACGTCTCCTTACGAATATCTTCGCCATATCCTACACAAATCAGCTGCCAAAAGCAGTGTGGCGGCGATCGCTGCTATAAGGCTCTCAGCTTGCATTATATTAACTCGAGAATTGTTAGCGATTGTCTGAGTAAACTGAATCAGCTAGGAATTCTCCTCCTCCATCCCCATAGATACTACAATGAGCATTACACCGCATTTTCATCTAGCGTGTGTGGTCATTAATCTCCCAATGTCGTCTTAAAATAGTCGGCATTGAAGATACGACCTTCTCCTGTTGCTTATAACCCACAAACTGCGTCTGTTATCATATTAGGATCACAATCTACACCTTAAAATCTGTCTTTAGAGAAGAGAATTCCATTCTTAATAGTCCCGAGTGGAGACCCCACTGAGACCAATTGGTGGTAGAACCCCTACCACCAAATGCGTTCTTCCGTTGGTTTCGTTTCCATAGCAATTACTGTGTGTGAAGATAAATTCGGATTTAAAAACCAAAGACGCAAACCCACACTTTTAGCAGCGCCTCTTCTTGCCTCTAACAGTGTAAACTTTGCTATTAACAGAGCACTGTTAAATGTTTAACAGTGGCAATAGTAGATTAGTCTTTTACTTTGCAATTATTGCAAATTATGATCATTATTATTTGTGAACAAAAGTGTTGAAATGTAAAGGGTGGTTGGTGTAGGTGGACCGGGTAAATTTTCTCGAATCTCAAAATTATTCCAACTATCCCACTACCACGGTTCGAAAGAGGATCCTCTGGACTACCATTTGCATATAGTCTGTATGGTGCACTATTTCGTATATGTTCCCAAATATCCACTGATCTTCTAGAGAATTTTCAAGTAAAAAATTGATATTTTCAAAGCAAATTTTCTCAATACCATATCCCTTTGTGTGTAACTATGTTGCTGATTACATTAAGAGGCCTTGGATCCTTCCTTTGCATAAAAGTATAGTACTCATAGACCTAGAGTATGCCCAAAAATTAGCTCCTAAACAAGTTCAGATGGATACTGTTAAATAGCTAACAGTGCTCTGTTAAGGGCAAATTTTGTTCTGTTAACAGGAAATTTTGCTCTGTTAACGCCAAATGTAGCGCTGCTAAAATTTATGGATTGCGTCTTGGATTTTCAAATTCGAATTTATCTTCACACACATACAAAACATACATCTGATTTGGAATAGCTAACAGTGGTCTGTTAAGTGCAAATTTTGTTCTGTTAAGAGAAAATTTCGCACTGCAATGTGGCGCTGCTAAAATTTATGGACTGCGACTTGGATTTTCAAATTCGAATTTGTCTTCGCACACATACCCTCTAGTGTTTTCATAAGGTCATAGATCTTCGATTGAAAGCCACTAGAGCTAGAGAAAAGGCCCAGGGAAGAGCATTAATTTCTGTACATCTTTACATGTCAAGAGGTTGTCGTGTCGCCTGTTTGTCTGCGACAACCCTTTTTCTCATCTCCACAGCTTCTGCAGAAATCATTCGCGAGGTGTCCAAGACCAATACGCCTCGCATGTGTTCCTATAATACAATGCCCCGTAATAACCCCGATAACAGCACTGAGCCTGCTTCTTTGGAGCTTAAGCAGAGTCGCCGTGCGCCTCCTATCCAGCCTTGGCCTATCCGAAGCTGTCCACCTACTGTTGACAAGGTCCACGATTGCATTGTCAATTATAAGCCCACAGGTACTTAAAGGGATCTCCAATGTAAAGAATTCGTCAGAGAGCTCGATGGTCGTGACCCTTCTGGCCAGATCATCCGCTCTGCAGTTGCCGGGAATGTCTCTATGTCCCGGTACCCATGTGATACAAACATCACATCGGTTCGCCATCTCATTGAGACATCTGCGACAGTCGTACACTGTCTTGGAGTTTATCACATTAGAATCTAGTGCCCTGATGGCCGCTTGGCTATCGGAAAGTATAGTGATCCTTCGCTTGCGAACATTTTTGTCCACAATAATTTTCACAACTAATGGTCTAATAATCATGATTTTTACCGATCGTATAGTGTCGTCACCATACCATCGAACATAATGTGGGTATATATACTGGGTCAGAGATTCAAATGTTTAGCAAACCTTTTGCGATTATGGTAGTTGGCCACCGTGGCTATCTTTATATGATGTTCGGTTTTAAGCTTCCATGTTAATTTTAGTCGTGATGCCCTTAGAAAGATTGACTTATTTTGCTGAGATACTCGAGAAGTCCCTAACAAGCTTACATTTGTCAAATACTTGCGAAAACCAAACATTGTATCTGGAAGCTCAGATGTCCTGAATTAATTATTTTTAGGGCAAGTGAAGCCTTTTAATTTTTATAAAATTTGAAAAAATTCTTTCCATTCTTTCGTATTTTCCCGCATTCGAACCTGAATTGCTTGGCATGGTAGTGAAGCACTATTGACGTTTGCATCATATAGCACAGCAAACATTACCGAAGTAGAGTGCAGAGTAGTTGTGGGGTAAAACATACAAAACATACAACAAATGTATGCTGGGCAATGGAGTATCTGTGCTTCTTGTGTCCATGGTTAATAACAATGACAAGAAATCAATATTTAATGGACAGCAAATAATAAACATCAATGCTGTACAATGACAGCAGGAACAACAATAACAACGACAAGAACAACAACAGAAACAGCAACAACTACAACGTCAACAACAGCAACAACAAAACTCAGTAGCAATTCACAATACGCTCAGAGGCGACAGTAAATTGAACATTTTTGGCTGGAAGTCTTTAGAGATGGTTGGTAAGAAAATGATGGTTAAAGGATGATGCCATAAGGATGTACGTGCCATCAGCTACGTGGCTGGTGTTGAAATTTTATTGGAAGTGAAAATTTGTCATGTCATGCAATGAAACGAGTTTAGTGGATCAAAGTGATACCCTCACTGCCAAAGATGTGAAGGATGAGTCCTTTGAAGGTTTTGACAACAGTGATGTCTCTGCACACTGATCAGAATGTTGTTGATCCCACTGTTATAAATAAGTCAGACGGAGGTTAGACACTTTTGTAACAAAGAGAAGGCCTAATTTCGCCCCTCAGCCAGCAATTATGGGAACTCTCATGGTGAATCGAGTAGTTTAGTGGTCACTGTCTCATTAGGGCTCAAACAAAAGGCCTTTGGTTTCTGTTGGGTCATCTGTGCCAAGTTTCCAGAATGAGAATAAGTGGTTCGAAGATTACAAATTTTATAACGAAGAAAGGAACGGACTGTGGCCTTAGTGACCCCTATTCTGGGAACTATTTTGCTACACTAACCGGTCATTACGGATACTGCAGGGGATACTGAAGCATTTAAACGTTCCATTGAAAGAAATTTTGAGACGTGCGCCTATCAGATTTACGAAGCAGCCTCTTTCTCTAAAATTACTTACGTAAAGTTGCTTTAGTCTAGTTTCACGGGCTTGGCACTCACTCTGTAAGGGGTATTTGGATTCTCCTCTTGCCTCATCTTCGTTTTTACAGTACTCATTATATGGATAGCCCCATACATTCAGCTCTACGTTCTATGACACATTGTCCAGCCTTTACAACCGCAAGGAGTTTGATTGGATTTCTGCAAGGACCACAATAACTCTGCTGGTTCTTACCTTGATCAGAGAAGTTCTGAGCATCATGGATATTCCTCAAGTGGCAACCTCAGATCATCTGCAGTCTTCTTTGGCGAGAAACTCTAAACGTAGTCCTCCTGAGAGGCCACTACAGTAGGAGGTCACACTTCCTCTGGCAGTGTTAGTACCAAGCGTTGCTATTAAATGAAAAAATATATTCCAGCAGAATATTTCTACATATCATGGCTGATCACATGACCTCATGCCGTCATATACTCTAGAAATTAAGCTTCAAAATGGTTTGAGTGTGACTATGATCGTTGCATAGTCAGTTTATTGCTATAAATTGCCATCAGGCAGGATTATGGAGCTTTAGAGTTCTGTGTGAGGTCGTCTTTTA
This sequence comes from Sarcophaga caerulescens, assembly GCA_927399465.1. Classification (NCBI taxonomy): domain Eukaryota; kingdom Metazoa; phylum Arthropoda; class Insecta; order Diptera; family Sarcophagidae; genus Sarcophaga; species Sarcophaga caerulescens. The sequence continues at coordinate 105,366,943 of OV656872.1, read as the reverse complement.
CTATATTTCTACGTTATATTGGCTGATTTCATATTCCATTCTTAATGGCTTACCTATGACAAGATGAACCCATTCTTGATGATAAATTTCCATTAGATTGGATAGCATTAGTCTTTAATAATCCTTTTTCTCACGGTCAGATTTTCAAGTAGGTCTCTCGTGGATAACATAGTTGAGTTAGGTGCAGTGATCCCAAGTTAGAATTGAAAGTCTATTCTTATCGCTGTCGAGTCAGTTATAGATACATACATAATTGATCATTACAACCCTTTAGTGAGGATTACGACCTAGCTTCTCACACCACTGATGTTCTGTGTGTTAATTTTATACTTGAGTGGCGGGACCTACAGTTTAATGTCGTCTCCGAACGACAGATTTTTGAGGAACTTTTAATGGCAATTTTATTTGCTCTCAGAGTTTTTGCCAGAAATCTGCTGAGATAAAGTCGCCGAAGAAATATTTTTTCATATTTCGTTTTGTTCGAGATGTCTGAGCTGAGGTTTGAACCGCGGCCTCACGTCTAATAAGCTAACGCACTACTTACTAGGCGACTTCCAGTTATAGATAACGGAAGTAATTCGAACTTTTTTTTTTGTCTTTAATTGTATGAGTGTTATGCCTCGTACACATTGGGCATTTTTTTGTTGACATTTTGTGGCGTCATATTTGAATTGAATTCAACATTTGTATTGTCGTTCACATTATGTTTTTCGATAACATACAATTTTATTGTGTCAATGTGATAGCAAAGTATGTCATCCCTAAAAGATGGCAATATGTCAATACCGTCTACATTGAAGAAAAATATTGTAAAAAAGGCATTTCACTTCGTTTGTTCGAGCTATTGAAAATAAAAACTAAAAATGAATGTCAATTATAATAAAGAATTTAAAACAATCAAAAAAAAGAAAAAAAGGCAAAGAAAGTGGTGGATAAGACCTGGACTGAATATGCGGACAACTAAGGGATTTTATAGCACTCTTCATTCAAGTCTACGGGTGCAGGATGAAGGTTGGTTTAAAAATTTTGTGCGCATGAGGGAAGAAAATTTTGATTATCTTGTCGAAAAATTAACTCCATATATTAAAAGAGAAGACACAACATTCCGAAATTCAATATCTGTTGGTGAGAGGTTGGCAGTAACTCTTCGTTACTTGGCCACAGGTGACAGCTTGTGTATGCATGTGCGGATTCAAGCTCCACCGAATTCCGGCTCTGAGTATTTTTGTTACAAGCAGCATAATAGCCCAGTCTGGTTGGCGTTGGTAGATGCGGAATATACATTTTAATTTTATTTAATTTTAATTTTATTTTTTAAATTTTAAAATTTGAAATTTTATACAATAAAATGACAACAAGTTGTCATCAAGTTTTTGTGGCTGCTATTTTGCCATGTTATTGTGACTACAGTACACATAAGGCTAGCAATTAATTAACAATCCAATGCCACACATCGAAAAATATCGAAATTGACAGGAATTGCGAACAGTACACATTATTATATTTGCTTGCGATGTCACAAAATGACACAGTGTGTACTCGGCATTAGTTTTCTCTCTTCCGGAAGTAACTTTTCAATTAACCCTCGTTAATAGTTAATGTCTACAGTGAAACAGTTACACGTCATTGACTTTTAACGCTGATAAAAAGAATAAAAAAATAAAAAAAAAAAAAAATTAAATTAAATACGGAAATAAAGAAACAAAAAATAAAAATAAATTCAATAAAAAAACAAGAATACAAAATTGTTTCGTTTGTTGGTTGGTCTACTCGCTTAATGTCCGTCCATCTGCTCTTTATTGATGCCGGGGTTTTTTCCATCCTTTTTGACCGTTAAATGGTGGGAAGCTTTTTATCTGTAAATTTAATTCCCGTTTTCAATTGGTTTTAAAGCTTTTTCTTTTTCTTTTCTTTCTTTTTTTGTTCTTCAATTCTTTAACGATTTTAATCGTAGAAAAATTGAAAAGAGAATGAATGAAATATTGAGCGTAGCCGTAGAGTCAGTCTTATATTCCGTATAGATTTCCCCGTGGAGTTTAATTTTGCTTGAACGTCACAAATTCAGATTGCTTTGGAAATTTTCGTTTTGTCTCTTCTTCTTGGTTTTTTTTTTTTTTTGTTGGTTAAAGTCTAGTCATTTTATTTCAATTTGCTTTTGAATACTTTAGGGATGATGAAAAATGGATGGCAAATGGAAAATTAAAAATTATTTCAAGAAAAACGATTTTTAACGTTTATGAATTGTGTGTGTGTGTCTGTGTGGCAATAAATTTGAATTTGTTCAACCCTAGATTTAAATCAGAAATTGCTTTTTAATGCAACAGTAAACATAATAACGAAAAAGATACCCGCTATTCCGAAAGAACTGGTGCTGCAAACCGTTACTGGAAGTAGAAATATCACGAACTCATGCTGACTTCCAGAACATCATATTTATCCTCATTGTGATTAAATGGCTGTTGCCTACCAGAGTGTTCTCTGGATTCACAATAATAGGCTCAGATAGACAGACTGAAAAACCACAAAAAAAATGTCATATCGACATCCAAGCATTGCTCATGAATAAAGCCTATGCCCCTGGAAAATGGCGGATGCTTCAAAACGTCTCCCTTATTTTGATCTCTGGGAAACACTTGAAAAATGTGTTGAGGACGTGTACCGGTCTAGAAAAATCATTGGAGCCACTGGTTCCCTGGGTTTATAATGATAGACTCTGACAAAGAGGCTGCCACAAATTGCCTAATTCTCTGGGCAATGGCGGATGCTTCAAAACGCCTCCCTAATTTTGGTCTCTGGGCATAGGACGGGTGACAACTGGTCACGCCTTCCTGACTAGAATAGGTGTTCTATTCGACCGTTAGGTTGAGCTTGCCGAATCTTAATGCAATTAATTTTTCTCTCCCGGCGACACATTTATTATATGATCTCTGTTCTCATGCATCATTGCCTAACAGGAAGGCATGTATTTCGACTGGACACTCGGTCATATGTTGTCTGAAGATGGTAGTCTGTCCGCTAATGTTTCCTGCCCAGGAATCACACGAATGCGTATGTGAATACATACATAACACACATACATAATTGGTCATTACAACCCTTTAGTCAGGATTACAACCTATTTTCTCACACCACCCATGCTGTATGTGTTAATTTTATCTAGGAGTAGCGAGACCTACAGTTTAAAGTCGACTCCGAACAACAAATTTTTGAGAAACTTTTCATGGCAATTTTTTATTTACTCTCAGAGCTTTTGCTAGAAATCTGCTGAGGGGAAGGAACCATGGCCTTACATCTAAAAAGCCAACACACTACCTACTAGACTACGGCAACAATAAACACAATAACGAAAAAGATGAGCTACTATGTCGAAAGATATCTATTGGGAACTGAACAGGGTCTTGGAAACCGTCATTCCATGTAGAGATTACTGGAAGTAGGAGCACCAGGAACTCATACTGCCTTCCACGCGGAAGTGATATTTATTGTCATTGGGATTAAATGGTTGTTGCCTACCAGAGTGGATCCTACTGGATTCACAATGATAGACTCAGACAGACACAAATAAACATCCAAGCATTGTCCTTAAATAAAGCCTGTTCCCCTGGGAAATGGCGGATTACTCAATAGTCTCCCTTATTTTGGTCTCTGGGCATAGGAAAACACTCGAAAACTGTGTTGAGGACGGATAACACTCTAGAAAACTCATGGGCGCCACTTGTTCCCTGGGTTTATGACGATAGACTCTGACAAACAGGCTGCAACAAAAAAACGTCATATCGACATCTAAGCATGGTCCATAAATCACGCCTAATTCTCTGGCAAATGGAGAATGCTTCAAAACGTCTCCATTATTTTGGTCTTGTGTTGTGGACGGATACCACTCTAGAAAACTCATTGGCGCCACTTAGTCACGCCTTTCCGACTAGAATAGATGTTCTATTCGACCGTTAGGTTGAGCTGGCCGAATCTCAACGCAGTTAATTTCTTTCTGCCGACATGATATTTATTATATGGTCTCTGTTCTCATGCATCATTGCCTAACAGGAAGGCATGTGTTTCGACTGGACACTCAGTCATATGTTGTCTGAAGATGGTAGTCTGTCCGCTAATGTTTCCTGCCCAGGAATCGTGCGAATGCGTATGTGAATACATACATAACACATACATACATAATTGGCCATTCAGTCAGGATTAGGACATAGCTTCTCACACCACCCATGCTGTATGTTTTAATTTTATCTAGGAGTAGCGGGACCTACAGTTTAAAGTCGTTTCCGAACGACAGAGTTTTGAGAAACTTTTCATGGCAATTTTATTCACTATAGTTACTTAGAGTTTTTACTAGAAATCTGCTGAGAGGAAGTTGCCGAAGAAATATTTTCATATTTTCGTTTTGATGTTTGACCTGGGATTTGAACCGAGGCCTCACATCTAATAAGCCAACACACTACCTACTAGACTGCGGCGACATTCAATAAAATCCCATTTTTCGCACTGCTGACGGAACTATCGAAATAAAGAGTAAAGGACAGAACAAGGCCCAGTCGTCGGATGTTGGGAGAGTTTACATTGTCGCTTTTTAATTTAATAGAATGTGTGTTACATAATGGGCCAAATGTTTTGGCCGTAGTGGCAACCTCTTTTGTTTTTACATTTGGTGACTCTAATTAATCAAACCTAACCTCTTAATTCTGCAATTGCTTGTCAAATTTCGTCAAGTTCGAGAATATAAACGCAATTCGAGAATTTAAGCGCATTGAGGTAGAGTTACTTACGTGATGTTTTTGTAACACAGGCTATTTTACTTGCCTGCCTGTTTATATGAGAAACACAAACAAAATTGAGTGTTTTTGTTTGTGTTTTGCATGCAAACAGGCAGGCAAGTCAAATAGCCTGTGTTACAAAAACATCACATTAGTCTTGCACCGTTTCTTAAGGCTTCGTAAAAAATTTCTGTCTTTATTTTCTTCAAAATATAAACTAATTCTAATTTTCTTATCAAATATTACTTTTATTGGCCTCAACGAAGCTTTCCTTTAAGCTTACGAAAGAAAAATAAGGAAAAAAAATAAGCTTAAAAACACTTTGTCTTGCCTCTTTTTGGCTTTAGAACACCAAGGAACAGTTACACTTTCTTTATAAGCTCGAGCAATAAGAAACAAAAAAAAAACCCAAAAAAAGGATATGAAATATGTCCTTTGGGTAGTAGTTAAATAGTTATGCGTGTGTGTGTGTGTGTTTAGTAACAAAGTAACGGTAAATCTAGCATATGGAACAGAAACATGGCTCATCATCTACACACCAAAACAATCAATTTCAAATGCGTCGGCAATAATTCACTTTAACAGCCGTTACTGTCCCACTCGTACCCGTAAGAAACAGTAAAACAAACAAAAACAAGACACATACAAACATACACACACACACACACATACATATATACTCACCTATAATTTATTATATCGTGGTGAAGAGGAGAAACTAAAACTAAAACTAAAAGAAGGAACATAGAACAACTGACCACTTAAATTTGTTTGTCCCTCAAGGCTTGGCCTTCACTACCAAGTTTGCTAAGACAAATGCTAAGAACACTTACTCGTATGGAGTGTAATTTGGCTAAAGTTTGTTTCAGAGGCAAAAAGTTATAAATCTTAGCAGCTTTAAGTGCTACTGGGTATTATCATATCCACATCCACCAATACTGTGTGTGTGTGTGTTTGTATGTGGATTTTATTGAGATTTCCATTTCCAATCTCTCTCACCCTCTTTCTCACGTGGATTTGTGTAGGAAATAAATTTGTTGGCCTTTATGCTGTCATTATTACCAGAAAGTGTTTACGTGCTAGCCCCAGAGGCATTTTTAAAGCCTTATCACAATGGGTATACGTTATGTCAATACGTATACGAATGTTTTTTGGAAACTTATTAATGGAATCCACTTCAAGGGTGTAACAGTTACTAATATTAACTGTAACCTAAAGCCTTAGAAGAGAACTGTTATGAGGGCAGTTTAAAAATTTGTCAACCTCTGATGTACAGCAGATAGTGGCAGAGAAGAACGAAATGAAAGAATATTCGTGTCCAGGGTCAGATAATGGGACGTAAAAGGAGGCAAAGTAAACTGAAAAAGAAGGCTCATGAAGGCTTTGCAAGCAAAGAATTATACGCTGAACGTGGAACCATTGTTTGGACAGGAATTCGGATAAGATACAGAGGCTAAAATGCATTGGTCTAATCCACACATTAAGAATCTGTTCTACTGTGTAGTGTAGGAAAACTTGCAGATACTCCATCGCAAGATGAGCTCAATTACACTTGGATAGGAAGTAAAAACGATGGGTCATAGCAATCGCAGCAGCACTTGGCTGCTATAAAGTGGACTCGAGAATTCTTAACGAACTGTCTGGGTAGGCTGAATCAGCTAAACAGGATCTCAGTTCATTTGGAAATATTCGTGGCAATGAGAGGGCAGAAAGGCGAGGGGGAGGAGCTTCTATGTCGCCGATAGGGTCAAATTCTGTATAAGGTATGGAAAGAGAAGTTTGAAAAAGTATACTACGGCGATGAGCTGAAGAACACATGACCTAAATCCAAGGACCAAAAGGGAAAGTATGCTATCACGCCGCAGTAATACCTCTGCTGGTGGTTTCAGACACTCTCTGTGGGTTAGGAAGAAGAATCTGAAGGTGTCGCCGTGGTCTAGTAGGTAGTGTGCTGGCTTATTAGACGTAAAACCAGGGTTCGAGTCCCAGGCCAGACATCAAAAAATAAAAAAAAAGTACAAAAAGTATTTTTTCGGCGACTTCTTCTGTTTCTCAAAAAATCTGTCGTTCGGAGTCGACTATAAACTGTAGGTCCCGCCACTTATGTATAAAATTAACACACACAACATAAGTGGTGTGAGAAACTGCGGGCTTCTTGGGGACGATTACCTGTAGACTGTCTAATGGTGAAGGTATAGCACTGGCCATTTTATAGTCACCTAGCAGCAACTTGTTTCCTTGCCGTTCGCATCTTCCCCCTTTCCACCTTTCCTAAAAAACCTGCACAATGCACTGCATGAGTAGGGGCCATCCCCTGAGTGCTGGTTTCATAAAAAACAAAAATAAAAAAAAAATAAAAAAAAATTGAGAGGTTCAAGTACCAGTACAGCACTCCGTAGATAGTGCGTAATGTGGGAAGAATGGTACAGGTAGGTAGAGGTGGCTGTCCATCAAAGAGAATTGGATGGACATACAGGCTGCATAGGGCCCATTGTGTTACACAGTCTCGCTATCCCTTAATTTCGAAACCACTCGGAGCTCCTGATGATGTCAATGCTTGCCAGATCCTCTAGATCATTCATATAGCCTAAGTCCTCCTTTCTCCTCTAACAAAGAGCCGGACATGTACCCAGCAAGTGAAGGACAGTCTCCTTCTCTGCAGTTTCTGCAGAAATCATTAGCAGTGCGTTTCGTACTGAGCGCGCTCCTTTGGAGTTTAAGCAGACCCTTTGTACGCCCTTAATCCAAATTTTTCGCGCCGCTCTACCCGTATCCGAAGCCGCCCATCTGTCGTTTACCGAATCGACGATCGCATTCCTAATAATGAGCCTATAGGTTCTCATAGAGATGCCCAGAGTCGAGAATTCATCGGAGAGTTCGATGGTCGTGCCCCGACCGGCCAGTTCATTAGCTCTGCAGTTACCCGGAATACCACTGTGCCCCGTAACCCATATGATATGGACATTATATCGTTTCGCTATGTCGTTGAAATATTTGCGGCAGCCGTACACCGTCTTGGAGTTCATAACGCTGGAATTTAGAGCCCTGTTAGCCGCCTGGCTATAGTTAAGGTTAAATTCTGCGAAAAGCAAGATGCGGAAAAGTGGATTTGAGGAAAAGATTGGTGATTTTACATCAGAAGTAGCCTGAACATAGGGACAAGCCTTTAAAGAATGTTTGTGCGGAATAGGAACAGTAATGAGAACAAAGAATGTATTCCAGAAATAAAGACTGGCATGCTTTTAGAGTACTAGGCAGAGACAGTTGTCCTTACTGACAACGAATAATATGCTAAAGTTTGTCAGGATTGGGGGAGACATTGTGTGGTGATGCCTCTTTATAGAGACGCTTTCATAAATTGTATGGTTGCAGCACTCCAAAATCTCTGTACGTTAGTGATACATACATATAATAATGGTGTGTCTCATGTTATCTTTACCCTCATCTTGTCTATGCGTGAGTAGCATGCACTGTCTGGTGCAAATTATGCCTGCAGTATTACCTCATTCCACATGATTTTGCTCCATTAAAATGTTGAGTAGGCAACACGATTCTCTAACGCCCTGTTTTTAATTACACACTCAATTTATAAATACACGGATGTCAGTATTTTAACAACAATTTCTGTTTAGGTTGGTAGTAACAGAACCTGGCTTAATAGCTTTAAGGGCTGCTTACCAGAGATCAACAATTAATAATTTTTTTCGCTACTCATAACCTATTCTGAAATTTTGAATATAAGTCAACAATATTGAAATTTAACTATGTATGCACTCTGATTCATTCAGACTCACTACAACGTTAAATTAAAAGTACAGGTTGCAATGAGTATGCGTACAACGTTAACATCAAACTCATACCATTCGAAATATGTTTGATTCATAAGCCTACTGATTTAGTTTTATAACTTTAGAAAAATACTTATAATACTTATAAGTGATTCGCGAGTGACTCGAATCATTAATCAAAATTTACAGTCTTAGTTATTGATGAATTTACAAAAAAAAAAAAAAAATAAGACACATAAGCAAAAAAGACAGAGCAGCAAGCAGAGCAAACACCAGAGATCAGCAATGAATCGTTTTTCCGCTACTCAAAAGCACTCATGCAATTTTGAGTATGAGTGAATCAACAGAATTGAAATTTAACTACTCTGATTCATTCGTACTCGCTACAGCATTGATTTATAAGTATAGGTTACAATGAGTATGAGTACAACGCCTACTCATTCTGATTCATAAATTTAGAAAAATACTTATAATACTTATAAGTGATTCGAGTGGCTCGAATCATTCATCAAAATTTACAGCCTTTGTTATTGTTGCATATACAAACAAAGAAGAAAGGAAAGACAGAGACAACAAGCAAAGCATACACACAATCTTCTTGTGAGTATAGTAGTGTTCGTACGCGAATCATAGTTATTTTGTGCTTCGTGTAAATGTTAAGTAGAGACGAGTCCAAGTCAATAACATCATGCGTATTGTTAAGTATGAATACGACGAGTACTTCCAACTTTGAGTATGAGTAGTATGAGTATGATATTAAAATAAGTATGAATGCGTATAAGTATCAGAAATAATAAGTATGACTCGAATCTACTCATCGTTTTGAATACTCGTTGCTGATCTCTGGTACGAACACTAAAATACGCTCTAATAGGTTGTCTAGTAGGTAGTGTGTTGGCTTATTAGACGTAAAGCCAGGGTTCGAGCCAAAGGACAGACATAAAAAAAAAATACAAAAAGTATTTCTTCGGCGATTTCCTTTCAGCAGATTTCTGGCAAAAACTCTGAGAGTAAATAAAATTGCCATGAAAAGTTTCTCAAAAAATCTGTCGTTCGGAGTCGACTTTAAACTGTAGGTCCCGCCACTTATGTATAAAATTAACACACACAACATAAATGGTGTGAGAAACTAGGTCAATAATCCTGACTGAAGGGTTGTAATGACCAATTATGTATGTAGTATGAATGCGTATAAGTAACAGAAATTATGAGTATGATTCGGATTCTACTCATCTTTTTTAATACTCATTGCTGATCTCTGGTTTGTAGTGACACAACCTGGCTTAATAGCTATAAGAGCTGCTTACCTTTACCACTTGTTTTATGTACATATGTGTACATAATAAACCTTAGATATAAAATTAAACGCCATTTTTTTTTTTTTTTGTTTGTTTATTTATTTTAATTACAATTTATTTTTATTTTATTTTCTTTCTTTATTTTTCTTTTTACTTTATTTCACAAAAAAATGTTTTATTTTTTAATTATTTATAATTTAATTGTTGTTGTTGTGGTTGTTGGTTTTATTTCCGGTATTGAATTTAAAATATTTGTTGTTATCAATTAAAGTTTATATTGAGCATTTGTTTGTTTAATTTTCTGTATTATTTTTCATTTTTAATTCAGTGTTTAATTGTATTGTATTTTTATTTTTATTTTATTTTCAGTTGTTTTTATTATTTGTTTGCTTGTTTGTCTGTATTTATTTTTAATTTATATTTACCGGCTTCATTAATTTGTTTACTTTACTTTTATTGTTGTTTTCATATTTTATTTAATTTTTATTTTTTTATTTATTTAATTTTACTTTACAATGTTACTGTTACTGTTGTTGTCTGCTTAATTTTTATTTTTATTTTTAATTTAAATTTAAAAATTATTTTATTTTATTTAAAGTTTTGAGGTTTTAAATTAAATTTTTTTGTTTAAAATTTTACAATTTCACATTTAATACAATTCTTAAGGATGTTTTTTTTTTAATTTTTATGGTGTTTTTAGGTATTTTTTTTAAGTTTTACAATTTTTTTTGTGTATTTTTCTTTTTTTTCTTAAATTTTTATTACACTTATTAAGCTAAAATGTTTTAATTTTTTTAGAAGTGTTTTTTTTTTTTTTTTGGGTAAAATAATTAATATTACAAGTGTAGTGGGGAAATTTAAACTATAACATGAGAAACTTTAATGTAGGAATTTAAAATAAAATTAAAAAACGAAAAAAATTAATTAAAAATATTTTTTTAAAGAAATAATCCCATTCCAGCCCAGCCCAGCCCATCCCAGTCTAATCTATAAAACGTATGCCAAAGAATTTTGAATATAAATTTCAATACAATCGATTTATCACACGAAATTTTAAACGTTTGTTTTCAGAATTCCATGTAAAACTACATTTTAAATGTTTTTTTTTTTGAATTCCATGAAACTTTTGTAAAGTACGGACGGTCACATTAAGCAAATACTTGACGAAAATTTATTTTTCATAATTTTCTAAACATTTACTTCCTGTAAAACATTACACGTGAAACTATGACTGTACACAACAGTATTGTTTGCATAACAGCCAACGCAATTACATGAAGACGTTTTTAGGGGTTTCCCATATTTCGATTAACAAGGAAATACCAACAGTCACAGAATAGAAACTATTAAGGGCGGACCTAAACTTAAATTCTAGGAACCAAAACTAACATTGCCTTTTCCACCATTGCAAAAATTCCGTTTATCTATGTTAAACCATCATTTTGAACCTGGTAGAAGAATAAGACCGCATTTAGACTTTCAAAGTTTATTTTCACATTTTGTTCCGCAATTGCTTGATCTAAGTTTACCTTCACAAAGCCTCGATAGTTTGTTTTGTGTGTATACAACAACCATTTCTAAATGTGTACTCAACATTCCTGTTCGTTTTTTCATTTTCTCCTATAAACTTCAAAGTAAACTTTGAACGTACCAAACACATCTAAGTGCTGACACAGAGTGTTTACTTAAAGACCTTCAACTCGCAAAACATCTTTAATGAAAGTCATCAAGTTGTAAGTAAGCAGTGATTCAATTTCTGAAGAACTAAATAAAGATCTTTCAAAGCACTCATATGATGTCACGAACCAAATTTCATTATCCAGAACACATAGCTCAATGACACAATCGTTTTCTACAGATAATGATGCCTGGTAATCGAAAATGCATCAATTGCGGAAGAATCAATGAACCATGGTCGAGTAGCGTAAACAGTGGGCCTCTTTCGGAATTTGCTGAAAATCATTCACTTTGGGTACCTCTTCTGCAGATTCACTCCAGCACTTTCTAGAGATAAAGATAATGAGCTTTGTGAAGATGTATTTTTAGAGTGGATCTGGCGGGAAATAAAGCATTTAATACGCTTATGGATTTCGTCCTATTTTCTGTCAAAGCCTTGTACACTCAAACCTCGTTTTATGCGAATTTATTTTATGCGAATTCATATTTATGCGGTTTCAAAATTCTCAAATTTTTTCTTTGCGATTTTAGGGAAATATTGAATGTTAAAATCCAAAAAAATGTGTTGTTCGTAACAATTTAAATTTTTTCGGCATTTCTGGTTCTGATGTATGAAGTATTATTCAAATGCTATGGACGTGGAGTAATATTATATTTTTATTTTATTGAAAAATTATGTATTTTCTTCATTATTTGGAATTTTGTAGTAGTTGTTGTTTATTTCCTATCTTTTTCCTTATTTTGTATGGTCTCAGTAAGGGATTCATTTTTTGTTGATTTTTTATATGCGATTTTGTTTGAATTTTAAGGGTTAAATTTGAATTTATGCGCTTTTTTATTTAAATCCCTATTAGTGGATTTTGTATGAGCTACTAGTGTATCGTTTTATGCGAATTTGAATTATGCGATTTTTTGCGAAACGATTTAATCGCATAAAACGAGGTTTGAGTGAAAGTTTAAACCAATTTAAACCAATATTGTGTTTTTCACCAAATATTTGTCTAGTGTGACCATATTCGATAATAATTATTGAAGAGGTTTATTGAGATGAAAGTTTGTTTTATTATTTTCTCTATAATAGTATTGCTTACATTTTTCCAGCAAACATTTGTTTCATGTGACCGTATGTTAGAAATTTAATCAATTTAATGTACATATTTGTACATAGAAGTTTATCAGTATTATTATTAATTCAAGAATCTGATTTATTGACTTATTATGAAATTGAATGAACATTTCCTCAAATAAAATTTGACTATTGAATAGTGAGGTTATATAGAATTTTAATGGCCTGCTTTAATTATTTTAAATAAAAAAGTTTTCATTTTAAAATTTTTCTAGAAAATATTTTCAAATTTTAAATTTATTCTTTTATAAACATTTTTAAAGAATTTATTTTTTTACAATATTTGCAATTTATTTGATTTAAAAGATTTCATAAAAATAGATTGTATTTAAAGAAAAATGAATTTAATTTCGATACAATCACGAAATCAAATTCATTGAATACCTATACAAAAATAGTTTTATACACCATAAGGGGGAGAGAGGGGAGGGGGGAAGGACTATTTCTTAACGATAAATTTTCCTATAATTTTGTCTACAATATTATTGTGTGTTACATTTTTTATGTTTAGTTTTAGTTTTTGTTTTATTTTCATTTTATTTTTTGTTTTATTTTATTTTATAACATTTTTTTTTTATTTTATTTATAAAGATGCAAATGAGTTTTTCTTTAATTTAAACTTTTAATTTTAAATATTTTCAAGTTTTTTTTTTTTGCTTAAATTTTACTTAAAACATGTGGTTGTTTTGTTTTTCTATTTTGTTTTCTTTAAAAAGTTCTATAAATTTATGCAAATATTTACACAGTTTTTTTCTTTTATTATTTATTATTGGTTTTGTTTTTTAAATTCAAAACTTAATTTAAAATATTTTTCTTTTTAACAAGTTTAATAGAAATTTTATAAATTTCCTATAAAAAAAAAAAACAAAAATTGAACAAATAAAAACGAAAATCGTAATCAAATTAAATTCAATTAAAATTTTCTCTTCATAAAACTGTGTGTGTGTTGTTGTATAGTGTGTGCGTGTGCGTGTATGTAGAGTTTTTGTTTTGTTTTTGTTTTTCTTAAAGAAAAATTGGCAGGATTTTTATCTTTCTTTCTTTATTTGTTGTTGTTGTGGTTGATTTGCTCTCAAATTTCAAATTAAATGACCACAAGAGGAATATTGAGTTGATTGTTGTGTTGTTAACGTGCTTAAGTCGCAGCATATATACATATGTATGTATGTACATATATGTGTAGGGCGAAACCGTAAGTGAGTGAGAGAGACTATTGTGTACTCAGTACAGTACTTAGTAACATTGTACGTTACTAAGTAGTTTTCATTAGTGTTTGTGAGCGTTGTTTTATTTAAAGCAACCATGTTTATTTTATAACAGTATTTATTAATGATTGTTGTAGTTGTTGAGGCTGTGGTTGTTGTTGATGTTCTTGTTTGCGGTAGTTTTTACTGCTGATGCTGCTTTCGTTGTTTGTTACATGCGTGGTGTTATGGTGTTGTTTTGTATTGTGTTTTATGACTTACAAAAGGGAGTATTTTTTTTGCATTTCTTTTGATGTTTGTTACGCTTAAAAGTAAGTGTGCATGTGCGAGTGTGTGTGTGTTTCTTTTGGCATTCAATTCATTTCCTAAAACAGAAAAAATGTACAGAAAATTGAATTGTTATGTATGTTTTCTCTGTTTTTCATTTTTTTTTTTTTTGGGTTCTCTTCTAATGTTTTTGTTTTTAGTTGAATGATCAGCATGATTTTTTCATTTTTATTTGTATGGAGAAGATAAAGAATTTTTTTCTTTTTCAGTTTAAAAATGTTTTATCATTTTGAATGCAATTCTTTTAGAAATTCTAATTGTTTATGATAAAAACAAAAAAAAAAAAAAAAAAAAACTAAATGTTGTTTGAAATGAATTTTTAAAAATTTTTAATTTTTTTATTTTGTTTTGAAATTTAAACACACTCAGTGCCCACTTCCTTTAAAGGTTCTTTGGACTGTAAAGAGAAGCAAATAAAAAAAAGGGGAGAGAAAAAAAAAACAAAAGAAATTTTATTAGTTAAACATGTTAAACGATTATTATTTGCACTAATAATTAAGAAATTAATAAAAAAAAAAAATTGTAATTTAATTAAATTAAATTAAAATAAAAACTTAAATAGAAAATAATTAAAATTAAAATACATAATAATACTAATATAACTAGGTAAACATAGGATAAAGAAATATTAAAATTAAAATTAAAAAAAAATTTTAAATAAATGAAATTTTTCTAGAATTTACTTCCATAAAGGAAGTAAATTCAAGTTAAACAATTCGATGAGACTTTAATTTCACAACAGTGCTTTGGCCACTTTTCTGGATTTTTATTACGAGTGTTTATCCTTTAAAAATACATTTCGAGAATTTTTTTTTTTGTAAATTTCGAACGCTATCTTAGAGATAACATGACCAATGTTTGGTTTTACAATGCTTCAACATTAGGCTCTTGATGTAGCCTAACAAGAAAGTTGAACGGCATTAAATTGCATCATCTTGGTAGCCATTTGACAACATCCAACCGTGACATTAATATTTCTGGAAACTTCTTATGCAATAAAGCTAAATCGGTCGTATTGTGCAGAACATGACACCGTCCTGCAGAAACCACATACACTGCCGTATATTATTTTGCAATTGTAGGTCAGAAAAAGTCGCCAATGATTCAGTCATAGCAATCTAAAGTGATTATTTCTGCGTCATTTTCGATAAAATACGGTCCAACGACATCTGCATCATATAATGGCACAAAAACAATCAATTTTTGGCTCTCTGGTTCATTTCACAGTCTCTTTTGGGTCCTCCGAGTCAAATATGCGATAATTTTAATTGTTGATGTAACAGCGGAGTGAGAAATAAACTTCATAGCTGAAGTGCATTTTTTACAAAAGATCTACTTTGAAAACCTGTTTGTCTAGCGTCCACTCAGCATATTTACAAAACCAGTCGTTGCATGAGTTGGAGGTGAAACTCCATAATGCAACAAAACAAAAGCATCCTCCGAGTCGAATTTGCGATAATTTTACTGGTTGATGGTAAAAATCGTGTGAGGAATAAACTTCATAGCTGAAGAACATTTTGCATGAAAAACTTGCATTGAAAACCTGTTTGTCTAGCGACAACCCAGCATATTTACAAAGCTGGAGTTGGACTTTATGCGTATGGGACGTGAAACTCCATAATGCAACAAAA
Source organism: Sarcophaga caerulescens (assembly GCA_927399465.1). Taxonomy (NCBI): domain Eukaryota; kingdom Metazoa; phylum Arthropoda; class Insecta; order Diptera; family Sarcophagidae; genus Sarcophaga; species Sarcophaga caerulescens. The sequence continues at coordinate 105,351,128 of OV656872.1, read as the reverse complement.
CCAAAAGAAATGTGATGATACACACGCTTCTAGTTTCTTTAAACTGTCGATTATGACAACCGTAACCACCCTATAATGCCTGAAAAGTGACCATGTCTGAATCACCAGTTTGGTAGACAGTTTTTAACTATTTTTGTGCATTCGTTGGTTGATGGCAAACCTCTCAGATAATAAAGGACTCTCCAGAGGATTTCAACAAATTTGACAGCTTCAAAAACCTCTAAATGGATACCACATATATTCAGAGATGCTGTACGAATGCAAGCAAACTACACTGAACACAGTTGATTCATTTGAAGCGAGTATTTAAGAAAAACTGCTTGGAATTTGTCAGCAGACATGAGGCCGCAATAGTGTCTCATGGCAATACAGGGTCAACTGTTGTAGTAGCAATTAGAAATCTTTTTTTTTTTTTTTTTTTAAGAAAATTTGATTGAAAACGTTATACTTCAAACCTTGCTTCCTTTAGTTTGAATACAATTGCAATTCGAGTTTATTTCCGTTTCAACAATTGAACACTGGTTGGGAAACGGAAATGGAGCGGGAGTTAGATAAGAAATACTTGAAAAAATAAAAAAAAATTCTTTGAATTTTTACTTTTCATAAATGAATTTAAATTCTTTTGGTTTATTGCTGCTACTGTTGTTTTTTTACATGATTTTCAAAAATATTTTCTATTCTTTTATGAAAAACTAAATTCAATAAATTCCTGGTAAAGAGAGATAGAGAGAGAGACAGAGAGAGGGGGGAATTATACACTCAGGTGCAATTTATTTCTTTTTAAATATCATTTAAAATGGAATTCTCCTAAAAGAGAGAGAGAGAGAGTGAGATGGAGAGAGAAATAATCTGGCATTATTTAATTAATTGCGGTTGTTTACATGGCTATTTCTAGTAGAAGTGAAAAAATATTTTCAAATATTTATTAAACCACATTCAGAGAGGACACTCATAGAGAGAAAGAGAGAGATAGAGAGAGAAAGCAGTCAAACAAAATGGCTTTATTGGCAATGGAGTGTGTTTATTACCAGGTTTTCATAGTGCCAAGCACTGAACTGGAAACTGATAATCGTTAAACAAAATGGAGTTTTTTTCGCATTAAAATTTAATTAAAAAATGTTTGCAAGTGTTATTAAATGTTTAAATTGTTTGGCTCGATATATACAATGGCAACATACATATGTATGTGCATACATACATACATACGCAGAGAATGAAAATTAAAAAAAATTATTTAAAAAAAAGATTAAATAACTAAGATTTGTTAATTCAATATGTGACTGGATTGGCTTTAATTAAACTTCTTTGGATGATTCTCCCTACACTCTTCTGATTGCTCTGATTATGCTGAACTGAAAGAGATGAAACACACTTGTGCCATTGTAGGGTACTTTAAGGATGCTAACTTGCTGCTTAATTAAGCCATCATTCAAATGAATTCAAAGGAAAATATCTGTTTTATCAACCATTAAATTGTACACAAAAATTATTATCGTTAAACAAACAATTTTATGATTGATGGATGGATGGTTGGTTGGATGGATGGCATATTCAACTTTTTCTATTAAAAGTGGAAAGAAAGAAAAACAAAAAAACAATAATCACAATTTAATTATGCTATGGAAAGCATATGGAAACCCTTTTCTCTCAGACAAAAAAAAAAAACAAAAGAAATTAAAGGATAGAACAACAAAGACTTCGACACAGAGAATAAATATTTGTTTTCGGTGGTAACAAGTTGTCAATGCTTTTGCTTGACAATGATTGATATGATGATTGACAATATAAACAAGGACCTATTGACTAAAAAGCTAAAAATTGATATTGTTTTCGAAGATAGTAAGAAAGAATTCATGTTTGAAGGCAAAAAAAAAATCTATTGTGATATATTTTTTACATAAAAAATACCACAGGTACGGTAATAAATTAAAATTTATAAACAAATGTATAATGAACAAAAAAAAAAAAAGAAATCAATTAAATTAAGTATTAAAACTATTGACATTAATCTCCATTCTTTTATTATAATACAGTGGAACCTTGTGAGGAAGTCATTATTTATCTAAAATCCAAAAGCATTTTTACCTAATGTGATCTGTACCTAACACACTGACAGTAGTTAAAAAAATTTACCCTCTTAACATCATGGAAAGAGTCATGAAATCTTCGAAGATCCGACTAGTGTCGATTTCAGTCGGTACTAAGTAGTAAGCTACTGAAGTTACGGTTGGTGGTAGCGACAGGCTCTACTAAACTTTAATAGGCTTAGGGCCATTATTATAACTTGACGTTAAACTTGGGTTTAGTTAAAGGTACCTTTAGCTAAAGGGAACTGTAAAGATACCTTTAACTTATTTTCGTTATTACAACTTACAGATAAAATAAAGTTAACTTTTTCAAACATATGGCAGTGCCGGGGCAATGTCGATAACATTGCTCAATTAAACAAGTTTTTTTAACGCAGTGGCAACGACGGGCTTCGTTTTTTTGTTGTACATGTATGCTCATTTGGTTTATATTTGAAGTTGCCATATTGAAAATAATATATAATATGGCAAGTTCAAACATAAACTTAACTTTAAAAGTTAACACTTATAATAATGAAAAACAATTTACCTGCCCGTTAAAATCCTCCCTTTAGTTAACGGTAAGTTGTAATAATGGCCCTTAATATGTTAGCCATTTTTCGACATGCGTCTTAATTTCTCTTATGGTCCAAACGACCTCCAATCCTTACAAATCGTATCCTTTATTTTCTGGCAAGGTGTCCGTAGTGTCCGAAGTTATGCGAGACGTTCAATTGAAGAATAATTTGGAAAATCTTTGAATGATCCCTCTCCCTCGCTATGGTCCCTCACAGCAGGTGAATGAAGGGAAAAGGACTTTTATCGCCCAGATATTCGCCTCTAAAATAATGATGCGAAACCTCTCCACAATGGACTTAATCTCTTTAGTCGCGGCAACCTTCTGCGAATAAAAGCTTTTCAAAAATATAACTCCATGTCGCCAAATAAGATCATACAGAGTAATGTTACAGCATCATAAGTAAAACGAGCGAATGTACCATATTTTTAAGCAATTGTGTTGCCGAGGATATTCTTGATTCTACAGATTGGTAACCCTCAGCTAACTATACAGGTCTCGAAATAAGTCAAAGTTAAGAAGAAGCTCGAAAGGCTCTCCAACACATACGTCTTATAATGCCTCTTGCATAGGGTGATTTTCTAAGAGCTATAGGAAAATTTTTCAAAAAAAAAACACATTAAATTCAGAAAAATGCATGAAATCTTTATTTGAATTGATAGTACGGTCCATATAATTTAATGTTTAATGTTTGAAGATTATTTCATGCAAATGTTGACCGCGACTGCGCCTCAAATGGTCCATCCGCTTAGTCCAATTTTGGCATACTCTTTCCAACATTTCGGTCGGTATCTCACGAATAAATGCTTCAATATTGTCTTCCAATGCGTCAATTGAAGCGGGCTTGTCTGTATAGACATGAGCTTTAACATAACCCCACAAAAAATAGTCTAAAGCCGTTACGATTCGCCGCATCTTTGAAGAAGTACGGTCCAATGATGCCACCAGCCCATAAACCGCATCAAACTGTGACTTTTTCTGGATGCATTGGTAGATTTTGCAATGCTTCTGGCTGATCTTCACTACAAAATCGACAATTCTGCTTATTTACGTATCCATTGAGCCAAAAATGAGCTTCGTCGTTGAACACAATTTTTCGATAAAGAAGTGGATCTTCGGCCAACTTTCGAAGAGCCCATTTTGATAATAAAATTCAAAGATTTGCAAGCATTGTTCGTTTGTAAGACGATTCATGGTTAAATTATAGACCAAACTGCAGATGTTTGACAGTGAAACAAAACACGAAACGTGCGTGAGCTGCTTAAACCAGTGTTGCCAAAAAGATAATAGCTAAAAAAATCACCCTTTAGAATAAGGCATTGGCAAATTGCAAAGTGGAACCTTGACAGTGAGGTTAAGTTTTTCTGGACACAATCCTTAAAAGAACCCTTTTGTGTAACGGGTTGTCTAAACGGTCTTTATTACCACAGATACGATATTTGGCTACCAACGAACAGCTACCTGTACGGATGTAGCGGCAAATTTACAAATCGTAACGAACGAAAATCTTACGCAATAATATCTCCTCCTGAGACATCCAATTGATGTAAATGAAATCAAGAGCAGTCAGCATTAAATTAACAAACGGGGTATTGGGTAAGATATTGATGACCAGCAATAGATAGGCCAGACATTGGAATTCATTTGAAAATCACCCCGTATATCGCTGTGGAATGCATTAAACCCAAGTGTTCATGAAGACCGTAAGCCAACAATTCCTATCGATTGAAAATGAAGAGACGAAAATAAAAACAATAGGCCGCTAGATTTGTGCTGATGATGAGCGGAATCTACCACACTACTAACGTTAGCAACTACCTAATTTAGTAAACTTAAACTCTAATACTCTAGAGCTTCTCTCATTCTACGACTGTTTTCAATTGAAAAAAATATGTGTCCAGGAGTCTTTGTGACAGGAAAGGCAGGAATTATGTTTAAAAGAAATTTTATTTTTTTTGGTTCCACTGTTTAAGTTGTAAATGAAAAAGTAATTCAATTGTAAATATAAAATAAAAGGGAAAATAAAAAGAAATTTCACAAACAATAGACCAGGTTAATAAATAATTTTCTTTTTTTTTTGTTTTTGTTCTTATATACCATTTTATTATTAACTTACCACTGAATTGTATGTGAATATGATGAAAAAAATCCTGCCCTTTATTATCTTTCTCTTTCGTTTTTTTTCTTTCTCCTCTCAAAGCATTTTATGCAACAATTTTGTTTAACTTGTTCTCTGTTATTGTTGTTGTTGTTGGTGTTGTGTTATTTAATATGCTTTTAATTACTTTAAATAACACGAAACTCATTCAGACAAAACAAAATTGTTGTATAAAATGTTTATTTTTATTGTTGTTGTTTTTAATAATTAAACAAAAAAAGAAGAAGAATAAATAGACAGAGATAGTAAGAGAGAGGTAGAGATAGAGAAATGCAATTGTTATTAAACAATTCAGAAAAACAAAGTACAACAAAAAAAAAAAACGATTAATTAATTCATATATTTATGTATTCATTAATACTTCTTTGCAGGGAGAAGGGATTGGTTCATACTGTTTGTCATTCAATTAAAATAATTCATTGGAAAACAATTCCGTATAACGAAAACAAAAGAGTACAAAAAAAATTAATACCGCAATGCAAAGAATATGTTGTTGTTGTTGTTATTTAATAAATTAATAACACACACCTGCCTTTTGTTTTTAATTATAATTTTTTCTTCTTTGTAATAACAAAAAAAAAAAAAAAATGAAAATTAAAACTTAAATTCATTATGAAATTAATGCTCGCTCGTAATTAAATTAGGACTTCATTATTATTTGTTGTTAAAATTTTTTCTCTTTTGTTAAGTGACCTTAAATATTAAAAATCAATAATTTTTTTTAATATTAAAATACAGTACAATAGAATACAAATACAATACAAATACAATACAATACTTAATATTTAAATCTTATGAATCTTAAAAATATTTCTTTTCTTTTTTTAATAAAAATTTTATGTTCCAATTTTTCTACGTATTTGTTGTTTGTTTAATGTGATGGATTATTTTTTTTTTTTAGATTTATTTTCTTTTTCTTCTTTACGAGTATTTTAAGAATAAATATTTGCAACGAACTTTAAGGAAAATTTTAAAATCGATTTATTTTTAATAACACTATGCGACAAAATAAAAAAAATTAAATACACCCAGCTAATGACATAGTGTAGGTTGTGAGTTTTGTTGAGTAGATCTCAAAAATATTTTTTTTATATTTCTCGAACCCTCCAAACTTTTTTTTTTTTTTTTTGCAAAAAACTGTTTTTTTTAGACTTTACGCACAAATTTCTGCATTACTCAAACATTTCAGACCCGATTTCCAAAATTTAAATTTTGTTGGAAAGGGGAGAGATGGACCTTTAAAACGGTATACATATATATATTATTTGACTTAATATGCTATGAGTTTTGATGAGGTAAACTTGGAAAATGCGAATTTTTTTCATATTTTTTCAAGTTTGTTCGTTCATAGTAGCAAACTTTACTTAAAAAATATGAAATAAGTGATGACATTCTGAAAGTGCATTATCTTGTGAAGAAATTGGCACTTCGTTTGATCAAATCGGATTAAAATTACCGTAGTTATTACTTAACCTTCCTATACCCGCGCCAAAAAGTGAAACACCAATACCCGCGAGTTGGTTTGTGAGACCGACAATGGAAAATCCTATATCCTTGGTACTATTTTAAAAATTTTTTTTGATGCAAAAACGAAGCTTTTTAAGAATAATGAAGCTACCAGTGATATCAACTTACTGGCACTATTTTTTTACAAAAAAAAAATCGCAATAATAAAAAAATCGGTCTCACAGACCAACGCGCGGGTATAGGAAGGTTAAAGAGTCTAACAGTCGAGTAATATTTTTCTTATATATATTTATTCAAATGAACTTTTAGTTCAAAAATTTTCAGAATTTTTGATGGATCTTGATTGTTTATTGGAAAATGTGTCAATTTCACGTTTGAGCTACCACCAGAAGTTGGCCAATGTTTGCGCAAAGGGAAATATTAATATTTGCAAAAAACACAAATATTAGCCGACTTCTGGAAGTCGTGCAAACGCGAAATTAACACATTTTGTAATAAACAATCACGATCCATCAAAAATTCTGAAAATTTTTGAACTAAAAGTTACTGTTATACTATTTAAATAATAACTACAGTAATTTTTATCCAATTTTATCAAATGATAACTCAATCTCTTCACAAGAGAACATACATTCAGAATATTATCACTTATCCTATATTTTTTTATTAAAGTTTGCTACTATGAATGGACAAACTTGAAAAAATATGAAAAAAATTCGAATTTTCCAAGTTTACCTCATCAAATCTCATAGCATATTACGTCGAATAATAGATATATGTATGTATACCGTTTTAAAGGTCCATCTCTCCCCTTTCCAACAAGATTAAAATTTTGGAAATTGGGTCTGAAATGTTTGAGTAGTCCAGAAATTTGTGCGTAAAGTAAAAAAAAGCAGTTTTTGTCAAATAAAACAAGTTTGGAGGGTTCGAAAAAGGTATTTTTGAGTTCTACTCAACTAACTGAACAACGTAGACTATGTAGTTACTCGGGTGTATTTTCACTGTCGCACCGTGTAATTTATTTAAAACTTAATTATACAAGGTGACCAAAATAATATTTAAACCATGATATTTTTTTATTTTAAAATAAATAAAATTCTTTTTTTTTCTTTCTTCTTTTTGCAGATTAAAGTTGAAATTATGGAAAAACTATAATCACTGCGCATAATGGTAAGTTTTATTTGATTTTTTTAATCATTTGAGTTTTGAAAAATTCCAAAATCGAGGCAAAAAATTTCCCAATGCCAATGAAGTATTGATTTGGAGGTATTCACCCTTATTCTGGTTGTCGTCGTCGTCATCGCCGTCGTCGTCGTTACCAAAAATGATGTCGGTAAAATCAGAGTCGACAAAATCAGAGTCGACACAACACACAACACACAACACAGAATACCAAATGTGTGTCGACAGTCATCCATAACTGTCAATAACGAAAAACAGAATACCAATTTTAAACTGTCGACGCAAGACGACGTCTACGACGACAACCAGAATAAGGGTGATTAACTTTTCAAAAATTATTATTGCTGTGTGTCTAGAGACACATTCATTTGTTATAATACAGTGGGACCTTGTTAAGAAGTAATTGTTTATATAAAATCCATAAGCATCTGTACCTAAGGTTAAGGTAGGCTGCGTCTGTCTCTAAAGGTAGTTATAACACACCAGCAGTAGTTAAAAAACTTCACCCTCTTAACATCATGGAAAGAGCCATGAAATCTTTGGAGATCAGGCTGTACTAAATAGTAAGCTGCTGAAGATACGGTTAGTGATAGTGACAGTCACTCTACTAAACTTTAATAGGCTTAGGGCCATTATTACAACTTGCGGTTAACTAAAGGGAGGATTTTAACGGAGAGATAAATTGTTTTTCATTTTTACGAGTACCTAATAAGGTAGAAGTGAGCGTTAAGCTAAAGGGAAGATCATCCTACCTTTATGTTTGAACTTGCCATATCATATACTATTTTAGATATGGCAATTACAAATTTAAACAAAATGAGCATATACAACAACCACTGCGTTAAAAAAAACTTGTTTAATTGAGCAGTTTTATCGACTTTGCTCCGGCACTGCCATATTTTAGAAAAAGTTAATTTTGTTTTATCTGTAAGTTGTAATAACCAAAATAAGTTAAAGGTAACTTTGATGTTCACTTTAGCTAAAGGTACCTTTAACTAACGCCAACTTTAACGGGAAGTTGTAATAATGGCCTTTAATAGGTTAGCCATTTTTCGACATGCCTTTTAATTTGTTTTATGGTCCAAATGACCTCCAATTCCTACAAATCTTATCCTTTATCTTCTGGCAAGGTGTCCGTAGTGTCCGAAGTTATGCGAGACGATTAATTGAAGAATAATTTGGAGAATCTTTGAATGAACTCTCTCCCTCGGTATGGTTCTTCACAGCAGGTGCTGCTGTGTATCTAGAGACATTATACCCCCCATTATAGTGTCCCTCATCATACTATTGCCTTGATTGAATTCATCATCCTTGTCTCTCACCCTCGATTAGCTTCTTTCTATGAAGCTTCAATGGGGCATATACTTTAAATATGTTATCATTTTCCTTCTTCTCAGAATCTATACATTGGGCGGAACAAGTGTACTTCTTGATAGTCTGTGTTGCATGACTTAAATCTTTTTTCCTCTTTTAAAAATTATTTGTCAAAGATTATTTTTTCTTCTTCTTTTGAGAGTCATAAAACTCTCAAGAAATTAACTTAACAAAGGGTACAAAGAAATATTAAATGATGGCCTGTCTCCAAGAGAAATTTTAAGCATTTTACTGTGTTTAGAAAGAGTTTGACAACACTTAAGGAGACACTTCGTGTCAGATAAACCGATTTCTCCAGTACTTTTCCATCGAGACACTATTATCTGAGATATTATTTAAAAAATTTATATGGTCTGGCTCTGTGGACTCTATCTAAAGGGAATTAGACTACAGAGCGCACTTTGTGCAATTGTTTAATGTTCACAAGATCCGAAAAAGTGGCGTGATACCATCTATCTTAGCAAAATATATGTTTTTATTAAAAATTATTGCATAGTTTAAGGTGAAAAAACTTCTAATACGTGAAATAATTTTAATTTAAAAAACAAAGTATTTTTAATTCCCCACTTATGTATATAAAAAATTTAATCTCTAAACAATTTGAAATTGTATCAAAATAAAAAAAAAAATTAAAAAAAAATGGCTGTAAAATTTACATTTTTTTTATTACAAAATCTAAAAGTATGCAACACTTTATTTTAATATTTAACAGCATAAAAATATGAATAATTTAAAAAATTAAAATAGAATTGGAATTTATTTTCAAAGAAACTGCAAATATTTATTCTCTTTTTATTTCAATTTCTCTTTATGGTTTTTTTTTATTGGTTTTTTCTAAAATTAATATGTTGTAATGTTGGTTTTGTTGTTTTAAAAATACTCTTTTTTTATCATTAATTATACAGATTTATTTTTTAATTTTTTATTTTTACTAGATAAAATGATAATAAAAGTTTTTATTTTTTTTTTTACTTTTTTCTCAATACTGCGCAAATAGCCTTCTTTGTGAACAATGCAGCTAAAAAAAATTGCACAAAAAAAAAAATTGTGGAAAAAAAAGAAAAAAACACAAAAATATGCGATAAATTTTTTCTCTCAGTTTTTTCTCTTAGTTTTATTTTTTTTGTTAAATAATAAATTAGAGTAGGAGGGTGTGGTGTACGCATTTAAATTTACTACTTAGGGGGGTGGTGGGGAAGATTGGTTTTTTTTTTTTATTTTTTATAATTTAATTTATTTTTTTTATATACAAAAACAAAAAAATGCGTTTTTTTTTTAAACTAATTATCATTTAATTTAATTAATTTGTTGTAACACTATTTATATAAAATTTAAATTTAAATTTACTATTTCTATGTATATGTACGTTCGTTTCGTTTGGTTGTTAGTGGTTCTTTTTTTTTTGTTTTTTTTCTAAAATTTCATGTAATTAAAATCATTTATTAAATGCGGGCTTACCTCTTCATCGACCGTACTGGGATACATGCGCACCGGTAAATTCTTTTCCAAACTAAAGTGATCTTCGGTGGTTTTACGATACACGGGATTTTCAAAATTCATAGAATTAATGGAACGCCTGCTGCAATAGCGATAACCGCTATAAAGTAACTAAAATTGTACAAAGAAACAAAAATTGAAAATTAAAAATTTTAAATTGAAAATAGAAAAAATTAAATAAAAAAATAAATCTCAATACTCACCACACCCGATATCAGCGATACACCCAGTAGTATGCCTATCACTACTAAGGCTATATAGCCCGAGTCTGGTTGTGTTGTTGACGATATAATGCTGCCATCACTGTTGTGCGTACCATTGCCCGAGGGATGTTTATTGACTATAATTTTTTTATTTTTTTTATTATAAAGAAAAACAAAATAAAATTATTTTTTAAATTTATTAGAAATTGAAGAAAAAAGTATTAAAAATAATTGCTTTTTAACCACCACCAAGCTTTTGTTAAAAAATAATACAAGAAAAAATAAAAAGAATTTTTTTTTTTTAATTAAAAAACAGAAAATTTAAAAAAAGGAAATGACCATCACCAATTGTTTTTATATTTTTTTTTTAGTTATTTAAACAATTTAACACAACTACAGGGTTAAATAATTAAACATTAAAATAAAAAACTAAAATTACAATAAAATGGAAAAAAAGAAATTAAATTTCTTATGAAAATGTTTTTAAACACGAATTGCAAAAATACACTGAAAGAAAATAAATGTTTAGAATTACAATGAATATTCAGAGAGGAACACATTGCAATGATATATTGTGCTAAAACTTATGGAAAAAAATTCATTACTTTACCAATACAGAGCTGAACTTTAGTTATTTATATCTCACACTACTAGATGGCATTGGAAAGATAAGATATTGTATTAAATTTGAAAGTTTTATGATAGTTTTACAAGATATTATTATCACCTCCCATATGTTATAACCTGCTTTTCCTTAAATACTTCAATGTCATCCTGCCGCTGAGACTGAAAAGGTAACCATACCTACAGCAAGGGTATCAGAGATTATAAATGGGACCCCAAAACTAGAATGATATGCCGATTGTACAGGAGTACATAGCAAGGATTGTCATATATTATAAACAGACTCTTAATCCGGGAACTGAACAGTAGTTCTTCCACAAGGAATGAATGCTTCGGTATCATGCTGGACATTAATCATGAAGACAAAATCAACTGGGGCATTGCCAACTACATTGAAAACTACATCATCTGTCTAAACAATTGAGGTATGAGTGGGTTATGTGGTGGATTTAACTGTCTATAGGCTCCAGGCTACCTGAGAGTGGTTTAGTCGGGCCCATATGGCACAAGACACAAACCCAAACCACATGCAATTGCTCAACTGTGATAGAAAAAGTTTGAATTTAAATTTAAAGAAAACAATTTTTCTAAGATATGGTACGCGTTATTTCGGTATTTAGTAACCAATAAGTGATTGGACATGCAAAGGCAAATAATCTGACTTATATAGCTAGAGAATCATAGAAGAAAACTTAGAAAACTAAAGTCTTTTAGGGCACCAAGAACTCATTTAAAGGATTGGGCCAGAAGGTCTCACATAGAATGCTGTGGAACAACTATACAAAAGTGATTCATCTTCATTCATCATGATAATGCTGGCAATTAGAAATACATTTCACTTCATTACTAAAACAGAGGTCTTGCTCTACTGTTAGGTTAAGGTTTCCGAATTTTTATTCAATAGGCACAAAAGAGCTGATTTTTCTCTATTGCCTAGGCTTCCAATAAATAGACTCTAGTATGTGTTAGAGAAAACGGAAGAGAACATTTTTCACTCAATGTCTCATTATAACGCTCGCGTTGGTATCTGATAGAAACCACATTCCTAACATTGGAACATGTCGCAACAGGAAGAGACAGACGGATGTGAAATGTAAGGACATTGTCTAATACATAGCGGAACTGCAATGGTACGGATGAAAATGGTGTTCATTCTATTGGAGTGCCATTCTCTCTTTTAGTCGTCTTGGTAGTATATTACAAGCTGATGCGTTTTATATGAATGTGAACCTAAAAGTATGCTACGCATAGAATGTTGCTGCAGCTAAAAACCATTGATTCTTGATCTCCTTGATCGGCATTACAGTTTTTAATAAATCTTTTAAAATTTAAATATTTTTTACAATTTAATTCAAAATAAATTCACTTGTATTTCCCTAAAGTTATGCTTCAATTTGTATATTTAAATATGATTTCATACAATCTTTTTTTTCTTTTTTTTTTTTCTTTTCTCTTTATAAAACCATACCTTCTGCATAAATAAAATTTTATTTTTAGCTGTAAGAAATAAATAAATTTATTAAATTAAGTCAAGTCAAGTCGGCAACGGAAATGTAAAACACACAACACAACACAACAAAAATTATAAATTTTTCAACTCAGCGATTCTATAATGCGCTATATATTTAAAAAAAAACACATACACACACCCGCACACAAATACAGAATTATTTTTCCATGTTTTTTTTTGTATGTATTTGTCATTAAAGGATTTCCTCTATTGTCCACGTAATGTGGTTACTCTGTAGCAGTAGTTGATAGTCGTTTTGTTTTGTAAAAAAAAAAAATAAAACACACATACACACACACGTACGGAAAGAGAGAGAGAGAGAGAGAGAGTGAGAGTGAAAATAATAATTTGTAACTACTGTGCCGTTATTCCTGTTTTAAAGCATACTTTCAGGCAACTGCTCATCGTTGTGTTTGGAGTAGGAAAACAAAAAAAACAAAACGAAAAATGTCATCATAAACATCATTGCCGTTGTCACCACTTTCAACGTTGCCAGTTTAGTCATCGTCATAGTCACCATCGCCCCCCCCCGACGCCACCGTTACCATCATCATAAACGTTATTAACATTGTTATTGTCAGCAGCAAGTATCATCAGGACTAAAGATTGCCTGTCTGCTTGCTTGCCTGCCTGCCTGCATGGCTGTCAGTCACATTGTTTTGTAATATTTAAAACATTTATAACGGTTGTTTTGTTGTGTCTTGTTAGCGTTGTTGTTGTTGTTGTCTGTGTGAAGACAGTTTCCGTTAAATACAACAATTTTTCCACCATTTTATTTTTTTATTTTTTAATAAATTATTTAACATGTTGGCATTACTAGTTTCCTTCTTTTTTTCCTTTATTTTTTATTTTTGTAGTCTCCAGTTGTAACCTTTTCTCTCTCTCTCTCTCTCTCTCTCTCCAACTGTGATTCTTGTTGTGATTTGAAGAATAAGGTTGAAAAACAGTAAATACCGTAAAGTAGGCAATTTTTTTTTTTAAAGTATAGTATCAAGTATATAAGCGGGTATCTTTGTTAAATTGTAAGTCAAATATTTATTTGTATGAGGTTTTTTCACATTTTCTTTTTTTTTTTAATAATTTTATTATTTTATAAATGCAAATCAGTAAACGGTTGGCCGGTTCGCCGGTTTATTTTAAGTATTATTTTTGCTTTTTTATTTAAGGGGTTTGGATGGTAATTGCTTAATTTTCAAAGAAGAGTCTTTTAAATTTAATTTTTTTTTTAGTATTTTTAGAATAAATTTTGCCTATAAAGGATGATTTTTTTATTTTTTTTTAGTTCTTCAAAGTCAATTTTTTCAGTATAAAACAAGTATTCGTGACAGGTGGCAATGCCAAAAATGCTCAACAATGTGTGAAAAATAACCGAAAAGTCATGGACTTCGTTTTGGCATTATTTTTGTTGTTTGACCCCACAAAGAAAATCTAACGACTAAAACTGCATGACCTTGGTGGTCCATTATTGTCTCTAAACTGTAAATTCATTACTATTGCAATAAAATCGTCGTAGTCTGGTAGGTAATGTGTTTGTTTCTAAGACGAGAGCCTGTGGTTTAAAACCTGACTCAGATGGAAAAAGTATTCCTTTCGCCGACTTCCTCTCAGCACGCTTCTGGCAAAAACTCTGAGAGTTTAATAAAATTACCACGTGAACAGTTTCTTAAATTTATCGTTCGGAGTCGACATTAAACAGTTAGATATGATGGTAGTCATGGATAAAAATTAACACACAAAACATGAATGATTGGTGGGAAAAACTGGGTTGTAAACCTGACTAAAGGGTTGCAATAACTAATAAAGTAGATTAGTAATGTAGTAGATGTAGTGATGAAGTCGCCGTAGTCTATTAGGTAGTGTATTGGCTTATTAGACTTAAGGCCCGAGTTCAAATCCCAGGTCAGACATCAAAACGAAAATATGAAAAAATATTTCTTCGGCATCTGCCACTCTCAGCAGATTTCTGGCAAATACTCTGAGAGTAAATCAAAATTGCCATGAAGATGTCTCTCAAAAATTTGTTGTTCGGAGTCGGCTTTAAACTGTAGGTCCCGCCACTCATGCATAAAATTAACGCACACAACATAAGTGGTGTGAGAAACTAGGTCGTAATCCTGACTAAAGGGTTTGTAATGACCAATAAGGTAGGTTAGTAATGCAATCAAATCCAAATCGGCCATTTTGTTTGGCTCGCGGCACAGCCTTGTTGAAATCATTTACCATCCGGTATATAATCTTTAAGTCCTGGTTAAAAAAAATATGTTTTTTATACGCTCATAACACTAAATATTCTGACAGCATCACTTTCAAAAACTATTCGCCCAATGACATATCCGCACCATTAGTGTACGATTACATGGACCACGTAGGAGATATATTTTGTTTTGATATTAAGCCCCGAAAAATATGTTACAAATAGCGCATGAACTTTAGATTCAAATTTGTATCTCCCTTTCTAAGCCCTCCTTGTCACCCTATTAAGAAGACTTTAAAATGTTTGCTGTGTTCTTTGAATATATTTCTTAAGGAAAAAATTAATACCCGGTGTTCATTCATTTTTAATTTTTGTATCTAAGTAATCCTCATACAATTGACTATAATTTATTACTTAGAGACCCTACATAAACAACCCTGAGAGAAAAGGTTACTTTTACTCTATAATTTTGTATTTTTTTCGTTGTTTTATTTTTTATTTCTTTATTAGTTTAATTAAATTCTACTCTTGTTTTTCACTTCTTTTTTTTGTTTCTTCTCTTTGGAGCATGTAACCATTTAAACAAATTACATTTTAAAGATTCCCTTTTTTCAAAATAAATTTAATATCATAAGCAAATATGCTTTCTCCGAGTAAAACAAAAATGAAAAGAACAAAAAGAGAGGAAGAAAAACCCACATAAAACCCCTTAATGTATGCATTAAATTTATGACTGGGTCATACCATACATTTACCAGGCAACCAAGAGAAAAAAGGCAACACAAAAACTAAAGTTTAAATGCAATGAATACTTATTTTTATATTTATATTTTGTGTTGTATTTTTTATAAACAACAATATTAAAATAAGAAAATTAAGTTATAATTCTGTTTAATAAAGTTAATAAACCAGAGTCCAGAGTTTTAAATGTTTTTTTTTTGCATTTTTTCTCTGGAAAATACTTCTCCTCTTTGGAATTGGAATTGAAGCATGAAAATTACCCCCAGAGCATATATTTAATGGCCAGTGAGGAGAGAGAGAAAAGTGAATGAGAAAAAATGAAAGAGTTGTAGTATAATTTTAGGGGCTATAACAAGTTCTTTTAATTAGTAAAGTTAAATATTTTATTTCGAACATATTTCGGGTTCTCTTTCACTCTTTAGCTCTCTTGCTCTTTGCTGTTAGTAACGCCTGCTATTAAACCCCTTTACACGAGCACATTGAATTTAAAGTTTCGATTACTTTCCCATTTGCTTAAGGTCTTGTGGCTTTTGTAATTTGGAGTATTTTGAGTATCATTTTATTACAGTTTAATATGGAAATCAAAAAAAGAGTAGAATTTTTTCAAAAGATAAAAAGTGAGCTTCTAAATGCCAAATGTATTGTGTTACTGAGAATAAAGATAGCTTAACAGATGGCTCCATTGCCCTTAAAAAGAAATTGTATTATTTACTGTTCCACACAATGGAAAAAGTCCTATTTTCTGTACTAAGCTTTCTAAATGGGAAGACCGAGCAGAATAAACAAGTTTTTCTCCAAAGATTTCTACATAATTCATTGAGAAGCCTTCTGACCTCTAAACCCCCAGAAAGGATAACAACGAACATCATAAGAAGTCCATGAAGGCATCATAAGGTTTCTAAACAATGCACTTAATCCTTTAACGAAATGCATTTTCTTTGTTTTTGTGCAACCGTAGATGGCAACCCTACGATTTTAGAATCTGCTACAGAACTGAAGTGACTTGATGGGTAGCACTTAAGCAAAGAATAAAGAATCGATTCGAAAATAATTCCAGATGCTTTGTAACAGCGCTAGCTCCTTAACACATTTACTGCCACGTCGTACGTTTCCGTACGACACCTACCCCGTCGTGGGGTGCCAAGTCGTACGTTTCCGTACGACAAAACAAACAAAAAAATATGTTTGGCCTCCTGGGAAGGTTTTCGTCAAAACCGCTTGGCAATCAATGTGTTAAAGGAACTGTAGTCTTCTCTTATCCCATGAAGTCAAAATGATGGTGGAACAGAACACGATGCGAAGTTTGTGGATCGACATGAAATCCTTGGGTGTGGCATTTCAGGTCTCATTAGTTTATGGTGGCACAAAGGATTTAACAATCTTATTAAATATTCGGATCTTAGTTCCAAAGGTGAATGCAAATGATTCGATGCGAATTTTGATTCGTTGTTTGGTGTTCCAACTTTTTTAAAAACGACATAGAGCCAAGGTATATTAAGGCCTTTACGTTTTCAAAAACTTGTATCTCTACCAAACACTTCCCAAAACGATTTGGACTATGTGGATAATAAATAACATTTACAGCATAGCTCCTCAGGCATGGATACGAATCCTCGTAGGATGACCGAGTCTGAGTCTAAGGATAAATTTGTTTATCATAGACGGCAGTCGTATACATGAATGACGCACTCACAAATGACCTGATAACAATCTCTGAGTGGGGCCGCGCGAACAGGGTCGATTTTAATGCGCGCAAGACCCAATGTTGTTTTTTGACACACCGGCGTGATGCTGGTGCTGGTGTTCTGTCATCTGTATCTATGGGTAATGTAAATATTGAGGAGGCGGATGCTCTTGATGTTCTGGGCATGAGAATTAGTTGTGATGCTCGTTGGAACGATCACATTTTTCGAGTGTCGAAAGAAGCATTCAAGTGCCTTGGTTTTTTGAAACGGTGCAGAAAATACTTCACTCCATCCGACCTTCTTACTATTTACAGGACCTTTATCCGACCTAGGATGGAGTACAACTCTCATGTATGGGCCGGTGCTTCAAAGTCTATTTTGAAGCTTCTCGACCGCGTACAGGAGAGGGCGAAGGCGCTTATTAATGACAGTAGGGTATCCAACTCTATTGATTCGTTGGAGCATCGTCGCAATGTGGCGTGTGTTTCATTGTTCTATCGGTACTATAATGGGAGGTGTTCTCGAGAGATAAGGGGCTTGGTTCCCGATAATCACATATTTTTACGTGGTACTCGTACCTCTCGCTGAGCACATCCTTTTGTGGTTGATGTCCAGTGAACCGCACAATGCATTACAGAGAAATTCATTTTTTGCCCGCACTGCTCGCTTGTGGAATGATCTTCCTGCGAAAGTTTTTCCCGTCAGTTACGATATTGGTAAATTTAAATCCAATGTCCACAAACACTACTCCCTCTTTCCACCTTCCTATAACCTATTTTCTTAAACCCGCACAATGCACTGCATGAGTAGGGGCCATACCCTGAGTGCTGGTTTTACAAAAAAAAAAAAAAAAAAAAAAAAGGATGTTAACAGTTGTTGCTATCTCGGAAGTATAATTTCGCGAACTAGTGACTGAGCATTTACAAGAAGTTTTTAATACATTCGGGTGATTAGAACTTTTATGGCACTGGAAATTACTTACGCAGTGTGTTATCCCACCTTGTGATTATGAAATAGGGAAAATTGCTCCCCTAGACATCCAGCTGATATGCAAAGTGGTGTCTTCAAATCAAATGTCTGCGAGTAATTTTGCGAATGTGTTTGGTACAAGAAGGCTGGTTTCTAACGATAGACTGTGGGCGCAATTTCACCATGAACTGATTTTGAAGTTGCCATCTGTGCATTATGAATTGAAAAAAAAAGCTCAAGATTTTTTTGTGGTTGAATTTCAATTGTCATCCTCGTATTATTTATAACATCTTACAAATTTTATGCTTCGGAATTTATGTCTCATGTTTATGATCATGAGACAAAAAAAAAAAAAAGTTGGATTTAGGGGTGACCATCAATCCGTTATTGAAAGAAGGCAATTAAATTTTAAGCAGAAATTTAAACGCAAAGTTCTGCAATGAAATCTTTATGAGTTTTTTAATCCGATTTTTTACAATTTCCACTCTTGCCAAAATGAACAAAAAAATTTTATAACCGAATTACGAGCAGATACAAAAAAAAAAAAAAAATGTTAAAATCTTATCCCACAGAATTAAATTCTCCAGAAAAAAAAAAACAAAAATAGAAAAAGAAAAATTTCCACATTTTAAAGCCAAGCCAGCCATTGAGCTTCTAAAAGTGTTATTAAATCAATGATGATGATGAGTCTTTCTGTGTTTTATTTTCTCTGTGGAAAATTTCTCTTTATTCCCTCTTTTCACTTGACTTCCTGTTATTGATTGGAAATCGAAAAGAAATACTCAATCATACTTGTATGAGCAGAAATATACTCTAAACGTACGGAAATGTTTATTCCCCTTACTCTCTAGGATATTGTAAATGCGTTTTAAAAATACAAACTTCTTCTCTGTGATCAAAAGCAAAAACAAACAAAAAAAAAAAAAATAAAGAAAGAGAAAAAAGAAAAAATTTTAATTTATTACCATTTTTTACAGCCTTAAGGAGCGTAATTCTTAAGCTTAAAGAGCAAGCACACTCAGCACAGCCCGTTTTGATAAGTGTGGAGCAACAACAGAAAAAGCCGCACACAAATAGACAAATTCATCTAAACAGGATACAGTACTCGTATCTGTTTGCCTAGAGGAGGGTGGTTACAATGGCAACAAATCGTTTGTAAAAGAAACTGAACAATCACTAAGAGAAAGGAGTAGAAGAAGAAGCAAAACAAACTTCATTTCCTTACACTTGACTAGAAATCATTAGAAACGCAGCTCTTAAGCCTCATATGTCAAAATAAAAAGAAAGATAGACAAACATTCTCTTGTTAAAGGAATGAAATCGTGAGGCTTGGATTACAATGCCGTGCTTTGTTTTCTTTTACGCCCAGTGCTCAGTACATCACTCAATTGTGTTATGCTGTTGCCAAGCGCAATGGATGAAGAAGATAAAGTGCGCCTTTAGTGATGATGATTACATTCTTTTACATCACTGGTGCTTAACAGAAGAAAAAAAAGAGAAAAATATTTCCATCAAAGATTGAAACAAATAAACACGCATATGAGAACGGTTCCTATATGATGCTCGTGTTGTTTGTATTTGCGAAAGTATTTTAGACTCAAAGAAATTCCCTCCTAAACCCTCTTTGTTCCCCCCCCCCCCCTCTGGCCCTTGTGAAACGTTTTAATAAAATAATAATGGATATTGAAATGATATGTTGTATTGGCATTCATCTATGCCGGCAAAGATAAAAATTTCATTCAATAAGTACAACCATGAGTAGGATGAGAACAGCACTTAACTGAAGCAGTATTTGTGTTGGAGGGAAGGGGGGACTGTGTTTTCTGTTCCGGTGTATGTTAAATGAATATTTTCATTTTTTTTTTTTTTTTTTGGAAAATTAGAATTTTTTTTTGCTTTCCTTGCATATTTAAATGCTTGCTAGATGTTAAAATGTTTGCTAAAGAATTTCCAACAGCATTTAAACAATTCATATGAAATATTTCATTTATTTTCAATGCATACCACAAGGCGCGAATATAACGTAAAGCATTTTTAAAAGAAGTAAAGCTTAAGGCCAATGGGAGGAGAGAATGGTTATTTATTTTCGTTAAATAAAAATGTTTAAAACAACCTAAGCTTTTATGGTATGCTTGACTTAAGTTCACTATTAAATAACACCTAAAAATATGCTTCTAACATTGTCGATTGGCCAGATTCGTAAAAAATAAAATAAATAAATTGAATTCTCTGTAAATAGGAATTTCTTTTTTAAATAGGTTTTCAATTAAGTTTTACCATCATTTGAATTTTTATTTTGTTGTATCGTACGTTGCATACTTTTAAGAGGATTTATTATTAATTTTTCGTTTCTCCTGTTGGCTCTCATCACAATAATTACCCACCTTAGTTTTAGTTGGGGTTTTTTTCCGAATAAATATTGTATTTTTAAATTTATAAAACACATACAAAAATGTTTTGTATTCAGTAACGTAATAATCCCCATTTGTTGTGCTCTATAAAAATTTTATAGAGCAGCTTACTTTTAGAAGAAGGATTTATTTTAATATTGTTATTGTTGTTGTAGTAATATTTTAAAACAATATTATGGCTATTGTTTTCCAATATGTTGTATTTAAACCTTTCAAATTCTCTACAACATACATATTTAAATTTTTAAATACAACACAGAAAATAGTAAATTTGCGAAAATCCATTGCCTGCTTTTAGGTGGGATTTATTTAATGATTTTAAAGGTTTAGAATAAAACCGTTTGTTTTATGTGATTTAAGTATTTAAAATGTAAACAAAAATCCCTTTTTTGTATATAAAAAAAAATGTTTTAAATTAATTTTCCTGTTTCGTGACGTGGTTTTGTGATTAAGTTCATACATCTGCTACGTTTGAGAACAGCTAAAGGCAAACATTATTTACATTATGGACTTTCGGTGTTTAGTAGAAATTAAAAGGCTTCATACCCGCTAGAAATGATTCATCCAGAAGTTCTATCAACTGCAGAGAGGATAACATGGATATAAATTACATTTATGGGAGGGTAAAACTGAAACACTTATTGGGAAAGAGTAGCACTTCAACAATCTAAAATATTTTCAATAACGGTTTTGTGGCATATGGCAACCCTATCATTCTAGATTCTACAATAGTAGATCCAAAACTTACTTAACTGGTATAGCTAGACTAAAAACGAGGCCACGAAAAAGTAAGCCAGAAACCGAATAAGAAATGTATAGGCTTCGTGACAATCCTATCTACAGGAATAATCAATATTTCCTCAATTTACACGATAATTTCACAGAATTATGTACTACCTACTAGGGAGTGCTAAAAACGATGGAGCTACAATAGTGTAGAGTACATTAAAAATATAAGACTCTCGATAGATGGCGGATATAAAGCTGAGCTGGGGAAATAACCCATATTTGTTGGTACCCCATGCGTGGTTGAGACGCCAAGTCTATGGGTAAATGCGTTATGTTTCACCTAGCCCCTTTTTCCCTGTAAATTGATGCAGCTGGTTGCTTAGTCCTTAAGTAATTTTTATGCAAACAGAAGAATTCGTTCGTCCTTTGGCAGAACTATTCGGTAACGCTTTTTCTGCTGAAGTTGTTCCTTTCTTCTACAACGTAGATTGTTGCAAATTTTATCTTTTACTACTACAGCCTTTTTTGTCCTTCCTTCAAACTATTTTTCATACTTTCCATGCGTTTTTAAAATTTAAAGCACACTTTTAGGGGGTTTAAAATTTAAAGCACACTTTTAGGGGGTTTAAAATTTAAAGCACGCTTTCAGGGGCTTTCAACAAGTAGCAAAAAGAATAATTTGCTAACCATACTTTTCAGCTGCTAAATATACTTTAAAATTCTTAAAAGCTGCTCTACTTTCAGCAGTTAAATATGCTTCAAAATTACTGTACTTTAACCTGCTAATGGTATGCTTCAAATATTTCTGTTGCTTTACTTAAAAAATATTACAATTTCACCTACAAAATATGTTTCAAATTTCTGTAATTTTTTTACTCCCAACATTAATCTATTTCAGCAGCTAAATATGTTTTAAATTTTTGCCATTTACTTCCCATAAAAGTTACCCGCCACATTTTAAATTTTATTTCATCACAGTCTATAAGAATAGCGACCCTGGGAGTAAAATATTTTCCTTATATTACATGCTTATCTGGCGTTAAGCAAACTTTAAATCTTGTCCATATTTTTAAAGCATACTTTAAGGTCATAAACAGAGCCAGAAACAGTAGCAGCAGCAGCAGCAGCAGCACTGGGAAGCCACTAAAAATCTCAAAACACAAAAAAATTAACATGAGCCATACAAAATGTATGAAATTTTGGTTTTATAATGGTTTTTTCGTTATAAGGGGGGAGCTTGAGGGATATGTTAGGGTTTGGTCGGTTGCAAAATTTTATCATGTTTTATGTGTTACCCAATTTTTTTTGTTGGTCTTGTTGTTGTTTGGTCTGGTTTCAAATGTACACTCCTCGTATATTTAAAAGCCATGGGAAACCTATAAATGTTCATTAAAAATATTATTTATTGTATGTGTGTGTGTGTCTGTGCGTATAAGTGAGTCTGTGTTCAAGGTTTTTTGATTTATTTTTGTATGGAAGGAACATCTATTTTCTGGTGGTAAATTAATTTTTTTTATTTGCGGAAATGATTAAAAAAGAAAAAAAATGGAAGCAAGAGATTTAATTGCAAAGATTTTTTAGATTTTTTTTTCTTAAAGATATTCGATGAAATGTATTCCAAAGGGAAGAAGCCTAACTTAGGAAGGTTCTGGACTAGAAATTTATAATAATTTCGCATCGTTAGCAAAAAGTAAACCGCAACAGGAAAAGTGTTAAGAGCAAGATCCTACTTTAAACCATTGCGATATCACGATATAATATCCAACTCTATAGGAAACCATTCCCTATTCTAAAATAAGCTGTTTTACAGCGGTAATCTATTTGATCAAATGAGCAGTAATTGAGAAGTTAAGAACCTTCGTCTCTTCATAGCAAGAACCAAGTACTGGCACATGAGGTAGTCTTGTCCTTTACCTCAGATGCACAGCTCCTGCAAAAGTCATTCGGTAGAATGCCAAGTCTAGCAACATACTTTCCAATAGTGCAATAGATGATCATACTTATTCATATCGATTCAGTAGAGCCTAGTAATATTTCGCGTACCCTATAAACTGCCAACGATGGTGAGTCTATCAACATGCTTTCCAATAGGCCAGTATCCTGTGGGAACTGTCATAGTGCCATGGACGATCATTCTTACTCATATCGATTCAGTAGAGCCTAGTAATATTTAGCGTACCCTATAACTGCCAATGAAGTTGAGTGTCCTTGTAAAACGATCAGAAGATACTGGTGGCAAACGGAACACATGTGGCCTGTAAAATGTGGCAGATTGTAAGTTATTTGCCTCTCCTGGCCCTGAAATTATATTTCTGATGATATATTTATGTCCTGGAACCCATTTAAAGTAGCTTTTAAATGATTCTCAATTATCTTGAGAAAACCCGGCATTCATTGGCCAGTGATGGACGTCAAGATGATATTTTTGAAGAAGTTGATCGATGTCTGTTTGTCCGTAGAAACTAAAAGATTTTCAGGGGGAGTCTCATAAGCCAATGAGCATTGCGCCGCTTTTAACATCAATCTCATCAAGTCTGCACGAAATTTGAATGTCAAAAACATTTCTTAGCCTACTCTGTCCAACATTTTGAAGCATTCTGTATATACTTCAAGGACACTGCCTATGAAATTCAAATCGATAGACGAGAAGTTGTCATCCTAAATCGAATTTTCTGTCGAGAAAATTATAAGGAACCATGTAATGGATTCGAATGTGTCTTTATTCCAATTCCATTTAAAGGGATGTAGAATTTAAATCCATTAAGTCTTACTGCCACCAGATCTCACCTCTGTTGCAAGAGCTGATCAGATCAGATCAGGTTGCAAATAATGCCTTAGAGGAACATAATGCACGGGTGATCAGAACAGCTGACTGGCTGCGCAACAATAACAAAACAACAGAGAAATTACGAAAACAGAGATAAAAAAAAATAAAATTTCAATAACAAAACTACATTGAGAGACCATGAAAGTAAGGAAAGAAACAAATAACAATAACAAATCAACAGTAACGTTCTAGAAGTTGCCAGACCCAACGTTAATGAAATATAAACAGTGAAAACGGTAACGTTGTCAATGAGTAGTTGTAGAAATGGCGAAATACATATAAACATTGTTGTAATATAAAGGAACGTCTGCTAAAATTAATAGTATTCTGTTATTAATTAAAGAGTGTTTTTAATTTTGAATTAATTTAAATAGAAAACTTTTTCTCTAATTGTCAATCCTCTATTCTGTATGTAATACTCATCTTTAAGAGGTAAAAGCATAACATTATGTTATTATGTTTTCTTTTTTTTTTTTTGTTTTTTATAAATACTTGGTAAAAATTCACAATAAAAAGTTATTACTCTGTAGAGTAACATGAAATTTGCTTCAACTATTTGTGTCAATATTTTAATGTTCATTTTTATTATTTTATTTTTTTTTTTTGTTCATTTATTTTCCCTCATATGGTAGTAATTTTTGCCAGTCAAGTGTCAAAATTTATGTGTGCACCAAATTGCATACTCATAGTCATTTAAACAAATAAAATGAAAATAAAAAAGGGAAATACAAAAACTTTTTCAATATCTCGTATTCGAAATACTCATGTATTCGTTCGCTTCACAGTGAAATCAAATAAAATTAAATATTCCCTACAGATACAGATATGCTCATTCGTATATGTATACTTTAGCATTTAATTTTTATACGTTTTTTTCCGCTCGTTTTTTTTTTTTGCTTAAATGATACTGCAGTTGCTGCAGCATACATTTCGTTTCATTTGATGTCAGTTTTTTGTTCGATTTTTATTTTTTATTTTTTATTAAAAAAAATATCAAGTTTTTTGTGCAATAATTGCTTGGATAAAAGTTGAGTAAAATTTTGTTGTTATTGTTGTTGTTTGTGTTTTTTTTTATATAAATAATAGAGCATAAAAGTGTTATTATTATTGTTGTTCAGTTCAGCTTTTTCTCTCTGACTCTCTTTAAAAAAAAAAAAAAAAAACAGTGCATAAGTTAAGGCTAAAACAGAGTGTGTTTGTGTGTAAGTCAATGTTATGCTGTTTAATGGTTTTTTCCCCTGTTGTATACTTTAAGTGTGTGCATGTTTGAGAGAGTATAAAAGATAGTATTGTATAGCAGCAGAGTATTATATTTCTGTTTGTATCTTTAGAAAGTGTGTGTGTGTGTGTAATTTACATTATTTACTATAGAGGGCATATGCCACAAGAAATTTAAACCCTTAAAAACGCCTTAAAATATGATTTTTAATTTGTAAATTATAGACACAAAAGCTTTCTCTCACACCCTATTTAATATAATTAAAGGACATAAACTAAAAAAAACTTTTTTCTTTTACGCCATAATTAAAGCATGTGAATGAAATTCTAAAGAAATCTGTTTTTTTTTCCTCAAACATAAACGTAATATTTTAAAAAGCTGCTTGTAGTAGAGTGTGTAATAGGATTAACTAACCCTTTCGGCCGCATTTAAATTTAACTGTTGCTACCAAGAGAATCACTTATTTTATCCATACAAAAATGAAGAGCGGGTATTTCCGCCTTTTTATCGTTAAATCATGATTTTTAACTGTGGGTCAAATGACGGGAATTCCCGCGATGACGGGAGTTCTCGCAACGTTACCATCTCTTGCATCGTCGGTGTCCTTAGAGCTTGAATATCCTGAAAAATCATCATCCAATGAAATTTCAAAATCAGCGCGAATTCCCGTCATTAGTTTAATTAGAGAATAGTGAATGACGGGAATTCCCGCATAACTGCCGAAAGGGCTAAGAAACAAGAGGCAAATACAGCATCGCATGATGTAGCCCATGATGATGATGAGGGTTTATTTTCCTCCGCCATAAAAGTTATTAAAGACGTGTATGCCAACTGTTGATCTGTTGTAAATCACACATTCACCCTGTTAGGACCAAAAAACAGCCAGAAATACATTTCTGTTAGTACGACTTGCCTCGGCCAGGGTATAGTATGTTTCGGAGCATGAAAGCCACATTGGCGTTGAGTTTGCTGACATATCAAATAGCGTATCTACATGAGACCTTCTTCGTCCATGAGCAAGGTTCCGAACTAATGCCTTTCATTAAAACCTTATTGATTTCTGTTTATCACACCGTATACATGTGTTTATTACGGCTTGTAAGCATTTGTCTTATTCCACTATTAATGGGTTAAACTGCTGCATACACTCGTTTCAGTTACACAGAAATACTGCATGCATATGGAAAAGTTTTAATTACTTAAGTTGATGGTGTTTGTTTTTTTTTACGACCAAAATGTTTTCGTAATTCGAAATAATTTCGAAACGCATTTTAACTGGAAATATTTAAAAATGCAAATAAATGGAGAGTCTTAATAAAAAAAAAATTTAACAACAACAACAATTTTGGGTGTATAATTTCGAAATAAAATTACACGCATTAAAAGTTTTAACCGCTCTTAGCAATTCAATGGTTGTAATAATAGTCCTGTTGTTTTTAAGAACACCTAAAGGTATGCAACTAAAAATCCAGACTTTAATTTTAAGCCATATCTTTTATTATATCTCATAGGGAGGTGTAAAAAACTAGTTTTGTAAGACCTAACAAAAGGCATGTGTGTGTGAATTGTTAATCATATATGCCTTAAAGTAGGCTGTTTACTTTGTTTAATTAAACCTTTCTTAATATACTGTCAATGTTTTTTTCTCCATTTTATTAAGAAAGACCTTAAAACGCCCTTAGGCAGATAATAATTTCGTTTTAAAAAATTATATTTAATTTGTTTAAAAGCATTCTCTATATATGTATGTATACGGTATAACCCTGAAAGTAGGCTTTACACTCTAAAGCCATCAATCATGAACTTTATCTTTTATGCTCGTAATATTTATTACGAGTTTTTTGTTTTGTTTTTTTAAGATTGTGATAGATAGTGGCACAATAAGCCACTCTTCGATCCCTTTTGTGAAAACTGTCATCATTATTAAATTGTGCAGAAATAATTTCATAAAAAAGCGTACAAAAAAAAAAAATAAAATAAAATCATACAACAGGAAAGTACACTTCTGCCATTATAAAGCTATGCAGGGGGAAAAAAGTGTTTTTCCATAAAGCAAATGGAGAGAGAGAGAAAAAACTAAAAATAAATGATGGATTTTTATTTATACCCCTTAAACAAACTGTTGACTCAAGTTGATGTTAGTTTTTTCTGCTTGTTTTTGCCCGTAAAGGGTACTTTATCAACTACTAGGGTTTTTACACCTAAAAGTATGCTAAGCATATATAGAAAAAAAAAAATATAAAAACACTATGAACAGATAAATATTATGAGAATAGCATCAATTAACTATGACAACTCCCCATATACTACGTTTATCTAGTTGCAGGAACAGCTTAGGGTTGAGAAAAAAAAGTGGACAATTTATAGGGATTGCTACCCCTTTTTTATGGTTGGAAAAAAAGCATGTAATTGATTGCATCTTTAATAATTTTTTATACTTTTTTTTTGTTTTTATAACGCCAATGTAGGTTTTAAAAAAATATAAAAATTAGTTTATTTAACAATATTTTTTATTATTTTTTTGGTTTGTTTGTGGAATTCTTCAGCATATTTTGTTACTTTATTTTGGCATATTTTGACCAAAAATTTAATTTAATTTTTTATCCGGGAAGTTTATGTTCATGTTTTTTTGTTTTTTTTTTTTTATGGCAAAACTCAATTACAGTTTGTGGTCATCATATGTTACACATTTTAATGTAATTGTATTATACTTTCTACTCTTTTTATTTATTTTTGTTAAAAAAATATGCATTTTATGCTGAAATAAAATTTGTTGTTCGTGTCCTTTTTTTTGTGTTTTTTGCTTCTTCCAACAAGCTCTGGAGACCATCAAGGACGACAGTGTTGGTTAAAAAAATATTAAAAAGGAAAATAAATTACTTAAAAGCAACACAACACAAGGTCATAAATGTTTTCTCTTGTATTTTATTTGCTACTGTTTTTCAACATGACTTCCCTTTTTTACATGAGTTCTCTCTCTCTCTCTCTCTTAAGCAAATTGTATTTATGTATTCGTAACAGAGTATATATATATTGCCAAAGTAGAGAGGGAGCAGTATTTGTCTGTTTACTGTACAGCAAGAGAGTTGTAAATTTTAAACGGAAGGAAATAGTTAAATTAAACTTGAAATCATGTTTTCGTTTAATAATAAATGACATCACAATTTCGTTTAAGAGGCAGGCAGTATTTAAAATCTTCTCTTTTTTTAAATTTAATTTTTAAATAAATTTACTGTATCGTAATAATATTTTTCTTGAAATAAATTTGTATGAAGTTTCTTAGATGGAAAAGAAAAAAAATACCCAAGAATTTTTAGAAGAAAAATTCAATTTTTCTTTGATGTGTAATATATTGTTACGTTTTTACCTTTTAAAAACGTTTAAAATAAGAGCTCGTAGATTGCAAATAAAATAGAAATAAATTTGTGTTTAGATTTAATTAAAATTGTTTATTATTCGCACAACTTGATGTAAACAACAACAATTGCTTTGTTTGTTATTCCTCTTTGCACTCTTTTGACAGTTCTTTGTAACGGAGATCTTCAAACCACGATTACTCTCTTCAAAAACACTGCGTCTTCACACTAGACCAGGGTTTACCAAAAATTTTTTGGTTATGTATTAGTGAGTAAGAGAGAGAAAATAAATTGAGAGAACTGATTTATTTACAGCCATAGAAAAGTGTTTGTAATATACGTTATTTTGATTTTCATTTTATCAACTTACATATGTAAAGCTATCTATCTTTGGCTTAATAATTTTAGATAAATAAAAATAAAATAAAAAAATCCATTTTTTATTAAAAGATCGTAAAGGTATCCATCTTTGGCTTAAAAATTAGACCATGTTTTTAGATAAATAAAAATAAAAAAAATAATAAACCATTTTTTATTAATAGAGAAAAAGCAAGCATTCCAAAGCATTTAAAAAAAGTATACTATACGACAAAATAAAAATTGAAATACGCCCATACGCTCAAAAGCATCTTTTAACATACAATATTTTTTGAGTGTCATTCTGAAAAAAATGGTAAAGCAACCGCCGCACATGTGTTCTTGTCGCAGTCTGATCGACAACTAAATCAAAAAACACAAGAATGCGTGTGAGTTCTCTCAGCACAATTGTGCTATGAAATGGTAATCGTTGCACTAGACTGACTGAACTTTTACTAACTCAGTTGCCTGCTTTGCCTTGCCTTTTATATGGCAACGTAAACAGTCTGATGAATGTTTTTTAAGACGAATGTTCGTGTTTTCGCTTCTCGGGATCTCTATAAATGTAAACATCGTTGTTTTATTATTGTTGTTTGTGTATTTTATTTACATTTATTCTTGTAGTGTTTTTTTGGTATATTTTTGTTAACTTGTTTATCATTTTTTTATGCTGGTGTTTGTTGTTATATTACGCAGTGAGATAATTTGTAAACAAGTTCATTGTTATTGTTTTTGTAGCCTTTGTTTATAATTTTAATGTTAAACGATGTAAAGGCAAAACACCAGTATCTAGATTTTTCCATTTTCGTAACAGTATAGTATATTGTACATGCATACATACATACAGTAAGACCCCGCTTAACGCAGGGGATACGTTCCAATAAGTTCCAGCGCTAAACGAAACAGCATTAAACGAGGCTTAACTTAACACGTACGTATAAAATACAGTTGAAATCTTTATTCTGGACAGACTAACAAAAGAGCTTTGAAAAAGATACATTGTATACATCGTCGCTATATAATGCACCGCTTTTGGTTGGTGCATGGCCATTTCATTTGTACACATACATATACGACAAGTATCAATACAGTGTGCGATTTAAGGGAATCCCAATACTACCGCGTAATACTGAAACAGCGTTAAGCGGGATCTTACTGTACATACACAATTGCACATTATAACCCTGTAGTGAGGATTACATCCTAGCTTCCGACACCACCCCTGATGTTAATTTTACTCATGAGTGGCGGGACTTACAGTTTAAAAACGACTCCGAACGACAGATTTTTGTGAAACTTTTCATGACAATTTTATTTCACTCTCAGAGTTTTTGCCAGAAATTGGCTAAGAGATTATTTATTCCTTAAATTCTACATGTCCTTGGCTTTTTGCATTTCATAATATTTTTTTTTTTTCATTAAAATTTTATTTAAATTTGTTTAATTTTTTTTTTTTATTTTGTTCGTTATTAATATTGTTTCTGTGGAAAATGAATTTCGAGAATAAAATTTTATGATAATTTTTGCAATTTCAATAATTTTTTATTTTATTTTTGTTTTTCATTAACAAAACAAAAGTTATTAAAAGTCATAATATTAAACAATTTTTACTATTATTAACAAAAAAAAAAAAAAAAGGAAATAAAAAAATAAAATTAAAAGAAAAAAAGACCAGAAAAAATGAGAATTTTTTCTATGTAACTGAACGCGTAATAAACCTCAGCAAAATAAATATTCAATTTTTTATTTTTTATTCTGTTGTTGCTGTTGTTGTTGTGTTCATGTATTAAAATTATTTATGAATTTATTATTATTAATGGCAGTTTTCCATAGGAAAAACTCTTTTTCGTTTCAATCACATATTTATTCGACCACAAAAATGTCACAATAAATTTTCTTTCATAGAAAAATAAAAAAATTATAAAGAATAACAGAAACCATTTGAAACCAATATCGATAACTAATAATAATAAAAAAATACAATAACAAATACAACTATGTAAACAAAAAAATTGAAAAAAAAATTATTTTAAAATGAAAAAAATTCAAATGAAATTGAAATATATCGTATAATAAATAAATAAAAAAAGAAAGTATACGAATAAAACTGATAAAGGGTTATCCAATGTATGGCTTCAAAAGTAAAGTAAATAAACAATAAAATCATGAGACCACCCGTGATACTTTTATTTCATTAAAATACTTGGAGCCCTTTGCCTTATTTACGCCATACACATACATAACTGGTCATTACAACCCTTCAGTCAGGATTATTGACCTAGTTTCTCACACCACTTATGTTGTGTGTGTTAATTTTATACATAAGTGGCGGGACCTACAGTTTAAAGTCGACTCCGAACGACAGATTTTTTTGAGAAACTTTTCATGGCATTTTTATTTAATCTCAGAGTTTTTGCCAGAAATCTGCTGAGAGGAAATCGCCGAAGAAATACTTTTTGTATTTTGTTTTGATGTCTGGCCTGGGGCTCGAACCCTGGCTTTACGTCTAATAAGCCAACACACTACCTACTAGACTACGGCGACTTCAATTATTCATACAGTGTTATTGAAAAGTGCCGTCTTTTGCGATGCTCTTCGATTACTTTATCATCTTATCGTCCACTTAGGCGAAAAATTGATGAATTTAAGTCTTCAAATGCTTCAATATTGTGGAATTAATCGTGTAAACACGATCTCAGACATGGCCCTATAAAGAATGCCTAATCTAGACGGCCAATTGAAAGGCGAAAACAGAAATTTATTTTTACTGGGAACTTCTCATTCCATAAAGTCAAACTTGATAGTGTTGTGTGGCTAACAGCACTGTTTTATTGGAGCCACATATTGTTTAGTTCATAATTTTGAACTGTAGTAGGTTAGGTTTAGGTTAGACAACGTGTACTTGCAATTGAGACTAGAACAGTAACCGGAGGTCCAGATCAACCATTGTACAACGTCCTAAAGGGGAAAAAGGGGTAGTAGGTTATGTATCATACATATATGGCTATAGCACTCTGGATTGAGAGGTGATGTTTTCTTCTCCAGGGTAATTTTCGAAAAAATACAGCAGAATGCAATCATTTTTTCCGGATGTAATGGCTTTTTCACAATTACTTCTGAATTCTATGAGATTTGGTTTGTTGCCATAACCTCTGAGTGCACGCGTGTAGCATCCTGTAATTTGACAGGTCAGTAGGCTTGAAGGAGACTTTATAGGGATACCCTACGCTCTTTAAAGTGGGTGGGGAGTACAATAGGTCGTATGACCCTAGTACTAAGGCTCCTCTTTACGATAATAATAACAACCTCAGAGCCTGCATCTTGGAGGAAAATTTTGTTCGAAAAAGCCTGTGCTCAATAATCCAATCAACATATCTGCACCTTTGTGAAGGATCAGCTGGATTTAAAGGGTTGAAGAAGACTTTATAGGGATACCCTACGTCCTTTAAAGTGGGTGGGAAGTACAATAGGTCGTATGACCCTAGTACTAAGGCTCCTCTCCACGACAATGATAACAACCTCAGAGTGATAAATGAGCTGCATCGTGGAGGAAAATTTTGTTCGAAAAAGCCTGTGCCTCAACCATCCAATCAGCGTATCTGCACCTTTGTGAAGGATCAGCTGGATTTAATTGTTGCTTTTGTGTGAATTGAAGTTTAATGGATGACGGTATCAAAAAAAAAAAAAAAAAAAAATTCAAAATTCACCACAATGAGCCGTAAAATAGCCCCAATTGCATAGAAAACCGTGGCATCAACAAATTCGCTAAACTTTCAGAAATAGAATCGATAATTTTCGCTTGACGACAGCTATACGCCTGTTGGCTTTTCGAATTTCTTTATAATCTCACCCATAAGTCGTTTATTGCAACCATAATCATCCCTTCATGCTCGAAAAGTCACATCATTTGAACTGTTTTTATGCGTTATTGTGTTATTAGGCGATCCATAAAAAAAAACAACTCGTAATGTTTTCACTTAGAGCCAGGGGCATACCTTCCTATTAGGCACTGTCCCGAGAGGACAGAGACAGTAATAGGTTAGGGGAGAAAAACGAACTGTTTCGTTCTCCCTGGATAAAGATTCGAGATCAGCTCAGCTATTGGTAAAACAGAAACTCTCTTCTAACCAGAAGGCACTAGGCGGCAAGTATTGGATTTTTTTCTAAAGTCCAGCCTTTTCGCACACTTATTCGTAGATGGCAAATCTTTTACTAAATAAATGGTACTTTAGATGACAGCTTTGCTAGATTAGATTGTTTTGAAACCACTAAATGGACTACTCTATATAAAGAATATGATTTTATATAAAAATGCATGTAAAAAGCATACAAACTCAACTCAATAAAATATACAAAACAAAATGTAAAGTATACTTAAAGGCTAAGAGGGTATACACACTTTAAATAAATAAATAAACGAACAACAACAACATGTTGTTTGTGGTGGCAATATAGTTAAAGGAAAAAGAGTTAAAAGTTCTATAGTGTGTGTTCTTTTCCTTTTTCCTTCCTTTCTTTCATGCTGCATAGAAATGAATGTAAATGGTTGAATACAGAAAAATAAAAGCAACCGGTTACAGAGCCAACCAAATAAAGAAGAAAGCAAAAACTGTTTAAATAAATAGAAAGAAAAAAGAAAAAATTATTTCAATTCTTCAATGTGGTGTATAAATAAAATAAATACACTTGAAGCATATATAAAACAACAACAACAACAACTGAACTTAACTCTTTTTAAGTTGATGGTGGTGATGATGGTAGTGGCATAAAAATAGAAATTGAAAATGAAAAACATGAAGTAAAAAAAAAAACTTGGTCCTTAGAAAACTTGCGGCTTCCGTTTTCTACAACTCTTGCAATTTACAACAACAACAACAACAACGGCAAAAGTGTCAAACCCAAAATACAAAAACCCCTTGTGACTTACAAAACACGAAAAACGAAAAAAAAACCGGAAAAAACTGTAGAAAAACTTTGATGGCGAACAAATGTAAAATTAATGTATATTTTATTGCCAAAAACAGCATATATTAAGAGCGAGAGTGTATAGCAACTGAGAGTAAAGCATACATATTGGCGCTTAATATACACACACACACACACACACGCACACTCTTCTCTCAAGAGAAAAGAGAAAAACAAAAATTAAGAATAAAACAGGAACAGTGACAGGAACGATAAACAAACACCAAATCGTCTCAGAGCTCCCACAAATTGATCGTCAAGTTTAAATATTCTTAAGTCGTAAAGCTTAAGACTTTATAAAATAAAAGAAACCGCATACATACACACTTACGCACACACTTAAACACACGAAGAAAAGAGAAGAAAAGAGAAACAAACTCAATAAAATGTTAAGAAGAAAAGAAATCAACAAAACGAAGAAACGAACGAAGAAACTTAAACAACAAGTGACACCACCAATCACTTGCATACAAGCTAACAACGTATACACACACACACACACACACACACTTACAAATCTTATAACAGCTTTTAAAAAGATTTAAAATAAATTTTTGTTTTTTTTTTTGTTAAATTGTTTAAAAAGTAGTTAAAAAAACCTCTCAAAACAGAAAAATCATTAAAAATGAGAGTGTAACTGACACACACACACACACACACAACAACAGCAGCATTCGGAACACAAATTTCAATGAAAAAATCATTAAAAAAAAATTAATTTTAATGTCACTTCATTTCCATTTCGATAACTCTATTAAAAAACAGAACATAATAAAAAGGAATGAAAAGAGGAAACGATCATCTAGGGGATTTAATAGCATAATTTCATTCATACATACATACATGTACGTTTTCTCTCAGCAAAAAATGTTACACAAAAATATGCAATAAATTCTCTTTAAGGCAATAAAAAACCGACGCCTAGAAGTAGACTATAATATAATAGTAATAATGGCACACACACATTTATTTTATTACAAAAAATTTAATGGAAATCTCTGTGTATCGTCGTAATAAATTAAAAGTTAATCAATGTAACTTATGGGACATCCCTCCAAAGTGAAAAAAAGGCATTAAGAAGTAATAATCAACTGCTATCGTAATCATTACAAAGCAAAATAATTTATTTTTTTAACAATTCGTTAGTGATTGCGAGGTAGCTCGCCCATTGCCAAAGCAATAGGAAGGAAAACTCCAGAAGAAACTCTGTTTCCCTCTCCTATGGAATCTTGTGATGAACAGTCCTTGCTGTTAGTTACATTGTCGGATATGTTGGAGCAGTCTACTTTGCGAAAAATGTGATTTTTATAATTTCAGGCAAATTTGTAGATCTTATTAGAGACAGGATACGACTTGCTCTAAGGGAAGTTACACAGTAGAAATGCTGGGAAAAACTGCAAAAACTTTTTCACTCAAAGATACATTATCTTAGACTGGCAGTATGTCGAGCTCTCTTTGGGGAGATATTACTTGCCTTAATTCTTTTACGGAATTACATATTATTCGAATGGAATAGCTTTGGAATAAGCCTTCATATCAAGGACGGTGATGGTTGGTAGGTAGGTAGAGGTGGCTGCCCATCCAAGAGAATTGGATGGACACACTTAGGCCGCATAAGGCGGTGAAAAACTTCACTAAATCCTTTATTTGCTGTTGAAGATCACAGAGGTTAATTACTTTATTTACTTGATTGGTTATTACAACCCTTTTGAGAGAAATACAACCTTGTCTCTCATACCATGGATATAGTCTCTGAAAGGAATCTATGCCAGACCCTGGGATGGTAATATCCTACTTATACTGCAAGGCCAGGTCTGAGACCGTCTTGAGAAAATAGGAACGGCATGGAACAAATCGCTGTATTGGACCTTTTTTGCATTTTCCAGGCAAAAATATCGATTATAGGGATGGAAGTAAAGATTATTACGTATGAAAACATCTCTACACTCAAAAAAAGAATCAACCCATCCGGGCTTGAAACAATCCATATCGGTCACAATAGTACGGTAAGTACGGTTTGGCTTGAATCAAGTATAAAAGAGTTGAATCAAGCCCGAATCAGCCAAGTACAAAAGTGTTGACTTTAGCGCAATTTAAGCCTTTTTGGGATCAAAGTGATCTCATCATGTATTTGGTTTAAGCATATTTTTTCTTGATTTAAGATCGAATTCGTACTTGATTCAAGAGAGTCAGAAGTTGAAGTAATCCTTAAGCGCACTTGTTTCAAGAATTATAAAGTTGATTTAAGCTAGATTTCGTACTTACAAATGGGATCGAATTGAGGCAAATCGTACTTTATTCGAGCACAATGAACTTGATTTAAGCCCTAAATTGTACTTGATTTAAACCTAAATTTATCCAAAAACGAGCTTGTTTCAAGAATTTTAAACTTGATTTAAGCTCGAACTCGTACTTGATTTAAACCCAAAATCGATTGATTTGAAAAAAATGCAAGTCATCAACCAAAGAAATGCAACTTGCGAAAAATACATTTTGTTGGATATATTTTGTATAAATACACATGAACTAAATGAGAATTATTAAAATTTTTACTTTTGAACTTAAAAACCCACAATTCCATAACTCAGATAACAAATAACTTAAAATAACACTTTTTTTAAATAGATTTGAGCTTTTTAGTGTTGATTTTAGTAATATAAGGTTTAGTTTTTTAAATCAATCACGTTTTTTGCTTGTTTTAAGCAAACAATAGCCAAAACGGGCTTAATTTTTCAAGCACGTTTTTTTTTTTGGCTAAAATTGAGAATAGAAAAGTTAATTTTAGCACGCCGTTTTTCTTTCTGTGTAGGAAGCATATTAGCCAGGCGGCTGTCAGAATGCTGGATTCTTTTGTGACGCATACTGGCACATTCGTAATAACTCTCTGACAAGCTTTTTACGTTGCGAACACCTTTGAGAACCTGTGAGCTTATAATTTACAATAGAATAGTCGGTTACATTAACTCCGCACGCAGGGATAACCCTGGATACGGGCAAAGATAGTGAAAGAAATCTGGAAGTATATGGAAAGTGCACGGAAAATTTGCTTAAACGCCAACGGAGCATGTCTATGTGGTTGGAGTCCTTACTAGGCATTGCACTATGGGCACACAACTCATGTGGAATACATTGGTCTTGGCCGCATAAAAAACATCTTCTGCAGGAGCTATTGAGACGAAGAAGAGAAGAAAACTGCCTTCCCACTGCTTTGAAAGCAGAAACAAAATTCTTTTGGGAAAAAGGCTTTAAGGTGAAGACCCTCCCCGATATTTGTCGTTTAGTTGAAATAATTTTTCTTGATTACATTGGTTAACATAACTGTACATGATTTGAACTAAAAAATTTCGTTAGATTTACTATCAGTTTAACGAAATATTTCATAATTTTATAATTATTGCTGGAATTCAGATGCATATTAAATACATAAACATCCTTTAATTATGTTCTTCATTCGATTAATTTCTATAACATTAATCAACACAATAATATCGATAACTTGCATGACATCAACAAGTAGACGACAATCTGCTGCCTTCAAGACAGTACAACAACTAAACGATTTCAATTGAAAACTTCAATAGAGGACCGACTTCATTATGCTAAAAACACTAACACCACTCAGAATCAGATAGCTTTTACACACAGATACAGACAAAAAGACAAATATAAACACACACACAGAATAGAGGCTGTAAATTGAATTGAATTGAAAGGATATGACAACGACATGTAGGAGAGAGATATGTATGTGACTCGTACGAGTGTGATTGTACCTGAGATGGTTGTGGTGGCATTCAATTCAATTTCTTTAAGTAACGTTTTGTCTTTCGTTTTATCAACGTTGAATGCAATATTTTGCGTGGCATTCAGTTTTGTATGGATGCGTTTGCATAGCCAACGTAAATAACCCAAAGGCACATCGTAATTAGAATGAACAAATGCTGCAAGTGGTGGTGGTGGTGGTGGTGATGTATGATGAAAGTGATGTGAAGCAGAAGTCGAAGCAGATGCAGATGCGGATGCCGATGCCGATGCAGATGATATGGATGAGAGTAGAGACAATGTAGATTCTAAAGAAGTGGCTTCGTCTTCATGATATTGTTTGAGAATTTCTAATTTGCCTTTGTTTATGGGCCATGCATTTGCTTTTAATTGATTTTCTTCGGTACGTAAGCTGCTAGTAGTAGTTGTTTCTAAGGGAATGTACACAGTAGTAGTAGTAGTAGTGGTAGGAGAGGAATTTAATAATTCAATTACGATTTCTGTTTCATCTATCGTTTGCTGACGGTCCATTGCTCCACCCTCAACATAATAGTCGCTATCATAGAACGTTTCATCATAATCAATGGCTGGCATTTCATCAAAGTCGTCCTCTACGCCATCATTGTAATGGTAAACCATTGTTGCTTCCTTAGCGGGAGTTTCATTTAGAATTTCTTTTGTGTTTATAGTTTCCTCATCAAACACTGCTGCAGCAGTGGCATTGATTATTTCATATTTAGATTTTTCAAAATTTTCTTTTAAATTATGAGCAGCATAATTTATGGGTTTTATAAATATTAACGATAATTTATCATCGAATGTAATTGTATCACCAACATCAGCATCATTCTTATCGTCATTATTGCCATGAGTGTCATCATTAAATTGTGTTGCAACAGCAGCAGCTTTAGTTCTGTCATTTGTTTCATTATCACTGCTAATGTTGCTGTTGTTGTTACTGTTGTTGTTGTTATCTTTAATCACCAGCAATTTATTATAAATTTGAATATTGTTGCCATCATTCAAAACAGGACCATTCGTTGCATCAACAACAACATTCATTGTTGCGTCTGTCTTTTCTTCAGTTATTGTTGTGTGTGTAGTTTTGTTGCTATTGTACAGACTATATTCCATCAGTTTGCTAGTGCTGCTATTGCTGTTGCCTTCCTGTAACTGTTCCTTGCCTAGTGTATGACGTTTCCTTTGTTTCTTTCTTGTTTGTTCCTTTTCAAAGAACTGAAGATTAATTTTATCTCTTCCATCACTATCATCCTTATCATCATCCTGCATTGCCGATGCTGTTGACATTGTGTATGCGAAGGACTGGTCATCATTGTTGTTGAGCTGCTGCTGTTGCTGTAATTGTAGACACACTGCAGTGAGATATTGGGCAGCATAAGTATCATACAATAATGTTGTAATTGATTGCTCCTCATGTTGTTGCTCGTGCTGTTGCCGATGCTCTGGCTGCAACTGCTGCACCTTTTGTAACTTTTCTGTTACATTGTTATTACTGCTGTTGCTATCTGCATCTGCATCTGTTGGTATTGTCTCTGTATTGAATTTCATATCAGGCTGTTGCTGTTGTAGCCGTTGTAACCGTTGTTGAATGTTTTTATTGCTTTTTAAAGGTAATGATGGATGATTTAAAAAATCTTTTTTCTCTTTATCTACACCGAGAATCCGGTGATTATTATTATTTTTTTATTTTTTTTTTGTATTTCGTTTTCATCATTACATAAATCGGTTTGTATACATGGTCCGTAGATGTTATAAATGAAAGGAAATTTTTTTTTATGGTTGTTTTGTGTATGTATTTAAATTATGTGATGATTTATTATGAAAGTAAATGATATGAGAAAAAACAAAAATTATTTTAAAAATGAAAAAAAAAATTCCATAAAATCTATAGAATTATCGGGCAATTAGTGTGTGCAACGACACAACACATATGCATTCAAAGAAATCAACAATCACCCTTATTCTGGTTGTCGTCGTCGACGTCGTCTTGCGTCGACAGTTTAAAATTGGTATTCTGTTTATCGTTATTGACAGTTATAGATGACTGTCGACACACATTTGGTATTCTGTGAGTCAATACGCCGTCGATATTGTGTTGTGTCGACTCTGATTTTGTCGACTCTGATTTTATCGACATCATTTTTGGTAACGACGACGACGACAGCCAGAATAAGGGTGAATATTTCAGCGTTAGCTCATCAACATATGAATCAAGTGGTCCAAACACAAACAATTTGTAATTCACACGATTTCAAAGTATTAAAAACGATAAATTGAAAGCAAAAAAAATCGATTATTTTTTTAAATTTCAGTCCTATTGTCTGATGTTATCTCTTTAGGTTAGGTCAGAGTGGTAGCTTTGATATCGAAAGCTCACTTGAGCACGCATAGCGGCCCGTTGTGAAGCCACAGGTGAATGCAGTCCCTGTTTTGACCAAGTTCCTCCAAATCAGCGTAAAAGAAGTTGGTCAGCGAAAGGGACTACGCTGGAAAACCAGCCCGAAAGCTTGATAACGAAGCTACTTATATTTTTGACGTCAATGGACGAGAGCTCCATTAAGTTGACAAGGATTGAAGAGCCAAATAATCTATGTATATCTGCACCTCGCAAGAGATGGGCATTGACAAAGAAAGTGGATAACAGTCTCCTCTTCCTCAGCGGATCTACATCCACGGCAGAAGTCATTAAATGGGAGCTGAATTCTTTCCGCGTGTCTTCCATGTTATCTCTTACGCACAATGTATATCTAACCATTTGTGATTAAAATTTGATGGATGCAGGGCTTATAGTGCAACAGTCTCAGAGCAAACTATTGAGAGTACATACATGGAGAAACTTCTATGCGAAAGTTCCTTTCATATGAAAGTTTACACACAATGTGCTCAATTCAATATGGACAGAAAGTACAGAGCACGTGCGTTCATCAGGATTAGAGTAGAAAGCCGAACCAGCTAAGCAAAACGGGATTCCTAGTTCCGTAGAAATTCGCGGTTATAAGCAAACATATCGTTGGTCTCATGTAGAAAGGCCCTAACTCACACTTTTTTCGAGGTTGATTTTTTTTTTTTTTGTGATACCAATACATTTAACACAAATACATACACCTTCTCACAAAAATTTAATAAAAAAAAATATGCGAGTTAGGGCCTTTCTACATGAGACCAACGATATGCTGATGTTAAGGCCAGCATTATTGTGTAGAGTAGGAAAAGAGTATTGTAAGGTTAGGCTCAGCGAAAGGAATGATGAAAACAGGCAAAAGGAGGCCCTTCTTAACTCGAATGGATTTAAGACAATAACCTAACTTTTGCTGGGTAATTACAATAAGAAGTGATTTGAGTTAATATACGTTAGGCTATTGAGAAATAGCCTGAGGATTTTTTTTTTAGAGAATAGAGATCGACGTTCAAGCCCAAGCATAATGAGAAGAACAAATTAAATCAAATATATACTTGAAATGAATTCATTATGCGATGTGATGTAAATGCTTGACACAAGTAGATACCAAGTAATAGGCACAGCATTATTCTTACTGAAAACGAAGATGGATCTTGACAAGGTTCCGAGAGATACATATGTAGGTGGTCTGTTCGATGTACCGCACTACGTCTGCACTATAATGAATACATTTTGTTTTTTTCTAACGATGATTTATAGTAATTTATAGTAATTTTTTTAAAAAATGGGACGTTGAAACGATTTCTCGCCAGAGGAGAAGCTTGTTATCGTTGACTTGTGGAATGATGGGAAAAACCTGGCTGAAATTGCCGAAATTTCGATTTGCTCGCTAAAAATGATTTATAACGTGATCATTTCCTTCAAAGCAAACATAATAATGTCGCAGAAAACAAAAAACGAAAGCCACGTGTCAAGGAAACAACCGAAGTCGTAGACCGTGCTATTGTCCGAAAGTCAAAGAAGGAGCCTTTCATGTCGTCACGCGATATTTTGAACGAAATTAATTCTCAATTTAGGTTAAATTTATCGGACAGGCTCATACGATGACGTCTTAATCACGGAAAGCTCTTTGGACGCTCTTGCCGAAAGAAGCCACTTCTACCAAAAGAAAAATATAGTCAAGCGTTTAACGTTTGCTCGCACCCACAAGGGTACAGATCTCCCATTCTGGAAAAAATATTTTGGAGTGATGAAAGAATGCTAAATCGTATGGGACCAGATGGTAGAGTGGTTGTTTAATGGCCAGAATTAAATCAACGCTATACTCAAAGGATCATAACGCATGGTCGAGAAAGCACAATGACGTGGGGAGCATTTTCATGGCACGGTGTAGGTCCCATTGTGGAAATTAATGAAAAAATGGATCGTTATCAGTATTTGGACATTCTAGAGAATAAAATGGAACCATAAGCTTTTAATACATGCCAGTTTTATTCATATTTTTGCAAGATAGTGGCCCCAAACACACATCTAAGCTGGCTAAGGATTGATTTTATAAAGTGCACATTCCCGTTTTAGACTGGCCGCTGCAAAGTTCTGACTTAAACTCGATAGAAAACCTCTGAAACGATGTGAAATGTACTATTGCTCAACAAAAGTACAAAAATTTGGACGATTTGTGGATTGGAATACGGGACGCTTGGTACTCGATTTCCAAAAATCTTTTCCAAAGAACTTTGTCCCTTAGATGCCACGTGGTGCTTGAAAATAGAGGCTACTCTACTAAATATTGATCAAATAAACTGAAAACATTAATATTTTTACTATATATTAAAATATATTCACCCTTATTCTGGTTGTCGTCGTCGTCGTCACCGTCGTCGTCGTTACCAAAAATGATGTCGATAAAATCAGAGTCGACACAACACAATATCGATGGCGTATTGACTCACAGAATACCAAATGTGTGTCGACAGTCATCCATAACTGTCAATAACGACAAACAGAATACCAATTTTAAACTGTCGACGCAAGACGACGTCGACGACGACAACCAGAATAAGGGTGATTATTTTTATTCCCGAAATTTTAATTTGTGCTATTTTACTGTCCAGCTAAAATCTAGCGTTTGATATGTTGCAGGTCTTAATGAGCAGACGATTGGCAATTTCGCCAAAATTTTTTTTTTTTTAAAGAAGAATATTGCATCTTAAGTTTCTATGTTTAAATCTTTTTTATGAATAGACCTAAAATACTATAAAAAATCTGATTGTTTTTATAATGAAGTTTTGTGCTTATTTAATGTCCATAGCTGTATGTCTTTTGTGACAATTTGATGGAACATCGATGCTATTTTGCGATGCATTGCTTGGATGTTTGGTTTTTAAGCTCTCCATCACTAAGAATTTGCAGATTTTAACACTTTAAATCATCGATTTCATTGCATGTTCATATTCAAGGCTTAGTTTTTTAAACAAAAATTCGTGTTTAATACTAGCGGTCACCTCCGTATTCAAACTCATAAAGATTACTTTTGCTTTACATTCCCGCTCTCGAGAGAGAGAGAGAGAGAGAGTAAAGCATA
This sequence comes from Sarcophaga caerulescens, assembly GCA_927399465.1. NCBI lineage: Eukaryota > Metazoa > Arthropoda > Insecta > Diptera > Sarcophagidae > Sarcophaga > Sarcophaga caerulescens. Next base: position 105,307,751 of record OV656872.1, on the reverse strand, counting down.
ATTCTGACTGTTTTAGATTAAATTTTTCATAGAAATTCCTTAAAGCATTTTCGTTTTTTGCTGGCTTTTTTTCCTATTATTTTTAGGCTATGTTCTGTTCTGATGCTGTTAAAAGCTTATTTTTTCTATTTTTAGCTTTTAAATATGAAATGTACACTCAAGGTTTTTAAAAGGAAATGGAACAACAATTTTTCTTTGTTTTTTTTTTGGGACATAAAAACAGATTTTATTTAACACAGTAGCAGTAGGCGGCCGTTGAAGGACAAGATTGTTGGGGTTTTTGTTTGTATTTTTTTTTACCAAAAAAATTTAAAAATTTAAGAGAATAACTGTACTGTGTGGGTGAATAGTTTGGGTATAATTGTGGTAAAAGTGGTTGAAAACAAAGTGTGGTAGGTAGGTAGTAGGTAGATAGTGTTGTAAAGTGAAGTGGTGTGAAGTAGATGAAGATAAAATATGGATTTCTGTGTGAATGTGCATTAAAAATTACCAACACCATGAATGCGGACAGACAGATAGACAATCATAAGACTTTGGTAAACTAAAAAAGGTGTGCGGAAAGGAAAATTATGTACGAAAAACACAAACAAAAACAGAAAATAATTTAGAAAGTGTTAAGCAAACATGTTTTAGTTTTTGTTCTCTTTTTGGGAACAGAAAGGCTAGGGGCTATGCATTAATTGATAGCTGTTGTGTGACAGTAATAGTAGTAGTAGTAACTAGTAGTAGTGGTAGTAGTAGTAAAATATATTGTGTTTGTGAAACAAAAACAAACAAAAAAAAAAAAAAGAAAAGCGAAAAAATTTTAACAACAATTTTGACAAATCCATACCCTCTGAATAATGCTCTTGAGCATATCTTTGACTTGTGGGATCAGTTTTTAAAATTGGCGGTTCTTGTTGTTCTTGTTCCTGAGGTAGTAGATTACTGTTAACAGATGTGTTTACATCTGTTTGATGTCGTTCTTGTTGGCTTGATGAATTCGTTAACAATGATGAGGAGTAGGAATACATGTTGGAAGTTGAATTAAAATACGTCTTTGGTTTGCTAGTGGTATGTGAATATCCATCTGAACGTTGTTTTTGTAAAGCTTTTGTTATTGTAAATTAATTGGCATTTGCACAACATTATGATTACAACAATTAGATGTCGTGTATAAAAACAACAACAATACCACAAGAAGGAGGAGAATTTTGAAAAAATTTTTTAATTAAAAAAAAAAAATTTAAGAAATTAAATTTAAAAATTAAAATAATAGCAATTAAAATAAAAGAAATTAAAATAACGGTGGTTTAAATAAAAATATTTTTTTCTTTTGTTCTCCTGACTCAATTCAATTAATTGAGAGAGCCTTTTTTCGTTTTCATTATATATTATAGTCGTTGTAAGAAAGGGGGAAGAAAAAGAAATGAAATCAATGTACTTACGATCTTCAACACACATCAGTCTATCGTCCATTAATTTAAGACCGGTGGGACAGGCACACGATATACGTGGACTGTGTGCATTAATACGCGGCGCTGGTAGACATAAATGTGAACAATGGCCATTGACAGCCTGACAATGATTGACACCATCTGGCTGGCGGTAGGGATGATAGACATGTATGACCATGGGATGTTGTAACTGCAAAAGAAATTAAAATGAAATGTAACAATCAATATAGATGTGATATGAAAATAGTAAGGCCGCCCTTAAATTTTATTAAAGAATTTTATGGTGTTTTCTTTTCTACCTAAATATGTATGTGCATTTCATTAACGCAAAATGCAATTTTGCGTTTGTTTCTTAAAAATGTTTCGCCCTCTAAAAGGGTGGTATGTTTTATTCTAAATAATTCGCACTTGCCAATGGTGGAGGGCATTGCATTTTATGCCCTGTATAAATCGAGAGTGCTGATAATGCCCTGTAAAGCAGATGACTTTTGTTTATAGGGCTACCAGATGAAATTTAAAAAAGTCGCCTGGTATTGTTATCCAATTTGAAGTTAATTTTTTCATTGTTTTGTGGAGTAATCTTAAGGAAATATTACATTATTAAAGCTACATGATCAGCAATATAAAAAATTGCATTCAATGTTAGAACAGTGTTAAAATATTTTTTTTTGTTATAAAAAAAGCGTGCAAAAAATGAAGTCGAAAAATTGCGATCTGGCAACACCTTTGAACAAATTGGCATTTCCTCATTCATTTTCTTAATAAGTGGTAAACACAGGGCATACTCTTTTTTAATATTTGTGTTATGTTCTTCTCAAATAAAAAATTACATTACAACAGGGTTGGTCAAAAAAAATTTTTAATGCACCTTGTAAGAGGGTGACATTTTCTTTGTAGAAAAGAAAACACCATTAATTTAAAAGCAAATTGTTTTTCTATTTGAGTCATAATGCAACAACAAACAGCTCATAACAGCTCCTGGGAAATAAAACAGCGGACATATGTATCTGGTCGTCGTTTGGTACTTTTCAACAGTTTTTCTAAAGTTTTTCGTTAAAAGCTTAGTGATGACGTTCACTTTTTAACAACTGCTCCGGTGTTTAGAATTAAATCTCGGAATAACTAGGTGGTTTTTTTGCACCAACAAGTTTAAATCATTACCTAATCGGCCATTGAAGCTTTACAGCTAGGGATGCAACATCGTTAAGAAAATCATCGATGTTGGCAACATCGATGTATCAAAAAAAAAAAAAAAAACATCGATGTTAAAAAACATCGATACATCGATGTTTTTCGATGTTTTATTTTCGTATAAATAAATCCTAAAAAAAAAAATATTATTTGAAAGAAAAATTCAGTTTTTTGACAAAAATTATTTAATAATTCATTTCATTTATCATAAAAAGCAAAACAAAACAGTCTCATAGGCTAAAAAACAAATTGTATACGTACATATATTTCCATAGTTATTAATTAGTTGAACAAATAATTAATTAATTTATAAATTTTATAAAAGAAGAAATAATTTTGGTTTTAATCGAGATAGAGTTAAGGAAAAGTAGCTTTGAAAGCCTAGATCCCAAAATTCTATTTCTTTCTTGTGTTATTGTTGCACCAGCTTCCGAAAAAGCGCTCTCTTGGCACAGAAGTAGCAACAATTGGGAGATATTGAAGTGCAATTCGCGAAAGTTTGGAAACAAAGATTTCATGTCCTCCCAAATAACGATTGCGTCGCTTTTTGTTGGTGTTACCGGGATTTGTACCTCCGTTTCGATGTTAAACATCGAAATTTATGTTATCGAAACATCGATGTATCGTTTGCATCCCTATTTACAGCGCAAATCTTCAGCTTAGTGATGAGATTCATTTCTTGGTATTTGTTTGAATAAAAAGTTCTCTTAGAAACCCACCCAATACAGTCAGTATTGAATGAAAGAAGTCTTCTATTACTCTGAATACTTTCAATAAATTGTTAGAAAAAGAATAAAGACTCAATGATTCGCTGTATTTAGAGTTCTGCTGGAGACAGACTCAGAGACTCAATGGCTTTTATCATGAATTCAGGAGGATTATTATGAAAATTCATTGAAATTTTACGCTGTAAAGCCTGTCCCCAGTGGAAACGTCACCAAACTCTCCGATAGCCAAGCGGCGGCCATCAGGGGTCTGGGCTCCAATGTGATGAACTCTACGGCTGTCAAAAACACCTAAAGAGGGTGGCAGAGAGGTGTAATGTATACACCTTTTGGGTTCCGGAACACAATGATATCCCGGGCAACTGCAGAGCGGATGAATTCGTGCCAGACACGGCACGACTATCTAATTCTCCGACGAATTCTTGAATATTGGAGCACCTTTAGGAATCTGCAGGCTCATGATTGACAACGAGATTATGGACTCTGTCAACCGCAGGTGGGCAACTTCGGATAAGGGCAGAATGGCGCGCATAATCTGGCCGAGGCTGAATGGAGGGCGCACTACAAGGCTGCTTAAACTCCAAAGAAGCATGCTCAGTACGGTCATTGGAGTTCTGACGGGGCATTGCATTATGGATGTACACGGGAGGCGCATTGGTCTGGGACACCTCGCAAATGATTTCTGTAGAAGCTGCAGGGATGAAGAGAAAGAAGAAACTGTTCTTCATCTACTGGGAACATGCCCGGCTCTATGTCAAAGGAGAAAGAGACATCTTGGTGCCTACTACATCGATGATCTAGGTGATTTCTCGAACATTGACTCCGGCAGTTTGGGTCGCTACGTTGGAAGCTTTAAGGGGTTCCAGAACTAGGGGATAATTAACATGAACTTTGGCATCACAAAGGGCCCCATCGGGTCTAAGTGCGTCCATGTGAATCTTTGGGGGGACGGCCACTTATAGCTACCTACGCTGTAAAGCATTGTGTATCGAAAATTATAGAAGAATTACTTAACTTACGTATTTAAATGGTTTTTTCAACCAGGATTACAACCTAGCTTCTCACACCACCATGTCGTGTTCGTTAAATTTATTTATAAGTGACGGGGACCAATAGTTTAAATTCGATTCTGAACAACAGATTTTACGTTTTCCAAAACTTTGATTTAAAAAAAAAAACCGAAAAAACTTTCAAAACTCTGTTAAAAATAAATTTAAATTAATTTAAAAAAATTCCATTTAAGCCAACTGTGCTGTGTGCTGTGTGCTCACCACAACCACATTCGTAGTGTAATATTTTAAAAGGTCTCTGTGTGTGTGTTATATTTAATTTTCACACAGTTTTTCCCTAAAAAAAAAAGAAAAACTTTTTCAATTTTCAATATATTGTAAAACACGAAGAAGTATAAGAAAATCCCCCCAAAAAAAGGAGGAAGGAAAATAAAATAAAAACCAATGCTGTAGAGTAGTAGGCTCTTAACATCACTCTTCAGAATATTTTACACGAAAAACTCTCAAAGGATGAGCACACACACACACTCACACAGAGATTCCATTGCATAGCGCAGACAAATTTATTGTTGCATTTTCTTGAAAATTGCCAGCCTTTCTTAACGCTGTAAATTACAAACATTGTGCGGTATTTGTGTATATGTACAGTATTGGCCAAAATTAAAGCACCACCTCAGTACATTTAGGATTGAACCGTTGTCCGTTTGGTCTGCCTCTGGATGCCTTATGCCATCTGAATCCTTTAATTTAAACTTAGATTCATCAGAAAACAGCACATTCATCGATTTTTTGACACTCCAGTTGAGATGGGTCTTTGCGAATTCAAGTTTGGCGATATCAAAGGTTTTTTGCTGGTCGTCGACTGAATAATCCGGCCTCTACCGCCCTTCTGGGAATCGTTCTTTCGGTTATTTTTAAATCTAAGCGGTTTCGTACGTGACTAGAAGATGCTGTAGGATCATTTTGGATTGTCCTTTTAATTAAGGAGTCTTCATGTCACAAGGTTTCACGTGACCTTGCTCCAGAATGAGTAGGAGATGTGCGACCAGTCTGTAAAAACTTTTAAATTAGCCTAGAAATAATTGATCTGTTGATTGAATATTTTGCACTCAATTGATGCCTTGATAAGCCAGCTCTCCAATCCAATCATCAACCCACAAAATTGCAAAACCAAAGAAGATTTATTTGAAGCCGCAAAAATAGCCTGGGAAGCAATATCGCCTGAAATAATTAATAATTTAATGTCTCCTATGCCTAAAAGATGTGCGTGTGTCATTCAGAATAAAGGATTCGCAACGAGATATTGATTTCAATAGTTTTTTGTGCACCTTAATTGGGGGGTGCTTTAGTTTTGTCCGCTTATATTTGCGACTTAAAATGTTTTTTGAATTCTAACTTTTTTTTTTTTTAATTCTGAATTCTTTAAGTTTGTGTTTTTCAATAATAAGGATATAAATAAATAAAAAAAAATATAAATAAAATTTTAATAGCTTTGTTTTCTTAAAAAAATTATCATTTAAAAAAAATGTACTGAGGGGGTGCTTTAGTTTTGGCCAATACTGTATGTATGTAGGAAAGAGGCATACAGCAATATGATGCACATGAAACTTGTGGCAGAAAAACCAAAAGGCAAACAGATGCGGTCGATATATATGTATGTACTTTCCATTTACATGTAACGCAAGGCAAATGTTTTGCTCTCCATTGCATTATTTATGATACATGGACTATGGACCATCCATCCATATACACAGCCAAGCAAGACAAAGGTTGGAACAAGAGAAAGTGAGAGGAACACTAAGAGAGTTTCTTTTTGGCCAAATAAAACTCTTGCTTTCATTTTTATTCTTAGGGTGCGTGCATGAGCATAAGACCACTCACTACAGTGCATAAAAAAAGGCATCGTGACAGAATATCTTTCATAATTTATAAGATTTACGTACGAGTACGAATAATGTAATGTTAACGTACGTACGTACATATGTATTAGTGTATGAGTAGTGAGTACCATCATGAAACGTGGTACACTTTTGTTACACCGAATTTATCCGTGGAGACCATAAGGAAACAAATAATAAAAGATGTTGCAAAAAAAAAGAGAGGAACAGAAAGAGTGGTGCAACAAAGACTATAAAAGAGGCCACAATGTTCACACTTATCAAATAAATGGAAAAGGATTATTATTGTAATGCCAAGTATTTCAACAGGATAATGGATGTCCTTTTTCGTTCTTTCTTAATTTAAGCAGGTAAATCAAATGTGGAAATCTTTGTGAGGCTGTAAGATATGTATATGACGTAGAAAGATTACATTTGGAAAACTATTGAAAGATTTAACACCAGAATACCTAGTGTTAGTTGTTAGTGGTGTTGCACGTCAAATGATTTTCTTTTTCCAAAAAAAAAAAATTTGTCTTAAGCAGGAAGCAGGTATTACAAGCAAGTACCCAGATTAATAAGTGTGAGTCTTGAAATTGCAATGATTAGTCGCAGTAGTCTAGTAGGTAGACAAGTACCCGTTGTTCAACCCCTCGGCTGAGACAATTTCGAACCAATCGAAACATGAAAAAATATTTCTTTCAACGACTTTCTCCTCTCAGCAGTCTTTTGACAAAAATCAAAGAAGAAGTAATATTACTTATCCGCCCCACTCATGGGCAACATTAAGATACACAATATGGGAGATGTGTGAAGATAAATTCGAATTTAAAAACCAAAGACTCAAACCCACACTTTTATCAGTGCCACTACTTGTCTCTAACAGGGTAAACCTTGCTATTAACAGAGCACTATTAACTGTTTAACAGTGGCAATAAGTAGATTAGTCTTCTACTTTGCAATTATTGTAGATTATTGACACAAAATATAATTCTCATTATGATTATTATTATTTTTGAACAAAAGGGTTGAAATATAAAGAATGGTTGGTGGAGGGTCTCGAATCTTAAAATTATTTCAGCTATCCCACTACCAAGTTTCGAAAGAGGACCCTCTGCACTACCATTTGCATATGGTCTGTATGGTGTACTATTTCTTATATCGGGTCCGCCATCTAACCTATTTTTTTTTTCAACTAGTGCTTATTACGTGAATGGTAACACTTAACTCATGTCTGATTTGACAGATAATTAGTTTTATCCTTCCGCTGAACGAATATTGACCATCCAATGCGTTTTCGCTTCGCTAAGTGGGCCTGCGATCGACTTACAGAAGATGCCGATTTTGGCAAAAAAAAAAATCATCTTTTCAGATGAAGCTCATTTTGATCTTGGCGGGTATGTGTAAACAAGCAAAATTGTCGCATTTGGGGCACAGAAAACCCGCACGCATACATTGAAAAGCCGACGCACCTAAAACGAGTCACTGTTTGGTGCGGATTTTGGTCCAGAGGCATAATTGGGCCATTTTTCTTCGAAAATGAGCAAGGAGTTGCCGTTACAGTCAATGGCGATCGTTATCGGGCCATGTTGAACGAATTTTTATTCACAAAAATTGAAGAGGAGGATATTGACAACATTTGGTTTCAATAGAACGACGCTACGTGCCACACAGCCGAAGCTACACTCGATGTTTTCCGCCCTGTTTTTTGAAGATCGCATTATCAGCCGCATAGCTGATGTCGTTTGGCCACCTCGGAGCTGCGATTTGACACCGTTGGACTATTATTTGTGGGGTGCCGCCGTCAAAGATAAGTGTTACGCCGACAAGCCAGAGACAATTGACGCTTTAAAGGACAATATTCGTGAAGCCATTGGTGAAATACAGCTGCACACAATCGATAATGTGCTTAAAAATTGGACCGATCGTGTAGGCTACTGCATGGCCAGCCGAGGCAGCCATTTGAATGAAATTATTTTCCATTATTAACCGAAAGGATTGTACTTTCAAAAAAAAAAGAAATTTAAGAAAATATTCAGTAGTTTTTTTTTAAGCAATTTCAAAAAAAAAAAGTTATTTGGCGAACCCTTTATGTTCCGAAATGGCCATTGATCTTTTAGAGAATTTTTAAGCAAAAAATTGATATTTTCAAAGCCAATTTTCTCAATATCATATCACTTTATATGTGACTATGTTGCTGATTATATTAAGAGACCTTGGAACCTTCCTTTGCATGTAGTATGGTACGGTACTCATAAAATTTACTCCTAAACAAGTGGAGAGTGGAGTTCAGAGAAATACTGTTAAATAGCTAACAGTGCTCTGTTAAGAGCAAATTTTGCTCTGTTAACACCAAATGTGGCGCTGCTAAAATTTATGGTTTGCGTCTTGGATTTTCAAATTCTTCACACACATCAATATGGGTGATGAAAGAAGCTAGTTTGTAATGTTTCCTCCAAAAATCTTTCTTTATTAATAAACTGTCATAATATTTCCTTTAATTGTTTGTAATGAACTGAACCGCAAATGAATTAAAATTCTGAAAGAAATACTCACCATGTGTACCGCTGTTATGGGTTCAACACCTTGTCCATTAAATTTATTTGCCTTGAATACGGTCTGTTTATCCCAATCCGTCCAGTAGATGTAATCCTCGAATGTGGTTATCGAGAAGGGATGACGCAAATATTCCGTTGAATATAAAATTTGTTTTCGTTGCGAGCCATCATAATTTGCCGACGAGATGACATTCAGTTTACCATCAACCCAATAGATACGTTTACGTACCAAATCCAAGGTAATGCCATTTGGCCATTTGACATCATAGTTGATGATGGTGGTACGATGTGAGCCATCCATGCCAGCACGTTCAATGCGTGGCGAGGCACCCCAATCGGACCAATACATCCAGCTGCAAGGAAAATAAAAACAAAACAAAACAAAACACGAAAATAAATGAAAAGTGAAAAGAGCGCTTAAACATTATGAGTAAAATGGAAATGAATTTTTTTTTTCTTTAAATTTTGTTGCTCAAGAGAGCGCAATACGGGAGCGGAGGAGAAGGGCAAATATAAAAATAAAGTTGATGTTGTATGCCACTTGTAGTGGTGGTGGTGCAAGTGTAATAGTAGCAGTCAAAAGTGTTTATTTGTATTGGTGCTCCAATTTGTAAAACCCTTATGCATATGCAACATGACAGACACATTTGGTTTACATTTGTTGTACAGACAGAGACACAACATAGTATGTAAAATATATGCACACACACTCATAATGGTTTACATTACAATATTCTGCTAAGAGTAGTAGTGGTAGTGGTTGGCCAATTGTATTGTTTTTTTTTTTTTTTTGGTATTGGTTGTAACGCTTATCTGTGCTTGTTCTCTCTTTTTTTTTTTTTTTTTTTTTTTTTTTGTCAAAATTCCTAGTCTAAGGGGGAGGTCATGTTATGCATGTGTGTGTGTGTGTATATATATTGTCTGTTGCTTTATCACCAAATAGCAGCAGCATCATCATGTCAAGTGTCAATCAAAGGATATTTGGTTTTTTGTTTCGAGTTTTTTTTTTTTATTCAAATTGTATGTCATTGTTGTCCTCCCCACCCCCGTCTTTTGTTTTTTTGGTTGTGTAACAATATCAAGTGTTTTCTTTTTTTTTTTTTTGTATCTCCGTCGTTGTCATATGTTTATTGTGGTTTGTTACTCTCTCTTTATGGGGGCACGACAACAACAACAACAACAACAACAGTTTAGAGTTCCATTCATATTCACTTACCCTTCAATGGGATCCAATGCTATCGAACGTGGTATATCCAATTCATCTTCTATGAGCACTTTACCCATATTGCCATCAAAGTTTGTCAATTCAATGGTACAGCGATGGGTGTCCGTGAAGTATATATGATTGTAGATCCAGTCGACAGCCAAACCATCTGAGGTTACTGTGTGGTCTTTTAGTACAATTGTTTTATCGTTGCCCTCATCAATGGGTGCTCTGCGAATGGAAAACAAAAAAGGAGAAACAAATGAACACATTGAAAACAATAAAGTGGTTTAAGAAATACCAACAGAAAACGAAAAAAAAAGCTTTTGGAAATCATATTTCCATCCCTGAGCAGCCGCTATTATAAAACCTTCAAAAATGTTTTTCAACTAAAAGAAAAACTTTTCAAATAAAAAAAAAATATCGTTAAAATAAAGAAGCTTCCTCCCATATTATGAGGGTGATGAGTATGATGAAGTCCATTAATTCTTGACTTTCTTCTTACATACACAAGGGGGTATAATACTTAATCATATTTCACTTTATTACAATTTAAAAGAAATTTCTTTTTTAGTAAAAAAAAAAGGAAGAGAAAAATCAGTTAAACTACAGAGAACAGAAATTATAATTGCAAATTTCCAACCCTGACACATTTGGGGTTATCCATTTAGTGGATTCAAAACATCCACATGAGATCCAAGAGCATCTAGTGCATCCAGAAAACGTAAATTTTCCTAGTAAATTTTAGGCTGACGGCGTCGTTGATCTACATATATTTCTTTAAGGACTACGCTTGTCAGGCCATCAGTCAACGGCAAGCTTTTTTGACCCAGAGTCCAATGACATGTGATTTCAACAGAATAACCCTACGTGGCATACAGCTCATGACTAATTGGATATTCTGCACAAGCAATTTCAGTGCATTGTCATCTCACGTGGATATGATGCAAATTGTGCCAACGCGATTATGCGATTTGACAACATTATAATTAATAAAAAGTTTAGTCAGTCTTGTGTGAAGACGCGGAGCGTTTGAAGAGAGTAATCGTGGTTTGAAGATCTCTGTTATAAAGATCTGTCGAACAATTGTCTAGTAATTGTTATTGTTTATACAAAGGATATAAATAGAGGAATAACAAACAAAGCAATTGTTGTTGTATACATCAAGCTGTGAACAGTGGCACGCAGAATTGTGCGAATAATAAAGAATTTTAATTAAAACTAAACACAGATTTATTTTTATTTTATTTGCAATCTACGAGCTCATATTTTAAACGTTTTTAAAAGGTAAAAACGTAAAAATTGCTTATTAGTGGAGTTTTCTTAAGGCGCAGCTGCGAATGCGAATAAGCCAAAAACGATAGTGGTTCTCAAAGTCAATATAACCCATGCCTTCGGTAATATTCATGGAAAATTTGACATTTCGGATGCGGTATTGTATTCCACAGATAATGAATTTTTAAACGAATTCAAGATATATTTTATTAAATTTATGGGCATGAACAACTATTGAAGCAAAGGACCTCAGTAAAATTCTTTGATTTTGAGCTCCCTTACGTCATTAGTTTTACTTCGGACCAAGTTAATCTCAGATTCCATTAAGTTTCTCCAAGTATTGACGTGTCTACCTTTTTTTTTTTTGCTATCCACCTTGGATATATCGGTCTGTGGTCTTCTCTAAACATAGTGGATCCAGTAGCACTTTCTTTTTGAAATTTAGTTGTAAATCGGTGTTACTCCTGCTCTCTATCAGAAATCTCTACTCTAATCTATTAAGTTCGGTGAGAATATTTTCAGTATTTCACGGAAACAGCGTAGTGGTCGCTTGTGGTTTGCAGTAGAATTCCAAGACGGACGAAAAGTTGATCAGATTTCTTATTTAAGTGGAAAAGTTGGATCTTTGTTCTGAGTTTTAACGGCGAGAGATTGATTTATTTGCCTTATTATTGCGATACGCAATATCTTTACGTAAACCTTGGCGGAAGGTATTTTGCTATCCAGTTGTCTGTCGCTTAATCCCTGTCGTTCTCCAGTATTAACACACACTGGATTGCATAACAATCATTCATGCAGTACTAGACTGGTAGAGTTGTGACACAGAGTTCTGAGAGGGGTTCGATCAATTGAATTGGCAGTCCATAACAACACAATGTGTTCCACAATCTCTGTTAACAAAGGGCACCGAAAGCCCTGTTAGATCAAGTACAAGATGACTGTTCCAATATAGTACGTAAACTGTTGAATTGGCATGACCTGTATGGTGCGAGTAGGCTGTCCCTCGTTTCGAAGATCTGTTCCATAAGTAGCCAGCATTTTGAAAGATGTCGTTTTGTTTTGGAGTTTAATTATAACTTTCTCGAAGGAGAATTAATGTAGAATGATCAAAACTGTTCAATAATAACTCTCTTTGGCTTTGTAATTGATTGATTAAAATGCGAGTTATGAAGCTGGTGTAACCCTAACCAATTAAATGATTTTAATTTTGTAAAAATATATTTAAATTCTATAAAAAAATTACTCATTTAATTCAATTTTAAACTTCACATTGTTTATTTTGTTATTGTTTTTAACCTTTTCAATTAAATTTAATTAAACAATTATATAATCAAAGCCATGGCTTTGAAACACCAGCCCTGCTGTGGGAGTTATCATATTTAAAGGATGTCTACTAATGGAATTTATTAAAATCCTTACCGTAAAATTCTAAAATATTATGCATATGATGTGCACAAATGTATGTATGGCCAAACATTATAAATTTTCAATTAAAATGTTACCTTTGAAATGAAATTAGAAATCGACCTCCTGCTGTTGTGTTAATTTTTTGTTTTTGTTTTTCGTATTCATTTCCCATTATAAAGTTTTCAAAAGATACAAAATTATTGTGTATTGTGCCTTTAAAAACCATATGAAATATGAAACCAAATGAAAATAAAACCCAGTAAACGAACAATAAACCCTCCTTTCTGTGCTCAAACACAAATACGCATTTAACACAGACAAGGAAGGCTTTTTCCAATACCAGTAAAACATCATGTTTTGTCCTCTGCCCTAAATAATAATAACACCCCACCTTTCAATATCTTAACAAATGTACCCTGTAAAGCTATTTATATATTCATTGAATTTTTCCCCCTTGTAAAAGGCTTCTAACGTAATTAACCACCCTTTACCATCACACTATACTACGGCTTTTCCATTCTAACATTCCTGTCACTTATAAATTGTTAATATATGTACACGTACGACTACTACTACTACTCACTTATAAATGCTTTGTGTGGTCACATCACTCCAAAATATCATGCCGGTACGAAATACAAAATCTAAGGCTGTCGCTGATTTTGTATTATTCACAATTGATGTCATTTCCATGTGATCCAAAGCAATTTTACGTATGTCATGACGACGTGCCAGCAGTAGTGATGCGTGGCCTTCCGTTGCTTTGCAGCGTGTGTGATTGCGTGGATCACGCATATAGCCATCCATACATTCACATTTGTAGCCACCAATTTCATTAATACATGATTGTGAACATGCTCCTGAATCCTCTTCGCATTCATCTATATCCACACAGGATTTATTATTAATTAATTTATACCTGTAACAAAAACAAACAAATACACATTGAAAATGGGAAAATATGTTAATATAATTAATTAATGACATCAATAAAAGCAGTTCATGGCAATTAATGTCCACAAAATTAAAATTTTATCGTTTTTTATAACTTTGTAGCAAAAATTTCAAGTTTAAAGTTCTATTCCGAACAAAAAAGTGAATCGATTTTATATTTTTCTATATCATTGGAAAGCTTATGTTGTGTTGATTCGACAGCAATATAAATATTTTTAATATATTTTAGAAAATTTAATTTTAAATTTAAATTTTAGAAAATTCAACATTTTTACAAAATTAAGGGAGGCTTTTTGGATACCTACAAAATTTTATTAAAACTTAGAAATTAATTAAAAATTTAACTTATTATTGTTGGCAGTTATCTTTACTTAAAAAATATATATATATATATAAAAAATTTAATAAATAAAATATATATATATAAAATTTTCAAATTTTATTAAACATTTCAAGTAAATACTAAAATTTTCTTAAAAATTTTGGAAAATATTTCGTTTTTCTTACTTTCTACAAAATTTTAATTGAAAAGTCAGTTATTAAACGATTAATTTAGCAATAAAAAAAATTATATAATTATAAATGTATTGTTTTTTAATTCAATATAATTTTTCTAAAAAAACACAATTTGAGGACCACGAGAATTTTAACATGAAAATGTCTTTTCAACCTTAACTTTTATTTTTTTTTTAATTTTCTTTTTTATTCGCTTACCCGTTTTCACATTCACATTTAAAGCCGATGGGTTGATCAATGCATTTATGCATGCAGCCTCCATTGTTGATGGCACACTCATTAATATCACATTTATTGGCTGGTTCGTCTTCACCATCCGGACAGTCTTTTTGTTTGTCACATACTTTGGCAAGTGGTATACACTGGCCACCGCCGCAATCGAAATGTGTTGTAGCATTGCATATTGTTTCCTTATGAATGCCTGGCAAACACACAAAAGAAAAAATGGAAGAACAAAAGGAAACCCCCCCAAAAAAAAAATATTGTCAGCAGTTTCTTTTTAATTACCATTTTTTTCTCTCGTTACTTACCGCAATTTAATTCGTCACTTTTATCGGCGCAATCGAATGCATTATTGCATATAAGATGACCAGCTATGCAAGAACGATCGGCACATTGGAATTGATCTGGACGACAGGTATTATTCTTGCAATTCTGATCAAGTTCATCATCACAGCTGGGACAATCGCATTCGCCATCACACAACCAACTGCGATGTAAACAGGTAATGCGATCCTTACACTGGTATTCATTAACCAAGCAAGGGGTATGAGAATCGGTAGCATTTTTGCAGTTCTAGAAAATGAAACAAAAGTTTTAAAAAGAATTTTTTATGCATAGACATGAAATTTTGTTAATTTTTATTTAAATTATTAGGAATTTCCACTTTGTGTGTACAACTTCAAATAGTAATACTTATCCGTTAGAGTCATATTATATATCATTCGAAAGCTTATTTTATTGGCTTTCAATTAAAGTTTAAATATTTAATTTGTTTTTGTAATTAAAATACACGAATTGAAAAAGTTGTTATAAACCCAATATTTCAATATTTTATAATGGTTTTTTCGCAAGGCCATATTTTTTAAAAAAAATTAAATATTTTTTAAATATTAAATTGCACAAATATTGGCGCTTATGTCTAGTTTTAGTTGACATAAATTTGTTAAAAATATTTGAAATTTTATTTAACGATTTTGTTTAAAAACTAAAATTCTTTTGAAAATTTTTATGCATGAAAGTCAAATCGTTTAAAAAAACATTTTTCTTTTTCCTGCTTATTTTGTCTGTTAACATTTGAAATATTTATTGTTTTTCATAATAATAGCACTCATGTATATTTAGTGTTGTCGAAAGAGTATGAAAAGGCTTTTTTTCAAAAAGATTTATTTGTTTTACTGCTAAAATTTAAAACTATGCCTAACGTAATGAATGCCTTTTAATAAAAACCATTTGTATTTGCAACTAAACTCTGCATGTATTTTGTTTTGTAATAAACCGACAATAATGGTTGGCTTTATTGTTGTGCTGTTTTGCTGTTTATAAAGCCCGAAAGTATGCAACTTTTATTACATTTTGTTTTAAATTCGTTTATAAATAACCATTGTTGGAAGCATAATTTCATACAGAGTTGGCTTTTATTACAATTAAAAATTCCACGAATAATAAACAAAAGCATTATGGGCATTTTGCATTACATAGCATATCCGGTCAGATATGTATGGTTTTGAGAATTCAAAACCATGTATTTTCAATAAAAACCCCTAATTGTATGCTTTGGTTTCTGAATAATAAGTGAAAGGTCAAATGAAAACAATAGAAATAGAAAAAATTTGTGATCAATACAATTGAGTTTAAAATTCTATGGAAAAATTGAAAAAAGTTTCGAATGGAATGTTAAGATATAAACTTAATTAAAAACAGTTTAAAAATCCCCAAAAAAAATTGGTTTTTTTATATTTTATATAGAGAAGCCTAAAATTTATGGCCCCTAGAAAATTGCCATAAATTTGAAATTTATTAAATAAACTATTCCAGCCTTTTAGTAGCCATTTAAAAAACGATAAAAACATTATTTAGATCTTTAGAAAATGGAAAAAAATGCCTCAAAATATGCCAGAAAAATGCAGTTTTTGCTGTTAAGCAATCTTCTAAAATAGGAATTTTATTATGCTATAGCTAGACTGCCTTATATACTGCCTTCCGCATTCCCCGGGAATATATTTGCAATTCTTGTTTCTAAAGCATATAACAAGAATGGTTGAATTCTAAACAATTCATTGCATACTTTTAAGCATGATAGCAAAATTCAACTCATTTCTCTTAGTTTTTATTATTGTTATTATTTTTGTTTAAAGTATCTTGTATTTTTTTCTTTTTTTTTGTTGCACAGAGTTTCATCAAATAAATTTCTTTGGTTTTGAGAGAGGAGATACACTGGCCTGTTGTATACATATACATACATACATATATTGTACAATTTTCATGATTGTTTTATAAACTCTCCTGTTGTAGTTGTTTTTTTTTTCCTCATAAACATGAAACAAGAACTAGAAGAGGAAAGTTCAAGCTCAAATGCCCAAAGGAACTTGTATGTTGCCTGTATTTTTTATTTTTTAGGTTTTTTTAGTTCACAGGAATAGGAAATGCACCAACATTGACTCAACTTTTGGTTGCTACAAATATCCTGAGAGTTTTTTTCTTTTAGACTTCCTTTATTCGTTTTGAATTTTTTTTTGCTTTGCTTTTTTTTATGAGAATTCCCAGAAAAACAAACATTCTAAAAAAGAACAAGCACAATAGAATAAAATATCAGTATCACATAGAGCCATGTATATAATAACGAGGGTGGATTGAAAGGTATCGGTCACAACTGAATAAAACCAAAAAATGGTGTTTTTTTTTAATGATTTTCAACAAAATTTCATTAAAATTTTTGCTCTCCTTGTCCCTGAGGTCCATTTGAGCTTATTATTCATGGATTTTACATACCATTGGAAAGCTTACTTTTTGTACTAGTAAATAACGTCAAAAAACTAATTTGATTATATAAATATATTTAAAAAAATATTGTATGCGTTAAAAATTCTTAGCTTTCAAAATTTATAGACCTTTTTGTAGATTGAAAATTTCTTTATAAAAAATTATATTTTCTTTGGTTTTGTATTTTTAATTTATTGGCAGTTAAGTCTAGTTTTAATTAATATATGCATTCTAAAGGAATTTTTAATTTATTCTTAATTTTTATTAGAAATTCTAAAATTCGGTTGAAAAAATTTCTATTTTTTCAGACCAAAAAATAATTTTTCAAAAATTTTTTTTAAAATAGAAATCAAATCATATGCTCATATATTAAATGAATTATAAATTACAATTAATTCTTAATTATCAAACCTAATAAAACTATTTTCATTTACTTTTTTACAGCCAATAATCATCATATATTGCGGTTTTAGACACCAAGTTAAAGAAATTTGAACTTCGATTAGCTGTTAAAGCAATTTCAAATTACATCTCCAGTGACTCTCTCTTTAGAAAGCTTGATTATGTGTACTTTAAACGAAAGGTAAGAAATTTTAATTTATTTATCAAGTTTTGTAATGCGAAGCAAAAATATATTGCGAGCCATGTAATTAAAAATTTAAAGACCTGTTGTCCGAATGCACAAGTTTTCATAGAAAATCATATTTTCTTTGTTACTATAATTTTAAAATATCAGCAGTTATGTCTAATTATCAATTTTTTAAAAAGTTTCATGGATTTTAACTGTTATTTAAACGTTTAAGGTAAAGAATTAAAATTTTGTTAAAAAAATGTTTAATCTATAGTAGAAAAAGTGTGTTTAAATCAATCCAATTTCTGCAAATAATAGGCAATGAGGGCGTAAAGGGTACAGATTAACAGCAGCGTGTAATGCTAACTTTGCCAACTTAGTTTGTAAATATCCTTGCTTCAAAAATAGTTTAAAATAAAACTTATCACACAACCCTTTTGTTTTATATCCTTTGTTGATGCCATTGTCCATTGGCCAATACTCAAACAAGCTAACCATACAACCCAGTTATCCAATGGCAACGTTGGCTAGAAGAACAACAGCAACAGCAGGAAAACCAACTTTCAATGCATCGCTGGTCACAAAAGTCCGCAAGTTATCTAAGCAATCAGCATTTTCTAAAGAATATTGTCGGTGTCGTTGCTGCCGCCGTCGTCTCTCTACCATATTTCTCTATAAGATTATTGATATTGCATGTACAGACGACTTATACTGTTGGCCAGCCAAGAATTCATGCTGCTCAGCAGCACTATAGCTGGCCAGGCTATTGGTTTCAAATGGAAACTTTTTTTGAAGAGTGTTTAAATTCTGGCCCAAAGTATTGTATTAATTACCGCATAAATTAAATTAGTTTTTCTCTTATACTCTGTGGCTATCTTTTCAGCCACTTGTCTTACGCTCTTTCGATTAGAGCCAGTTTTTTAGAGCAGAAACTGTATTTAAAAGAAAAGAAGTCAAAACGTAAAGCGTATATAAGATGACACCAATAGTTAAAGAATTTTTCTATGGATTCTTTCTTTTTTTTAATTTATTATTACACAAGAAAAAGAAACAAAAAGAGAAGCAAATAACTTCGAATTTTACTTTTAATTTTCAAACGAAACACTTTAAATGCTTTTATGAACAACCTGAAAGTATGCAACAAAATTTATTTCACAACTACTGTAAGGAAATATGCTATAAATTTCAGTAATTTTACTGAAGTGTAAACTATAACAACGAGATGACTTATAGTTTTTAATTATTGCCAACAAGTTTTTTTTAAGTAATTTTATTAAGTGAAGGACTTAAATTCTTAGGGCAAAAAGGAAAAAATTCATAAAATATGAATAAAAATGTTGGAAAAAATAAATGAATAGCTCTTAAAAATCATTTTTTTTTAAACGAAAATATATATTTGAATTTAAAATAAAGTAAAAATTTTGTTGTTTATGTTAATAGGATTATTTTTGCGATTTTTTAAGCAATTTCATGAAAATTTTAACTTTGGTTAATAATTACGGCACTTCCATTTTATTTTTTATGCACTTTATATATAGCATTGGAAAGCTTATTTTGTAGACTTTTTAATAAAGTTTAACAACTACATTTTTTATATAAGTTTAAGGGAAAACGATTCAAAATATTAATGTTGCTTAGATTTTCAAAATTTATAGACCATTTTTGGCAATGCAATTTTTGTTGGTAAGTGTACATTTTTTAAAAAGATTTTGGTTTTAAAATATCGGCAGTTACATCTACTTTTAAATAGTGTTTAGAGTATTTAAATATTTGTAACTTTGTTTAAAATTTTTTAACAAAATCTAAAATTTTTAAGCACAATTTTTGAGCAAAAGAACATATGATGTGTTCGGAGTGAAGCTTCTCATTAACATGATTTGCTTTACCAGTCGGTCCAGCGTGATTTTAATAAAACAGCATTACTATGCCTATTCTTACCGTCAGTTGGAGTCTTTTTTAGGCAGTTTCACAATTGTACCCTGCATCCATGCAGTAGGAATAGTTCCCTTATTCTATATTTGAAGAAATAGTGGATGGAAGTATAACTGCAAATAGCTTTGGGTCTGTCTAAATAGTACCTGCGCAGTGATATTATCAATACCTGGTATCCTTAAGTACTGTTTTATACCATTTTTTTGTTATTCAGTGTAATGATTTTATGATTTGCAACAGGACCAAGAATAACGAAACACCAACCATTTACTATTATTCTTTTTATTTCTTGTTTCTATATTCAAAATTCTAAATTTTAAAACCCTCAACTAATTTTCTATTCTCTTTACCACATTCAAAAAACTTTTCTCCAGAAACTCTGCCACCATCGGTTTGAAGGAAGGATTTTATAATGAAGACCGAAAATGTATCCTATTTTAAGGAAAAAAAAAAAACGAAAAAATAAACTTTAAAACCACAACCATATTAGAGAATATGTTTTTGAGAGTAATTTTAAGCCAAACATACGAAGTTTAAATAAATAAAAGAAATTCGTTGTATTTGGTAGAGTATTTAATTCAGTGGTTGCCATGTACACATCAAGTACTTCCGGAGTAGTCTTTCATTTTAAAATAAAAAATAATTTTTAACCATCAGAACTTATATACATATTTACTGCAATGAGTGTCAATATGAGTAAATTACTGTATAATATTATGCGTTTTAGTGACCGACCTCCTAGTCTAAATGATTGTTCTCATGAATGGAAATGAAAATTCTAGTAAAACTTATAGAGGAACTAGTAATGCTCACAAGTGGTGGAAGTACTATCAGATGCTATTGTGTTAGTATTATTATGAAAAATGCATAAGAGCATAAGTATATTATAGTTTATGAGTCATTTTGTTTGAATAAAAAACCTAAAAAAGAACTTGTCTGTCTTAAAATTTATATCAAAAGTGAAGAATTATTAATAAATTTTATTTTATTTTATTGGCAGTCACATCTTTTTTTTTTCACCGTTTCAACAACCCAATATGTTTCTCTCAATTATACTTCGTTAACATAAACAAACAAAAATTTTTAAAATACTGAAATAGAAAGAGAAATTAAAAATTTTTCAAAATTTTAACACAATTTTGCAAAAATTTGATTTTTGTTCTTTCTTGACAATTTAACGCTTCAAGTGTTTTCCTTATATTATATATCATTCGAAAGCTTATTTTATTGGCTTTTTAAAGTACTAACAATTTTATATTTTTCTTTAAAGTATTACTAATTTTTCTCGAAAAGTTTGTCAGGTATTTGAATTTTCAAAATGAAAGACATCTTTTTGATGGTTTCAAAATGTATACTAAATAAAGATATATTTTTGTTGTTCTTATTTATAATTGTTGGCAGTTATCTCTAGTTTAATTTGCTAGTCTTTGTCTTCCTGAGCATAAAAATTTTTAAATAAAATTTTATCTAAAACTAAAATTTTTATGAAAAATTTTGTAATTTCGTAAATATTTTCGAAAGGTTCTAAGTAGAAATATTTGAAAAAAAATTTCAAACCTCGTCGTTTGATTCCTTTTAAATGAAACGACCCATATTATGCTCATATAAAATTTATTTTAAAGGAATTTTCTTGTCTCTAGTAACCACTATTGCTGGTTACAGCTACAGCTTTTATTTGTTGCTTTACAAACCAAACAGGCAGACGGCCTTACACCATTCCTCTCAATCTCATTTGGCTAAAAGCCTGAACCAGAGTCAAATTCAGTCGGATTATTATAGTCAGAATATTGTATTCAAAGCTAAATTTCATGGTTTTGCGGTCATACTTTATTTGGATTAAAAAAATAGCACTCTCTCTCACTCACACTCTCGCCCTCTGTCTCTCCTGCCATATATACATTTGCATAAATACACAGAGAGAGAGAGAGACAGCAGAAGAAAAGATAAAATAATTTTTGTTTATATTTGTTCTTACAATATGTGGCAAGTACTAGATTTCTATGTATCTGTTACAGCCATACTATTGAGAGCGAGAGCATTAAATGCCTGTGCATTTACCGAATGAATGTGCGGAATGAATGAATGGCTAAAATGTAAGGAAATGGTTTGTGTTTGGTATGCAAAATATTTAAAATGTATGTGAACTTTCGAAAAATAACCTTCAAAAATTGTAAACAGATTATATTCGATAAGAATTTTCTTCTTTTGTATTCTCGAAGGAAATGGACTTTTCATGTACGCTGTCATTCTCAATGACTAGCTTTAATTGGAAACATTTGAAATGGCTTTTAGACTTTATAATTTTCATTTTAATAATTAATTACAAGTAAATGGCCAGGTTTGATAATAAGTTAGCTAAACAAAGTTCGAAAAAAACAAACAAATATCTTTCTTAATTTACTTACCAATTCATCTGATCCATCATAACAATCTGGATCACCATCACATTTCCATTTTTTATGTATGCAGGCGCCATTTGAGCAGGTGAACTCATGAGCATCACAGGGCACTTTAGCGCAGTTCTTTTCATCAGAACCATCACCGCAATCATCATCATGATCGCACATCCAACGTTTTTGTATGCAACGACCATTGCCGCAAGTAAATTCATCCGAGCGGCAGGTTTCGTCTTATTTTTTTTATTAATTTTTTTTAAACAAGAATAGAAAAGCAACAAACAATATTAATTAAAAAATATTCATAAATTTGATTTTTTAATTTGAATTTTTTATATACAAAGAAAAGCCAAGATTAGTTCTTAAAGCCAAGGTTAGTTAAAAGAAGCGTATTAGAAATACTACAAAAATTACACAAATAAACCAAACCAAAACCATTATATTATATTCATACAGATACAAATTAAAAATTTAAATGACAATTAAAAATTAAACGTTATGATGTATTAGCGCCTAAAAATATGTTGTATTTAATTTTTATTTCAAAAGCCTTAAATTCTTTAAGAAAAAACATTAAGCCTCTGAAAATATGCAGCATTTTAAAATTAAATTTGTTTACGTCTTCAAAGCATATTTTAAGGTGTTAAAGCTTACGCAGTTATTAAAAACAAACAATAAAATATTAATAAAGCAAGAGCAGAAAGAAATGATATTCTAAAAATGAGCACTTGGCATTAGGTTATATACATAGTTCGCAAACAAAGAGTGAATGAAAGTATTTATAACCCTAAAAATAGGCAACATTTTGATAAGTGTCATTTGTTTTAAGATTTTTCGAAATGAGTTGCTAGCAAGTCCTAAAAGTGTTTCATTTTTCTTAGGATAAATACACTTCTTAGGCTCTAGTTAAATTGAAAATGTCATGAATTACGTTAAAAGTTGAAACCCATTTTTAACCTGAACCAAAATAAACAGGGACCAGAATTGCAATTTCAAGCGATAGAAAAGTTGTCGAATCATAACTCCTAGCACAAGTAGGCAAAGATGCAGAAAGTTATCAACTAGAGGTTCCAGGTTTCAGTGATGTTAGACAGGAAGAATTTCGCACAGCAATAGGTCAGCACTTCCCACATTAAGATCGGATAGAAGGAAGTGATAGTTTTGTTAAACTCAAGCTCAATAGAGCAGACATATCGGGCCGTTGTGGTCTACATGAAGCGATGGCCCACATCGAACTAACAAGTACTGATTAACCTGTTTTAATAATCAGCATTAGGGCTACGTGGGCCTGAAAGTTAGACTAACGGGTAAGCGTAAGTAAAAAGATGGAAATTTTCGTCGAGCCACTGATCTAAAACTTCTGCAGAAGTCACTTGTCGATAGGCAAAGTCTCCCCGCATGCCAAACCATTGCACAATGACTCATTAGATAGATACAGTAACAGAGATGGCTCTACGATGGAGTTTAAATAGTTTATTGGTACGTTCCCTAACCTAGTTAGGTTAGGTGTGCCCGGCAAGAAAGCAAAGTTGTTCCTTAATCAGGATTTGTTCATCAGATTTACACAAAACTGCCGAAAGTAATGATGAAGAAAAGTCGGGGAACTAAGGTTACTCGGAATCCAGACATATCAGCAAATTTTTCCAATTTTACGTGCTTCAGATTTTACTGATAGTAACGCCGTCATGATCCAATTTTCTTAGTGGATATGTTGTAAGAGTCCTCTCATCGTTCTGGGCTGCAGATTTAGTTTAAGTCTCGAATCAGTGGCAAGTTATGTATGGATATTGACTTAGAAAAGGAAAAGTTCTCAAGTCTCAATTGGAAATTTTGAGAGGGAATCAATCAATTTCAGTTGTTCAAACATGAAGGATGCACATGAGTATAAAATCAGACTTCGTTAAAGATAGCCTGGAATGGAAACGAACCCTCAAGGCATTAGAAATGGAAAATCTTTCCAGCTTAACAGACATGACTGAAGGTCAGATGT
This sequence comes from Sarcophaga caerulescens, assembly GCA_927399465.1. Classification (NCBI taxonomy): domain Eukaryota; kingdom Metazoa; phylum Arthropoda; class Insecta; order Diptera; family Sarcophagidae; genus Sarcophaga; species Sarcophaga caerulescens. The sequence continues at coordinate 105,283,727 of OV656872.1, read as the reverse complement.
TTGGCGTAGTGTTAAGAAGTTTATCAATTTGAAGAGCTTTACCATACCTGTTTGGAATATCAAGGACATTAAGATAAAGACATAAAAAAATAAAATATTAATCACGCCTATGGTATATACATACATACATAAAAACCATCACCAAAACTAAGTAAATAATAAAAACCAAAAACAAAAAAACCAAAATAATTAAAAAAAAGTTAACAAAATACCAAAACCAAGTAAATTCTACAATAAACAAAAAAACAGCAACATTTTAATACTAAAACTACAAAAGCCATTAATAATACAGGGTGTGCACAACATTCTCAATACGGTGTGTGTAAGTGTAGGGGTGCATAAACAATTTCTACTACGTGTGTATTGGAAAGAGGATTATAATTTAGAATCTTACTGCATGAAGCCTCATCGGAACCATCCGAACAATCTTTACTTTGATCACACATCCAGGCCAAGGGTATACATTCACCCTCGCCCGATTTACACGTGAATTCATCGGGTGTACAAGTTTTACTTTCTGCAATTAAAAAAAAAACAAAAACAAAAATTGGAAAATAAAAATTAAGAAATTTTTAATTTTTGAATACGCTAGGACGATTACTGACTAACATTAAAAATAAGGTGTCGTGTAGTGTTGTTTATAAAGTGTAAAGGAGCAGAGAGGGATCCAATTAACTACAAATCACTCACACGGCATTCGAAATCGCTTAATTATACTCCCTTTAATGTAATAATCATTATAAAACGAATAATAATCAACCTTAAATACACAAAAGCCTCTGTCTGAAACTCTTTTTCAAAATTAGCCCCTAAACGTATGCAATATTTTTTTTTCTTGTCCATAGGAAATGTTTAATTTGCATCATTAATTAAAGCTTTGCATTTTAATTAAATATTCATTCACAAACGAACACACCCACACAATAATAATAATAATATTTTTTTTTAATTTTCGTAGAATTGTGAAGGCCTGAAAGTATGCTTTAACTTGAAATAGAATTAAAAAGATTAAAAAAAAAACTTAACAAAAAAATTAAATTATTTAATTTATATTTTAAATGGATGATTAAATAAACAATTTATATTAGAAAATTAGTTCAATGTTGTGGAAAAACACTCTCACACACGTACACATACATATAGACAAACACATATAGTAACCAGAGAGAGAGAGAGCACGAGAGAGAGAGCACGAGAGAGAGAGAGACAAAAACTCCAAAAGTATTTAAAGATAAATATTTAAAGCAGGGTATTTACAAATATCAAGTTCTCTATTTAGTGGATTTAAGAGCTGCTGAACTGCTGGAGTTGTCAGCTGTTAAATACATTTCATTCGACATGTCCTTCATTACGTACGTCATTTACGAGTATGGATCGCTTAATGACCACAGAATACCTAAATACTATCAAAAAGTTACTACAGGGTTGGTGATTCAAATGTGGCCATAGATTTCGAACTTTACTGTGCCCGCAAATGACAAGATTGTAAAGAGATTAGAAGAGACTGTAAGCTTTGCAGATGTGATCAGCTCTGTACATCATCGTAGTACATGTGCGACCGTAAATAACGCAACTGTTAGTGAATTTGTCGAGATTCCATGGCATTCTCAGCAATTGAACAGTCCTCCTCAATGTTTTTAATCGTGTATTTTACATTTGGATTTGCATTTATATCCACATAAAGCTCAACTTATGCAAAAATTAAAGTCGTCTGACCATGTACATGGGTTCTAGGTGACTGGCTTTCAAAGCGGATTTTTCCCAACAACATTTTCAGCAGCGCTGTTTACACTTAAAACAAAAAAGTATCGCATACAGGGTTAAGAGAAACCAGAAATGATTATAGAACTGCCATTGCATCCGGAAGAAGTGGCTTTGGGTCGTTTTTTTTATGACCCTGGAAATAATTTTAGCGTAATTTACAGCGCTCTGCAATACCTACAAATTAGACACGGTATGCGGTTTCCCACAAACTACGCAATACAACTGATTCTGGCTTTATTGCATGAGAAATTACCAGAAAGAGTGAAATCACGTTTTGAGGATGTCAATTGTTCGCCAAGATCAATACGATTGGATGCCGTTAGACTTCTTCCTAGGATCTCATCTCTCTATGTGGATAATTTTCTTATGTTTGGAGCATTTGAAATTCAATAGGCCTCAAGTGGTCAAAAGTTGCCTATCCATAGGCAATCGAACTTGAATTCGTAAACATTTTTCCCTACATTGCCATACTTTCTTTCAACACTTAAAAGGTCTTTATACTTAATGGCTGTAGGGTTAGCAGCTGTATCTGAGCATATCTATCGTTTTCTATTGGGTGTTAAATTTTTTTCGTGTGCAGCCTTTATATTTTTTTTGTTAATAAACATCACCATCCAACTATTGGCAGCATTAGCCTTGACTGTCATTTACATAAATGATTCCCTGATTGTACTTCATTTCGAAATTGTATTTTCATTATTGATGATGCTTTTTTCAAATTGTAATGACCCCCCTTCCCTAAGCTGTAATCGCAACGTCTTTTAGGTAGTTATTGCTCAACATGCGCTCGTTCTCTCTCTCTTTCTCACTCACTCTCTCTTTCTCTCTCTTCTCGTATTTCAATTGTTAAGAAGTGAAAAATAATGAAAGAGAATTTGAGGCAATTCCTTAAAATTTGATTTCTGCTGCTGTTGCTTTCTATTCTCTTTGTTACCTGCAGAAATTTAGCACAGCACAGCGCAGCACAGCATTGCACTCACTTAAAACACTTTACTTTACTACACTATATTAACCCCCCCCCCTTTTGCTGTCTTCTATTAACAGCTCTCTATCAATTTTTTTTTTTCTTGTGCTCTCTTTCTCTCATCTAACAACCAATTACCCCTCGAGCAAAAGAAGGAACAAAAAGAGAAGAAAAAATATTGAAAACGGCAAAAACTACTCTTCTGCAACTATCAATACAAACGTCAAGTTCTTAATAAGAAATGATTTAAAAATTGTTGTTTTGTTGTTATAAATGCTGGCATTAGTAATGTGCATCTATGTATACGCGTGTGTGTGTGTACGACAGTGTATATAGATGAGTTAAAACGCTTCAAAGTGTACATGTATGTATGGGTGTGTGTCTATGCTAAATAGAGTTCTACGTGTAGAATTTAAAAACAATTTATATATGTCATCACTACACTTATAAATTCGTACAAACACACACACACACACTCTCTCTTTGGCTCTTTTGTTACGTCTCTATCACTGAAATATGTGTAGCACTTATACACATACACACATACAACGACAAAGAAACCCAAGTAGTCAATTATTCTGATGACGAAACACTTAAGGAATTCCTGTAGTATGGAAATTCTTCAACATTCTCTTTCTCACTCTCTCTCTCTCTCTCTCTCTCTCCCCTCTCGTCTCTCTTATCACTGTTTTACGTTCTCTATTTTATTTTTAACCTCAGTTAAAAGCAAATAACAATTTAAACATTTATACACTGGCACACACAGCCAGCCTCTTGCTGTGGGTAGGCAAAGCGAAACACATGGAGAGAGATAGTTAGAGCGTGAAGAGAACTTGAAAAATAAAAAAAATAAAAAACTAAAGTAGTGTTGATTTGTATGTCAATTGTTATTGTGCTGTACTGTGTGCTGGTATTGTGTTGTATGTATTATGTTGTGCTAAAAGTACCGTTATAATCATATTGTTGTTGCTGTTGGTGCTGTAACATCAACATTAGTTGATGGTTTTAAATGAAGTGGGTTCGTTTTTTTTTTTTCAATGTTTGTTTTGTTTTTATTTTTTCAATGCAAGCAAAAGTGGTTATATTGTTGTAGCATACATTTAGGCAAAAATTGAAAGGATTTCTCTCTCTCTCTCTTTCTCTTATTCAATGTCTCCTAATATAAAGTGACAAATTAATAACAACGAAAGAATGCTGAGGCAAATAAAAGGAAATAAAATAAAAACAATCGAAAATTAATATTGAAAGACACTTCAGAAAGTCTTTGAATAGCAGCATAAAACATAATAAATAATTACGAGGGAAATTTAAAATGCCTTTCAAATAAAAGAAATACGAGATTTAATGTAAAAAAAAAACATTTTTCCTTCTCAACCATTTATTTTTAGCTAAACATTGTATTTTAAATTGAATTTTTTTTTTTTTTTTTGGATTACGCATACTCAACAAAGGAATGTAATGAAATTTATTTAAATACATTCAATGTAGACATACAAGAACTGCAAGAATTTTTTTTTTTTAAGAGAAACAGAGAATTTTTTCAGAAAATTTAAAAAACTTCATTTCCACTTCGGTTTCGTTAAGTTCTAATGGCATTGGAGTAAGCTAGATTGGTTTTCTTATCTCTTTCCCTTCTTAAAGGATCTGAAGACTGTTTCCCTGACGTTTTGTTACTGTGTTTTTTATTTTTTTTCGGGCTCAGCAGGTAGTTCTAGAATGATAGGGTTGCCAACTGTCATTACTTAAGAATAACGCCAAACTGTTTTAATGCAAGTGGCTGTTAAATTAGAAGGAAATTTGATCATTGCATTCTAGACTTTTGTTTCAACCCATGTCCTGGATATGGCAACCAGTTTTATGAGAGACGTGGCTTATGTATGATAAAAGCTCGTGATCAAGGCTTCACTGTGATGAAGATAACATTGTGGATTTAAAATACTGAATTACGAGATGTTAAATTCTCTTGCAGGTGGACAGGAATATGGAAAGTAAGACATTAGAACTAAAAGCTGGATAAAGAATATCTAGAACTAAGGCTGCCTCCTGCATTCATATTCAATACACTGCTCACTGGCATCGTAGGGTCATAGTAATGCTCTATGGGAGCGGTATTTGAACCAGTTATTACAGTTATTAACTTACTTACTTAATTGGTTTTGTACAATGGGTCAATTTCGACCTCCGGGTATTGTACTTGTCTTAACGGACAAGTACACGTCCTCTAACCTACTTAATTGGTCGTTACAACCCTTCAGTCAGGATTATACCTTAGCTTTTCAAATTATTCATGTTGTGAGATGTAATTTTATCCATGAGGTGAGAAACTTTTCATTGCAATTTAGTTTACTCTCAGAGTTTTTGCCAGAAGACTGCTGAGAGGAATTTGCCGAAAGAAATATATTTTTCATATTTCGTTTTATTTCAGATGAGTAAGCCAGGAGTTGAATCACGGTCTCTCAGACTAGACTACGGCGACTTCATTGCGCTTTACTTCAGCTTATTGCACTGCGTGGGCACAAACTGTTCTTGCGACACCAAAAACTTTCTCTTGCAGTATTCAAGTGAAGAAATCTTTTTTAATCTTAAAAAAAATTCCCTTTTCCCTTACAGAAACACATAAAAACTTAATGAACCCCCCTTGTTATCTATCTATCTACACAATAAAAAAAAAATGAGTCTCTAAAGCTATGGAATTTGGAAACCATTACGTTGCGTGTTATACTTTACAAGCAATTAAGTTTTTAAAAATTAAAATCAATTATTTGCACTTGAATGAATTTTAAGAGATCCTCTCAAAATAAAAAATACCAGCGAAACCACCACCACGTCACCGACAAGAAGGCAATGAATATGAAAAGGAAGCGATTTTAAATCAAAGTAAATAATGTGAAAGTCTATATCAACTTTAATAAGGGTCTACAAATCAAATTAAAAACGAAAAAAAAAAAAATAAAAAAAACATTTTCAACACAATGATTTTGATGAACCAAAAATTAAAGGGATACAGCACAGAAATATGGACGGACGTTCTGTTTTAATTTCATATTTTTGCTTTAAGTGTTGTAAGTGTTAGAAAAACATTTAGATTTCTGTCTAATATCATAATAATAATCACCAATGATAATAAGAAATTCGATTCATATTTTATTGGCCACACCCTGTAAAAAGCCACAAAGCATTAAGCATAAAAAGGGGGAAATGAAATTTAAAAACATTTTAAAAAGTAAATATTTTACAAGCAAATTAATACTACACAACACCTAATGACTAATTAATTTTTGACTTAGTTTCACTCGACTACCCGCGTGCCCTTACCCTCCTCCTACCATTACCATTAGTTACTGACTCTTCCGCTTACTGTCGTGCCGCTGCCATATATTGTTAGGTTAAATTTGTTGAAGTTGTTGTACGTACCAACCATGAATGTAATTACCAGTCGACTAATACCACCAACAACATGACTTTTAAATGCTTTTTAGTTATCGATAAAATTTTATTTCACGATAACGTGGTGTGGTTGGCTTGTCTGTACATCAGAGTTTTTTTTCTCCTATTTTATTTTTTTGTGGGTATTATTGCCATCGCTTTCGGTTATGGTTTCTCATTTTGAAGAGAGAGTTATTAAAAGTTCTCGCTATGAGCAGAGTGGATGGAATGCTTTCAAAATATTTTCCAAGTCATTACACCAAGTAATTCAAGTTGAATATTTAAAATTAAAATACAAATAAAAGGCTTAACCAGGCAGGCAGCATCATGAAAATTATACAACCCCAACAACCTTAAGCTTGTAAAAGGGCCCGTACAAAAATCGTTCTTTTTACAATATATTTACTAAAAAAGCAAAACTTTGTTAATATTATTCGAATAAAATATTAATTGAAAATATTTGCTTAAAAATGTTCATTTTATAAAATAAAAAAATTAAGTAACCGGTATTTATTCGGTTTTTTATTCGAATAAAAAATCGGTTAACCAAAATCACGAATGAAAGAGTTTAGTTTATTGCTTCATAATTGTATAAATAAAAATGTTTCCCACATACCGGTTGATATATAAACGAATATATCACTTTATACTTAATAAAAAAATTAAGTAACCAGTTTTTTATTCGGTTTTTTATTCGAACAAAAACCCGGTTAACCTAATATCACGAATGAGAGTTTAGTTTATTGCTTCATAGTTGTATAAATAAAAATGTTTCCCACATACCGGTTTATATTTAAACGAATAAATCACTTTATACGAATAAGCTTAATCGATTACTTTCTTAAAAACACCTGCAAATTAACAAGTTTCACTACTCTAATGAGTAGTTTGCTTTTAGAGACTAGAGATTAAGGTAATAGGGTTTTTCGTAAAAACCCAGCTTTTTAATCGAATTAAAAACCGGTTCACTTTTCAGTATCAACTAGTAAGGATCAATAAGAGTTAAATTTTAAAACTTGACTCAAAACTAACCAACAGTTTCTTTAAAACAATTCATTAGTTAAGCAACCGGTTCCATTTAATCGAGTAAAAAACCGGTTCAATTATTCATATTAATTAGAACAATGAAATTATTGCCTACATTCATTAAAAGATAATATAAATAAAATTTTTTCTTAAAAACGGGATCTTTATTCGAATAAAAAACCGGTTGAATTATTAATGTCGGTTACAACCTTAAAATTATTGCTAACAATCATTAAATTGTTGCATAATTAATCGCAAAAATAAGCTAGAAATCATAAAATGTCATGATTTAGACGGGAAATTCATTAAGAACCCGAGTTTTTATTCGATTAAAAAACTCTAGCTACTTTATTAAAAACAAGTAGAAATGAATAATTTTATCCTAAAAATGAATGTTTTATATAACCGAATAAAAATTATTAATGTTTACGAAAAAGTTTTCATTTCTAATTCAAGATAATAAAGAAATTTGTAATATTTTGGTAAACGGTTCCATATTTAAACCGGTTAGTTTTTAACAACACAACTGTAATGTGGTGTTCAGGTTAGCTTTAAATCATTTACTTTGTTTGTGTAAGTTTCCAAGTTTAAATAAGTTTTAGGGGGGTAAGTAAACAAAATTAAATTTTTATTCAATTATGTACAGAATTTTCTTGTTTGCATAATGTTTGCTGGGTTATCGAAATGTTTAAATATTCATGACACACTGTTTAACTAAAAAAAGAAAAGAAAAAAATAATTGTACTAAAAGGGTTTCTGTAAATGCCAATAAAAATTTATAGGTTTCTGGTATTTTGGTTAGAGGGAATTTTTCTGCCTCACTTCAGCCTCTCTCTCCCACTAGAAATAAAATAATGCCTGCTCAGCTACAAAGTTGTAGAGCCACAATCATTTTACCATCGTAGTCCTAAAACACGCATTAATTTAGTCATTGTCATTGCCAGAGTCAGTGACTCTACATTAAAGCATAAATTGTTTAATTTGTTGTTAAAAAGTCCTTAAAACGGCCCCCCTTTTTTTTTTTTTTTGGTAAATATTTTAAATTTTAATTTATTTTTTTTAAAAGCATTAAAAAATGAACAAAGAAACCATGAAATATGTATGCATGGCATGAACAGTAGTTTCTTGTGGTAAAGGCAAGGCACACATTAAGTGTATGGTTTATGAGGAGGAACAGGAAATAAATATTCTTGTCTTAAAATATCATTTAAAAAAGGATTTCAAGTTTCTAAATGTGGCTTAAGATATTAAATAAAATTGTAATTGATTTCAAGGGCATCAGCCAGTATTCATTAATTCCGAAACAAAATTGGGCCTCAAACTCATTTGACAGCCACAAGTAAAATACACAAAATAAAGTAGAATTGGCTCAAATGTGCAAAAGGGCAAAGTAAAAAACAAAAATTACAATGAAATACGGTTATTTTATTCGAATGAAAACCGGTTATCTTTTGTGTTTTTTATTCGATTCATCCGTTTTTCTTTATTCGATTCTTTAGTTTTATATTTGTTTACTTTTTTCATTTGGTTAACTAAATGATCATAAGCTTTTAATCGATTGAAAAATTTATTGCCTTATTAGGCATGGTTAAAAAGTTGCCATTTATCTAATATATAAAATTCTCGTGTCACGGTGTTAGTGGTTAAACTCCTCCGAAATGGATCGACCGATTTTTATGAAATTTTGTGTGCATATCGGGTAGGTCTGAGAATCGGACAACATCTATTTTTCATATCCCTAAATGTTAAGAGGGCAAATTGTTAAAATTGAATATTTAGGTACATATTAATCGCAGACGAAAAAAAATTTGGTGGGTAAGTTCGTAGAGTCGATATCGACGAACTCACCAAAAATGGGCGTGTCAACCCTCCCCCTTCAAGTGATACCTATAACTTTTAAACTACTGAACCGATTTTAACCATTCTTTTTTTGTTCGAAAGCTTATTACGTTTAGATGGTTTAAAAAAATTCGATATAGCAAAAAGTAGGCGTGGCAAACATTTAAAATTAAATATTTAGGGACATAGTGATCGTAGACGAATGCAATTTGGTGGGTAAATTCGTAGTGTCGATATCGATAAACTCACCAAAAATGGGCATGGCAACCCTCCCCCTTTAAAAGATACCTATAAGTCGGCTAATTCGATGGTTTATAACTACATATGTACATATATAATATGTATGTCTGTGAGTTTTTGTTTTGGAGCGAGTACAACAACTAAAACTTCGTCAGCGCTACCCATGATTCGGACCTCTTATTGTTATTCTTTGTATGCCTCACCTAAATAACGTAACGACTTCGATTAAATTTTGAACGAGATAGATAGATCCACACACTTACAAATAGTAAGTTAGTTATTTTTATATAACTGTTTTATGCAGCGTATTACAATAAATATATAATGTGACCTGTTTTAGGCAAAAAAAAAAAAATCAATTTTGGGCGGGACGAAGTTCGCCGAGTCAGCTAGTGTATATATAAAATCATTAAAATCCTCAATACTAAATTAGTGATAATGTAACCGGTTATTTTATTCGTTTAACCGGGTTTTAATCGATTAACCGATTTTTATTCCACTAACTGACTTTGGTTTGATAGAACTAATTGCTTATACCTTTTACTTCATAAATTTCACATTTTTGTAGCCTAACCTAACTAAGTAATCATATACACATTTTTAATCGATTAAAAAAACCGATTAATACATTAGGAATATTTGGAAAACTATAATTTGTACATTGAAAAATCTTCTTCCATAAAATAATTAATCAAATAAATGGCAATTTCTCGCTTTTTACTCGTTTAACTGGTTTTCTATTCGATTAATCGGTTTTTGTTGGGTAAAACTAATTACACGGTGCGACAGTGAAAATACACACGAGTAACTAAATAGTCTACGTTGTTCAGTTAGTTGAGTAGAACTCAAAAATACCTTTTTTATATTTCTCGAACCCTCCAAACTTGTTTTATTTGACAAAAACTGTTTTTTTTTTTTACTTTACGTACAAATTTCTGGATTACTCAAACATTTCCGACCCGATTTCTAAAATTTAAATCTTGTTAGAAACGGTATACACATATCTATTATTTGACTTAACATGCTATGAGTTTTGATAAAGCAAAATTGAAAAATTTAAATTTTTTTCATATTTTTCAAGTTTGTCCATTCATAGTAGCAAACTTTAATAAACAAATATAGGATAAGTGCTAATATTCTTAAAGTCTGTTCTCTTGTGAAGAGATTGAGTCATCATTTGATCAAATCGGACAAAAATTACCGTAGTTATTATTTAAAGAGTCTAACAGTCGAGTGATATTTTTTATATATGTATGTCATCTTATCAAATGAACTTTAAAATCAAAAATTTTCAAAATTTTTGATGGATCTTGATTGTTTATCGGAAAATGGGTCAATTTCACGTTTGCATGACTTCCTGAAGTCGGCTAATATTTGTGTTTTTTGCAAATATTATTATTTCCCTTTGCGCAAACATTCGGCAACTTCTGGTGGTCGCTCAAACTTAAAATTGACAAATTTTATGATAAACAATCAAGATCCATCAAAAATTCTGAAAATTTTTGAACTAAAAGTTCATTTGATGAGATGACATATATAAAAAATATAACACGACTGTTAGACTCTTTAAATAATAACTACGGTAATTTTTGTCCGATTTGATCAAATGATGACTCAATCTCTTTACAAGAGAACAGACTTTAAGAATATTATCACTTAAACTATATTTTTTTTTATTAAAGTTTGCTACTATGAATGGACAAACTTGAAAAATATGAAAAAAATTTGAATTTTCCAAGTTTACTTTATCAAATCTCATAGCATATTAAGTCGAATAATAGATATATGTATACCATTTTAAAGGTCTATCTCTCTCCTTTCCAACAATATTTATATTCTGTAAATCGGGTCAGAAATGTTTGAGTAATCCAGAAATTTGTGCGTAAGGTAAAAAAAAACGGTTTTTGTCAAATAAAAAAAGTTTGGAGGGTTCAAGAAATATAAAAAAAATATTTTTGTGATCTACTCAACAAAACTCACAACCTACACTATGTTATTAGCCGGGTGTATTTAATTTTTTTATTTTGTCGCATAGTGTTATTTACAATTTTCTTTTCACAAATTTATTAAACTAACAAGGTAGTTAATCGATTATTTAACATTTTTATTCGATTAATCGATTTTTATTTGGAAAATATTGTCGTGATTACAATAGAAAACCGTTTAGAAAATTTTTATTAACAACTAACTAATGAATAGTTTACTTTTAGAGACTCAAGACTTAGGTAAAAGGGTTTTTCGTATAAAATCCGGTTTTTTAATCGTATTCTCAGTATCAACTAGTAAGACTCAATATGAGCTAAATTTTAAAACTTTGCTCAAAACTAACCAACAATTTCTTTAAAACAATTCTTTGATTAAGCAACCGGTTCTGTTTTTTAATCGAATAAAAATCTAGTTCAGTTAGAACAATGAAATTAAGGTTTAAATTCGTTTAAAAGATAACATAAACAAAATTTTGATTTAAAAACTAAGTTTTTATTGGAATAAAAAGCTAGAAATCATAAAAAATCGTAAAAAAACAAGCTAGATATCATAAATAGTCATGATTTAGACGGGAACATCATTAATTTTTGCGATTTTAAAATATTTTTTCTACCAAGAGCCCGAGTTTTTATTCGATTAAAAAACTAGCTACTTTATTAAAAACAAGTGGAAATGAAATGGAATCGATTAATCGATTTTTATTTGGAAAATAGTTTCGTGATTGCAATAGAAAACCGTTTAGAAAATTTTTATTAATAACACTTTGCTACGATTGGTAAGTTAAGTACATACAATAAAATTTTTTTTTGTTTAAACATTTATTTCATGCTCCTTAAATGTATTCTCCTTGTTTTATACATTAAAAAAAAAAAAATACAACAATTTTCGAATAAAAAAAAAAACCAAATAAAAAAAATTTTCGAAAAAAAATAAAAAAGAAAAGTTTTCCTATTCCTTTTCTATTCAAACGGCCATAACAATAATCGGAAAACGGAAAGTTTTTTATTTGAATTTTACAATCGTTCTCCATTTTTTTCTTGCTTTTTTTTATTATTTCTCTTTTTTTTTTCATTTTCTTTTTCTTTAATTTTTTATTTTTTTTTTTTTAAGACCATAAACTTTGCTCAGCTCTTAATGTGTTAGAAAGTCTGTGTGTGAGTGATTGTGTGTGTGTATGAGTGTATAAGTGTGGACATAAAAACCATTTATGATGTTTTTTTCTTTTCTTTTATTCATACTTTTAGCCTCCTTTTGCTCTTTTCCTCTCTCTCTCTCTGTCTCTCTCTTTGTTCGTTTATTACAAAATCAAAAATAAACACCAACTGTTCGTTCGTTCCAATTCTTTATTTTTATGGCTTAAAATGTTTGCAAAGCTAAAGAGTTTATTTGTGTTGGTGAGCAAGTGAGAGTCTTGTGTGTTTATCTGATAATATGACAATAATATATTGACACGAACTCACACACATACAAACACACACACACTAACAGAGAGACTTGTGCAGATGGTGCTTGCTGGCTGTGTTCATATAATATTCGTTCGTTTATAAATAGTTATCGAAAGATTTCAATAATATCTGATTATCGTTTTTACGATAAATGCATAATTAAAAAGTTTTCGCTCTCTCTCCACCTCTCTTACTTTTTCAGTACTTTCTAAATGGTGTGTTTTACTTTACTTTATTCTTCGATAACTTTTATCGAAGATTATCATTATTAAGCCGGAGGCTTCAATGGCCAAAGTGTATCAGAGAAGAAAGAAAAGCTTTTAACGCTTCGTAAGGTCAGAAGTTCATACAGGCGGAAAATTATACAACGAATCATCATTAACAGATGAAAATTAAACTTTTTAATATCATGACAAACAGGCTTCTTCCATATTCTTGAAAGGAAATCGAAATAAAGAAAAATTATTCACTTGTTTTAAGGGGATTTATTTATTACCTAACATTACATATTTCTTTTTGAAACTAAATTTTGATTTCAACAACCAATTCCAACAAATTTTTAAATTTTCAAATATTCGATTAATCGGTTTTTTACTCGATTAATTGTTTTATTTATTCGATTATCCGGTTATATTCTTTTACAAAATAGATTTTTAGTAATTCATTTAATAACAGCAACCATACATTTCATATGAAGCTGAACTTATTAAAAGCTTTTTGAATTAAAGCACCCAAATAACCGGTTTCGTTCAAATAAGTGGAAAAAATTTAATTGAATAAGTAATTTAATTAATAATTAAATGCATTTTAAATTATTTTAGTAATTGTCCAAATGTTTATTAGGGTATTCGGGTGTTGAATCGAATAAACAAATTTTGAACGAATAAAAAAACCGTAACTGTAACTATATTAATTTGTTAATATTGCTTTTAAAATATAAATATATTTAATTTATTATGTATATTTTTCAATATACATATGTATGTATGTCACACGAATAAAAATTTTCTCAACGAATAAAAACGCTAAAACTGTAAGTTTATTGACCCGTTGATATTTTTCAATAACAATTTTTTCTCAATAATAACTGGGATTTTAATCGATTAAAAACAAATCCAGAATCAAGCAGTACCGAAATGTTTTTCATTTACACCCAAACCTGTTTTTACACGGTTTTTTTTACGCGAATTTGAAATAACACGGTTTTTTTTTAACAAATTAACCATTTTTTTTTATATTAAGAGATCTTTTCAGTACATTTTAAATGAAATAGAAAGTGATGCTAATACTAAGTTGATACTTGACGGCCTTCAAATAGCAAATAAGTTGGCAGAACACTTTTTGACATGTGATAACATAATTGAAAGAGCTGTGAAATTTCAATCGGACCTACAAACATGTATGGCTAGATACAGAGAGCTCTAAAAAGAGCTTTCCAAAGTTGGATCACAACGCACTATAACAGAATTTGCTGTTAAAAGAAATAAACCAGCGCCAGAAGCAGCTTCTGCAGATGTAGAAGTAATAAGTATTTCTACTGACGAGACTGATATTGAGCCACCCCAGCAAAAGAGAATGCGCTTGCTATCAGAAACTGACTCCGAATAAAATAAAATAAAATTTTTATTGAAAATAATTCCGTTCCTAATTGTCTTAAGAGTTTCATAACTAATTTTATTTTTATAAATGGAGAGAATTTTTAAGTTTTTTCTTTATTTTTTTATAATCATAAAATGAAATAAAATAAAAACTCTGTGTATACTATTGAACTAAATCTGTGCGTTTTTATAAAGTTATTCAATTTTATAGGCATATGTAGGCTGCTGCATCAATCCTATGTACATATATCTTTTCAGTTTGTTTATACACTTACATACATACATAATATTTTTTTTTTCTACGCGTTTTTTTTTTTACACGGTATCCACTGGAACGTATCTACCGTGTAAAAAAAGGTTTGGGTGTATTTTAATTCTTATTTAAAAGTTGAATCGAGTAAATGATTTTCTTTTTAATCGAATAAACACAATTTCTTAACGAATATAAAACCCTAACTGTAAATTTATTAACTTTATAATATTGTTATACTTTCCCTACTCGTCAGACGAGTATTCTTTTGGAAATGTTAATTTTTTTTTCCTGTCATTTTGTTTTCCAACCAACCAACCAACGAAATATTTCTCCCAAATTGGAAAAACTATTTGCAGCAAAAGGACACTATTTGCGGCAGAGGACAAAACAAAAACGAACAAATTTCCTGGAGTTAAAATGTTACATTCAAAATGTTCGTAATGGGAAAAGATGGAAGAGAGATTCAATGTTTTGTAATTGAAATTTATCAACAGACTGTCAGTTTTAATTTTGCCAACAACCAATAACACACATACACACACACACACATGCACATCCAGCAGCACACAGTGTGTGAGTGTATTAAACTAGCAGCGGAGCCACAGAGCGTTAGAACGTGAATGAGACTGAGTAGCTGACATGACTGACTGACTAGCTGTCTTACCAAATGTTACGCTAAGTTAGTTGATGTCCTGCTTGCATATTTAGAAAGAAAAAGAGAGACAGAGAGAGAGAGAGATGAAGCCAACAATAAAAACTACAATAAAAAAAAAATATATATTGATATTGAAATTGAAAGAGAGGAGGTTATTCATTCGAATGTAACAATTGATACATTCTAGTTGAGTGTCGGAAACACAAAAATACACACTCACACACACACACACACAGACAAAAATAAATTGAAAAAATTCTAAAAATCGAAAACCAGAAAGAGATTTAAAAAAATGACTTGAAAACGTACACAAACACTGACACAAACATGCATTGTAAGTACCACCCTCTCCAACATATATGTATGTAAGAAAAACCAGAGAGAAAGGGAGAGAGACAGAAAAAACACGCTATAATAAATATCGCAGACATTCAGCATGTTTATCAGTGTATGCGTGTGTGTGTGTGTGTGTGTATGGCAGTGTATTAGTATTGGCAGGGTTTTGAATGCTCATTTCTTATGTTGTTTATATTTGTACAGGAAGACTTTTGAAGAAAAAAAAAAACAAAATTCTAAAGAAAAGGATGCAAAAATCAAACTTCAATTGGATTTTTATTTTGATTTGCTTTTTGCTCTCGCTCTCTTCCTCAAATTCTATTGTTTGTAGCATAAGTTGCTGTTTGATAACAACAAAAACAGTCTCAATTGTTGCTATTTGAAGTTGTTCTGTTTTATTTATGGATGATGCTCTCAATATTATTACAGTAGTTTCCGCTCAACTCTCTTTACTCTTGTTTTTGTTTGTTTTTTCCTTCTTTTTTCCTTGCGCTCATTTTTTTTTTTAACGAATATTTCAATTGACTTGCTGTGTGAGTGCAGCAAGCAAGGAGTTGTTAAGGATTTTATATTTTTCTATTCATCATCAGCATTTCAAGCTACTCCAAAACTGTAGCTATTCAAGTAATGGAGTGGCTGCTCTTAGAGATTTTTAATAATTTCGAGTGGATTAAAGGACAAAGGATTCATTATTAATAAAAAAAAAAAAAAAAAAATATGTTCAAAAGCTTGAGTTAGGTGAAGTAATGCAATACCCAAAAGTATTAAAAATAAAATAACACAGAAAAATGATAAAAAAGAAAATGTCGATATTATTTTCAACAATTTTGTTTTTTCTTAAAAAATTTTTAAGTTATCGATAACCATGGAAATCATATAATCGATAACAAAAAATTATAAATATCTACAATTTCTTTGAAACATCAAAAAAATTTAAGTTATCGATAAAATACGATACATGAATTATATAAACGATAATTTTTTTTTTTTTTGTAAATATCGAAAAAATTTAAGTTATCGATAAAATAGGGTATATACTGTGAGCGTCAAAAGAAAGTGTACAATTCAAAAAAATATACATTAATAAATTACCGTTAATTTTTTTTCAAATTATTTTATTGCCAGTTTTTAAAATTGAAACAAGAAAAGAATTAGAAAATTTTGGAAATATTGTAAAATTTTTTCGGGCACTCTCCTTAAGTGGAAAACTTGAGTTGAGATTGTTAGACTTTCTTTTGACGCTCAGTGAATGTATATTATATAATCGATATTTTTTTCTTTTGTATATAATGATAAAAATTTATTATTTTTTTTAATTTTTTTTAATAATATATTAAATGTTTAGAGTTATCGATAATCCCATAAATCAGTTATCGATAACAAAAATAATAATTAATTTGTGATAATTTAAAAGCATTGGCAATTAAAGATATTAAACAACATAATTTTCTATGTTATGAAAATAGTTTCAGCATTTGTTATCGATAACAGAAAATTTATAATTGTAGAAATTTTTATGTAAGCGCTATCGATTATAGAAACTACAACAATACACAATGACATTAAGGAAAACAAAAAATAAATTCGGTAGTTGTAATCAATCCATACAGAAAAGTTAACATTTTCAAAAAGTTATCGATTACGGGATATTAGAAAATGTATAAAAAAAACCGAAATAGCCAATAATAAACCACACAATTCCTAATAAAATAATTGTCGTTAATGAAAATTATTGGAAACAGCTCATGTTCTAATTACTAAAACAGTTATCGATAACAGTTTTAAATTTTACAAATAATAACTAATGGTGATTTGTTTTCTGGCATAAATGTTGCCTCTATTCTGCCTTTTTGCCCTTTTGCTGTTCTTTTCTGAAAAAAAAAATGCAATTTTGTAAATTAGTAACGTGTTCTTTTCTAAAAATTCTGTCATAAAACCCAGAAAATATGCTGCATGTTTGACCCTCAATTTAATCAAAGGGTTGTAAGGGCAGCACTTTTAAAACATCTGTTCTTGTTATTGTTTTAAAAAAAATAACAAAAATTATTTGTTTTAAAAGTGGTGAAATGGAAGCAAAAAAATATTATTTTGGAAAATTTGTTGGAATCCTCTTCATCGTCAGATATGGAGGACATGTATCCATTATTATTAAAACGAAACTCTTGTCGCGACTTTAAAACTTTGTTGAAAATGTTATTTATCAGTATTGCGCCAGATTCTAGTAACAAATTTATAAACAAACAACAGCTGACTATAGGTGTTGATAATTTTATTTTTGTAAAAGCAGAATGAGCTTTAAATGAAATTTATATGAAATTTACTAGTCGAGGACTACAAAGAAACATATGCATATGTATTATTATCCCAACAAAAAAGGTTTGTGATGAGTTAACTTAAAAATTAACATTTTTTTAAAATTGTAATAAGAAGATTATTTATAAATACTTTTAAATGGAATTCGGAATTTGGAATTATGTTTTGTAATAAAAATATTTCCCAAAAAATTCCAAAAATTATATTTTTGATTTGATTTTTAGTTTTTATATAGAAATTCGAAAAAATTTACTAAATAATTAATAACATATTGTGCCAACTAAAGCGATTTGAAAACATTGGCCCTAAAGTTGAATTTTACATAAAAATAAAAGTTTTAACTTGTATGACCCCCCGGAGCCCTCGGTAAAAATATTATTATTTTGTTTTATTTAAAACATTTTATGTAATGTTAGCTTTCCGAAAATAAAAAAAAATAATTTAATCGGAAATTTTATTTTTATTTTTTATTTTCTATACAATGATTAGTTTTAAAATCGTTAACTAAGTAAAAAAAAAACGCCAAATTGGTATTAAACTACAAAAATAATTGCGTAAAGGGCAATGATTTTTGTTCTTTTGTAATCGTTTAAAATGCAATACATTATGAGGATTCGTGCAACCTTCAATAAGTGCTACAAAATATGTAGGCAACATTTCTTACCAGAAAAGAATTTCTCACCATAAGAAACGTATTTACATTTAATGAATGACTGTGGAAATTTTTAATCTTTAATAATGTTCCTGATGTTGTTAAATTAAATAAAAAATAAAAAAAAAAACCAAGAGAAAAAAACGATAACAAGAGAACGTAAAAGGAAATGAGGATGTGTACTTGAACGCAGTTACAAAGTTAAAATCCGTTATGCTCAAACAAATAACACATGACACATGCACAAATACATACATGCACATGCATACAAAAGAGATGTGGTATGTGTATGCTGTAAAGACCTTAAATAGCCTCAAAACAAAACAAAACAAAAAATCCATATTACATGTGAATGAGAGAGGTATACAATAAGTTAGTTAAGAGAGAGAAAGAGAGAGAGAGTGCAAAAATAACTGTTTGTATGTTTGAGTAGAAATAAAAAGAAAATGTGCACAGTTTTGTTGTTGTAATTATTTTTTTTTTTTTTTTTGCTAAAGTAACTTTTATTGTTTTTATTTAATTTTTTTCGTTTTTCGTTTTTCTCTCGTATTTTCTTTGTTGTTGTTAAGTTAAGTATATAAAAAGCAAGAGAAAGAGAAAAGAAAAAATCAAACAAAAACGGAAAAAGTATAAACTAAACCGTGAGTAAAATTATGATAAATTTCAGTTTTTTGTTTTGTTTTTCAATTCGAGTTAAATTTTCTGAGAGTTTTTTAATGTTTTGCTTACATTTGAAATTTTCGTGTTGAGAAAAACGTTACAATTTTTATAAACAAAACAAAAACAAAAGAAAACAATACTTTTTGGTTAAACAAATTTGTTTTATTGAAATTAAGTTTAAAATTTCATTTTTTTTAGACACAATTTAAGGTTATAAACGATGGTTTACAGAAGGTATGGTTTTGGAAGGAGAATGTCGTGAAGAGTAATACTTGGCGTATGATTGTTACTAATTCTACAAGGTTGGGCAAAATAGAGTAGAATTTTCAAAGCTGATTTCTATTTGATACGTAAATGGGGGGATAAATTGTAAATAAAAAACTCATTGCAAAAAGAGGGGCTAAAAATTAGATTCAAATTGTCATAATTTTTGGTTTTTTAGATCAGCAAACTGAGGCTGCTATACATACATACATATGTATGTATGTACATAATTGGTCATTAAAACCCTTCAGTCAGGATTACGACCTAGTTTCTCACACCACTTATGTTGTATGCGTTAATTTTATACATGAGTGGCGGGACCTACAGTTTAAAGTCGACTCCGAACGACAGCTTTTTCATGGCAATTTTATTTACTCTCAGAATTTTTGCCAGAAATCTGCTGAGAGGAAGCCGCCGAAGAAATATTTTCATATTTTCGTTTTGATGTCTGACCTGCGAATAGAACTCGGGCCTTTCGTCTAATAAGCCAACACACTACCTACTAGACTACGGCGACTTAATCGTTGAAATGCATTAAAATGCCAGGAAGTATTTTCTGAGTTTTCTGCAGTTCAGTTGATACAGAGCCCTACTGCGAATATGTAGTTTAAGGATTAGATTCACAGAGAGAACTCCATGGGAAGGTACAACAGTGGCTATCATACCTACCAAATATACTGCATGAATAGAAGTCCTTTCCTGAGTGTTGGTATCAGCTGTATGGAGGGGAAGATGAGATTAAAATGCTGCAGAAAATTGGCATATATTGGCATACGTCATGTAAAAGAGCTCAAAAGAACAAAATATGGCGAACTATCTATGGTCGAAAAAAAAAAATGGAAACAGGAGTTAAACTGGTGCTACCAGTTTCCGCCTTTAAAACCTAACAAAACAGGTTGAAAACTAAGTAAAACACAATGCTTGATAAGCCGAAAGTAAACAGATGGATGATATAGAGAAGGCGAAATAAAAATCCATCGTACGGGTGTTGTGTGCACAGAGGAAACTGAGAAAAGAATATGGCGCTAATATGATATATAACACAGATCTGTACGATATATCTTCCATCCAATAGAGTGGGGCAAGATACAGAGCCCACTAAACCGTGAGTCTATTGGAAAAACTTTTCCTAGATGGCTAGGTTTAGCACTTATGGCCCATTCCCTATAATAACGCCTCACAGATTAAATTTATTTAAATAATCCAGCAATACTTTAAGCATTGAAAGATATTCTTCAAGAATATTATGAAATCGTTTCAAAAGAAGGCTTAAATTGTGAACGAAATGACGTTTGTTTCTGCATAGTGGGGGAGAATTTGCCAGATGGAAGACTAATGATAAATCAGCTTTAGATTTTCCAATAGAGGTTGAATTAAATATCATAAATTTTCCCTTAAAAAGCCCACGAAAAAAATAGTACATTCGACCAGGCATTATGCTGCATTAATCAAATGTTTAAAAATGGTTCACTTCATTTAAAAAATATTTCCTTTAGTTTTTATAATAAAATTTTAAGACATTCTTTAGTAAAATTTACAAGCGTACATAAAGAGAGAGATGGAGAGATAGAGAGTGAAAGTTAGAGTGTGTATGTAGTATGTATGTATATGACATTAATTATGTGCTCGTTGTATGCCATATTTTGTGTTCTAATTAAGACGTAAAAGTTGAATGAAAATGTGTAAGAAAGACAATAAAAATTCCTTAAGCTTCGTATACATAAACTCATTACGAAAGTTATTTAATAGACAATAACAACAACAACGCAAAGAAGTCAAAAGAAAAAAAAAACACATACAATAACGGAGTTATTTATTATAGTTTTGGCAGTCATAATGAAAATGTTTTTTTTTTTTTTTTTTTGCAATGTTCTTACAAAAGACATAAATTCCTTAAACAAAAGCTTAGCCAAACAGTGAAGATCATAATGAGAATTTGAGTTTATAACACTCTATATAGAGACACAGTACTTCGTTTGTAATTAAGAAAAATGAAAGCTTCAAAGCTTCCCCATTAAAAAAGGGATTTTTTTCTTTATTCTTAACTTCTGCAAGCTAATAAAAAAACTTTTTTCTTATCGTTCTTTATATTCGTTAAGCAATTTTAATTGCATTTTCAAAAAATTATATTTTAAATTACACCCCCTAGAGTGCATTATAAATGGCAGAAGTAAATAAATGTCTCTTCTTAACAGTATATACATGTAAACAGGAACTTTTAAGGCCCCCCTAATGTATGCTTTTAAAGATATCGTATTTCATATAGAAACAGATAAACGGTTTAATACGAAAACGGACAAATATTATGCTTATGTAAGAGTGTGTGCGAAATAAAAGTTTTACAAGAAAAATATAAATTCCGTTATCAGAGAGAAATGTCTACAATTATAATCATTTTCATATGGGAGATCTTATTCACATATACAAACACAAACACAACAACGCACACATACACATACACGTTACGAGACACACTTTCATTTATAAACTTATAAACACAAGTGTTATGTGCTGTAATTTAAGCAGCAAAAGTGTTTTACTCTTGATTGCACTACTAAAACAACGAAGGCTCTCTCTCTCTCTCTCCCCGTATACTCTTTTTATTTCTTTTAATTTCCATCTCTCTCTCTCTCTCTCTCTCTCAACCCTTTTCGCATTATTTGTCTCCGTTGTGTTGTGTAGATACACTGTGATGGTGGGGTTAGTTTTGTTTATTGTGACACTTTAGGTGCAGATAAGTACACACACACATAAAGGCTATTAAGGGAGGGTTAACCCAATCAAATCTATGGCAACTGTTATGTTGAGAACTAAAAACTGGTTTTTCTAAGTGCATTTAATAAAGGAAAACTATTTTAGGAATGTTTTAGAAAAAAACTTTTAAAGTATTTCGAGTAAAATTTTTAAAGAAAATACGTGACAGATACGCTAAAATAAAGGAAAATTATTTTTTTTAATACAAGGCTTTACAATTATGTTGTCTCACATTGTATAAATCCAATGACAAGCTAGCTAGGTAATATTTTATGCCAAAATAATACATGGGTGAAGATAAATTCGAATTTAAAAACCAAAGACCCAAACCCAAACATTTTGCAGCGTCACTTCTTGCCTCTAACAGAGTAAATTTTGCTATTAACAGAGCTCTGTTAACTGTTTAACAGTGGCAATATGTAGATTATTCTTCTACTTTGCAATTATTACAGACTATTGACATAAAACATAATTCTCATTATGATCATTATTATTTGTGAACAAAAGTGTTGAAATGCAAAGGATGGTTGGTGGGGATGGAGGACGGAATTATTTCAGCTATTCCACTACCACGGTTCGAAAGAGGACCCTCTGGACTACCAGTTGGGTATAGTATGTACATACATAATTGGTCATTACAACCCTTCAGTCAGGATTACGACCTAGCTTCTCACACCACTTATGTTGTGTGTGTTAATTTTATACATGAGTGGCGGGACCTACAGTTTAAAGTCGACTCCGAACGACAGATTTTTGAGAAGCTTTTCATGGCAATTTTATTTACTCTCAGAGTTTTTGGCAGAAATCTGCTGAGGGGCAGTTGCCGAAGAAATATTTGTTTCATAATTTGGCGACTATTGGATATAGTATGTATAGCGTACAATTTCTTATATGTTCCAAATTGGCCACTGATCTTCTAGAGAATTTTCGAGCAAAAAATTGATATTTTCAAAGACAATTTTTTCAATACCATATCACTTTACATATGTGTGACTATGTTGCTGATTATATTAAGAGGCCTTGCAACCTTCCTTTGTATATACTTAGTATGGTACTCATAGACCTAGAGTATATCCTAAAATTAGCTCCTAAACAAGTGGGCTTGCTCAGATGAATACTGTTAAACAGCGAACAGTGCTCTGTTAAGGGCAAATTTTGTTTTGTTTAGAGGAAATTTAACTCTGTTAACACCAAATGTGGCGCTGCTAAAATTTATGGATTGCGTCTTGGATTTTAAAATTCAAATTTATCTTTACACACATCAAAATAATATCTTATCGTAGTGGCTTTTGTATACAATACTTAATTACTTATATTTGGCATACCATCCCCCCCCCCTTTTTAAATTTAAAAATTTTCTTTATCATTACATTTGCTGTCATCCATTAACTCTTAATATTATCCAGTAAATATAAAATAAAAGCATAACCACGAGGATACAAAAAAATTCCCATACATACATACACTATGTAAGGGCACAACCAGCGTTGCCAGATTTTTTTTATTTTAAAAACAACTTTATTTCTGGGGAAAAAACTTTTTTACAAAAAAAAACTTGTTTTCTACAAAAGTACCAACATTTTTAAAGGAAATTCCGGAGCCCGGTGCCTTCTGTTGGTGTTTTTTTTTTTGCGTTTTTTGTCCGTGACTAATAAAATACACAATATTTTATTTAAAAATGTAAATATTTCCTGTTTTAATACTGAATTTATTGAAAAAAATTTTAAATTTAATTTTGTCGAAAAAACTTGTTTTGTTAGAAAACAAATTCTAATGAAAACTTTTTCGCATCTCCAAAAACTTGAAAAAAAAGTGAAAACTTGGCAAATGGCAACGCTGTGCACAACATACATATGTAAGTGTATTAGTGTATTACGTTTTATGTGTTTATTTTGTAGTTATGATTACAAATGCAGTTAAGAAAGGTACTTTTCTTTTGTACTTTTTGAAGTACAAGATGAGTATTTAATATTATATGCTCTCTACAACATTTTCATATTCATATAATCTGTGCTCAGATTTGCTCTCTTTTTCTCCTCTTGCATACACACATTCGTGTGTGTATGTACATACATATAATATTGAACAGTTTTACTGTGTAAGTTTGGTTGCTAAACAATAAATTAAAAACAAACAGGCATTCATGCAAAGGGTATCAGTGGTAGACAGAGGAACAGGGAGAGATGGAGGAATAGAAAGAGCGTATGAAGAAAAATAAAATAGGGGCAGCAGCAGCAACAACAAACCCATCAACAAACTCTTTAATAGTAAAATAAAAACACACTTTAAGGGTTTAAGGTAAACATCTTAAACATTCTGAGTAGAGAGACACATAACTAGATGGGGGGACTGTTTTGTTGTGAACCAGTTTTAGGTGACTGCTATAAATGTAATGAATGAAGGGTCAGGGTCTCTCTCTCTCTCTTTGAAATGAAAACAAATGAATGCATTTGTATAAACAATGGCAATTAGCCTATACAGTAATAGTACACAGTGTCTCTCTCTCTCTCTGTCTTCATATGCAGCCAGCTGAAGACAATAATAAAGCTATGCTGTTTATTTATTTGATGCACTCACTTGCTAAACACACACACCGTTACACACTTTTGTGGTGAAATAAGAGCACATTACATAGGGTTTGTTTTTTTTAGTGTGCATAAGTAGATCTCAGTGTAGGCATACAGGCATACATTTAAAGAAATTTTTTTTTCTGTTTACAGTTGTTTAAAGGATAAACGTGTGTATGTGTATATACATATGTACACACACATACTTATTGTTTATGTTGTGTTGTATAATATTTTTCAAATATTTTTCTCTTATATTTTTTTTTTTTTTTTTTTGTTAATCAACAGCAAGAGAGAGAGAGAGCGAGAGAGAAAAATACACTCATAAAATTCGTTTCATTAATTTGCATGTTTAATTTGTATGCAAATTATCTTTTGGACAAGCACTTCAAGCACTTTCAAGTACCAAAATAAAAGGAGAAAAATTTTTCACAACAAATTTTTTTTTTAAGTACTTAATTATGCATAATTATGTGCATTTAAATTAAATAAAAACTATAAAGTCCCACAAAAAGGAAAAAAAAACACAAAACTATTGTTATGGTAAAAATTATAATTATTTTTTGTTTTTGTTTTTTGCAAACATTTCATTAATAATTCGAAAAATTTTTAAGAGGCTTTTGAATTATTTTTTTTTTAAGGATTTATAATTTTACAATAAGAGGCTCATTCATTACATGCCGAACATTTTTATGTACGGTTTGCGTCTTCAATAACTTTCAAACCATTTTAGAGGGTAAATATCTGCTATTTATTCTCAGTTTTTTTTTTTGCTACGAAAATTTAAAATTTTATTTCAACGCCAAGTGATATTTCAAGAGAATTTCTGCTTTTCTTTTTCAATTTTATAAAATTGCGACAACCGATTATTACTATTGTTCTCAGAAGAGTCTTAGTGCCAGAGATAATTTGTGCACTTCAGAATTAGTGACTTTTACACGAAAGTTTTCTTTTTTGCTACGAAAATATTGTAGATTAACCCTTTTAGTTTGAAAAAAAAAGGCAGCTGAAAGATGTAAATCGTTCTGCGAAGCTATTACTATGGAGGTTCCATGAGCGATGGTTTCAAAAGTTTTGAAAAGAAAGATTGGAAATTGTTAATGAAATAAAATCCAAGAAGATTGTTCTTAAATCCAAAAAGAACTTGGAAACTGAGCGCAAGCCACTCAAGCAACAATTTTAAAACGTTTGGTATAGCAATACGTTCAATTCCAAAGCAAGGAAATTGAGCCACAAGCTCGTTGGAGATTAGAGTCACTGAAAATATTACTTGAACGCCATTGATATTGTATAGAAAATTGATAATTTTGCAATCATATCGGTTAAGGCAACTCAAAGTGCGGGAAACCCTGCGAAATAAACAAATCCAAAACAAAATGCCTTGTTTTTAAAGCGACTGACTATAAGAGAGTTGAATTGTAAGACGACTTTGCATGTTCAAAATGCTTCTCGAATGTCATAAACTGCGAACATTTTTGCTTACGATGAAAACTAGTTTCATTAAGACACTGTAAAGTATAAAAAATCATATGTAAAGTCCATTTAACCAGCTTTATCAACGACAAAGGCGATTCACCGTGGCTTTAAAACAATTTTCTGTTTATGATAGATTCCTGGAAGGATGTAATTTATTACAAGCTACTGAAATCATACCAGATGTGAGCTGTCTTAAACACAATTGATTGGTTTTCAATGGAAAGAAGCCCGTCTAAACAGCTGCAGCAATTTAGGTTTAGGTTTAGGTCGGAGTGGTAGCTTTGATATCACAAAGCTCACTTGAGCACGCATAGCGGTCCGTTGTGATGCCACGGGTGAACGCAGTCCCTGTACTAACCAAGTTCCACCAAAATCAAGGAAAAGGAAGAAGTTGGTCAGCGTAAGGGCTGCACAACAAAAGCACGACTACCCCGCACTGGAAAACCAGCCAGAAAGTTTGATGAACGAAGCTATATCCTTGATCTCTCAATAGATGATAGCTCCGTTAAGCTGACAAGGAATGGGGAGCCAAATAACCTATATCTACACCTAGCAAGAGACGGCCACTGACAAAGAAAGTGAACAATAGTCTCCTCTTTCTCAGCGGACCTGCATCCACGGCAGAAGTCGTTGAAAGGGAGCCTCATTCTTTCCGCGTGTCTACCCATGACACAATGATCTGTAAGCACGGCCACTGTAGTTGAGATGACATCACGACCGAGACCAAGTAATTGGTTGGTTCGCCTTCTATCCATCTTGGGCCAGGTGAGTCTAGCGGTGGAGCAGAACTCCTCATTGACCCAGGATAGGTTGGCGTCCCGAAAGAACTTCCGCACAATGGTCCGCTTTTTTTTTTTTTTTTTTTTTTATGAAACCAGCACTCAGGGGATGGCCCCTACTCAGGTTTTTTAGGAAAGGTGGAAAGGGGGAAGATGCGAACGGCAAGGAAACAAGTTGCTGCTAGGTGACTATAAAATGGCCAGTGCTATACCTTCATCATTAGACAGTCTACAGGCAATCGTCCCCAAGAAGCCCGCAGTTTCTCACACCACTTATGTTGTGTGTGTTAATTTTATACATAAGTGGCGGGACCTACAGTCTAAAGTCGACTCCGAACGACAGATTTTTTGAGAAACTGAGAAGAAATCGCCGAAAAAATACTTTTTGTATTTTTTTATTTTTTGATGTCTTGACCTAGGCAAGTGGCATACCCAATTCAACAGAAGAGGATTCCGGAAGGAGCGCACCAGCTCTACTAACGTAAAAAACCCATGGCGTTAACTTGATACTGTGCATTTAGTGGCACCAGAAGGTGAAGCGTTCTCCTTCTTCAAAGAGAAAATGGACTAATAATGGAATTTTAGAAAATTTAAGTGAAAAGTCACGTTTAGAATAGAAGCCGCACTATGAAAGTCTAGCTTGTAAGAGAAAAACGTGTTTGAGTTAAAGAAATCAAGTCAACAATTACGGTAGAGCAGCATTAGCCGAACAAAATTGATTTGTGTTGTTGTATTTGAAAATTCTACAAAATTCTGTTGTCGTCTCTTGAATTTCTGTTTTTGTTTCCTTTCATTGAATTTCACGTAATAAATAATACAATTCCGGGTTCTTTTCTCGCCCACAAATGTTCTTTTATAAATTTTCGTGTGGTTTATTTTTCCTTTTCAAAAAGAAAATATTTTGCTGTTTTTCTTTCTTTTTTTCAACGCTTTATTTTGTTGTCTTTTGTGGTTTTTTAATTTATTTCCTGGTATGCTCTTTGCAGTTTACTAAAAGGCCTACAAGAAGAATATGCATTTTAAATAACAATAAAATTAAGCCGCTCTTTTCTTTCATTTCAAAAAGATGGAGAGAGAGAGAGAAAGAGAAAAGAGAAATTTGTAAACAGTTATTACAGTCCATTTGGTAGAAGAATTTAATTTACAATTTTTGTCGTTCTTTGCAAGAATTTAATGCTGAAATGATACTGTTTGTTAAACAACAACAATAACAACAACAGCTGCAACAACAAACATATGCTGGTATTATTTACAAAGAGAACACACACAGAAGAGGGAGACACATTTAATTTAATTCTTATGCTCTCCTCTTAACTCTTAACACACCATGTGACAGTTTAGTTACGTTGTTTTCTTTTTTCCATTTAATATGTCTTAGCATATGTATGTATGTGTGTGTGTAAAGTTTCAAACAGCAGGTTTTATTCTTTTGTAACACACTCACACTCTCTCACATACTTATTGTATTTCTCTTGTTCTTTGCATGTGTTTTCCTTTAAAACTGCGGGTTTTAAACAAATCCAACATGGCTCGCGCCTCTTTATATGTGTTTGAGTGTAAGCCTGTGTTTGTTTTTGTTGTTGTTTTATTTTTTTTATTTAAATTTTTCATTTGCAGTTTAATTTGTAATTAAAAAAAAATAGAAACTTTTCTTTGTTGGTTTTTTGCTTGCTTATATAAACATGTTGCGATAATTTTCTTTATTTTTTTTCTAACGAAATTGCTTTTTTTGTTTTGATCTTGTTTTTGTTTTTTTGCAAATAAAAAGTTTAAAATTAAGAACAACAAAAAGTTTTTTAATGAAATGAGCAAGCAACACCACGCACGCACACACACACACAAGATTAAAAGTAATTTTTTAGAGAAGACTTTAAGGAGCAAAGTGTTTGGTATAGATTTTGTTGCATGTCTTAAGGCGTTAAATGGACTTTTTTTCTTTCTCAATTTGAGAAATACAAATACTAAAAGAGGAATATACAGTATTGGCCAAAACCTAAGCACCCCCTCAGTACATTTTTTTTAAATGATAATTTTTTTAAGAAAACAAAGCTATTAAAATTTTATTTTTATTTTTTTTTTTTATTTATTTATATCCTTATTATTGAAAAACACAAACTTAAAGAATTTAGAATTTAAAAAAAAAAATTAGAATTCAAAAAACATTTTAAGTCGCAAATATAAGCGGACAAAACTAAAGCACCCCCCCCAATTAAGGTGCACAAAAAACTATTGAAATCAATATTTCGTTGCGAATCCTTTATTCTGAATGACCCACGCACATCTTTTAGGCATAGGGGACATACATTAAATTATTAATTATTTCAGGCGATATTGCTTCCCAGGCCATTTTTGCGGCTTCAAATAAATCTTCTTTGGTTTTGCAATTTTGTGGGTTGATTTTTAAGTTAATGATTGGATTGGAGAGCTGGCTTATCAAGGCATCAATTGAGTGCAAAATATTCAATCAACAGATCAATTATTTCTAGGCTAATTTAAAAGTTTTTACAGGCTGGTCGCACATCTCCTACTCATTTTGGAGGAAGGTCATGTGAAACCGTGCGACATGAAGACTCCTTAATTAAAAGGACAATCCAAAATGATCCTACAGCATCTTCTAGTCACGTACGAAACCGCTTAGATTTAAAAATAACCGAAAGAACGATTCCCAGAAGGGCGGTAGAGGCCGGATTATTCAGTCGACGACCAGCAAAAAAACCTTTGATATCGCCAAACTTGAATTCGCCAAGACCCATCTCAACTGGAGTGTCCAAAAATGGATGAATGTGCTGTTTTCTGACGAATCTAAGTTAAAATTAAAGGATTCAGATGGCATAAGGCATCCAGAGGCAGGCCAAACGGACAACGGTTCAATCCTAAATGTACTGAGGGGATGCTTTAGTTTTGGCCAATACTGTACGTTTGGGAGACGTAATTCGTAATTTTGGCTGCGGTAGACTTTCTTTTGGCGCCTCTTCATTATGCATCTTACGTTGGAGTTTTTGAAAACCAACATTTGTCTTTTTAATCGCTGAAATACCGTTCGAAATATTTGCAATATGGTCAAAAACTACTTCAACACGATAAAATTTTGCAATTAATCCACAGGCTGTCACTTTATTTCGTACACAATCATATTGTCAAAGTTTCATCGAAATCATAAAGTAATTAAAAAAAAAAATTTTTTTAAAGGAAAGAGATATTCATTGCCCTTGCAATCTCTCTCTGTTGATGTTTCCCTGCTCGCAAGAATCATAATTTATTTGCAATTATTTGTTCAAATTTTATTTCCCCAATTCAAATGAGAACAGTTTCGATTTAAAACCAAACAGAAAAGAAAAGCTATTGTGAGTATTGTGTGTGTGTGTTGATTTGTGTATGTTGCACAATAAAAAAGAAGAAGAAGAAGAGAAGAGAATACAATAGATTTCCATTTTAGATTTGCATGGTTTTGTATAATTCCAACGGGAAATCCTTTTTTTTTTTGTTTGAAAACCAAACAATAGCAAGTGACTATATGCAGTATGAGTAGATCTGTCAGAGGAATTGATAATAAATAAACATTTTCATAGAATTAAAGAAGAGAACGGGAAGAGATTGAAAGTGTAACTTGGTTTTGAAGAGAACAATATCTGAAGCAAATAAATGATAAAACAAAACAA
The DNA here is from genome assembly GCA_927399465.1 of Sarcophaga caerulescens. NCBI lineage: Eukaryota > Metazoa > Arthropoda > Insecta > Diptera > Sarcophagidae > Sarcophaga > Sarcophaga caerulescens. The sequence goes on along the minus strand of OV656872.1, from coordinate 105,253,071 downwards.
TCATCAATCGATTGGCATTGTTCATGGTTAATTCCAATGTGAATACAAATTTTGAAATTAAATTTAAAAATATTTGACATTTCAAAACTAATTCATACTAATTGGCATATGAAAGGAAAACTAATTAAACAGATTAATTACACATATTACACAACACATACATACATATAGAAAGAGAATAAGACGACAAGAGAGTATATGAAGTTAAATGAAATAGAATGTCTCGAAGTTGCCGTAATCAAGTAGGTAGTGTGGTGGCATATTAAATGAGAGTCAGAGCAGTTCAGCAGCTGCAGCTCCGACATCTTGAACAAAACGAACAAAATATAAAAAAAACATAACTTACGGTGACTTCCTCTCAGCAGTCTTCTGGCAAAAACTCTAAAAGTAAAATAAAATTGTCACGAAAAGTTGCTCAAAAATCTGTAGTTTGTAGTTGACGTTAAACTCTAGATCTCTCCATTCATGGATAAAATTTAACAACACATAACAGGGGCAGTATGAGAAGCTAAGTGCTAACGGCCAATTGACGTTGCTAAGAATATCTCGATAGAAATCAACAAGAAGAACAAATACTCAATTTAGAAATCTACTGTAGCAGATGCTAAATTGACCGGATATCCGGGTTGTTTTTTAAAGAATCGTATTGAAAACCCTTGTTTAGGGACGCCGAAAATCTACGTATCAATTCAAGGTGCAGGATATAATGGAAGGCATGAAAATTTTCACAATTTCTCTTCCATGCTAACAGAGGTTTTTCAATTCCTTGGAGAAAATATTGTTTTTTCCTTTTTTTTTTTTTTTTTTTTTTGCAATTTTCTTTGCAAAAGAAAGTGGCAAAACATTTTATAAAATTTCAATAGAAACACAATCGAAATACAATCAATTTGATTCAGATTCAAACGCAAATGCTGTTACAATAAGTGGTTTAAACGAAAAGATTTGAATTGTTACCCACACTATAGGCGTATGAGTGTTAATGAATTGGACTGCCAAACATATAAAAAATATTAATCATACGTCTTCCTGTAGCAACAGGCATCTACATATTGACACAGTAGCCCACTACAGTTCTACCACTTCTTCTGTTTCTATGCAACTTTATCATTCTAGTTGTTAAACTGGAAAATCTTAATAAATTAAACCGAAACAAAGCAAATAAATAATTAGCAAAAGAGGGGGCGAGCAGACTTTGTGACACCCCCTCCTTCTATGTGGCTTAAATAAATGGGAAAAAGTAGTAAAAAAAGCTAATTGTAGCATCAACGTCTTTAAAATCCTTTAAATGAAGTGAACAAATACAATACACTCAGGTCTCGTTTTATGCGATAGATGCCTTCCAAAAAAAAATCGCATAAATTGAATTCGCATAAAATGATACTCTAGCTTCATATAAAAATTAACGATTCGTTCCAAAATCCTGGAAAGGTGGAAAGGGGGAAGATGCGAACGGCAAGGAAACAAGTTGCTGCTAGGTGACTATAAAATGGCCAGTGCTATACCTTCACTATTAGACAGTCTACAGGCAATCGTCCCCAAGAAGCCCGCAGTTTCTCACACCACTTATGTTGTGTGTGTTAATTTTATACATAAGTGGCGGGACCTACAGTTTAAAGTCGACTCCGAACGACAGATTTTTTTGAGAAACTGAGAAGAAATCGCCGAAAAAATACTTTTTGTATTTTTTATTTTTTTTTTTATTTTTTTGATGTCTAGCCTGGGACTCGAACCCTGGCTTTTACGTCTAATAAGCCAGCACACTACCTACTAGACCACGGCGACCTATCAGGTTGTGCATACATACATATGTAGGGGACTAGATCAATGAATTTTTAGAAAGCTTAATTGTTTCTTCTGAATAAGAGTATTAAAGTGCCGGTTATTAAAAAGGAGCTGCTTCTTTAAATAAAAGATTATTTAAATCATAAGTAAGGATTGACTTTTGAAGGCTTTTATTGGCATAGTTAGAGCAATCTGATGCTAATCAATTGACTTTCCAATTGGAAACAAACTAGAACGATTGATTTTCACAAGCTATTCGGCATACAGATCTGATAGTATTAGGTCAAACTACAGCGTACATTCACAAGAGATTCCCATATAAAAAAGGTTTTCAAACCGCAGGGAAATCACTACTGCCGCTTTCTGAATCAACAGCGTTGGTTATTACAACTATTCAGGTAGGATTAACAATACACCTATCCCCCGTTTTACACGGTTTCGTGTTACACGTTTTCGATCTTACACTGTTTTTGAAAATAAATTTTTTTTTAACGAAATTTATTATTTTTGCATTTACACGAAATTATAAACACTAAACTATAATTTGCTTATATCTACAATAACGTTTTCATTGTTTTACTGTCAAAATACAACACTACAAAATGTATGTTACAGTTACGAATTCTTAGTAGTCTATGTCTATGATGGAAATAGATAAGATGGGAACTCCCCGTTTTATGATTAAAACTAAATTTTATGTGTGTATATAATTGATAGCGTAAATTTATTCCAGGTGAGCAAATAACAGAATTACTTTTTACAAAATCTATAATTTATAAAAATGTGTTTTTTATTCATCATATTAAAAACTGACAAAATGAGTTTTTTTATAGTGATTTTCGTTTAGCACGGTTTTTCCATATAAGAGTGAATTTTTCGAGTTACACGGTTTTTTTTCTTCCGTGTAAAGCGGGGGATAGGTGTAATGATTATATCAGTGGTGCAAACTTATTTTAATTTAAAAATGATGCAAAAGTTTTAAAATCTATTAAAAATCTAAAAAAAAAAATTTTTCATTTAAAATTGCATAAATTTGAATTCGCATAAAAAAATCCGCATAAAACGAGACTCGAGTGTACAATGTAGTTTGTGTGATAAAAATGAAGCATATATTATAGCGCGAGAGTATCGAATAAAAAATGTGGTTTAACGAACACATTACAACAACACATGTACACTCAAATAAAAAACTAAAAAAAACCTGTTATAATATCTCTTTATAAAGAATAAAAACAACAACCGTTTAAATACAACGAAAAAGAAGAAGAAAACAAAATCCACTTTCAAAAGTAAAGCAACTAGAGAAACGAAGGAAAAACGTAAATAAACCCACACACTCGTGTACACACATAAACAAACATATGAAATCTTAAATCATCATCATAATAAATACAAATTAGTCAAGCATTTTACACACCCAAGCACACGCACACATATGTATGTACATGAAAACAGTGATAATGTACAATGTTTATAGAGTGTTATGTTTGGTAACATTAACCGTTTGTTCTATACAAACAGAGAGAGACCGAGAGAGAGAGTGAGCGAGAGTGTGGGTATTTGTTTGCTATACTGTTTATATTGCCTAGAAATTATATATTTCGGTTCATGTGTTTTTTTCTATTTAAAAATGAGAAAATCAATAGCAAAGAGATTTTTAAAGAAAAATTGAATTTAAAGAAGCGTAAGTACAGTTGATTGTTTATCTTTTGAAAGAATATTTGTTTACATTGCAATCAAATTAAACAGTGAATTACAGTAGTGAAGGATAAAATAGTAGCATTTCTAAGAAATAAAAATAAAAAGATTTTTTTTGTTTGTTTTTTGCCTTAAAAGGAATGAAGAAAAATGTAAAGAATAACAATTAACCTTTATGTCAACAGATACATACCCGGGTATGTTTTGTGTTTTTAAATCGCCATATCTCAGGAAGTAATAACTGTATTAACCTGAAATTTCATGATATCCTCACTAGTAGTGTTTTCTACCTTATTCCTAGACTTGAGTAAAAATGGGGGATGGGGGCCAAAGATGTGGCCATTTTTTCATTCCTATCCCTTACGTCAACAGTTACATACCTGGGTATGTATAATGAAATATATGAAAATATGTAGATATTGGATGTTTATTGAGTAAAATTTACAAGTTCTTAATAATTAAAATAAAATAAAATTCAAATTCACTCAAATCTAAGAAAACATAAAAAAATATTACATACTATATTACTTGAATGAGCGGCACACACGGGCTTTTTGCATAACGTTCGGGATTTTCTGGTTAGCCGACGTTTTGCACATATGTAGCAATTACCTTTCGCTATTATTCTACCAGTGCTGTCACGTTCTTCCACGCTTTCATCTGCAGCACCTCTTACGGTCAAAGATTCCCCATACATGGCTTCAATAGCATTGCGTGTGGAAAATATTTTTGTTACGTGTTTATTTTTGGCTCTGTTTTCTATTTCCGGCTTCACCAGTTGTTCGCTGAGGCTGTGTAGGAACATTCTACGGCGGCTTGTGGAAGCTTTTGGCATTGGGTTGTTCTCAACGTAAATTATGTATGCTGCAAAGGCAGCGTCGCTTTGTTGAATATTCTGCTAAAAGCTTGTCCATATTATCGACGCCATCTTTATATTTGTTGTAATCTAAGATCATGAGTGGCTTTTTCTTTGGACCTTGCTCTTCGCATGAATAATGCATTGTGGAAAGAAGTACAACCGACTTCTTCTTTTTTTGATGTAAGAGCACAAGGTAATATTGTTACTGAAACCAAATGTAGTTAACTCTACTTCCCCTCCTTTAGATAAAGCCAAATATGGTGGTACAAACAAACACTCGTCTTCTGTTCACTGTACCTAACATTGATAAACTGTTGTCCCTTATTAAACTTTTCGGTAAGTTATAAGTTGTGGAGAAATTATCACAAACAATATTCCGTCCACTTCCTCGAAAAATATTGACGCACAAGTCCTTCACTACCCTCTCGCCTAAGTTTTTTTCCCGTTCGCCGGATGCCGCCAATCCTGTATAAATTTGTCCCTTCATTAGATTGAATGAGATGGAGTCACATACCCGTACTTGGCGGGTTTCGAAGGTATGTATTGGGTAAACCCAGTACCACCACGGTAGGGATACAACTGCTCATCAACTGTCACTTTTGGAACTGGTACGTAATTGCTGCGTAGATTATCATTCAGCATTAAATATAAGTTGGTTATGGCTGCAGCTTTTTCGGTTTTTTACGCTATCGACGGGTGTTTCCATTGTCGAAACGTATAAAGTGGCTTATATCCCAAAAAAGCGGCACGGTCATGGAAGCTCGATATATTTGGATGAGCAACAATGTTGCAACAAAGCACAAACAAAACAAAACTTAAACAGAAACAAAACAATGCAACTATAAAACATAAGTAAAACAGAAATAAACTTAGCAATAAAATAAATTCCATATGCTTCTGTTGACGTATGTATAATTTTTTATCTGTTGACATAAAGGTTAAAGAGTACTATACTTTGGTTATTTTAAAAGAAATTTTTCTTTATTTACAGATACCATTTTGTCCTTCACTGTATGAATTTATTAATTTATTTCAAATCTATAAATTTTATTACAAAATCAAATCTGTCTGTATATTAATTATGCAAAAGCAGTTTTCTCAGAAGTTCTGCTTAAATAAACAGCAACAAAACAATTATTGTGTGATGTTATTATAAATTTAATTACAGTCAAAGCTCGGTATAACGAACGATATATTATCAGGCCCTTTCGTTATAGTGAAAAATTCGTTATATCGCAAAGTTTTCTTTTTATCAACATTTTATTAAAAAAAAAGGAAAGTGCATTTAATTCATTTTATTAAAAATATATAGATATGTCCTTAAAATAACGTTTGATAATCAATAAGTGAGTAAAAGTGTTAAAAATTATTTAAGTTGGTGGCAAAAAAATCAAAAACGTTTGTTTACAAGTAACTTGAAGACTCATTTGAAGAGCTTCTTCCTGTATTTCTCGAAGTACTAATTGTTTTGTTTGGGGGTTCCCAATTGTATACATTTATCAAAACATTTTATTGCTTCCGAATGCTTTATTTTCGTTTCTGTTTCAGATGCCACTACTTTTGAAAAGAGGCTATTTCTGTAGTGTAATTTGAGTAAACGAATGGCGTTTTGGTCCATTGGCTGGATAAGAGGAATCACGTTTGGTGGCATGTACATTGTCCAAATTTTCCAATCTGCTGTATTTTTTACGAGTTCCTTTGTCCAGTATCAGCAAAGCTTTCATTGGCAAATTATTTGCTTTTAAATATTTCTCGACCTAATAACAAAGATTTATAATAATCTGTTGCAAATGTCTTTTAAGAATGCTTACCTCAGGAATAAACATTTCAAAAAACCAAACTTTAAAAATTCCGGTACTCATCCATGCATTTTTTTGAGTGCAGATAATTAACTGGTAAAACTTTATTTCGAAATGATCGAGGTTTTTTCGCCTTTCCAATAAGAAGGGGCATCATTTTCTTTTTTCCTGATGCATTAGCACTTTGGATAGTTTTCTTCCAGGTGCTGTTGATTCACCAGCATGAACAAATGTTTTGTTTGGAAGCATTTTCTAAAACAAACCTGTTTTATCAGCATTAAATATAGAATCATGAGATAAACCTTCTTCTCGAATAACTCTCTGCAACTTCCTCTTAAACGGATCTACCAAATCTTCTCTTGATGACAATTTTTCTCCAGATTCCTTCAAAAGTCGTACACCATACCTTTTCTTAAATCTGGATAACCAGCCATCACTAGCGTGAAAACCACCGGTGCAGAACTGGTTTTGAATTTCCATAGCTTTCAATTTGAATGTTGTCCCATTGACCGGAATAAAATTCTGTCTTTGATTAGGAAACCACTGATAGAGTTTTTCCTCCATTACGGGATATTCTTCCTTTCTGAGGGATCGACGGTTTTTTGATCCATTGTTTGTAGTTTCAAGATTTGAAACGATTTTATTTTCCATTTTATTTAATATACATATGGATGATTTTGATATTTTATATTTGTTTGAAATCACTGAAAGCGATATTATTTTTTCACTTAAGGAAATTCTTTTTCTATTTCCCATCTTTTTATAAAATAAAACTCACTTACTTGTTACAAATTGACTAAAATTTTTATGACCACTTATTTAAAAGCACTGTGTGTTTGTATACAATGAAAACCAACGGTACTTTAACGAACATTTTTTGTGTTCTCTTTTGTGTTTGTTTTTACCATTTTTTAAATCCTTCGTTATACTGAGCTTGAAAATTATAAAACATTCGTTATATAATGTAGTCAATGTAAGAAATTTACTCATTCGTTATATCCCGAATTCGTTAAAGTGAGTATTTCTTATACCGGGCTTTGACTGTACTTTAAATATTAAGAAAAAAAAATATAAACAAAACAAATTCAAATCAATGAAAATTTCATAAATTTTCTTTTCTTTTTTATTTCCAAAGTAAATAAATAAAACAAACAAATAAACAAAACAAACAGTTTCTGTTTTATATTTAAAAACGAATTAGGCTGAAAAAAAAAACAAAATCTCAACAATTTTCGTAAAGGCTTACCCACATATCAGTTTTAGGAACAAAGTTTATTAAAACCCTTAAAAATATCAGACTTTGATTGATCTTGTATTTCATTATAATGCCTGGATCTTTTGTTATTCTGTACGCAATAAATGACCCAAATTTCGTTCAACATTTCGACTTGAACTTGAGGAATATTGGCTTTCATATGGACATTATCCACATAGACATGATCTTTCGAGCAGTCCCTCAGAAAATGTCTAATCGGCGTTAAATTTCATGATGATTTTATGATCATGACGTAAATCACTGAGTGATAAATGAGCTTCATTGCTCCAAAAAATTGCGTTCGAATAATTAGCATTTGAAAGCCTGTTTTGTAGCACTCAATAAGCATATCCATGGCATTGTTAATGTTCAGAAGGCTTTAATTAATGCATGGCTTGGATGGAAGTGTAAATAAAAATGTAAAATACGTTATAAAGCGCCTTAAGAGAGACCAAATTGGTGAGAACGCCATGGTATAAACAAGTTGGGAATGTCCACCACAAAAACAATATTTACGCCAGTGCAAGCGTTGCGGTGATGGACAGGCCTGATTACATCTGTTACACTTCCAGTTTTTTCAAATTTCTTTACAAACCCGGCAAGTTTGTCAATTATGGCGACCATAATACTCGTAATGCTGAAAAATTGGCAGTGTTTGGATCGCTCCTTAGTGATAAATTTTAGAAATTTTCAACCGCTTTTTGGTTGTTAAATTACAAACGGTTTACTAAATAAATCACAGTCCAGCTTTGTCAGCGTGGCCTATTTAAAACCACTAAATGAATAACCCTCTGCATTCTTTCTTTCTGCCACATGAAAAGAACCAAAAATGGAAGATAAGCCTTAAATTACTGTTGATTTATTATTTTTTTTATAAATTTTTCTGTTTTCTGTTTTCGCTTTAAGCGCTCATGACCATCACCCTTCAGTCAACAACTGTTAAGGATTTATCAATTATCCTTATGACAGGATGTTATAAAATTTCCATGTCTAGACATTTGTTTGCTTGACGGCCAAAAGCAACAATTGCTTCAAACTCAAGAGCAAAATAGACACACACACACACAGAGATAGAGAGAAAGAGAGAGAGAGAGAGATACAAAAAAATTAATGGCAGTCTCAGTTAAATTTATGACATTGTGTTGTAACAACATGACGGGGTTAAAGAAAGAAAGAAAAAAATGAAACAAGACAGACAAATAAGAAGAATTATTAGCATATTTCAAGGGAATTTATTGGCTTAGCTACACATATTTAAAAAGCTAAAACAATAGAGGGAGAGAGAGAGTGAGAATGAGAGAAAAATGTACATTTTACAAATAATTGAGTTGTGTTGTAATATACCGTTATATTAATCATAATTTCAGGGTAGGTTGTTAGCAAAAAAAAAAAACCTCTTCGCTGTTACTAAGTAAGGCCAAAAAAATTTCAAGATTTTATATGGAAACACGCTGGAAAATAAAATAAATTCGGGGAAAATTATTATTCGTTTGTTTTATTTAATTTTGTTTTATATGAAGCTCATATTTAAGGGTTTTTTCGTTGGATTTGCGGGAAATATCCTTGATTTTTGAAGGCAGAAAAAATTTTAAATCTCTTTTTTTCGCCTTCTTGGAAATATTTGACTCCTTTTAAGCAGTTTTGAAGTTTTTTATTAAAAAAAAACTGTCGTAAAAATGCGATAAAAACAATGTTTATAATAAATGAAGCCTACTTTAGGGGATAATTTCATTTATATTACATTAAAAGAACATGATTTTCATGAAATCATGACATATTTTAACTTTGATAGGCTTTTTCATGATTTATATTCTTGCATTAATCACTGAATTTTAAAGAAAACAAGAAAATAATTTCTATTTTGCTACCAGCTTTTTAAGCAAATGTGTTTGATCTAAGGTTTGATCTAAGGTTCCTTATACAGGCAATACAGTTTATAAATTTTCTATAAAAAGTCAATCCAAATACAATCAGTTTTATTCAGGGTCAACGCAAATGCTGTTACAATAAGTGAGTTAAACGAAAAGCTTTGAATTGTTACCCACACTGTAGGCGTATGAGTGTTAATAAATTGAACTGCCATTTAAAAAATATTAATCATACGTCTTCCTGTAGCAACAGGCATCTTATTGACACAGTAGCCCACTACAGTTCTACCACTTCTTCTGTTTCTATGTAACTTTATCATTCTAGTTGTTAAACTGGAAAATCTTAATTAATTCAACCGATATAAAGCAAATAAATACTTAGCGAGAGAGAGGTTAGCAGTCTTTGTTACACCCCCTCCTCCTATGTGGCTTAAATAAATGGGAAAAAGTAGTAAAAAAAGCAAATTGTAGCATAAACTTCTTTAAAATCTTTCAAATAAAGAGAAAAAATGAAATACAATGTAGTTTGTGTGATAAAATTGAAGCATACATTACAGCATAAGTGTATCGAATAAAAATGTGGCTTAACAAATCAAACACAATAAAACAACACTTATACACTGAAATAAAAAAGTAAAAAAAAATGTTATAATATCTCTCTTTAACCTTCCTATACCCGCGCCAAAAAGTGAAACACCAATACCCGCGCGTTGGTCTGTGAGACCGACAATGGAAAATCCTATATCCTTGGTACTATTTCAAAAAATTTATTTTGATGCAAAAACGAAGCTTATTACGAATAATGAAGCTACCAGTGATATCAACTTACTGGCACTATTTTTTTACAAAAAAAATCGCAATAATAAAAAAATCGGTCTCACAGACCAACGCGCGGGTATAGGAAGGTTAAGCAATGCTTAATACATAATTTAAAACATATTTTAAGAGATTGAACAATGTTACTGCAAAACAAAATCATTTCTACCACTTGCTAAAGAGCTTTAGAATTTTTTTAACTTTTCTACAAGCCAACTGGCCTCTTTTTAACAGTCAATCAATAACAAAGTTGATATTATAATAAAAAATTAAAGCATACTTAAAGGGTAATTGTGGAAATTTAAGCATACATATGTGAAGGCTCTAGTTTTACTAAATATTTTTGTTTTGTAAATATTTACTATTAATTTAGCTTCAATCAAACAATAAACGTGTTTTTAAACGTATTATAAATATTTTTAAATAATATTTTAAAGGGGTCTTCAAAAATAACTCCTGCATTTATTTCCCTTTTTTCTGCCACACCTAAAACTTTTGCTTTGGCTTGCCACGTTTAGAAATATTGTGGAAAATTTTCCTTAATAGCATTAATCCAATAACAACAATAATAACAAACATAAATAAGAAAATAAACAGAAAAGTTGGTAAAGCAACACGTACAAAATAAATAAATAAACACACGGATGGAAAGAATGAAAGAAAAAAGAACGAAGAAAATTTACGAGTGAAGCATAGGAAACATCAAATGTTTGTGTATAGGCGATGAAGAAATTAAGATTTATTAGCACACATACACACAAGTTTACACATACATATACATACATATGTACATAAACAATATTAATAAGATTAATAAGTCTTGCTAGTGACAGACAGAAATAGCAAACTTAATTGGCATTTTAAATAGGAGGAAAAAGTAGGCAACAATTTTTGTTGAAAACTAATGACGTTTTCATTATAAAGAAAATAAGCGCGTTCATGTTGTTTTTTAATACAAAATTTATTATCCAATGCTGGAATGGATAACCCTCTCCGTCTTTAACACATGCTCTGTTCTTGATACGTTTGATTTTTGGTTATTTTTTTTTTTTAATTTTTCCTAATTTTTGTTTTGTTTTTCTTTATATTTTATGAATTTTTATGAATCTTTATATGAATTATTCATAAACTCTAGAAAAATATTAAAAAAAAAATTTTTTTTGACAGCCTACAAACACTTTCGTTTTTTATTAAAAACTTTACGTTTTTATTTTTTATTAAATATCCAACTACATAAAAAACAACCCATTTCTAGTGCCAACAAAACCCTTTACTTTGCAAGTGATAGAGAAAAAAAAACGTAACAAAATACAAGAGATGCCGAGAGGGAGAGAGAGAACAATGTAAATAATAAACAAGCTCGTGTTACAAAGCAAAACAAAACCTTTAAGTATAAAATTACACAGAAAAGAGAAAGTAAACAAACACTAGGAGAAAAAGAGCACAGAAGAGCACAAACGATAGGATATTCTCTTAAAGGTATTCTAATATGGTAGGGTAGGAGGCCTCATACATTATAAATGAGCGGTTGGTTGTGTATTTGTTATACAACACGAGTGTTTGCAACTTCGTGGGAAAAAAAAACATAAAACACCGAAAGAACACTTATTGTTGCTTTAAAAAGAAAACCAGTTAGTTTAAGTAAAATAGATAAGTATGTATGTAAGTGTGTTAGTGAGTTCGTAAAATGATAATTTATTTTATAGGTCGCAGCCGCCGTGTGTTTTCTTATGCTCTCCAACTTGTTTACTATTTCGTCTGTTTTTTTTTTCGTTTGGTGTGCGTTATTAATGTTGTTTTTTTATGAGCCAAGCAACAACAAAAACTAGTTGTTATTACAAGTATTGTTAACAACTCCCGCATGCATGTATGGATGTATGTAAGCCTATGTACTTGCAAAATTTAATAAAAGAAAGCCCCCTTTTTTTGTGGGTATTGAAATGAATTTTAATAGAAAAAAAAATAACTGTTGGAACAGAACACAACAGCAACGCGACAAAACATTTACGCATATACACTGGTGGCTTAAAACTAAACTTTACAGAGTTTCTTAAACTTCTAAAACTGATGAATAATCGAATATTTATTGTGAAAAATTATAAAAAAAAATTATTTTTTATTCTTTTAAATTTTTACTGCCATATAAAACCATGTAGTACTGAACAACACAATAAATCTGATGAATTTGCTGTCAGAATATAATCTCTTAAGCATAAACATACATACATATATTGACTGCATAGCGTTCTAGCGTAAATTATAAAGGGTCCGCCAAATAACTTTTTTTTTTTTTTTTGAAAGTGCTTTAAAAAAAAAACTACTGAATATTTTCTCAAATTCCGTTTTTTTATTTGAAAGTACAATCCTTCCGTTTAATAATGGAAAATAATTTCATTCAAATGGCTGCCTCGGCTGGCCATGCAGTAGCCTAGACGATCGGTCCAATTTTTAAGCACATTATCGATTGTGTGCAGCTGGTTTTCACCAATGCCATCACGAATATTGTCCTTTAAAGCGTCAATTGTCTCTGGCTTGTCGGCGTAACACTTATCTTTGACGGCGGCACTCCACAAATAATAGTCCAACGGTGTCAAATCGCAGCTCCGAGGTGGCCAAACGACATCAGCTCTGCGGCTGATAATGCGATCTTCAAAAACAGGGCGCAAAACATCGAGTGTAGCTTCGGCTGTGTGGCACGTAGCGCCGTCCTGTTGAAACCAAATGTTGCCAATATCCTCCTCTTCAATTTTTGTGAACAAAAATTCGTTCAACTTGGTCCGATAACGACTGTAATGACTGACTGTAACGGCCACTCCTTGCTCATTTTCGAAGAAAAATGGCCCAATTATGCCTCTGAACCAAAATCCGCACCAAACAGTGACTCGTTTTGGGTGCGTCGGCTTTTCAATGTATGCGTGCGGGTTTTCTGTGCCCCAAATGCGACAATTTTGCTTGTTTTTACATACCCGCCAAGATCAAAATGAGCTTCATCTGAAAAGATGATTTTTTTTTTTGCCAAAATCGGCATCTTCTGTAAGTCGATCGCAGGCCCACTTAGCGATGCGAAAACGCATTGGATGGTCAATTTTCGTTCAGCGGAAGGATAAAACTAATTATCTGTCAAATCAGACATGAGCTAAGTGCTACCATTCACGAAATAAGCACTAGTTGAAAAAAAAAAAAAACGTTAGATTGCGGACCCGATATGAACCTATAAATGTGTGTGTGTTTTGCTGTTGTATAGGTGTTGTCGTCGGATATTTTGCTATTGTAAGCAAAATGTAATATGTTACATTTACGTTACATTTTTACAACAAAGCAAATCTGCGTATTAAATGGTAAAGGAATATTGGATTTGTATAAAAAGAAGATGTAAAAAACGAAATATTTTTTCAATGTTTCATTTCTATTCCAAATCAAGACCTATTTGACAAGCAAAAAATTTTAAAAATTCTGTATTTAGTTATTGTAACAATGAAATTAATATCTCAAATTGAATTTTGCATACCGAGCTTTTTTACTAAAGGATTTTGAAATAAAAAAAAAATAATGTGAATTATACCCTTAAAATAGTGGATATTTGAAAGAGTTTTGTTTCTTATATTTGAAGCAAACTGTATTGAACAACGTATATGAACGTAAACGTATATTGACGTAAAGCTATTAAGCCGTCACTATAAAACTTAGAGCTTTACTGAGCTAAAAACTCATTCAATTAAGATTTGCAGGACTCAACGGAATGTAAATTTGCAGCATTATGAGAGTTGTATAGAGATCGAAATAAATAAACTAAAACGGCATTAAAACTTTCAAGCGAAGCTCTCTTATGGTGTTTTCTTTTCTACCACAAAATGTGCATTTTATTAACGCAAAATGCAATTTTGCGTTTGTTTCTTAAAAATGTTTCGCCCTCAAAAAGGGTGGTATGTTTTATTCTAAATAATTCGCACTCGCCAATGGTGGAGGGCATTGCATTTTATGCCCTGTATAAATCGAGAGTGCTGATAATGCCCTGTAAAGCAGATGGCTTTTGTTTATTTATAGGACTACCAGATGAAATTAAAAAAAATCGCCTGGTATCGTTATCCAATTTTGAAGTTAATTTTTTCATTGTTTTGTGGAGTAATCTTAAGGAAATATCACATTATTAAAGCTACCTGGTCAGCAGTATAAAAAATTGCATTCAATGTTAGAACAGTGTTAAAATATTTTTTTTTTGTTATAAAAAAAAGCGTGCAAAAAATGAAGTCGAAAAATTAGCGATCTGGCAACACCTTTGAACAAATTGGCATTTCCACATTCATTTTCTTGATAAGTGGTAAACACAGGGCATACCCTTTTTTAATATTTGTGTTATGTTCTTCTCAAATAAAAAATTACATTATAACAGGGTTGGCCAGCAATATTTTTAATGCACCTTGTAAAAGGGTGGCATGTTCTTTGTAGAAAAGAAAACACCATTAGTATCTTTCGGGTCTTTAACGCCATTTGTTGTCTGTTGTTGTCGCCGCAATGGTGCACAACACCCTTTCTATTGATCAATTTCAGACATTTTAATTGAATTTCTAGTTTTATTCTTGTCAATTGTGGATAATAGACATCATTATCAGTCATTTGATCAGAATGTAGCAGCTTATTTGCAATAATTTCCTTCCAAAAACCAACAGACACAATTCAATACATTTCTGGGTGTTAAACGAGGATTTTCCAACATCTGAGAAGCTATAAATTGCTTCGTCCATGATCTTTTTAGTACATTATTGTCGTACATAATACCATTTTAATCGCTAGTAAATAATCGCTTAAGAAATGATTTGATTTCCTTTCATTTAAGTAGTGAAATTATGTAGGCGGAGTTGATGGCAATTTACCGGGCCGCTCAATGGATCCTCGTCAACGATGCTCCTTTCACTTGCGTCTCGGTCTTTTCTGATAGTCAGGCCGCGATAAGATCTCTATCGGGTTTCGTGAATAACTCTAGGATCGTTAGGGAATGTCGCCGCTGTCTCGACCTTCTCTCGGGGCGCTTCACCAGTGTCTCTCTGGTGTGGGTCCCTGGGCATAGTGATATTCCGGGAAACTGTAGGGCCGACGAGCTCGCCAGAGCTGGTGCGCTCCTTCCGAAATCCTCTTCTGTGGAATTGAGTATGCCACTTGATTCGGTTAAGCTGACCATTGTGCGGAAGTTCTTTCGGGACGCCAACCTATCCTGGGTCAATGAGGAGTCATGCTCCACAACTAGACTCACCTAGATGGATAGAAGGCGTACCAACCGATTACTTGGTCTCGGTCGTGATGTCATCTCGACTACAGTGGCCGTGCTTACAGGTCATTGCGTCATGTGTAGGCACGCGGAAAGAATGAGGCTCCCTTTCAACGATTTCTTCCGTGGTTGCAGGTCCGCTGAGGAAGAGGAGACTATTGTTCACTTTCTTTGTCAGTGCCCGTCTCTTGCTAGGTGTAGATATAGGTTATTTGGCTCCCCATTCCTTGTCAGCTTAACGGAGCTATCATCTATTGAGGGATCAAGGATATAGCTTCGTTCATCAAACTTTCTGGCTGGTTTTCCAGTACGGGGTAGTCGTGCTTTTGTTGTGCAGCCCTTGCGCTGACCAACTTCTTCCTTTTCCTTGATTTTGGTGGAACTTGGTTAGTACAGGGACTGCGTTCACCCGTGGCATCACAACGGGCCGCTATGCCTGCTCAAGTGAGCTTTGTGATATTCAAAGCTACCACTCCGACCTAACCTAACATCAGTAGTGAAACGAAATACTATAAATCATGTGGACACCTAAACATAGGTTATCCTTGGGTAGGCTGGTTTCATCCAATGGGTGGTGGTAACCTACAACCTACTGGCTGCTTATGTATGTGCCGGTATTTCTTATTTTTCGCCTATAGTTTTTCGAATTTTAGTAGTAATTGATCGAACACAGCAGTGTAGTATCTTTAAGAGCTAAATTATCAAATCAAAAACAAGCAAATTATTTCGCTGCTGTTTTTCGAGTTTCAACCTTGTCTACGTAAACTATCAAGAACATTTTTTAGGCCTATTTCTACCTTTTTTTTTAATAAAAAAGCAAAATTTTGACTTATTTTTTAAACGCAAATAACTTTAACACAGAATAGTGGAATGTTAGTATTGTATTCTAATAAAGAAAATCCTAAAATGTCACTTTTTAGACAAACTGTAGTGTTGACAGATGCAAGCAATATTGCCAGAAATATGTAATACAACTTAATACCACCTATGCATGCTAATGGAATGAGCATCTCTGTTGATAAAAGAAACTCAAGTTTCTCTTCTTTTTCTTTTTCTGTCTTTACAGGCCTATGTTGTGATTCACTGTCACTGAACAGTTTAACAATTCGATTAATTGTACTGCAAAGTAAATAGCATTTCTATTGGTAATTAAAGTAACATTTATTTCTTTTACTCTTGTTTACAATCCATCTCTCTCTCTTCATACCTGCGTGTTGTGTATTGTTTACATTTGTTGCTTTACATCAGGGGTTACCAAAAAATTGTTGGTTATGTATTAGTGAGTAATAGAGAGAAAATAAGTGAGAGAATTTATTTATTTACAGCCATAGAAAAGTGTTAGTAATATACGCTATTTTGATTTTCATTTCATCAACATATGTACATAAAACTATCTATGTTCGGCTTAATAATTTTAGATAAATAAAAATAAAAAATCCATTTTTTACATATTAACAGACAAAATGTCTTTTAAGAACATATTCCCTATATAATTTAAATCTAATATCGACGCCTCCATTCTATAACGTTCTAAGTGTACTTAGAACGTTTTTAATGTTCTTGCATTTTTAAATTCTACGTTCTCTAACTTAAATAGTGTCAAGATTTGATTAAGATGCGCCGATCCGTTCCGAAGTTATAGGGAAAAATCTACTTAGAATACACATATAGTCATATGGCGAGTGAAAACTTTGAGTGCTCATAACTCAAAACACACTTTTTCGACTTAGAATGTTATAGAACGGAGGCGTCGATATATAAAATTCTCTTGTCACGGTGTTAGTGGTTAAACTCCTCCGAAATGGATCGACCGATTTTCATAAAATTTTGCGTGCATATCGGGTAGGTCTGAGAATCGGACAACTTCTATTTTTCATATCCCTAAATGTTAAGAGGGCGTGGCAAATCGTTAAAATTAAATATTTAGGTACAAATTGATCGCAGACGAATAAAATTTGGTGGGTAAGTCCGTAAAGTCGGCATCGACAATCCCACCAAAAATGGGAGTTGACAAACCTCCCCCTTCAAGTGATACCTATAACTCTTAAACTCCTGAACCGATTTTAACCATTCTTTTTTTGTTCGAAAGCTTATTAGTTTTAGATGGCTAAAAAGTCGATATAGCAAAAAGTAGGCGTGGCAAACGTTTAAAATTGAATATTTAAGGACATAGTGATCGTAGACGAGTGCAATTTGCTAGGTAATTTCGTAGAGGTAATTTCGATATCGACAAACTCACCAAAAATGGGCGTGGCAACCCTCCCCCTTTAAGAGAAACCCATAAGTCGGCTAATTCGATGGTTATGTACATATATAACATGTATGTCTATTAGTTTTTGTTTTGGAGCGAGTAAAAAAACTACAACTTCGTCAGCGCTAACCATGATTCGGACCTCTTATTGTTATTCTTTGTATGCCTTACCTAAATAACGTACCGACTTTGATTAAATTTTGAACTGGATAGATCTGCGTACCGGGCGCTACAAAGTTCGCCGGGCCAGCTAGTGTTTTATAACATACATATAAGGCATTGATTATTAGCATCTTTTAACATAAATATTCCGAAATAAAATGCTAATGCATCCGCCGCACATGTGTTCTTGTCGCAGTCTGATCGACAACTAAATCATAAAGCACAAGAATGCGTGTGAGTTCTCTCCGCACAATTGTGCTATGAAATGGTAAACACTGACTTTACATTATTGTACGATTGCCTTGTGTACTCTTGTTCGGTGTATATTTTTTGTTTTCGCTAAAACAGTGAAATATCATCTCGTTTATCTTATTATGTTAACGGGCATCAATGTCGTCTGTGTATTTGTATGTATGTGTGCGTTTGAGTGCATATTAATTATGAAAGATATCTTCTCGTTTTTTCTCTTTGGCTGTTTTTTTCTTCTTCTTCTTCTTCTTCTTTGAGTTTATTATTTAATTTATTCCTGTCATGGCCGTAGTATACACATCTCAATGGATGTGATGTGATGTGATGTCGTTTATAACAACAACAACACTCTGATGTTATGAAATATTACGAGTAGAGACTAATAAAGAGCGTAAGAATAGGAGTACGAGTGCGAAAGAACAGAAGTTTAAAAAATAGTTTGTTTAAGTAGAACAAACTTAATCCTTAAGACTCTATTTATTTGACTAATTAAAATATAAGACACAGTAAAGTATAAAAAAGAAGAAGAAAAAACAACAACAACAAAAAAAAAACGTTTTCTTTTTCTCTCCTCACTCATATAATTACACTGGAAATGGCTACATAAGCCAATTCAAAATGGCATATAGACGCCATCACTTTAATGTAATACGAGTAGCATTACACCATTTCCTTAAAGAATTCTTTATTTTTTTAATTTAAAACTTAAAACCAAGGAAATGGTGTACGATTTTTTTCCTCTTGTGTAATAAACATCTTTATTAATATGTTTATATGGGACTTTATTATAATTTTTTTCTGTTTAAGCATTACATAATAATATGCAAAGATAACAACAACAACAACAACAGAACAGAAAATAAAAGAAATACTTGGCTACGCATAATTTATAACAAAAAATAAAAAGAAGAATAAGATAAATAGAAGCCAACAAAGAAATGAATAACGAAGAAGATGAAAATGAGGATGAAGGGATAATAAATTTTCATTTTCATTTTCATATCAAATAACATGACATTCATTGTCAAAAATACATTCATTGTACGTACGTACGGCTGTAACGGAATAGAAATTTTAATGAAAAATTATGAAAAAAATTAAATTTTTAGATTGTAATATGCGAATATCTAGAGTGACAGATTTGTTAGATACTTTTAATAAATAGAAGAAAAAAATATTGAGGAAAAATAGAATCGAAAACACTTCCAAAATTTGAGTGTTTAGACCAGTTCGGTTATAAATTGCTGGTGGTTGATGGCTCTAAAATGCAATAGAATATATCTCGTAATATTACTTGCATCTGGCAACACTACAGCTTGTCTAAAACGTAACACTTTAGGATTTACTTTATTAGAAGATAATACTAACATACATACCACTATTCTGTGTTAAAGTTATTTGTGGAACATTGTTATCAAATTTTGTTTTTTTTTTTTTTATTAAAGAACATATAGAAATAGGCCTAAAAAATGTTTTTTGTAGTTTACATGGAGGAGATTGTAACTTGAAAAACAGCAGCGATTTAATTTGCTCGTTTTCGATTTGATAATTTAGCTCTTAAAGATACTATTCTGCTGTGTTCGATCAATTACTACTAAAATTCGAAAAACTATAGGCGAAAAATATGAAATACCGGCACATATGAACATAAGCAGCCAGTATGTTGCTAGGAAACTAGGCATTCGCCACCATACTGTTACCAACCATTTGATGAAAGCAGACTACCCAAGGATGACTGATGTTTAGGTGCCCACATGATTTATAGAATTCCGTTTTACTCCTAAAACGATAGGAAATCGATTTATTTTGAATACGATCGTTTACTGGTGATGAAAAACGGTTTATGATCGACAATAGTGTGCTAAAACGATCATGGACGAAGCAAATTTAAGCTTCTGGTGATGAAAAACGGTTTATGATCGACAATAATGTGCTAAAACGATCATGGACGAAGCAAATTTAAGCTTCTCAGATGTTGGCAAATCCACTTTTGACATCCAGAAATGTATTGAATTGTGTTTGTTGGTTTTGGAAGGAAATTATTCCAAATAAGCTGCTACATTCTGATCAAATGACTGATAATTGTGTCTTCTGTCAATAACTTCAATTAAAAGATTTAGTATTCGCCAACCAAAAAGGTATTGTATTCCATAATCATGACAACACCAGACGAAAAACGTCTGTAAATATATGGCAAATGCAGATGAGAAGTTAGGTCGTAATCGTGATCAAATTAAGCAAGTAAGTACGATACAAAGAGAGTTTAGATGAGGAATGTTTTAATGCATTCACCAACCAATACCATTCAAATTGCAGCTTTAGATACTCATTTATGCTGTAAATTTATACTTCGTTGAAAATGCTATTGATTCAGTGATTTATTTTAGAACGTCAAGTAGTTCTACTTCGAAGGAATACGGGGGCATGATTAAAAAAAATCGTAAAATGTTGTCCATTAAATAGGCGTTCATTTGGTGTAGCTTCTGTGAGGAAAATTGTGTGAACAAATATTTATTTATGTATATAGGCCTGCAGTTAATAATAAAAAAATTTTGGCTTTATTTAGCTTTGGATTTGCTTTAATAACAGCATTTAAATGACAAATAGGACCACCTTAACATCAGCATTTTAGAAGACTTTTTTTAAGTTTTGAAAACTACTAGCAAAGTGTGTCAACGAAGGCGTATGAAGAATATTTTTTTTTTTTTTTTTAATTAATGAAGGAAAGGCGTATGCTTAACATCCATTATGAGTACGGTGACCATCCGTCCACTATTATAGCGGACAGTCCGCTATTTTAACCTCCTGTCCGCTATTTTTTTTGCGTCCGCTATTTGTCCAGTATTTTACCACACGTAACTTCTAAAATGTATTTGTTTTCCAAAATGTCCGCTTTTGTCCACTTTTTTCACCAAATCTTTGAAAACGCTTATATTAGCTTGAATTACATATGAAATCGAGTTGGAAACTCTATATTTTGTCTATGTCGTAGATACAATTCCATCCTGGTCTTCAGTTGAAAAGTCGTTAATAAAGGTAACAGAAATCAGAAATGATTTAATTATTAATAATAACGAAATTTTTGATGAATTCACTTATGTAAAAAATTATGCAAATGTTGAACAAATAGAAATATGGAAACAATCAGCATTAAATCCCGATAAAGAGAGGGTTGAAATTTTAAAATTTTTCGAAACGAAAAATATTCCTTATAAAAACATCCTGAAATTAGTAGATTTTTCGCACCAACAGAAAGAGTTTTTTCTATATCTAACAATATTTGGTTTTCCGGAAAATCCCCAATGGGACTAGAAACTTTAGAATCTCTTTTGAACATAAATTGCAATTTTGAAATGGACTGTTCGGAATTTAAAACATTTTTATCTAACAAGCCCAATACTTAAAAAAAAATACATTCTGTAGAGAAATATCAGAAGTAAATTTATACACATAAGTATTTCCATATCGTCGTCGAAAATCCAAAAGGACGTATTGTTACGAAAATGGAAATGGTGTTGTTAAAATAATAAGCAAAAGCTCCAAAAACAACATAATGGACTTGATCACACATAAAATGATTAACAAAAGCTCCAAAAACAAAACAATGCAGTTGTTCACGTGATCAACGAATGAGTAAGCATATAGCAACAAAAACAACAGTGCTTGTTTACAAGATCGATGAATAAACAAATATAGCAACAACGACCGCGTATAAAAAATATAGCAGAAAGACAAACAAACAAAACAACAACAACTCTGCCTGGACGAAAGTAAATAAGATACACGAACAACAAAACTGGAAACAAGTTGTTTACATTTTTGGATTGTTCCCGAAGGTCGTCATCATCCTTCAAGGGCTGTTGATCGAGTGATATAAAAGGCAAGATAAAGCGAGCAACGATGATTCAGTTAGAATTCAGTCAGCCGTGTATGAAGACGCGTTATTCTCGGAGTTCGAGTGAAGTTAGTCGTGTGACGACGTCGCGTTGAATTGAGTGAGAATTCAACCAGTGGTGTGTGAAGATACGAGATCGAGTTATAATCCAGTCAGACTTGTGTGCAGACAAGTTGCGTGAAGAAAACAGTTGTTAGTGTGGTGCTTACAAAAAAAAAGGTTGTGAGCAAAGAAGAATAACTAACAAGTGTTGTTGTTGCTTATAAAAAAGGTTATAAGCAGAGAAATATCACGAACAAGTACATATTGTGGAAATTATCATTGTATGCGTAGAATAAGTTCGAACAGTGGCACGAAAGTTGTGCAGAAAATAAAGAATTGATTGAAAATTAAACACATATTTATTTTTATTTTATTTGCAATCTACGAACTCATATTTTTTAACGTTTTTAAAAGGTAAAAACGTAACAGTATCATAAAAAAAATCAAAATCGAGATTTTGACTGATTATGATTCGTAAGGTTATCTAACATATCCGTACCAATTTTTAGATTTTTGCGACCAAAAATTACGTTTTTATATCAATATGTAATTCAAAATGTTTCTATATATGAAGTACTTGTTATTTTATAACGTTTTTTGCTTCTCCTGTAAAATTAGAAAAAGTGATGTTACGTACTTGTGGATTTTCGACAACGATATGTAAATTTAAGTTTGTGTATTATTATTTGTCTGTATTTTAAAAATTTTTTTATAAAATATTAATTATAATATATTAATTTTTTTTATATTTCAATTTAATATATTTGTCCGCTTTTTTCTCATGGAAATAATGGTCACCGTAATTATGAGTGGAGTGGACGTCTTTAGTACTACAACAAACAAAAAGGCATGCAATGTAAATTTTGCAAAAACAAAAAAAAAAAATTTCATTTTACAACAAAAAAATTTTTTTTTTTAATAAATTCAAAAAATTTGAATATTTTTCCCAAAATTCTTCAAAAAAAATTTTCCAAAAATTTTTCACATGCAATTCAGAAAGCTTTTACCCAAAATAAATTAATTTTTCTTTTGAAATTCTTTTAATTCATTAGTAAGGGACGGACCAAACACACACACATACTTTTCAATGCAGCCGTAAAGTAGGCAATAGTAGTAATTGTAGTTATTTTTAATGAAATTTCAAATTGTAATGCTTACAACAATTCAGTTCATCGGATTTATCACGACAATCGGGACTGCCGTCGCACCACCAACTATGTGGTATACACTGTTCGCCGTTTTTGCATTTAATCTCATAGGTTTTGCAGAAATTGACTATAATTTTGGAAATTTATTACATATTTATAACGAGTGAATGAGTGAGCATCAGTGTAAAAAGTGTAAATAAGGAAAAGTGTATGTGAACAAAAAAAAATGTTTGTGAATAAAAACTGAATAACTTACTGCACAATGAAGGCAATTCATCGGAGCCATCGGAACAATCTTTCTCCTGATCGCAGCGCCATCTATTAGGTATACATTTGCCATTACTGCAACGGAATTGTTCTACGCCACAAGTAGATTCTGTAAGAGAACATAAAAAACAATTTTTAATGATTGTCGTAAAAAGTTTGACGAGAAAAATAAGCTTTAAAAGTGTGTTTTTTTTTTGTTATTTTCGTTTTATTTCTTAATTGAATTTTAAAGTATTTCACTCTCTCTCTTTCCCACTCCCTTGCTTTCGTTATATCTTTCTGTATTAAGTTTATACCCAGGATCATCTGCTTCAATGGTTTCATTTCCCCCCTCCAATGTTTTGATGACTTGATAACAAGTAACCTGTGTTAAGCATGAGTTTAAAAAAAAAAATTTTTTTTTACGAATTTTTATTTTATTTTAAGATTTTTTTATTTATTTTTTATATCAGTTGTTGTTTGTCTTTTTATTTTGTGTCTTCAGAAATTTATGGCCTGTCAACGATTTTAAATTTTTTGGATGTTTTTTTTTTTTTTTGTAACTTTCACAGTCAAGAAAAGCTTTTATTTTGCCTTATCATTGGCCACAAAAACAAGCAAGAAACAAAAGTAAAGAGCAGCTCAATTTTAACAGAAAATTTGATTAAAACTTCAAATGAAATATAAAACTAAGTTCTTTAAATCAGAGAGAGAGAGAGAGAGAGAAAAAAAAATGGCTCCTAAAAGCATGCTTTAATATTGCAGCAATTGAAAGCAGCAATATTGGCCAATTAAAATATTTAAAAATAGAATAGAAATAAAATTATCAAATAAAAACACCCAAAAATAGGCAACGCCTTTCATTTAATTTATTATGTAATATAATTATTAAATTTATAATATTATCAATAAGGCAATGAAACTTTCTAACGAATTGAATGAGACTATTACACAGGACTACAAAAAGTTAATTACAACGAACTTAAAAAGAAAATATATTTAAAATTTCAAAGGAAAAATTGAAATATTGCAAAAAATTAGCACCTTATTGTATGCAACATTTTTTTTAAATTTCAATGGAAAATTTTTTTAAAGCTTGGCTGATTAAATAAACATAAACTAATCGAATAATATTAAAAAGTTGTTATTTATAACTGTCTTAAGTAAATTAGATGCTAAGTTGAAATAATATTTCATAAGAACAAGTGATTTAAAATTCCATTTCAAAGTAAGATCCGACATTGGATTAAAAAAATCGGATTTAAAATCATTTCCTCGTTTTTCCCACCGTTAGTCCTCAACTGCAAACCATATTCAAATCCTAATTACAATTTTAAAATTTTTTTTTTCTTCATTTTGTCTTAAACCACCGTTTACTAATCCGCTTAAAAAGGTTTCATTAAAATGAAAATAAAAATGTATTTTTTTCTGTTTTTAGAATTTATGTTCAAGGACCAGCAGTCTTGCTTAATACACACCTTACTAATAAAAAAAAAAGAAGAAAAAAACGTAATGATTTTAATAAACAATGTCTACACAAAATAATAAAAAAAAAAATTGTCGCTTCCATTACACAAAAAAAGGAAAAAATTAACAAAATACTGACATTATCCTTATGCCGGGGATTCTATTTAAATTAACACTCTAGCAAAAAAAAAAAAAAAAAAAAGAACCCGCTAAGATATGCAACACAGACTGACTAAAAGCCATAAATTAAATGTTAAGCTTATTTTTTCTCTTTTATTTTTGTTTTTCGTTGTTGTTTTTGTTGAATTTTATTTATGCTTAATAAACATTAATTCTAATTAAATGGCCAGCAATTATAATGTAATATTTAAACGGAAAAATACAGCGCAAGCACTTAAAAAATTTATTCGATAATTAAAAAGCCTAAAAGTAGGCACTATATAATTACACGGTCATATGAACATTTTTTTCTTTTATTTTTTTCTGTTTCAAATCACATTTTTATCTTTGTTACAACGGTAGAATGAGCCTCCCTATTGCTCTCTCTCTCTCTCAGTCTCTTACACAAATTAAAAGTACCGTAGAAGTAAATTAACGCATTTAGTTAAAGCTGTATTAGTGAATTACCAGTTTAAGTGTAAAAACATGTTTTGTTTTTGCACGTATAACAGTTTATTTATTATGGAATCTTAAAAAATAAACAAAATAACAGCAGACAGCAGTTGTTATAATTCACACGCACTAGTAGTACAGCAGCAAATACACACAAATACATGCTTGCACTGTATGTTTGGCCTCTTGCCACCTCTATGGCTTATTCTCTCATTCACATTAAAAACATTTATAAATATGACCGCAATTTACACGAGTAAACAAATAAAACACAAAACAAACAAAAAAAAAAACACAAAATTGTAACACAAACACATCTTTTTTGTTTGTGTTGTTATTGTAACTGTATTTGCTGTATACCCATATACAGTGGGTAAAAGAAAATAAAAACAAATACTGCAATACCCCCCAGATCTGTTTTTACAATAACACTTAGCTAAAAGACATAAAAACAATAATACTACTACCTTCCTTCTCTCCCTGTCCCTCTCCCTCTGACACTCTTTCTTGATTTCATGCTTTCAGTGGCAATAAAACAACTGATACGCAAACAAATTTAAAAGGTGGCAGATTATTGTAGGTTATATGTGAGTGGGAATGAAATCTGTGTGCGTGTGTGTGTCTGGGCACACATAAATAACTGTTATATTATGATGCTACTTAAATCATCATTAGATTATTTGTTTTGTTTTTAAAATGCAATTGTGGGTGGCTAAGCAGCAGTATAAAGCTTAGTATGTATTTTGTATTTTCTTTTTGCACAACTTTAAAGCATACCTCAAGGAGCCATGATTAAAAATAAAAATAACACTGTAAATAGGCTTATAAATTAAAAATTAACACGTTTCAAAGTTATTTCTTTTATTATTTTAATATTAAAAAAAATTTTTAAATGTTTAACATAAAAAAAAAAAACAGAAAAAAGATATTCAATATTCTAATGAATTTAAAAAACATTTAAGTCCATTCCTCGACTATTATAAGCTCATTTTGTATTGCCGTTGGCAATAAAGCTCTTTACAAGTGCCTTAATATCCTTTACAATGGCACAAGGACATTTCTGCTATTACAACCGTCTACAGTTTGGTTTTTCCTGCTAAATCCTGACAATAAGTTATTGTTTATAGTCATCCTAAACTCCCAGTAGTGTTTTTGAACAGATCTACCAGTGTCATTACTAAGAATATCTATTTCTTGGAAAAAATTTGGTTAGCCACCGTATCAGAAAATGTGAGCAATTATATGCTATAAAGGCAAGAAATTCTATGAAATCAAAGTGTTTAAAAATTTAAATTAAATATGAAAAGACATATTTTCCTTTCAATAATATATTAACAAATTAAATATACTTTTCATTAAACAGCCACATCTTGCCTGAAAGATGGCAAAAGTTCATACAATACCTAACGGCTGGTCAGACTTTCAGTAAATTTGTAATGTTTCAACATGAATGCTTAAAATTGAACAAAAATTCAGCATTTTTATGTTATGCATACGATACGAGCTGTTTTCTTATAAAAAATCTTTTAATTTCAATCTACGGCATTAAAAACTCAAGAGTCTGACGAAATCATTTGCCAGTCGAGATCCAGATTAGGTTAATAAACAGCAAATGCCTGAAATTGTGACAATTTCAGACCACATACATTCGACAGTTTCTACCCTGTAGCACTACGGAAATTTTATTCGCTTCGATTGATATTTTAAATTAATTTCAAAAATTTGTTTTGTAAAATTTTATTCTATTTTATTATTAGCCTTAAAAAGAAAATACTCAGTAAGACTGATATTTTCCTTTTGGTTATCTTTTGAAATTCAACTGAAATTTTTATAACCCCTACGACCATGTTTATTTAAAACGAAAAACGGAAACAAAATATGGCTTTTATATTACTTTTTGAGACATTTTCTTAATTAAGCATATGAAACTCTTGTATTTGTTTTTAATAACATTTGCCAAAAAGGTAAAAATAAAAACTTTTAAAGAACAAATCGAAAAACTTTCAATACAAAAAAAAAAAAAAAAAAAAAAAACAAATTAAAACTTCTACCATAAAATATTAAAAAAAAGAGTCCAAGAAAACAAACACAGATAGTATGAGAAAGAGAGTGGGAGTGAGAGAGAGAGAGAGAGAGAGAAGAGAGAGTTGAAAAAAGTAAAAGGTAACTTGATGTTTAATTAAATCAAAAAAAAATTCTTGTTATTATTCAGTTTCACTACATGCGAATTCAAGGGCAGAATAAAAATCTTTTTATACATATGTAAAGAAGAGACATTTTTTATTATTCGATATTCGATAACAACGTTTTTATATAGAAAACTTTCGATAACATATTTTTCCGCAATAAAAAAATTTCGATAACATTTTTCCAATGTAGAAAATTATCGATAACAAATTTTTCTACACAGAATATACATATATACGATAACAAATTTTTTTATGTAGAAAATAATCGATAAAAAGTTTTCTATATAGAATATTATCGATAGTACATTTTTCTATATAGAAAATTTTCGATTACAAATTTTACTGTACAGAAAATATTCGATAACAAATTTTACTGTACAGAAAATATTCGATAACAAATTTTTCTATTTAGAAATTATTCGATAACTAAATTTTCCATATAGAAAATCATCGATAACAAAATTTTCCATATAGAAAATCATCGATAACAAAATTTTTGTATATAGAAAATATTCGATAACAGTTTTTTCTATATAGCAAAAATTCGATGGCTTATTTTTTATATAGCAAATATTCGATAACCTATTTTTCTATATAGAAAATATTCGATAACAAATCTTTCTGTATAGAAAAGTCTTTTATCGAATATTTTCTATATAGAAAGATTTGTTATCGAATATTTTCTATATAGAAAGATTTGTTATCGAATATTTGGTTTATAGAAAATTAAGTTATCGAACATTTTCTATATAGAAAAATCTTTTATTAATATTTTCTATATAGAAAATTAAGTATTCGAATATTTTCTATATAGAAAATAGTCGATAACAAATTTTTCTATATAGAAAATATTATATTAGCTTTCTATATAGGAAATCATCGATAACTAATTTCCTTTATAGAAAATCATCGATAACTAATTTCCTTTATAGAAAATCATCGATAACTAATTTTCTTTATAGAAAATCATCGATAACTAATTTCCTTTATGGAAAATCATCAATAACAAATTTTTCTATATAGAAAATATTCGATAACAAATTTTTCTAAATAAAAGATATTCAATAACAAATTTTTCTAAATAGAAAACATTCGATAACAAATTTTTCTATATAGCAAACATTCGATAACAAATTTTTCTATATAGAAAATATTCGATAACAAATTTTTCTAAATAGAAAACATTTTATAACAAATTTTTCTAAATAGAAAATATTCGATAACAAATTTTTCTAAATAGAAAATATTCGATAAAAAAATTTTCTAAATAGAAAACATTCGATAACAAATTTTTCTATATAGAAAACATTCGGTAACACATTTTTCTATATAGAAAACATTCGATAACAAATTTTTCTATATAGCAAACATTCGATAACAAATTTTTTTATATAGAAAATATTCGATAACAAATTTTTCTAAATAGAAAACATTTTATAACAAATTTTTCTATATAAAAAATATTCGATAACAAATTTTTCTAAATAGAAAATATTCGATAAAAAATTTTTCTAAATAGAAAATATTCGATAAAAAATTGTTCTCAATAGAAAACATTCGATAACAAATTTTTCTACATAGAAAACACTCGATAACAAATTTTTCTATATAGAAAACATTCGATAACAAATTTATCTAAATAGAAAACATTTTATAATAAATTTTTCTATATAGAAAATATTCGATAACAAATTTTTCTAAATAGAAAATATTCGATAAAAGAAGTTTCTATATAGGAAATGTTCGATAATTTCGATAACAAACTTTCTTCTATATTAAATTCTTTTATCGACTTTCTATTATCAGTATTAAGGCCTTTTGTGGCCTTTTCAATATTTTATATAAGAATAGAATCAAAGAAACAAATCCGCCATTTGTTTCAACACCTTCTTAATAAATATAAAAATGTTTGTGTGACTTCCTTTTTTGTGTTATTTTTTATCGTATTTTTATTTATTTTTAACCGAGGTTCTTTTAATTTTGCTTTTTTAATGAAATTTTTTTGTCCTCACAAATGAAAAAAAGTGTGTTTAATGATGGGTACAATCATCAACATAATCATAATCATTATGCCAACAGTATCATCGTCAGCACCATAATCATCATCGTACTCAGCATTATTATCATTCACAAACGTCAAAAGCAGTTTTTTGTTCATTTTAAGAAAAAAAATTGTTTCCTTTTCATTTTCCCTTCATCAAAATGTTGGAAGAATAAAAGTTTCCATTTCATTTAATGTCAATTAAGTGACAGTGCAAAATATAATACATATAACACAACGATTACAATAATAAAATTTTAATTCAAAATTTAATGAATAACAAAAAAAAAAAAAGAAAACAAACGTAGAGTTAAGGGAGAACAAATAAAAATAATTAAAAAAAATAAATTTAAAAGACTCAATTTTTCTTGTTAAAGAATTATAATCAAAAATAAAAAGTATAGCATGCTATAAATATTATCTTTAGCATGACAGAAATTTGTTTCCCATTTAATTTCAACGCGCGTTTGCTAACCACAACTGACATCAATATTTATTATGAAAAAATCTTTCGTTGTTTTATAGATTTTTTCTTTAAATTATTTAATTAAAGAAAAAAATTAATTTCTGTTGAATCATATTTTTTGTTCTTCCCCCTGTTTTATCTCTAATAGGCAATTTAGATTTTTTTTTCTTCTTTTTTAATGACATTTTAACCGCAAATGTGTTGAATTTATTCGTTTTTTTTTATACTTTTTTGCGAATTTATTTTTAATAAAACAAAAAATTGTATTTCAGGTAAAATATTTATTTTAATTACATTCGAATTGGTAATAAAAAAACGAACGTTAATAAAAAAAAGGATAAAAAAAAACAATTTTCTATTGAATTGAATACAATATGCAGGAATAGAAAAAAAGTGCAATAAAATCTAATTAACTTGGAGAGGCAAAAAAAAAATCAATAAAAAATTCAATTTTTTGTTTTGATAACATCAGCTGCATTAATAAATATTGATTTTTGTTATCTAAATATGGCAAATCACGTATGTGAATACTTAAATTTTAAATTTTAAAAGCATTTGCTAGAGATTCTACATCACCCAAGTGAAATTTAATTTAGACCATTTATCTGTGAAAATGGAATATGAATTTGTCTGCAATCGATTACATTTCCACACTAAAATAAAAATATCGATTTTATTATTAATTTAGATGTCCTATTAATTTATCCTTCAGTGCTTTGTGCTTTTGTTGTGCAGCCCTTGCGCTGACCAACTTCTTCCTTTTCCTTGATTTTGGTGGAACTTGGTTAGTATTGGGACTGCGTTCACCCGTGGCATCACAACGGGCCGCTATGCGTGCTCAAGTGAGCTTTGTGATATTCAGAGCTACCACTCCGACCTAACCTAATCTTATCGTTCAGCAGTGCTCTAATTTTGTTTTATTTTTACTTTTTATTTTTCGATAACAAACTTTTCTATATAGAAAATATTCTACAACAAATCATCGATATCTATATAGAATATAGATCATCTATATAGAAAAATTTGTTTTCAAATATTTTCTATATCGATCACCGATAACTAATTTTCGATCGTCGATAACTAATTTTCTATATAGAAAATCATCGATAACTAATTTTCTATATAGAGAATCATCGATTACTAGCTTTCTATATAGAAAATCATCGATAACTAGCTTTCTATATAGAAGATCATCGATAACTAATTTTCTATATAAAAATTTGTTATTGATGATTTTCTATAAAGGAAATTAGTTATCGATGATTTTTTATAAAGGAAATTAGTTAACGATGATTTCCTATATAGAAAATTAGTTATCGATGATTTTTGATAACAAATTTTTCTATTTAGAAAATAGTCGATAACAAATTTTTCTATATAGAAAACTTGCTATATCGATTATTTAATGTTCTATACAGAAAATTTTTCTATAACAATTAATTAAATGTATTTGGTTATCGATAATTGTGGAAAATGGTAAATCACTATTTATATTAATTTTATTACGTTCATTTTCATCACAGAAAGTAATTCTACTCATGTACGAGTATATTAATATTACGGTGTATTAAAGTATGGAGGTTGTAGCTGCTGGATATGTTTTATAATAAAACTTTATGTTTTAAAATTGAATTATTCTATTTACTATTAATAAACAGCACTATTAAATAATACGTACAGCAAAAATATATGTATTCTTTTAATTAATTTCACAGTAAAAAATCTTTATAAGTGAACCCATTTACCCTCTCGAATCCTTTGAATAATTTTTAATACTTTCCTTTGAATTTAAATGCTGCTCTACTAACGAGATTTTACTGTTACAATAGCTGTCTTTCCTTAACTTTAATTATGAAATACTTGTATCATACATATACGCACATCGCTAACAATAGCAACAACAACAATAAACACCAGCTCTATTCTAAAGCCAGTTACTACACATCACCCACATACAAGGACTAGTAGTTTAGACAAGTTTATAAATAGAATTATTGAAGTTTTTTTTCTCTCTCTCTCCCTCTATCTCGGTTTCCCAATCATTCTTTCTCTTGTTCCTTCTCAGTCTCTAATACTTTTCTTTTAACACAATTCAATTATTTTTTTCACCATTTCTACTGCTGACGTTTTGTGTTCGTTCAAACAACAAACAATACCAATACCAATAACAACAGCAACAACAACAATAAAAAAACAGAAAAATAGTTAAGTGCTATCGGTTTAGCAATATGTGCTGCCACTTTCGTATCGATAGAGTCTTTGAAATAATTGGAAAAGCTTGAAAAACAAAATGAAATTTCGGTGCATTTTCTTTGTTTTTAGGTGTTTTTATTTTGAAAAAAATCAGTGAACTGTAAAAAAAAGATTTCTTATAATTTTCGATAACAATTTTTTTACAGAAAATTATCGATAACAATTTTTACAGAAAATTATAGTTAACGATTTTTATAGAAAATTATCGATAATAATTTTTTATAGAAATTTATCGATAATAATTTTTTATATAAAATTATCGATAATAATTTTTTATATAAAATTATCGATAATAATTTTTTATATAAAATTATCGATAATAATTTTTATATAAAATTATCGACAATAATTTTTTATAGAAATTTATCGATAATAATTTTTTATAGAAAATTATCGATAATAATTTTTTATAAAAAATTATCGATAATAATTTTTTATAGAAAATTATCGATAATAATTATTTATAGAAAATTATCGATAATAATTATTTATAGAAAATTATCAATAATAATTATTTATAGAAAATTATCGATAATAATTTTATCTATACAATCTTTTACAGAAAATTATCGATAACAATTTTTTTAGATAATTATCGATAAGAATTTTTATAGAAAATTAGCGATAATAATTTTTTATAGAAAATTATCGATAATAATTTTTTATAGAAAATTATCGGTAATAATTTTTTATAGAAAATTATCGATAATAATTTTTTATAAAAAATTATTATTATTAATTAGAAAATTATCGATAATAATTTTTTATAAAAAATAGAAAATTATCGATAATAATTTTTTATAGAAAATTGTCGATAATAATTTTTTATAGAAAATTATCAATAATAATTTTTTATAGAAAATTATCGACAATAATTTTTTATAGAAATTTATCGATAATAATTTTTTATAGAAATTTATCGATAATAATTTTTTATAGAAATTTATCGATAATAATTTTTTATAGAATATTATCAATAATAATTTTTTATAGAAAATTATAGATAATAATTTTTTATAGAAAGTTATCCATAACAATATTTTATATAATATTTTCGATAACAATTTTTAACAGAATATTTTCTATAACAATTTTTACACAAAGTTATCGATAACATTTTTTACAGATAATTATCGATAACAATTTTTTACAGATAGTTATCGATAACAATTGTTTACAGAAAATTATCGAGAAGAATTTTTATAGAAAGTTATCAATAACAATATTTTATAGAGTATTTTCGTTAACAATTTTTATGGAAAATGATCAATAATAATTTTTTAAGGAAAATTATAGGTAACAATTTTTATCGAAAATTATCGATAACAATATTTTATGGAATATTATCGATAAAAAATTTTTACAGAATATTTTCGATAACAATATTTTATAGAATATTTTCGATAACAGTATGTATGATGTAAAAAATTTCTATAGAATAGAATACATACTTTCATTTCTAAACATAACATAACATCGATAACAAATTCTTCTAGAACTCTTTAATTTCATCTCAATGACTGACAAAAGATAATCTATGGTTGTTCCCAGGCATTAATAGGTTCAGTTGTTAAGAATTTTTAATGTATTTCAGTTTGAATTGACTTGTAAATAATCAAAGGAAGAGAGTAACAGAGTGAAGAGAAATGAGAAAGGGAGAGAGGGAGAGAGAGAAAAAAAAATTAAAAATTAACTTATAAAAATCAAAGAACGTGTACACGATGTATGACAACATGTTAAAGAACACCTACCAGCACACAGACGACAACAACTACAACACAGTATTTTTACAACTAAGCCTGTAAACAAGACAGGCAAAGAGTGAGACAGAGAGCGAGAGAGAGAGAGATAGATAGACAGAGAAAGAGAATACATTTCAAGCAATTCAATGATGTTTTATAAACTAATAAAAGTATGTGTTAAAAACTTCTACTAACAATGCTGCTGCTGTCCTGCTGCCGGCGATGATGATGATGGTGGTGGTTGTACTACTACAAGTACCACTACCACTACAACTACCATGTGTACGTTAACGTGTTTAGAGTGTTTTTTTCTTTTACTGTGTTTATATGAACATGTATGTTTATTTAAAAAAAAAAAAGTGTTGCATATTGTTGGGCGAAAATGTTGTTCAACAATATACAGAATGTTTTCATGTTCATGCGAAATGATAAAAATTCAATTTAATTTTCAAGTTTTACTATTTTTTTTATTTTATTTTATCGTTGTTGTTGTTTTTTGTTTATTTTATGTACATATATACATATGTATACTGATAGTACAAGTTGAAAAATGAAAATTTAAATAAATTTTTAATTATTTATTCTCATGCACACACACGCAGAGGGAGAGAGAATTTCTAAAAAAAAATAGGAAAAATCCTGGGAAAAAATAAATTAAAAACACATTTTTAAGGCTTTTAAAAAATATTGTTTTTTATGTTTAGAATACGAGGGCCCATTACGGAAACTGTGTGTTACTTTCTACTATATTTACCAGGTCTATAAGGCCTTAGTTAACCTCATGTAAAGGCCTTTGGAAGTATTGTTAGTGGTTTAAGTGGTTGTGAGTTGTTGAGAATGCTTTTCAATTTCAACAATTAAAATCATTTTGTTTTTAACCTGAAAAGAATTCTTTTTATTTGTAATTGAGCCTGTTACTGTGGCCCAAATTCGAAATGGCAGAGAATTTATTTCAATTTCTTTTTTTCTTTTGCTGCAAATTTTTCAAAATTTTTTCAACTTATGCCATCTTAAGTAGCCTTTACAAAAAGTTTTTTCTTCACTTTTTTTCTGTTGTCTTTTACTTGCTTAAAGCAAAGCAAAGCAAAGCAGAGATCAATAGCAATTTCTCTATAAATTTCGTTTCGTTACATATATTGACAGGCCGTGATTTTGCCTTGACCTGTTTTTAAACCAATTTCAGTTTGGAAAACAAAGAAAAAGTAAAATTAGAATGAAAAAAATAAAAGAAAAGAACAGAAAAAAGAAAACGCCAGCACATCATCACTCACTCATATGAACACGTTTTCTCTGCTGGTTAGACTTTAGAAATGGACAAGAAAACCGCCTCTTTCGAACAAGAGGAAGAATGAAAAACATGAGTTAAAAATTTGAAATAAAAAAAAAAAAAAATTAAAACCAGAAAGAATAAATTTAAGCTTGTATTTGAAGAGCAGAGTGGTGTTCTACACACATTCTGGAAGGCAGACCATTCGTAGTAGTTTGCATGGAATCTGGAAAATTTATGTTTCAAAGCATGTTCAAGCATCTGACCTGAACAACCAGAGGAAATAAGAAAAGGAGAGAAATGTTCGTCGAGTGCTTCTACTTTTTTGGGCAGAAGAACCAAACAGAATTCAATGGCAAATGGCATAAAAGAAAATGGCATACAAGAAAATGGAAAGCAAGTGAAATTGTGGTGAAACAGAAAGACTGTGAGTCTTTAAAACATAAACTGCAAGGAATTGTTTTTTTTTTCATGGGAAATACAAGGAAGACTAAACGAAGTCTCCGAAAAAGAAATGATAACGCAAGGAGAAGACAAATGAAACCCCTTTACACTTTCAATGGTTGTCCTAAGTGCATATTCTGTACCTCACGTCCGTTATGTTAGATGGCTTTAGAAAAATGCTATTTTGAGCTTAAAAATCTTCTTTGGATACTTTTGTTATGCTTGAACTGACAAAAAAAGGAAAATATGCCTTTTTATGCAGTATCTCTACCAGAAAAACGAAAACTTAGACTAGGTGGCTGAAAAAGAATTCTTAACTATCTTATCTTACCAATCCAAATTCGATCTTGAAAGGAGATTACAATCCATTAAAGAAGACTGTCGATAACAACAGGATATTGGATAGTTATGCAGAATTACTTTCGAAAGAAAAGGCAAAGACTGAATGAGTAAAGTTTCTCATAATTATATTTAATACAAACAGACCAAAATATTTTCCCTGAGGGCAACAATACATGGTAACACCATCACTTTAGGCCTTATTGCAGTAGACTGGGTTCATTGCGTTAAGATAGATACACCACCGTACTCTATTAGGTAGTGTGGGTTGGCTTATTAGATATGCGAGTCCATGATTCAAACCTCAGCTCAGACATCTCAAACAAAAGAAATTATGAAAACATATTTCTTTGGGCAACTTTCTCTCAAATTTGAGAGTGATTACAATTGCCATGAAAACTTTCTCAAAAATCTGTCATTCAGAGTCTACTTTAAACTGTAAGTGTCGGCACTCATGGATAAAATTAACGCACATAACATATGTAAGTGCTGTGAGAAGCTATGTCGTAATCCTGACTGAGGGGTTGTAATGACCAATTAAGCAAGTACGTAGAGACATCACACACTGGCATCAGGCCATTTACAATTGGCAGTAATTGCTGAATGGCAAAAAAATCTAAGCATTTCTTAAGTGTTTACAAACTGCTGATGCAATTTAAATAATTTCCAACAACAAGGATTGAAAAAGAGTCGAGTTCGAATCGCATTGAGCCGCTGTAAACACTTGCCAAGCCAGTCTTGGCAGTCTACTACCGGGGAACGGCTCTTTTACATCCAAACTTTAACTGCATCTTTAAAGACAGCAATCAGCCATAAGCGGCATAAAAAGAATGAGAGATAGTACTCCATTACGACAACCTCTAGTCACACTAAACGATGGTGATGCCCTTGAAGAACCAGAAGCCTAAATTGATCATTTGCAGCAATTATCTGAATCCTTTTTTCATCACTAGCAATAATTTGTTGCAACAAAGATTTTCTTAAGCCATTCATTTAAGATGTGTCTGAAGATAAATTCGAAATTAAAAAACCAAAGATACAAACCCACACTTTTAGCAGCGCCACTTCTTGCCTCTAACAGGTTAAACTTTGCTATTAACAGAGTACTGTTAACTGTTTAACAGTGGCTATAGTAGTTTATTATTCTAGTTTGCAATTATTGCAGACTATTGACATTGAAGTCGCTGTAGGCTAGTAGGTAGTGTGTTGGCTTATTGGACTGAAGGCCCGAGTTCGAATCCCAGGTCAGACATCAAAACGAAATTATGAAAATATTTCTTCGGCGACTTCCTCTCAGCAGATTTCTGGCAAAAACTCTGAGAGTAAATAAAATTGCCATGAAAAGCTTCTCCAAAAACTGTCGTTCGGAGTCGACTTTTAACTGTAGGTCCCGCCACTCATGTATAAAAAAAAATTAACGCACACAACATAAGTGGTGTGAGAAGCTAGGTCGTAATCCTGACTGAAGGGTTGTAATGACCAATTATGTATTTATGTATGTATTGACATAAAATATAATTCTCATTATGATCATTATTGCTTGTGAACAAAAGTGTTGAAATGTAAAGAATGGTTGGTGGGGATGGAGGACGGAAATATTTCTCAACTCTCAAAATTATTCCAGCTATCCCACTACCACGGTTCGAAAGAGGAACCTCTGGACTACCATTTGCATATAGTCTGCTGTATGGTGTACTATTTCCTATATTTCCTATGTTGCTGATTATATTAAGAGGCCTTGAAACTTTGCTTTGCATATAATAGGGCTATCCATTTCGTGATTTCAAAAGTATGGGACTGGAATTCGATATCTGTCAAACTAAGTTGTGAAACCAATTTTTTTCTTTTCAGTTGAAAGTCTGACATTGACGAAAATGGATCGCTTAACTATCACACAACGCATAAAAATTATCAAAACCTACTACAAAAATGGTGATTCTGCCACAGCCACGTATCGTGCGTATCGGCAATTTTTCGAACAAAATTTTCTTCAGCGATGAAGCACATTTCACACTCGGTGGCTATGTCAATAAACAAAATTGTCGTATTTGG
Source organism: Sarcophaga caerulescens (assembly GCA_927399465.1). Lineage (NCBI taxonomy): Eukaryota > Metazoa > Arthropoda > Insecta > Diptera > Sarcophagidae > Sarcophaga > Sarcophaga caerulescens. The sequence continues at coordinate 105,214,866 of OV656872.1, read as the reverse complement.
GGTTCTGAGAATCCTCATTTAATTGAAGAGAGGCCATTACATCCAGAAAAAGTCACTGTTTGGTGCGCTCTTTGGTCCGAAGGTGTGATTGGACCTTACTTCTTCGAAAACGACGATGGAACGACTGTCACCGTCAATTCGGAGCGTTATGGTCATATGATAACCGACCTTTTTTTGCCTGCTATTGAAGAATACGACTTGGAGAATATGTGGTGCCACATGCCACACAACTCGAGCGAATATGGCTTTATTGCAAGGGACATTTCCTAGCCGCGTAATTTCTCGTCGTGGCGATATCAACTGGCCACCAAGATCAGGCCACCAAGACTATTTTTGTGGGGCTATGCGAAAGACCGTGTTTATGCAGATAAACCTTCAACTCTTGAGCACTTAAAAACCAACATTCGTCAAGTTATGGCTGAGATACCGCCCAATATGTGTCAAAAAGTGGTCGAAAATTACCTCAAAAGAATCAATGCTTGCAAAACTTCGCGTGGAGGTCATTTAAATGATGTAGTGTTTCACAGATAATGGCAACGTTCAAACTTTACAATAAAAAAGAAATATCATGAAAAAAATATTTTATATGTGTTTTATTTACATATGTACGTTTACTTTTGAAACCACGAAATGGATAACCCGGTAGTATGGTACTGATACACCTAGAGTATTTCACAAAATTAGGTCCTAAACAAGTGGGCCTCTTCAGATCGATACTGTTAAATAGCTAACAGTGCTCTGTTAAGGACAAATTCTGTTCTGTTAACGTCAAATGTGGCGCTGCTAAAATTTATGGATTGTGTCTTGGATTTTCAAATTCGAATTTATCTCACACATATAAAATATTATTTTTTTTCTTTTAAATTTTTATTTAAATTTTAAACAACAAATCCAATACAATTTATGACAAAGAATTTAAATATTTCTTTTGTTTTTAAACGGCATTTAAAACAAATGCAAACTGTTTGAACAAGTAAATCTCTGGCCTTGAATGGCATGAACCGACAACGACTGAGCGACTGTTGGTTGGTTGTGTGTCAAGTTTAAAATATTGCACACAGGCAGACAATGAAATGAAAAATGCTGGAGAGGTGGCAAAGGAAAGAAAAGAGAGCAAATAAAACCAGAAACAGAAACTAAATTATGCATTACAGTTATTTAAACATCACAAACATACACACACACACACATACATTTGCTTAGAGATATAAACATCATTTGCAACAAGAACCTCAATGAGGGCAGAATTTTAAAAACTAAACAGCAGCTGCCATGATGTTGTTAATGCATTTCTGTGCGAGTGTATGTGTGAAATTCATATGAAAAAAGATTCATATTTCTACAGTGAATACCCAACATAATGAATTAATCTTTGAGAAAACTTATCAACACTTGATGTTGTACAACAGATTTACTGTTTGAAAAACAGCAATTAATGTTATTGAAAGTCATAAATACACACACAGAGAGAGAGAGCGAGAGAGAAAGAGTGAGAGAAAGCAAACCAAGTGAAAAGCCTTGAAGTATACTTAAAAAAAAAATGAACGTAAATTTATAGTTTCATTTAGAGAATGTCTACACGAAAGTTTACATGATGATACACTTATACTATTACATAAACACCCATGCATCCATATACATACATCTGTACATATGTATGTATATGTATGCAGTCATGTACTTTATTTAACACATTTGATCTAATGTGCTTAGCTTTGAAAACTGTGTGTTTGTGTGAGTGTGTGTTTGTGTCAATAAGTGTTCTTATAAGTGAGTGTTTCTAAACAAACACTCTCTTCTAATATTTGCTTAAAAAATTAAAAAAGGAAAAATTATTTTTCATGTTTTTTTTTCTGTGTTTGTCATGTAATTAGTGCCTATAAAATGAAAAACATGTAAATTTTTACTAAAACATACGAGGGTCAACACAAAAGTATACCATCTAATAAATAACACGGTGCGACAGTAAAAATACACCCGAGTAACTACATAGTCCACGTTGTTCAGTTAGTTGAGTAGAACTCAAAAATACCTTTTTTATTTTTCTCAAACCCTCCAAACTTTTTTTATTTGACAAAAACTGTTTTTTTACACTTTACGCGCAAATTTCTGTAGTACTCAAACATTTCTCACCCGATTTCCAAAATTTAAATCTTGTTGGAAAGGGGAGAGATAGACCTTTAAAACGGTATACATATATCTATTATTTGACTTAATATGCTATGAGATTTGATAAAGTAAACTTGGAAAATTCAAATTTTTTTCATATTTTTCAAGTTTGTCCATTCATAGTAGCAAACTTTAATAAAAAAAAAATATAGGATAAGTGATAATATTCTTAAAGTCTGTTCTCTTGTGAAGAGATTGAGTCATCATTTGATCAAATCGGACTAAAATTACCGTAGTTATTATTTAAAGAGTCTAACAGTCGAGTTATATTTTTTATATATGTCATCTCATCAAATGAACTTTTAGTTCAAAAATTTTCAGAACTTTTAATGGATCTTGATTGTTTATCCCAAAATGTGTCAATTTCAAGTTTGCACGACTTCCGGAAGTCGGCTAATATTTGTGTTTTTTGCAAATATTATTATTTCTCTTTGCGCAAACATTGGCCAACTTCTGGTGGTCGCTCAAACGTGAAATTGACACATTTTGTGATAAACAATCAAGATCCATCAAAAATTCTGAAAATTTTTGATTTAAAGGTTCATTTGATGAGATGACATATATAAAAAATATAACAGGACTGTTATACCATTTATATAATAACTCCGGTAATTTTTGTCCGATGTGATCAAACGAAATGCCATTCTCTTCACAAGATAATGCACTTTTAGAATGTAATCACTTATTTCATATTTTTTAAGTAAAGTTTGCTACTATGAACGGACAAACTTGAAAAAATATGAAAAAAATTCGCATTTTCCAAGTTTACCTCATCAAAATTCATAGCATATTAAGTCAAATAATAGATATATGTATACCGTTTTAAAGGTCCATCTCTCCCCTTTCCAACAAGATTTAAATTTTGGAGATCGGGTCAGAAATGTTAGAGTAATACAGAAATTTGCGCGTAAAGTCTAAAAAAACAGTTTTTGTCAAATAAAAAAAGTTTGGAGGGTTCGAGAAATATAAAAAAAATAGTTTTGAGATCTACTCAACAAAACTCACAATCTATACTAAGTCATTAGACGGGTGTATTTAATTTTCTTTATTTTGTCGCATAGTGTAATTTATATCAAACTTGTAATGTTCTCCATAAATAAGTGTTATCCCTAATTTTCAAACCACCCTAGTAAATCATGTCTTGAGTTTTTTTTTTTTTTTTTGTTATTTTCTTGCCATCACTTCCCCTGGCTTTTAAAATGTTTAGTTTTCATTTATTATTTTTCCCTCAACACTTTTTCTCCTCCAACAACTTTACAGACAAAGTCAGTCTTATTTGGTGTAAAATGTTGAAATAGAAAGAAGAAGCAAAACTTTTCGTCAGTGAAACTAAATATTTAAAATGTAATTAAAAATTCAGAATTTTTTCAATTGAGAGATCCTTAAAAATCAAATAAAAATTAAAATCAAGTTAAACACCAAACACCAGCAGAAAATGAGAGGAGAAAATTTGTTTCACAAAATAAGAGAACATACAAGGACAGAGACTTTAATGGGATGTAAACAAGACTAGAAGAAGGGGTTATTCAAAGAAGCCTATCAAAAGCCAAAAGGTCTTGACAGAACTATGACAGAAATTTGTATTCATTTTCCTGTAATAGAATACATGTTGATTGAAATTAATCGATAACAGTTCAGAAAAAATGCAATTGCCTCGATAATTAAGTGTACTCCGCCGCTCTACTCCAACTGAGGCATTATTTGCTAAACTTAGTTGGCTACACACTCAGCTGAAGACGAGAAAGTGGCTAAAGTTCTCAACACAGTTAAATCATCACTCAACCTGGACATACTGCAATACTGGGAAGCCTTAGGCACATTCGTATCGAGTACATGGTTCCTTATGGTTTTCTCGAGAGAAGATTTGAATTTAGGATTCCAATTAGTCCAACTGGTTTGATAATTCGAGAATTTTCGGTACGGCCAGTGAGTTATACGTATACTGTCAACTCCTCCAAATTGCTGGGTAAAGTAGCCTATAGGATATGTATGCATGTTAGGAGTTCTAACTTGGCCACTGTGGCATTTTTTAGGCGGAGATCATGGCCATATTGGAAGCAGCACAGTGCTTGGTAAGAGATTTAATTTTCCCTTAATTTACTCTGATCATTAGGCTGCAATTAATTTTCACACGAACGTCACCTTGGTGGCCGTCCTTGTCTTTAAATGCCTGGAATTTCTCAATGAACTTGCATTGTTGATGGAACGCCTTGGGGAACTACAATGGATTTTCTGTTTTTTTTTTTTTGGTGAAACCAGCACTCAGGGGATGGCCCCTACTCATGCAGTGCATTGTGCAGGTTTTTTTTAGGAAAATGGGTTATAGGAAGGTGGAAGAGAGGGAGTAGTGTTTTGTGGACATCTCAAGATGCGAACGGCAAGGAAACGAGTTGCTGCTAGGTGACTATAAAATGGCCAGTGCTATACCTTTACCAATAGACAGTCTACAGAAATCGTCCCCAAGAAGCCCGCACCCTTCAGTCCTAGCTTCTCACACTACTCATGTTGTGTGTGTTAATTTTATACATGAGTGGCGGGACCTACAGTTTAAAGTCGACTCCGAACGACAAATTTTGCTTTACATGGCAATTTTATTTACTCTCAGAGTTTTTGCCAGAAATCTGCTGAGAGACCACGGCGACTTCATAGCAGAACATTGAGAGCGGCAAATAATTTACTCTGCAGGTTATTACAGACATGACTGTACATCTTTCTCTCGAGCACCTTATAGAGTAATAAAACAAATTAGTCTGAAATCCCTATTAAGTAAGTATCCTTTCCAATTAGCTTTTAGAATGAAACCCATTTTAGTTATTCTACAACTAATGGATAAACAATTAAGGATTAAACAATCGGAAAAAACTTAAGTAAACGTATTTGTATTATTTTTCTAGTTAAATGAAAGACATGTTAACAAAACTGTTGCCTATTTTAAGGCTTACCAGAAAAATTAATGCATTCATTACAAATCATTCACCCTTATTCTGGTTGTCGTCGTCGTCGTCGCCGTCGATAAAATCAGAGTCGACACAACACAATATCGACGGCGTATTGGCTCACAGAATACCAAATGTGTGTCGACAGTCATCTATAACTGTCAATAACGACAAACAGAATACCAATTTTAAACTGTCGACGCAAGACGACGACGTGATTATTTATTTAGATTTTCTTGTGCACAACTGCACTGATTATTCAAATTGATTATTTAAATTTAAAATTCCTAGTAATTTATTTCTTCTTTAGGAGACAACAAAATTAAAGCCTACTTGTAGGCTTATTGAGGTATTAAATTATAATTTAAAACACTTTTCTTTTGCTATTTAAATTATCTAATCTTTACAGTTTTTCACTCGACTAATTCTGGCCTTTAATTGGACATTACTAAAGGATTTACAATTTATTTTAAAACATACACTTACTGCAAATGCCCCTTAAATTAGGCAATAAATCAATTTTCTTTTTGTAGCCTGTACAACAATTTTAATTTACCACAAAATTTGCCTTGTAATTATAAGAACTTCTTGTGAACAGTGGGGAAAGTAGAAGGAATTATTATCCATCCATCTAAGCGTTAAATAATTATTGTTGAAATGTGTATACTTTTAGGCGTATGCAAATGTATATTAAAATTGAATTTAATGCCTTTAAAATGTTCTCTATTATCTTCTATCCTGTTCTGTTTCCCAACAAAAATAATGTCAAATTAATGTTTCTAAACATAAATTAAAGAGGAGATAATTTGCTTACTGATGCCTTTTGTTCTTGTTATAGTTGATGTTGTTATTAATACTATTATGACATATGAATGCCTAAATGTATGCTATACATAACATATACATGTACAATGCGTACATGCATATCTCTTTAGTAATATAATTAGGAATGTAAATTATTTTAGATATTGTGGTCATTTCTCTTCTTAATTTCACTTCTATTGTATAGTTTTTGTTTTTGTTTCTTTTCTTTGTGAAAGAAGCCTAAACGTATACTAAAATTTAAATTGTATTCCTAATTAATATGGCCCTTAGATAAAATGTAAGCCAAGGAGAGAGTGAAAGAGAGAAAAAGAGAGAGAATGACAAGAGTATGGGTTTTCAATAAGACAACTACTATGAATAATAATTAGAGAAAATTTAAAGAAATTATTCTATATCCTTAATGTATGCTACAGATATTTTCCGGTTTGTTTCATTTAAATGTATAACAAAGGATTCAAATGGTCCAAAACTAAACTAAAACTTGAGGTCTATTATACGTTCGTTACATAATCGAATAGTGAAGAGTTCTAAGTAGTGGCTTTAAAGTTAGTAATTGAAATATTACAGCATAGTTTTAGGGATAATATATTTCTCGCAGGAAGATATATCGCCAACTTTGCATTCCTGAGAAGCTATTTAACCTGACTAAAGTCCTATACAGACTAGCAAATTGTTGCATGCCACTTAGCTAAACACTTGGAGGATTATATGCCTCTATTCTTTGATGAACAATAATGTATTAGAGTTGCATAAGTCTTAAGGGGCTGTGCCCTTAAGAAAACCGTAACTTTTATGTTTATTTTTAAGCCATTTTGTACTTAGGTTTCCTGTGTTTGTATACAACAAAAGCTAAATCCCAAAGGGAATTAACAACTGAACTGAAACAAACTTATAAAGAAAATCGAAATTGCAACAGTAGCTAAAAGTGAAACAGAGGCACGAGCACAAGCTTTAGCCAGCCATTTATGCATATTAAGAAAAGCTTAGTGCCTTGCCCCACCCGCCTGTGCCAGAGTACAGTTGTATTTAAAACACCTGTTTTAAATGGTTGGTAACCAAACTAGCAATGCCTTAAAGTATGTTAAAACTCTTGGCTTTACTTGTTTTATTGTTTGGGGACTACAGAGAGAGAGAGATAGAGAGAGATTTGGAGAGAGAGAGAGAGAGTGAGGGAAAGTGAGCCTGTTTCTGTATTGTATTGTTGTTAAAAACTCAAGGCTAAAGCATACTTTGGGGAGTTATCTGGTTTAAAGGTTTACCTTTAACTGAACTTGTATAGAAAATACAGAAAAATAATGAAAACAAAGCGTATGTTAAAGTTTTCTTTTCTTTTTCACCACTATTTCATGTTTTGTTTTGGAAAATAAATTTCATTTAAAATGTTTTGTTTCTTTTTATAAAAATCCTTCTCATTTTCTTTGCTTTCATTTGTAATTTTTTTATTTGTTTTTTTTTCAGAATGTTTTCCGGTTTCCTTCTGGTTTGTATTTCCAAGTAAGCGCAACAAAGAAACAAATTTTGTTGCCTACCTTAGGGAAATTAAGTGTAAAGTCTTATTATCATTTTCTGTAGCATTTTTCATTTATAAAAACTTTACTTTGTTGCTTGAATTTACTTTTTCTAATTTGTAATTTTCCTTATCATTAGTTCATGTCAAATTTTTCAAATTATTCGCCTTCATTTTTCTTTTTTTCAAGCAATTTTTTGTTTTCTTTTTTTTTTTTGGCATGAGTTGGCTTGGAAAACCTTATCGGAAAAATTAATTCAGTTTTTCATTGTTTTGGAAAAATGAAAAACTTTGTTTTTCTTTCATTCTGAATATGGATTTTTCAACATTAACACTTCGTTTTACCATAAACAAGAGCGCATAACAAAACAAAAAATATTTAAACCCAAATAAATACAAACTGACAAGTGTGAAATGTGGGTCAATAAAACTTTTAATGAAGTTCAACTTCAAAAAAAAACACAACAACAGAAAAAAGTTTTAAAATCCAAAACATAAATGAAATACTTGCCGGGAAAAGAAACAACAGCCATTAGAGCTGCCAGCCCCGTATAAGGACTAAGCAAAAAAAGAACCCCTTGAAAAAACTACAAGCATACTTTGAGGGGATTACAAATTGAAAACTAAATTTGAAACTGTTCTCACTTAATCAATAAAAAAGGAAAAAAAAATACATAAGTGAACTTGGTTTTTTAAAAAATTTTGTTACGAGATCTCAGGATTCAGCTTACAACAATAATAATAATAAAAAACTTGAAAATATGTAGCATAATTTAGGGCGTTTTAGTTTAATTTAAAAAAAAAACTAAACAAATTGAAATTGAATACTTTTCAAGCAAAATAATGAATATTATTAAGAAAAGATTTAAAGTAAAAACAAATATATACGAGGGTGGTTAATTTTAAAAATTTATGTGAACTCAAGGCTGGTTGCTTTATACAGAAAAGCCCTCACAATACTACTTGGCAAGTATAGCATGAAATTGTGCATTGTTTTGAAACACTGACTTTGAGTATAGTTGGTCCTGAACCCCCAGTCTGCCACCTCTATGGCCTCATCGATGGATGGGTCAGGGAGGAAGAGCAGAGGCGTTGGAGGAACGGATCAGGTTGTTCTGTCTCTAGACGTCTATGGCCTGCTGTGGACAGTAAGAGAACAGATTGGCTGCTGGGCTTGGTTAAGGCCAGCGTAAGGTTGGTTGTCGGTTTTATCACAGGGCACTGCGAGATTAGGTCGCTGACGGGGATCTGGAACAGATCCCAGCCGGACTATTGCAGGGTATGTTGCGATGAGGAGGAGTTAGAGACTATCGAACACCTCCTCTGTAACTGCCCAGCCATTGGTAGGTTGAGGTTGAGGACCCTTGGCAGAGCCTTCTTTGAGAGCTTGAGTTCTGTGTCGAGAGCCGACATCAAGGCTCTCCACAGATTCATTAGCAGTTTGAGCTGATTGAGAGGTGCTAGGGCTTCATAAGTGTAGTCGCGCGCTCAACCCTTGTTTGTGTCTGTTTCTTTCTGTGTGATTCCCATCCTCCCCTTACCCTTATGCCCTCCTTTCATCCTATTCCCTCTATTTCCTTCCCTCTCCAAGGACGTTGTACAATGGGTCAATTTCGACCGCCGGGTATTGTACTTGTCTTAACGGACAAGTACACGTCCTCTAACCTAACCTAACCTGACTTTGAGGATAGGTTAGGTCATGTGACAACCCTCCCTTGAAGAGAAAGGTTCAACTTAGGCTGAAAGTTAGGATTGTTGCGATACCACAAATCTTTCCCTGTCTTTATTCTACTGAATTTTGTTTACTTTCTTACGACTCAGGGCATATTCTCCAACTCTCTGCTCCAAATCCCTAGATATATGACCACCACAATGAATTTGAATGATGTCGCTGAGAGTCTCTCCATATTTGACTTTAGCGAACACGACTATATCATCTGCACAACTTTGGCAGACGGTGCCCATCTCAGATTATTTACCTAACTAAACTTAAACTTTTTAGTTCGTTATGCTAAAAATAGAGATAAAATTTGTTGCCTACTTTTAGGTTTAAAGTAAAAATTCTTAGAAATTAAAATTAAAATCAAATTCTAAAGTTTGTAATGCTTTAACTTATTATGGAGTTAATTAGAATATGGTGCCAACTTTTATGTTCATTAGCTAATGAAAGTTAATGTGTAACATTGGATAAATTTGATTTATTATAGCATACTATTAGGCTTGATACGTAAAAAGTTTAGAAATACAAAACCGCATCCATTAGCCAAGATTTAAAAAAAATATAACTAATCCCCTAAAACTATATTGCCTAATACCAATGCATTATCGCCATTTATCTCCATAAGAGTTAGAACGCAAAAAAATGAAGCATATTTTGAAGCTGTTTAAAATATACATCTTGTCTTCATAATTCATTCAACACATAACTTTATGCTGGCACCAATATGTCGCCTACTGCTACCGACACGCGCCCCCAACACCCTCCATAGCTGTTCTATTAATATTGACGTAATAATCCATCCATACTGTATGAGAGAAGCGTACACAAATTTGTTTTTTAAAATTTTTATTTTTGAAAAACAATATTGCTTTAGCATAAGCCATCATGGCGGTAGCGGAGATAGGAACGGAATGAATGAATGAAATATCCATAAATTATTTATAAAATTCTAAACAAAAATAGTGGGTTTATCAAGCGAGAAAACAAAAATAAACATTTGCATTTTTGGTAACGAAAAATATGCTTATTTTTCGCCATTTTGTTTCTTTTTTCGCCATGTAGTTTTAGATGGGAAATAATAAATACAATATGCTTGTATAGATTGTTAGAGTTGTACGGAATGAATATATTTTTATAAAATTTTTGTGAAACAATATTGTCTTTCACAATAAGCTTTTAAAAGCCGCAAGCCTAAAAGTATACTCTGAATATTATTCATTATTGAATAGTCCTAAATGATATGCAATGAAAAATAAATGATTTTGGAAAAGAACACATTTTGGAAGCTTAGACTTCATGGTGAACAATTAGTAAAGTAACGCCGCTGAATAAAAAATGTTCTTAACCAGCTCTGTAGTCTACTAGGCAATGTGTTGGCTTACTAGACAAGAGTCTGTGGCTCAAACTTCAGCTCAAACATTACGGAAATATGAAAACAATATTTCTTTTGGCAACTTCTTTTCAGCGGTATTCTGGCATAAACCCTGAGAGCGTAAACAAAAGGATTGCCATGCAAGATTTCTCAAATATCTGTCGTTATATTTCAAATCAATATTCAACACGGGGATGAAACAGTTTCTATATATGAAACTAACTCCCAAAATAAATTTAACTATTGCAGTAAGCTTTGGTGTCAAGAATTCAGTCGAAGATAAGAGGATATAAGAGATTACGAACGTATGTCTAATTTATGCCAAATTACTCAAGAGACCTCACTATAGCAGTTAGAATATATCTATGAGACTCAATTTAGAACCACTTAACCTTATTTATCATCTCAAGTAGAGCTTCTGATACAGGGATTTAGATTTTTAATGAAATATTTTGTCTGCCTTAAAATATGCTTTAAAATTTTTTTTTATCATTTGCCTTTGCTCTCACCCTAATATTTCTGGTTGCATTTGTACAAAATAAACGTGTTCGTGTTATAAATAATTTATTTGCGAGTTGTCATCATCATAATCATCATCAGCAGAAGCAGCAACATCAATTCTTATTTTGTTATTGTTGCTGTTGTTTTTATTATACTCAGCAGCAGTAAAATACATGCAAATTTTCAGCAAAAATTTGTCTTTTTTTTCGTTTTCTCTTTTCGTTGCATTAGTGTGTGGAGTGGAGTGGAGTGTAGCATTTTCGAGCATTTTCAATAACATTTTCACTGTGCATGTGTCACCTCGCCACACTCACATGTGTGTTTTTGTTAATAAAGACGTATTGGCTTTGGCTTTGGCTCTGACTCTCACTGGGGCTCCCTCAAAGAAAATGAAGATATTTTCACAGTTTCCTTCAGTTGCCACACATGGTGTTCAAGGCATTATAAGCTACACCATGCCCGTATCCATCGTACCATGCATATAATGATGGCCTTAAGTGCTTCTACAAACTGTCTGTGTATTAACACAGAAATGGAGAAATGTGAGTGAGTGAGTATTAGTCGTCTTAGTGTTTCTATTTTCTGGCCAATTTGTTTTTATAAATGATTTTAGTTTGTGTTTCAAATAATAAATAATTGTTTAATATTCCAAAAAAAAAAAAAAAAAAAAACAGAGAGACTGAGAAGAAAATAGAATCCAATATGTTTGTGGTGGTTTACACATCTATTTGAGGGGAGATAAACTGGGTCAGCAAGCAGCAGCCCCAGTAGCAGTAGTAGCAGCAGCGGTTAAAACGGAATATTATTAAACTTTTTATGGCTCCATATTTTATAAAATTAAAATAAAATACATGAAAAGCTGTTTTACCCAGGGATATTAGTAATGGAAATTGAAAATTTCGAAAGCATAAAGAAGCTTAATAAGCTTAATGTGTGTTGGGGATTTTAAGAAATTTAAATAAGAATTTGCAAAATAAATAAATATGCTAAGCAGACGTTGACTCCTAATTTGTTTGGCTAATTTGAAGTCAAAGCCTTTAAAATGGTTTACACAATAATTAGCAGAAGATTTCAGTTATCGGTTATCGTTTTGCAGCTCAGGATTGGTCTACTGTGACAAGTTCTAGAATAATAGAGTTGCCCTATGTCGTTGAAATGTTTGGGGTTGTTGTATTGGAGGTATGGTGGTGAGCTGTGGCACTAAATAACACCTCAAAACCTCTAAAATAGACCATCTAATGAGTGTATAACTTAAAAGTGCAGGTTTTACTTTTGATACCGTCGTTATTACTTAAGGTTTGTGTCTTTAATAACTTAGTATATGGTAAATAACCGTAATTCATTGGTTAAAAATTCATTTATTGAGAGCAATTGAAGAAAATAATGTAAATAATACAGAAATGGTAATCGCCGTAGTCTAGTAGGTAGTGTGTTGGCTTATTAGACGTAAAGCCCAGGTTCGCATCCCAGGTCAGGCATCAAAACAAAATATGAAAAAAAATATTTCTTCGGCGACTGCCTCTCAGCAGATTTCTGGCAAAAACTCTGAGAGTAAATAAAATTGACATGAAGAGCTTCTAAAAAAAAAAAAAATCTGTCGTTCGGAGGTTTCATCACTCATGTATAAAATTAACGCACACAACAAAAGTGGTGTGAGAAACTAGGTCAATAATCCTGACTGAAGGGTTGTAATGACCAATTATGATGATGAATACAAAAATGTGTTCTTTTGCTATGAAAATGTCGAGCTTTAATGCCAAAGCCAAAGCAAAGGTTGTTCTTACGGGTCCACAATCAGTGAGAGTCACTCATTGTGTGCAACCATCACAGGAACAATTCAAATCTCTTAAAATTTCTCGATAACTTTACCAATTCCTGGCATAGCCAACCTAGTCAGACCGATAACATGTCTTGTATTCAACGCATTCTTAAATTGGATAATAAATCGATTATTTATTAGAAAATGTTTTAGGCCCTAAAGTATGCAAAATGTTTTTTCCTTTTTCTGTAATTATTTGGTATTAAATTTTTAAAATTCCTTGCGATTAAAGAGATGAAAATTTCAGTATTTTAGAACAACTTTTAAAACGTAAAAAGCCTACGCAAATTTGCTTTAAAACATTGCTTTTATTATTTATTTGGACTCTTGGATTTTAATTTCGTATTTCATTAACTTTGTAGCCTGGCAATATGCTTTTTAAATTTCCAAAACACCTAAAAGTATACAACATATTTATGTTAATAGCTACACGTAGCCTAATACATCTCGTATTTATATTCCTACCTAGTCTTGCGGCTGTGTTTAAAAGCAAAAAACTTTCTTTCTGATCTATTGTAAGATTTCCTGGAAAAATCTTTGAAGACTCTGCAGTATACACAGTTAAAGAAAATGCTGTTCCCTGTTTTTGTGGTTTTTTTAGAAAGGAAAACCTTAAAAAGTAAATTAGTTTAAGCAAATAGATAATAAATATTGTTTGAAAACAATGCAAATAAGTTGAATATTTAAGTTTATGTTGAAAGTAAAATTGTAAACCAAAAAAAAAAAAATTATTGATTTATTTTATAACACCTAAAGGTATGCCTTAAATTTTTCAAAGAAATTTTTTTTTTATTAAAATTTAAACTTTTTTGTTTTCTATGAAACAACAACAAGAGAGAGAATGTTATCTTCTTTTACATTTTTTCCATAAATTTTATAATTAAATGCTGTAAAGTTTTAAACAAAAAAAAAAAAAAGAATACAACATGTAAGCCAGCTAAAAGGAAGATTAGAAAATTACCACAGAAGCTGAAGGAAAAAAGAAATTCTATGTGAATTCTATTAATTTATCTTTCATTCACCTCCATATGTTTGCATAGGCAGGCCATATATAAACTCCGCAGGCCTACAGAAAGGCCTCACATTAAAGATAATGCATGGCCAGGATACCTGTGTTCCTTTTAGCTCGAAATTGAAATACAAACAGAGTCGAATGTAAACGCCTTTGCCATTTGTAGCCTTGTCTGTTTAAAACCACCGCTTAATTACCCGCTTAGACAGTCTCTTTATTACCTTCCTCTATCTCTCTCTCTTTTTCTCTCTTAATAACATCAAAGAACTAAAAATGTTGTTATCATTCAAGGGCCAATTTTTTTGCCCGCTTTTAGTTAGACCCGCTCTTTTGCTCTTTCATTTAACTGATTCATGATGTAGCATACATTAAGGGATACATATATATATATATTTTTACACCTTTTGATGGAAACATATTTTACCACATAAACAAGAAAACAAAATGGAGAAAATCATACTCTAACTTGCAAATGAAAACAATTTAAAAAGCAGTTTTAAAGGACTCTGTTTAGATAATAAATTAAATACAGTTTTTAGTTGCCTATTTTTAGGAGCTATTTTAAATTTATATTATAAGCCGGGGTGATAGGAAAACAAATGCCTCATTTAGTCTATAGCATAATGCCACCCCCTTTAATTTCTCCTAGTACTGGAACCGTTCAGAAATTCTGGTGAAGCCTTTAAGGCTCACTTACTTATTGGCCATTTTATCACAGGGCACTGCGAGATTAGGTCGCTGACGGGGATCTGGAACAGATCCCAGCCGGACTATTGCAGGGTATGTTGCGATGAGGAGGAGTTAGAGACTATCGAACACCTCCTCTGTAACTGCCCAGCCCTTGGTAGGTTGAGGTTGAGGACCCTTGGCAGAGCCTTCTTTGAGAGCTTGAGTTCTGTGTCGAGAGCCGACATCAAGGCTCTCCACAGATTCATTAGCAGTTTGAGCTGGTTGAGAGGTGCTAGGGCTTCATAAGTGTAGTCGCGCGCTCAACCCTTGTTTGTGTCTGTTTCTTTCTGTGTGATTCCCATCCTCCCCTTACCCTTATGCCCTCCTTTCATCCTATTCCCTCTATTTCCTTCCCTCTCCAAGGACGTTGTACAATGGGTCAATTTCGACCTCCGGGTATTGTACTTGTCTTAACGGACAAGTACACGTCCTCTAACCTAACCTAACCTACTTATTGGCCACCTGAAACCTTAAGTCAAGATAACAACTTAGCTTTTTACACCACCCATGTTATATGTGATAATTTTATCGAAGAGCAGAGGAGCCTACAGTTTAACGTCGATTTTAGAAGGTTTTTAATGGCAATTATTTGAGCTTTGGCCAGAAAACTGTTGAGAACAGATCGCCAAAAAAAATATCTTTTTTATTATCGAGTGAGCTCGTCACACTACCTACTTAGGCTACGACGATTTCATACCTGACAGATAAGTGAGATTATGTGCTTTTTTTTACAGCCACTTCACGCAGTCCGTAAGCTTAGCACTTATGCCTAAAGTACACTGCAATGAGCCACATTTCTCGGTGCACGTAGGCATACTTTTAGGCTTTATTAATAATATTTTTCATATTATACTGTGGTATACCTGTAGTAGCGTAAAACACTTATTTCAAGCCTAACTACAACATAATAAACCGCCTTTAAGTGTAATGGTGACACTCTACATTGAATTGATAAGTCGGTGCTATGCCAAGTTCATTGTTAGTGTCTTAAAATGAAAGACAAAAAACAAAACGCCAAGTAATTCAATACCCACACGTTTCAACTTTATTAGATTTTTTGCTCACACTTTTCCTACTCTCGCTTGAAACGTGTTCACTTTATGACTACGATTGCTTTGAGGAGAAAAAACAAAAAAACGGTTCTTTTTTTTCATTTCAATGCCATTAATACTTTGGCTGAGGCTTTGCCTCCTGCGCCTCAACAAAAAAAAGGAAAAATTGTTGTGTTTTTCAAAGGAACATTCTGTTTAAAGCAACAAAATTTGATTTTCACCAAACATTTTTTTTTTGTTCATTTCAACTCGAAAACGACCTTAAGCCCCGACGCATTTCAATCAAAAAAAATATATCCTTTAGGTGTACAAATGCCGACTGTCTTCTCAACTTAGTCTTAAAGAGAGAAAATAATTGAAATTTTGTGTTTTTTTCGCTCAGAAGAACTATTTTCTGCAAAATTTATTTATTTTTCTGGGGAATTTTCATCTGACAGACTTTTTCGTATTGATTACTTTCGATGATAAGCCAGAGCAAGCAAAGGAAAATACCAAGAAAATTGAAAATTAAATGTGTTGTCACCTTTAATCTCATTTGACAATGACAGTCAGGAATTATAGGCTTTATTAATAATAAACAGAGGGACAGACAGACAAAATAAATAATTTAGAAGAATAAAAACCATTTAAATTGTTTTGAAATTTTAAGAAAATAATAATAAAAAAATATAGAAATATTTTTCTTTCAAAAACCATTGCATATTTTTAGGCGCTGTTGAAAGCTAAATAGAATCTTCTTTATAAATTTTCATTTCAAATAGCTATAACTTTTTGTGTCATTTCCAGCTGTTTTAAAACGTTAAATTCTTTTGTCTTTTTACTTGGGGAAAATAAGAAAAAACCTCAAAAATTCTGTCTACTTTTAGGTAATAATACCCGTTCAATTTATTTTCTTACAGAATTTTTTCGTTTTTTTATTATTTGTTATTGTCACACCTTTTGCTGTTTTACTATTGGAGAAATAAATTCTCAACTTATTTTTTTTTTTGTAAATTCACGAGAGCTTATAAAAGACTAGAAGAAAAATGTTGTCTACTTTAGGGCAAATAATATATGGCACAGTTATGTTATGAAATTTCATATAGAAAATTGCAAAAGGGTGTCAAATAAGTGGCTTAAATGAATGGATAAAAAATAGAAAAAAAAAGATCCGTAATACCCAGGTAAATATTTTTATTGAAACGAGGGTGGTTTAAGGCATTCGAACAGGAATGACAAACGAATATTCTGGCTTCGAACAATCTGAAATGTGGTAGTGGAGCAGCTCATATTCTTCGACAGAACGATAATAACATTGTTAGGCCAACCATCTAGTCGGGACGACAACTGACAGTGATGAAAGGATGCTGAATGCGTTAGAGTGTGGTATCAACATGATACCTCTAACAAGTTCAGAACGCCCATTCTGGATAGCGTGAAATGGGAAAATTATGTACAATACAATCTATATAAGTAGAGCCGTGAAAGCTGCTTTTCAAAATTGTTAAGTTCGATAACGCTATTGAATCATTACGGTACGTGCCTGGTATTGTGACGTATGAATAGGAAGCACCAGAACCTTTACTAAACAGAAATTCCCACTAATATGTCAGGAGAGACGAAATGTCTTCGTTATGTGCTTGGGATGATTTCAGTGTGGTATCACAATGGGTCACATGTTGCCTGATATACATACAAAAAGATCGGAATGAGAGTGACCTGAAGCTCAGCTGCTAAGGATAGGGATAGGGATCTCAGGTAAAATTTTTAACGAGGCCATGGGCTGAACGACGCGGTAGTTTCAGTTGAAGTAAACAGGCTAATAACAGTTGCGAGAAATCTGTTGCTATGTCAAAAGTGGGCGTGGCATGCAAATTTGTTTATTGCCTATAGGATACAAGAATGTGCAAGCAGCACTCCGACAATTTAGGGTCAAAAATCCTGTAAAATATGCGACTATGATGCTCTACAAGGCAGGTAGAGGCCGAAATTGGAAGAATAATATAGGAAGAAAAGGAAATGGAGACTCTAGACAAATAGCAATATGAAGATCTGGATATCATATCAATTTAGGGTCAAAAATCCTGTAAAATATGCGACTATGATGCTCTACAAGGCAGGTATAGGCCGAAATTGGAAAAATAATATGAGAAGAAAAGGAGATGGAGACTCTAGACAAACAGCAATATGAAGATATGATATCCAGGCAACGACAATTTTAAAGAGAATCCGTGAAACAAACTAAAAGCCATAAATGAACATGAATGTAAAGGCAAGGCAATCGTTGAGGACCTATCTATCATTCATAGAGAAACAATAGCGTTTAGGTTAATTAATCAATCATTGTGTTAGCTAAACCCCGTTTCTCAATGATATCCTGTATTATAAAAATTAAATTCTAGTAATGTTGTCCCAGCTTTAAATTCCTAAAACCTTATTCCCATTTTAAAGTTCTTCTATTTTTTTTTTTCTTCTTCTAAGGCATGGTTGAATCATGGTTGAATGTTTTGTAAATTTAATTCACTTTTATTGTTGGCATAAAATTGCATTAACTTGTGAACTTATACTTTGACCCACTCTCCCCGTAATTTTTCAACACTTGCTGCTGCTTTAAACTACAATTTTTCTTTTTTATTATTATTTTTATATTTTTATTTTATTTTTTATTTTTTGTAGCATCTGCAGTTGAACTTTTATGGAAACTCATGTACTTTTTACTCTGCACTATACAATATGCACTGACATGGATAGAAAACTCATACAACAGTGGCAAGTCTATTGAAAAGACGAAAAGGGCCCTTGAAAAACACACTTGGTTCTATTGAGACAATAAATTTAAAAGCATTTGAATAAGCTTTAAATAAGGTTTATAGGGCAAAGAAAGGTTTTTATGTAACGCCTAAAAGTAGGCCATAAAAATAAGAAATACAAATTTGATACACCCGCGTTTAAGTTCATTTCAAATAGCAAAAAGCATGCATAACTTAATAATTACACCTTAAAGTAGGCAACATATAAGAATTCCATTAGAAAAATCAACATTTATGAGAAATTATCCTTAAAGTAGGCAACTAGTTACACTTTCTAAATATATTTTGAGTTACTTCAGGCAGTCTTTATTGAAAACGAATGTATTTTACAGCGATCATAACAAAAAGAAAGAAATTTATTTCCATAATTTCAAGCATCTACTGTTTCGATACATTAATCTACGCCATCACCCTGTGTTGTTGCTAACAAAATTTAATAATTTACAGTCTAGTGAACAGCGCCACCTAAACGTCATTTCCTTAACAAATAGAGAAACAGAGAGAGAGGGAGCAAGAAAGCGGGAGTGAATGAGCATAACCAAGGAAGGAAGGATAACCCAAAGGCAAAAAGGATTTGTACAAACATTGGTTACACAAAAATTCTGTGTATTTGGCAATCATTACTTTAATCTCAAACGTCTACACATTGCCATACCAACGGAAAGGCATCGAGAGGAGAGCGGAGCAGAGAAGAATATAAAAAATAAAAAGGATTTTTATATTTTTAAAAAGGATTTCAGGCAATTTACGTAGATTATGTTTTTGTGCGACAGTCAATACCTATTTAAGCATATACACATACAAAGTGTTACAAAAAAAAAATTCATTTAATATTTTATTGCATAATTTAGGGGATAAAACTCAACATAATTTTTAAATTACAAACCTTTACTCGCAGCTTTTACTGTTAACGACCCTGTAAATGAGTGTGCTGATGGGTTCTTTATAAAAAAAAAAAATCCAAAATAGAATGCTTATTAAGCCATATGTGACCCAAGCTTGTATTTAAAACGTTATTTTAGGAGAAAATAGTTTGGGGTTACGATTACATTTGAACACCTTAATTGCACAAAAATTAATTACTTAGTAATATTTGAGAATTATTTTTAGAGCATACATTTAGGCAATTTCAAATAATACTTTTTAATGAAAGGATTCTGTTGAACGAATACACAGCAAACAGAGTTAAAAGGGGAAATGCTAAGTAATCTCTTTAAAAAAAAGGGTATCGTATCAAATTAAGAAATTTACATACAAATGACATCCATGGCCAATAAGTCATTAGGAAATATTCCTGCGAAGATAGAATAAACACTAAATGTTTATTCAAGTAAAAGTGCAAGAAAAAAACAAAGAAATTAGAAGACGGCGAACAAACAGACATCCAATTACAATAAAAAATTAATTTCAAAGAAAGTTTACGAAAAATACGAAGGAAAATTACAATAACAAATCAACAGTAAGATTCTAGAAGTTGACACACGGAAAATAAATTATCCATTTTGTGGTTTCAAGACAACTATTCTATATTCAGCCTAATTAGTCTACTCTGCCAGAAATTAGCAAGATTATAAAGACATTTGAACAGACAGCAAGCGTGCCTTATAGTTGCAGTCAGGCTTGCGATCGCCAGGTATGCACTGCTGACAGTATTGCTTCTGTAAGAGAAACCAATATTTCTGAAGTTATCGCAGAGGTATCATCCGAAGACTACATCAAAAGGAGCGATCAAAGACCGATTTGTATGACTTTTCCTTAAGCTGTCCCTCTCCTTATTATCAACACAGTTTTACTCATAAAAATTAATAGAAATTCGTGCCATAGAAATGAATTTAAAAACAGTAAAAAACCACAAAATAAAGCCAGATAAACTGGGTCAAATTTGTTGATTAAAATTGTTTTTCAATCTATTTCTTGTCGATTTTTATGCAGCATCTTTTCTATGCAGTTTTACAACCAATGATTTCATTGAATGGCACTCTAGAAATACATAGTTGGCGTAATAAAAACAAAAACAAAAAAATAAACTTATTATTTATAAATAATATTAAGGAAAATAATACAAACAAATAATAATAATTGCGTAAATAAAATCTAGAGCGTTTTTTTTTCATTTCAAAATGATGTTATTGCAATGGAGCTTATCATTATCTGTATGAACTTGCTGCTGCTGCTGCTGATGATGCATGTTCTCGTTGATGTGATGAAAATGTGGGGAATTTTTTCATTGGAATTGAAAAATCAATAGAAAATCAGCAATCAGCCGTAAGACTCTTATTAATTGATAATTTTAATTGGATTTGTTTTTTGTACGATAATTGTGTAATGTAGGCTATTAACAGCAAGTGGGTCTATGTCAAGTTTTTCAATTGTATCGCAGCACTATGGGCCTCTTGATACATGCAATGGGGGAATTTATTAATTTTTTTCATCCCCAACGATAAAGTTGTTCAAGTAGGCCAATGTTAATATTGTTTTATAATGTTGTTTAAAAAAATTATTGCCTACTTTCAGGCTCTCAAAGCTATTTATTACACTCTGTGGAGAAAGATTATTTTTTTTTTTAAAATTCCAGCAATTTGCCGCAAAATCTTAATGTCTCTTCATTAAATTTAATGTCAAACAATTTTTCTTGGTTTATTTAGCATTTTTCGTGGCCATTTGACAAATGCTGGACGCGTTTTTTTATTCAATCAATTATGGTATCTTCCCTATTGCGGTTAAGTTTACTTGTCTAATTAATTTTTTTTTATTTTGACTGTGTAAACGCATTTCCGTCAAATGTCCCCTTAAGTATATTAAGATTGAGACAAAATTTACTGCAGAAAAAATTGCTCGTAATTAAGAACCATTAATTCAAGCCAACATTAGTTAACCGCCATTGCCACCACCATCAAACCAAAGACCTTAAACAGACAAGAGAACGAAAGAGAAATGGCTTGAAAAACTCATCATCGTCGCGTTATTTTAAAAATCAAAAAGAAAAAAAAAATAGACAAGGAGCAGAAAAAAGAACAAGTCATTGGAGAATACATCAAGTGAATACGAAAAAATAAAATTAAATAAGAAACCAACAAGAATAGACTGTAAATGCCCCATTTAAGCTTTAAAAACGAATAAAATTCTGCAAATACATACACGCTGTAGTGTAAGTAAAGCTTTTATGGGAATAAAGGAAATAAACTCAAAACGCCAATTTTAATGACACTTTAATTGAATTGTAAAAAATATAATAAAGGAAGAGAATTTTATTATTTCAATCCTAAAAGTAGGCTTTAAAAATATTCATACAAATTCTTTTTCATTTACACACATATCCCCATTATATTATGTACATACTGTTTGCCATTGATGCCTAAATATATGCTGTAAATAAATATATTTCCATTCTCTCTCTCTCTCTCTCCTTAAGTTATACATGTATAGCAGGGGATTTGTTTTTATAGACAGTGGAAAAAAGTTAAAACGCCTAAGGTTATGCATGTGTTTGACGCTGACTTGTAGAAAATTAGTTCTTTTTTCTTAGTTTCCCTTCCCTATATTTCTTTCTGTTATTATCTACACTCTAGAGGATTTTTTTTTTGTTTACTGGCATATTTAGCATTGTAATCGAGTACTAAAACGTGAGCAAATTTAGCAATAAAAATAAAATTTTAAATGAAAAAAAAAGTAAACATTTTTATGCTTTTTACTTATTAAGACAATGATGGCAGGCTTAATTAAAAATTAAAATTATAATTAAACTGTAATATAATGACAGCAGAAGTCACTTGATACTCCTAATAATGGAAATACAAAAATATTTAAAAAAAAGAACAGAAGCACGCCTAAACGTATGCAACAGAGTAAGTTAAATATTCATTGTGAATTATTGAATGTCTAGCAAAAGTGAAACATATCAATAATTACTTTCTAAATTTTGTGGTATACTTTTAGGTCTGTTCATACACCAAATAATGGAAGTTCAAAAATATTTAAAGAGGAAGCACACCTAAACGTAAGCAACAGGGTAAGATAAACACTAATTTTTAATTTTATCTCTTTTTCTCTTTTCACTTTCTAATTTTTGTGGTATACTTTTAGGCTATCTTTTTTAAATTTTTTTACAAATCATGCAGTCTTATTAAACTAATGATAGGGTATCATATTTTCTATTAAAGTAAATAACTTTTCAACGTTAAAGATAAAATTTAACATAAAACAGAGCTGACAATAATCCAGCTTAGAACACCAGATTTCAACGATTTTTTTTAAGAAATTTGAAATTTTTTTCACACACACACCTAAAGAAATAAATTTTTTTTAAAATTTTTTTATAAAAATAAAATTAAAAACAAAAATTTACACAGGAATGAAAAAAAATATATGAGCAAACAAAATACAAGAAATAATGGCTGTTCGCTGGCAGACAGGCTAGAGAAATCCCTTTAGAACAATAAATAACAACAACAAAGAGTACATAATTCTAGTTTTTCGCTTTTTTAACATTTTTATTACAACAACTTTATAACACGTTTTTCCTTAAAAAAAAAGATTGGATTTTTCAAAACAAAACCTCGGGTTAAAAATAAAGGTAAAAAAAAACCAACACAAAAGCCAACGACTATGAATAAACACTACCCAGGGGAAGCAAACAAGCAAGCAAAAAAAAGAGGAAAAATGTGTTTTAAATTCAGGTAAGTTTTCTAATGCTCTCACTCTCCTTTCTTCTCTTACATACCCCTCCTTTACGCATTACAACCTTGATCCTTTTGTTTTTGTTTTTATTTTTAATTTTTTTTTTTTTCAATCTTAAGCACCTTTAGTTTACAACTGTGGCTAAAGAAAGAAAATAGAAAGAAAACAGAAGAAGAAAAAAAAAACAAAATATTACACAACAACTGCGTTAACAAAACTTATGCTCACTCAGTTGTTTCATCTTCTAAACACAGCCTTCAGTTATGCTACACAATAAACAAACAAAAAAACACAACTAAACTATGGTGAAATAAAATGTATTTTCTTTGTATTTAACTGCGTTAACTAAAACAAAAACAAAAAAACAGAAGAAGAAAAACAACAAAAAAATTACAACAAAAGAAAAAGTGTGTGTTACGCAACACTGTCGCACTCACATACACACGCCCACACACACCTAAAATGTAGCTTTTAGCTAAAAAGCAGCACAGAATTGTTGCAAGCAATCCATTGGCACACACATTATGTTGCAACTACAATATTTTGTTATAAAAGTGGTGTACTCTTTGTGTTGCTAGTGTAACTGCTGTCGTTGCTGCAAATGTTTTTAACTTCATTGTTCATAGTTGCGGCATGTGGCGGCTGGGCTTGGCTTGGCTTGGCTTGGCTGTGGCATTAAACATTTCAATGCAGACTCAATTTGAAAGTTTTAAAGTCATGCAAGACACAAAGTGAAAATAACTTGTAAAACTTTCACAAATAGTTGAATAATTAAAATAAAATAACGCCAAAAAAAAAATGTATTCACAAAAAACTTCTTAATGCAGCCTAAAAGTATGCCACATTATTTTTAAAGATATTTTCTTTGTGTTTTGTTCTCAATCTCTTTAAGGAGACAATCTTTTTCAATTGTTAGTGCTTTAAACGGAGTATTAAACTACAGTCAATTTAAGAATGATAGTTTGCCTGAAACTATGCTTTATTTATTTCAAAAAATTATTTATTATTTAATTATTAAACAAAAATAATTATCGATAAATTTTTTGGTAAAAAAAATAATTATCGATAAATTTTTATTAAACAAATTATTAATTATAAAATATAAAATTATCGATAAATTTTTATTAAAAAAAAATAATTATCGATAAATTTTTTGTTAAAAAAAGATAAATATCGATGAATTTTTATTAAACAAATTATTAATTATAAATTATAAAATTATCGATTAATTTTTATTAAAAAAAAAATAATTATCGATAAATTTTTGTTAAAAAAAATAATTATCGATATTTTTTTGAAGTAATTATCGATAAATTTTTTATTAAAAAAATCGATAACATTTTTTTTTTTTATAGAAAATAACTGCAGGTCCTGAAGACCTGCTAGCTGAACAATTTAGGCCGAAATAAGGAGCTGGTAGGGTGGAAGCACCAGCCTATTTACAAAGTAAGGCTGGTGATGAGTAAGCCTAACGATTGTTACCTCAGTGTCTTCTGTCCAGCTCTGAAAAAGGGAGATCTACGTTATGCCCCAACTATATGGGCACAAGCCTATTTCCAATCGCAAATAAGGTCCTTACGAGCGTATAGTGATGAGCTATGGCACAGCATTCGTTAGCAGACAGTGTCTGACAATCACTTTACTTTTGTGAAGGGTTATTAACATGAGAAGCTCTCAATTCCTTAACACAAAATAGATCGTTTGATAGTATGTGTCTTCAAAATTTAATTTATTTTGTATTGTTTAGCTTTTGAAATGATATTTTCATGAATTATTTTGCCATGACAATGAAATTGGGATTGTTTTTTTTAAAAAGTAATTGAAGACAACCTTTCTTTATTTTTTTTTTTTTAATGAATCATGTCAGGGGTTTAATAAACAGTTGCCATTCAAGATTTCGAATCGAAATAATCTTTTCATTTCAATACAGTTGAATAACCTTCAGTTGCCATTCAAGAATGTCTGTGTAATTTTTTTTTTTTGCAAAATAGAAGAAACAAAGGCGAAAAGGATCACATGAAATGGTACTTTAAAAAAGATATTTATGGCTGCTGTTTAAGAAGAAAACAAAATTCACCGTCGTTCAGAATGCAACTGTAGACAGATTCCATATCAAATAATTAAAATGAAATTAAAAGAAAAAAGAAAAAAAAATAATCACAGATTATCGCCAGAAATTGTGTAGGCAGACAGTGATAATTGAAATGAAAAAAAAAGGGAAAAAATTTAAAAAATGCTTACCCTCCCATAGCTTATACTCTTGAAGTGTCAAAGGTTATCTTTAGATTTGCTTTTATAAAAAATAATTTTTTTTTTCACACAGTTTTTATAGTCACATACCTGCAAAGAAATAAAAAAAATAGAAATTTTGTTTTAATTAAAATTAAATTATTTTTAAATTGTATGAGTATGTTGTGTGTGATATGCTTCATAAAATATTTTTCATTTAAGTTTGTTGAGGGTGGGTGTTGGTTCCAAAATTAAACCTAATCAAACTTAATTTGTTTAGTTTAATGAGATTAAAATAGTTTTTCGGAAGCACGGAACTAAATTAACAAAAAGTTTAACAAACTTTTGCTTGCTTCGTTGCCACATTAATTAGCCAAAGTGACAAACTTTTCCTGTCAATACAATTAAGGCAACTTTATTTTGTGTGTTTTTATCGGGTTACCAGAAACCTTTTGTTTTTTTCTTTTTTTTTTCATTTCATAAAGAAATAATCTTGTAACAGTGTATGTCAAGAGAGAAAATAACATATGAGCACTTACTCTCTATATTCCCTCCCTCAGCATTTCATTTCTGGCATTCAACATTAAAAAGGACTTTTTAAGCAGGGTCTTTTCCATCACATGTAAAGCCACAATTGAAAGTTTTTTAATGGCAAAAACTTAGCTTCAAAAAGATTTCAAAACATTCGAAATGATTAAACGTAACCGCAAACCAACCAATGGGGCGACATTTGCAAAAACAGTGCTAAGTAAAATACAAATTTATCGGGAAAATGTTTTTCAAATTATTTATCGAATAAAAAAAAATTACCATAAATAACACTATGCGACAAAATAAAAAAAATTAAATACACCCGGCTAATGACATAGTGTAGCTTGTGAGTTTTGTTGAGTAGATCACATAAATATTTTTTTTATATTTCTCGAACCCTCCAAACTTTTTTTATTTGACAAAAACGTTTTTTTTTTACTTTTCGCACAAATTTCTGAATTACTCAAACATTTCCGACCCGATTTCTAAAATTTAAATCTTGTTAGAAAGGGGAGAGATGGACCTTTAAAACGGTATACACATATCTATTATTCGACTTAATATGCTATGAGTTTTGATAAGGTAAACTTGGAAAATTCAAATTTTTTTCATATTTTTCAAGTTTGTCCATTCATAGTAGCAAACTTTAATAAAAAAAAATATAGGATAAGTGATAATATTCTTAAACTCTGTTCTCTTGAGAAGAGATTGAGTCATTACTTGACACATTGACACATTTTGTGATAAACAATCAAGATCCATCAAAAATTCTGAAAATTTTTGAATTAAAAGTTCATTTGATGAGATGACATATATAAAAAATATCACTCGACTGTTAGACTCTTTAAATAATAACTACGGTAATTTTTGTCCCATTTGATCAAGTGATGACTCAATCTCTTCTCAAGAGAACAGAGTTTAAGAATATTATCACTTATCCTATATTTTTTTATTAAAGTTTGCTACTATGAATGGACAAACTTGAAAAATATGAAAAAAAATTGAATTTTCCAAGTTTACCTTATCAAATCTCATAGCATATTGAGTCGAATAATAGATGTGTGAATACCGTTTTAAAAGTCCATCTCTCCCCTTTCCAACAATATTTATATTTTGTAAATCGGGTCAGAAATGTTTGAGTAATCCAGAAATCTACTCAACAAAACTCACAACCTACACTATGTCATTAGCCGGGTGTATTTAATTTTTTTCATTTTGTCGCATAGTGTTATTAATGAATGAAAAAATTATCGATAAATATTTTTTAAACAATTAAAATTATCACGAATCAATTTAAAAATTATAATGAACTTTTAGCATAAAATGTTTTCAATAAAAATTTTTTTTTATAAAACGTTATCGATAATTCTTTTTTTTCCGCCTGAGATCAACACTAAAAAGATAAGCCCTTTTTATGTAGAGGATTAAAATTTCTGCATAAAAAATTATCGATTATTTGTTGGAGAAAATTTATCGACAAACTTACTTTTTATAAAAAATTGTCCATATTTTTCTTTAATTTAAAAAAGTTATCGAAAAAATTGTGATAAAAAATTAAGTTGTTTTTTTTTATAAAATCTTCTGTTCCGTTAAACTTAAAAATCTTAATTATCGATAAAAGAAGCCTTTTTTATCATAAAATCCATAAGAAAATTTTCTACTTAGTCTTTTCTACTCTAGTCTTTTCGGATAATTTTTTGCATTGAAGTTATCGTTAAAAAATTTGCCATAAAAAGTTATCGATAATAATTTTTTCAATAACATTTTCTAAATAGAAACAGCCGATAACATTTTTTTTGAAATCGAACAAATTATTCAAATAAGATATACTTCGATAACTAACAGTTTCGATGACAGTTTGTACATTGTTTTCATGCAGAAACGAAATGGATAAAAAAAAGAACGTTAACAATCATACACATTTTTTAAAATGATTTTTATGCCAATTAAGGAATATTTAAATTAAAATTCTATACGCTTAAGGTTTACTATCTTAAAACCATTCGGCATTATATATCTGTAGAATACAAAGCTCAAATTCACAATTAAACTCTAGGCTATCTCTCCTACAATTAAGTATAATTTTAAATCGATATGCCGACCCCTATAAACTTTAAATTTAAAGCAAAGTTTTTATAAATTTTAATAAAAAAAAAAAAAAAACTTAAATAAATATTCTCTACAATATGTCAAGTGTCCATTTAAAACACAAATCAGTTTACAATTTAATTCCACCGGAATCTTGGTATTAACAGCTGTAGTTTACAAATAACCTTTGACCCTCACTATACTTAAGCTAAATAAGCGCCTGTGAATTAAATTGTCAATCTTCTGAATAAAATTAAAACCTTAAATTCCTGTATAACGAATATATTTCACAAATTTGTTCAAAATATGATTTTATTTGTGCCTTAAAATGTGCTTTAAAATTCATACAAATTTCATATTCAAAAAAAGGGCTTAAAATTTAAATACTTTCTATTTTATTTTTTTAATATTTTTGTATTTTTCTGTTTATAATCATGGCGTGAAAACAAACCCTTGTCAACAGTTTTTCAAAAAAAAAAAAAAAAAAAAAACGTAAAAAATTTTAATAATAAAAGAACAAGAGGAGAAAAAAAAGTACTTTTTTGCTGTAAATTATTTGACCCGTGCGAAATGTTAAGAATGGACAAAAACAATAACAAAAAAATAGAAGATAGAAAAAAATTTAAAAAAGGGAAGAGAAAATATTTCCTTTTTTAAAAATGTTTTTCCATTTGTTTTACAATTTTTTTCAGATTTTTTTTGTGATTTTTTCATAAAGTTATTTTCTATGAAAACAACTATGCAGCCGCCATTTTTGTACACCATACTGTCTATTGTTGTTGTTTGTTTGTTTGTTTGTTTGAGTTGTGTTATCATTGTTGTTGATGTTGTTTAGCAACCAGTCAACCATTCAAGCCACACTGTATCAATGGCGCATTGTTTGTTGCCTCGTACTGAGAATGGCTTTTTTATAACGTTATTTGTATTGTGTCTATAGGGGATATATTTTGTTTTCCAGCCCATACCCTACAAGCAGCATGAACCCTTTTTACAAAATTAAATTAAAAAAAAATTATAAATTTCACAAGAAACTTTTTTGATAATTCCGAAAAGCCATTGCATGCGATGAATGTGATCGTTTGATGAGCATAATAATCCGAATTTGTCACATTCGGCTCGTATGTATATCTTCAAATATGATACTCAGAAGACCGTCAATGTCGTTGTATAACCTTTTTCTTTTTCTTTGCCTGTAATTGAAAATTATAAAGTATGAGCCACACAACACAACTGATTGTGGCTTTATGGCATAGGAAGTCTCCACAAAGAGTAATTTTAATGTGTGTGAAGATAAATTCGAATTTAAAAAACCAAGACGCAATCCATAAATTTTAGCAACGCCACATTTGGCGTTAACAGAGTAAAATTTCCTCTTAACAGGGCAAAATTTGGCCTTAACAGAGCACTGTTAGCCATTTAACAGTATCCATCTGAACAAGACCACTTGCTTAGAAGCTAATTTTGGGAAATAATAGACCTAGAGTATTTCCCAAAATTAGCTCCTAAGCAAGTGGTAATAGACCTAGAGTATTTCCCAAAATTAGCTCCTAAGCAAGTGGTCTTGTTCAGTACCATACTATATGCAAAAGAGGTCCGCAAGGCCTTGCAATATAATCAGCAACATAATCACATATAAAGTGATATTTTATTGAGAAAATTGTCTTGGAAAATATCAATATTTTCATGAAAATTCTCTAGAAAATCAATTGCCATTACCAAACAGACTATACGCAAATGGTAGTCCAGAGGGTCCTCTTTCGAACCGTGGTAGTGGGATAGCTGGAATAATTTTGAGAGTTAAGAAAATGTAACCATCCTTTACATTTCAACACTTTTGTTCACAAATAATTATGATCATAATGAGAATTATATTTTATGTCAATAGTCTGCAGTAATTGCAAAGTAGAAGACTAACCTACTATTGCCACTGTTAAACAGTTAACAGTGCTCTGTTAAAAGCAAAGTTTACCCTGTTAGAGGCAAGAAGTGGCGCTGCTAAAAGTGTTGGTTTGCGTCTTTGGTTTTAAATACGAATTTAACACACATTAGTTTAGTATGTAGTGTGTAGGTTTATTAGACTAGAGCCCGTGGTTCAATCCCTGGCTAAGGTATTTCAAATAAAACGATATAAAAAAAACGCTGTTCTTCGCGGACTTCTTTGCAGCAATCAAAAACTTTTTACAAATTTTAATCGTGTTCATTTCCTAGTAATTTTTATCTAAACAAACATGAAAGAAAAAAATTTTAAATTTCCTAGAGATAAAAAATGTTTGTATCACGAGTTTATTTATGTTTTGATTAATTGCTCCAAAACACAACACAACACATACATCCAGAGTGTATCAGTATCAGTATTAGTATTAGTATCAGGATAATATTTGTTTTTAACAACCAATTTGATATGAAATCCATCTGCAATTTTTCAGTCTTCCAAATCATTAAATTTTTACAACAAAATTTATTTTTTTTTATTTTTTGTTATTGTTTTTCTTTCCTTTCTATCTCTCACTCACTATTTTTATTATTTTCTAACAAAAATATCATATAACAACAACAAAAATATTTTCATTTCCTCATTTTTTTTTTGTTTCAAAGAGAAATATACCATCACACCACTATGAATACAAACAACAACAGTAATAAAATATTGTATATATTTATTATTGTCATTTATTTAACAATAACAACAACAACAACAACAAAATATTATAAATGACAAACGCATACACACACACCATCTCACAGTCTCTCCTAAAAGTATACAACACAACAAAACACGTATTTGTTTTTATATTTGTTTTAATAAAAACTAACAGCTTTATTTTTATAGTTTTCTATATATGTATATGTATTTGTTTGTATATATGTATGTATGTATATGTGAATGTATGTTGCACAAAATTTTGATGCCTGTGTATGTATTTGTACGTGTATGTACTTCGATAGCCTGTATGTTGACAACCAATAGATTAAAAAACATTGAAAAAATGCTTAAAAAAAGTGAAAAAACTTTTAAAAAATGCGGGAGATACAGAGAGAGAGAGAGAGAGAGAAAACGAAAGAGAAAATGTTAAATATTGGCTAATCCGTTCAAGCCGATTTGAAATATCGTTATGCCTCGTTGAAGCCGTAATTGCTGAAATTAATTTAATACGATTTAAACAGGATTATTACTCCATTGATTTTTGATAAATGAAAACGAAAAGAAAAAAATATTCAAGATTTATTGAGAAAAGGAAATAAATTAATTAAACCGGACGTTATTAAAGTAATAATAATGCCGGGCAATCTATTGCTTTTCAATAAAGTTCGATTACATATCGAACCATATCTCACGTAATAGTATTTGCAACAGTCAACACTATGATTGCTCCCTGAAAGACGATATTTAGCGCCATTATTACAACTTGCCGTTAAACTTGGATTTAGTTAAAGGTACCTTTAGCTAATGGGAACTGTAAAGTTAACTATAAATTATTTTCGTTATTTTTTTAAAAATATGGCAGTGCCGGAGCATTGTCGATAACACTGCTCAATTAAACAAGTTTTTTTTTAAACGCAGTGGCAACGGCGGGCTTCATTTTTTTTTGTTGTAGATGCTCATTTTGTTTATATTTGAAGTTGCCATATTGAAAATAATATATAATATGTATGTCAAGTTCAAACACAAACTTAACTTTAAAAATTACCGTTAGGATGATCCTCCCTTTAGCTTAACGCTCACTTCTACCATATTGTCTACTTATAATAATGAAAAACAATTTATCTGCCCGTTAAGATCCTACCTTTAGTTAACGTCAAGTTGTAATAATGGCACTTAGAGTTTCATTTCATTTATAATCACACTTTTCTGTTAAAAGTTCAAATGGGAAACTTTAATCAGGATTACAACCTAGCTTCTCACACGACTCATGATGTGTGTGTTAATTTTTATACATGAGCAGCGGAGGACAATCCAACTCTGAAAGACAGATTTTTGAGAAACTTTTCATGGCAATTTTATTTCTTCTTCGAGTTCTTTGCCAGAAGACTTAGTGAAGTTTATGCCGACGATACCATACCTACATACATACACAATTGGCTATTACAACCCTGCAGTCAAGATTACGACCTAACTTCTCGCACCACGTATGTTGTGTGTGTTTATTTTTATACATGAGAGGCGGGGGACATACAGTTGAAATCAACAGATTTTTTGAGAAACTTTTTATGGGAATTTTATTTTTTCTCAGAATTATTGCCAGAAATTTGCAAAGAGGAGGTTGCCGAAGAAATATTTTTTCATATTTTCGTTTTGATGTTTGACCTGGAGTTTGAACCATGTCCTCACGTCTAATAAGCCAACACACTACCTACTAGTCTACGGCGTTTATACGAACGATGCCGTAATTAAAAATGCTTTGATCGCTTTCGATTTGATAATTTGGATGTTGAATATGCACCACGAAATGGTCAATGAATCATGTTATATGAGTAGTGCTTTCGTTACTAGGGAGCTATACCCTTATCAACAAACTGATGATAATGAAAGCTTGCAACACAAAGCAGTTGATCATTTCGGTGCTATTACATGCATTAACAATGAAGACATTAATGAAACGAATTTTCATTTTACTGTTAAAACAGAACGAAATCAAATCATCGAATCGTAGAGCGGTGAAAAGTGGTTTACGGAGGACAATAATGTAAGAAAAAATGTGGACATAGCAAGGAGAAGTTTCGAGCACAGGGGCAAAGTCAGAATCGTTACCAGGGAGTGTAATGCTGTATGTCCAGTGGTGTTGCAAGGAAATTGTTCATAATAAGTTTCCACAAACTGGTAAAATGTTTGAAACTGATCTTTGGCAACATTTAACGATACTGAAGTGGATTTGAATATTACAAAGCCAGATCAAAGAGATTGGCTGGGCAGTTTGGTGCATACGCCCCATAACCCTGTGTTTGCAGAACAATCTCAAGATTTTAAATTTAAATTATATAGAGGCCTGCAATAGCAATTGAATCATTTTTTAACACAGAAAACCATAGAAATTCTACAGTGATGGAATAATTACACTATGCGACAAAATAAAAAATATTAAATACACCCGGCTAATGACATAGTGTTATTAGTAGGTTATTAGTAGGTTATTAAAAAAATATGAAATAAGTGTTGACATTCTGAAAGTGCATTATCTTGTGAAGAGATTGGCATTTCGTTTGATCAAATCGGAAAAAAATTACCGTAGTTATTATATAAATAGTATAACAGTCGTGTAATATTTTTTATATATGTCATCTAATCAAATGGACTTTTAGTTTAAAAATTTTCAGAATTTTTGATGGATCTTGATTGTTTATCACAAAATGTGTCAATTTCCCGTTTGAGCGACCACCAGAAGTTGGCCAATGTTTGCGCAAAGAGAAATAATAATATTTGCAAAAAACACAAGTATAAGCCGTCTTCTGGCAGTCGTGCAAACGTGAAATTGACACATTTTGCGATAAGCAATCAAGATCCATCAAAACTTTCGAAAATTTTTGAACTAAAAGTTCTTTTGATGAGATGACATACGTAAAAAATATTACACGACTGTTATACTATTTATATAATAATTACGGTAATTTTTGTCCGATTTGATCAAACGAAATGCCAATCTCTTCACAAGATAATGCACTTTCAGAATGTCAACACTTATTTCATATTTTTTTAATAAAGTTTGCTACTATGAAGGGACAAACTTGAAAAAATATGAAAAAAATTCGCATTTTCCAAGTTTACCTCATCAAAACTCATAGCATATTAAGTCGAATAATATATATATGTACACTGTTTTAAAGGTCCATCTCTCCCCTTTCCAACAAGATTTAAATTTTTTAAATCGGGTCAGAAATGTTTGAGTAATGCAGAATTTTGTGCGTTATGTCAGAAAAAACAGTTTTTGTCAAATAAAACAAGTTTGGAGGGTTCGAGAAATATAAAAAAAGGTATTTTTGAGTTCTACTCAACTAACTGAACAACGTGGACTATGTAGTTACTCGGGTGTATTTTCACTATCGCACCGTGTTATCATCAAAATGGCATAAATATTAAAAAAAAAAAATATCTATGAAAAGCATTGTAATCAGATGACTTCAAAAATTAATAAAAGAGGATCTTAAAAAAAAAAACCTAAAATCTACGAAATGAATAAATAAATTGAAAACCAAAACCTTTTTTGATAAAAATAAAAGGAAAAAATTAAATTTAAAACGACTGTGACAGCATGACACTTTCAAAAACAATATAATTTTGTTGGATTTTCATTTTTTTTTTTTTTTTTAGAAAAAACTTAGCTAACTTGACAACTGTCACATTAAGTTAAATTGTGCCACTGAAAACCCACAAAAAAACAAAAAAACAAAAAAAATTAAAAAAAAAACAAAACAAAACGACGAATGGCAGGAAAATATGATTATATTCGTAAACCAACAACACAACAAAATCTGTGTCACTTTTTTCATTTTTTTTTCTCTTAACCAACGTAAATTTCCAACTTTTCCGCAAACACTTCAAATCTCTTATTTTATTTTCAGTGTTTTTTTTTTTTTTTTTTTTCATTTTTCTATTTGCTAAGCGCGCAAAAACTATCGTCGTATTATGAATAAAATTTCAATTTCTTTACAACCAAAAAATACACAAAAAAGAAACAAAAAACAACGAAAAATAAACCAAAAATAACAAGAATAGAGACTGTGTTGATGAAAATAAATACAAAGAAAAAAAAAGCGGAAAAATATAATATTTGTAGAGACAAAAGCCAAGCCAAGCCAAACCATCTCAGTAAGGGGCCGAAAACGAAATAGCCTTGTCTCAAGTGTAATGTGCTCATTTTTCTAAAGAATTTTTCTTTTTCGCATTTTCAGTTCTTCTTTTTTTTAACAAGAAAACAGGGTAATTTAAATAAATGTAACAAAAACAACAACAACCGCAACATCAGCAGCAATAGCAAAATAGCCAAAAAAAAAATATAGGAATACATACCCTAAAGTTTAGAAAAACTGAAAGTGTTAAGGAAGCAATAGAGAGACAGCGAGAATGAGTAAGAGAGGGAGAGAACAGTAATAAATACCCACCAGAAAATAGTTTCCGTTACAACAACATTTGTCTGGAATTATTCTTAAAGTGTAGTATATAGAAAGTCCCTGGATAAAAGCAATTTTTGTTGCCTACTTTCGGGGGAAAAATAATCTCTAGTAACTCAAGTACATGGACCATAACAAAATTAACCTGAAAATGGCCACCTTATAAAACAAAAGTTTTAAATAGCAAGTTGCCAACGTGTTTTGTTTTCTAGTTCTTTACTGTTCTTCATTTAAGGACTTAAAGGACTCTTGTTCTGAATATATCGCTCCTTTATTGCGACATATTCATATCTCAAAAAATTAAAAATTTGTAGTTACTTAAGCAAAACTGCTCTTTTAGACCTTCTGTACATGTTGAAAAAGAATCAGTTTTATATCCCAAGCTGAACCAAAGTTATAGCAATTAGAAGTTAGGCAATTAGATCATAGGACTTATGTCTTGAAAACTTAAATCGCATTTTGCCAAGTTCAATTTTTTTTGAGATATGACTATGTTGCAATAAACGAGCGATATGTAGATTGACTCAAGCCCAACATGTTGATTTTATTTGATATGGGATTCGAACCTATACTTCGCGGCTAATAGAGAAGGTCTTTGACCACTACATCACGCCGCCAACCACTTTTGCCGCCCTAAATATTGTCGCGAAAATGGAAAAATTTATATATTGGTGTTTTGCAGGTGTTTTACATCGTTTAACATTAAAATTATAAACGAAAGCTACAAAAACAAAAACAATGAACTTGTTTACAAATTATCGCACTGCGTAATATAACAACAAACACCGGCATAAGAAAAATGGTAAACAAGTAAACAAAAATACAACAACAAACACTACAAGAATAAATGTAAACAAAATACACAAACGCAACAATAATGAAACAATGATGTTTATAGTTATAGAGATCTCGAGAAGGCGAAGCCATGAACATTCACCTTCAACAACATTCATCGGACTGTTTACGTTGCCATATAAAAGGCAAGGCAAAACAGGCAACTGAGTTAGTAAAAGCTCAGCCAGTCTTGTGTGAAGATGCGGTGCGTTTGAAGAGAGAAATCGTGGTTTGAAGATCTCCGTTACAAAGATCTGTCGAACAATTGTCTAGTAATTGTTATTGTTTACGCAAAGGGTGTAAACAGAGGAATAACAAACAAAGCAATTGTTGTTGCTACATCAAGTTGTGAACAGTGGCACACAGAATTGTGCGAATAATAAAGAATTTTAATTAAAACTAAACACAGATTTATTCGACAACTGAAGAGAAGCCAAAGTACTTTTTGTACAATGGGTCAATTCGACCTCCGGGTACTGTACTTGTCACAATTGACAAGTACACGTCCTCTAACCTAAACACAGATTTATTTTTATTTTATTTTCAATCTACGAGCACATTTTAAAAGGTAAAAACGTAACAATATTGTATATCCTATTAAATATTTCCCATTTTAGGGATCAAAAGAAGAAAAACTTTTCCAATCGTTTTGAAAATTAAGCTTTCAAGTATGTTAAAATTTTGCAGCATACTTTAAGGAGCAATAGAAAAAAATTGAGGACAAAAACAAGCTGCCATAAAATAAATCATACTTTAAGGAGTTGATTATCAAATAAGAACAATTATTAAACTGAGGTTCAATAAATAAAGGAAATAAAAAGAATCCTTCAAATATTTTAAATACACAGCCAAAGACGAAGGAGGAGGAGGGCTGGTATTTTTTTTTGAGCACACTTCTATTGAATAACCAGAAAATCCATTTTAGAATGATAAACTCTTGCCATGTTTCTTAACTATAAATATTGCAGAGAATATTGCCAAGAGGTAAAGTAAAACAGACGCAGCAATTCACCCTTCTCTCTTCGTAAAAGGATTGAAAACAGCACAACAACAAAAAAAAGTGAGGATTTGTTGAAAATTCAAAACTAAATACCTTTAATAGTTATTGAAAGTATTATCGGAAAAATTTTGCAATAACAGCAGCAGCAGCCAATAGTTCACAAGACACAATAGCAACAACAACAGCAAGAGCAGCACAATAAAAAGAAGCAAAGAAAAAGAAACTAAGAAAAGAAAATTACCAAAAAAAAAATAAAGAAAGAAATGAAATATCTAGTATTGTAGCATACACGAAATCCTATGAAGAAATACTCAAAGACATGAAAACAACCTGAGACATCTTAACTGGCTTTAAAGCAGCGACAAAGAGTAGAAAGCGAAGAGAGAGAGAGAGAGAAAAAAAGTTAAAACCCAAAAATATCATGTGGAAAAGTCAGGATTTAACTTAAATATGGTGAAAAAAGCTTAGACCATTATAGCCAACCCCCGTTAAAAGAAAATTTGAAGCAAAAAAAATTCTTTTTTCAAAAACTACAGCATACTTTGCAGCTGTATAACATGTACAATTTTTACACACATGTCTGTAAATGGGTATGTGTGTATGTATGTATGTGTTTAAAAACTGTTATACATTCTCACGTTTCACAATCAGAGAGAAAAAAAATAAATAAAAGGATAGAAATAGGATTTGTAACCTATGCTTTCAAAAAGAAATTCTATCTCCAGAGTTCGATAAAAAATAAAATTTTTTTCTTATTTTTCTTTCAATACAGTGGGAAGCAAAAAAGAAAAGACGCAGTTTAAAATATTAAATTTTTATTTAAAAAGAAAAGAAAAAACTTGCATACTTTTGAGCTGACATATATAGAAAGGTTTAAAGATCCACTTTTAGGCACTGGATTTTCCATTCAATTCAGAATAATAAAATACTGCCAGCCAGTTGGAATAATTTTTTAAAATTGTGCGAAAATGTTTACAGTAAGTCAAGATATATAAGGAAATGTTGTATATTTTTAGGAATAAACAAACGTTTTCATATTAAAAGTAACATTACTTATAGGTCTCAAATGTTTCTAAAGATGGGGCAGTTCCCGTATAAAATAATGATCGAAAATTTATATTTCTATAGCATACTTTCAGGAAGAGATGCTGAACAAATAAACAAAAAATTAAAAGTTCGTCACATCAATGGGGCCGTATATAGGAAGAGAAGTTCAGCTTCACTAAAGCTCGTCACATCAATTAGCGCCAGATCTCGGGAAAGAAGTTCAATTTCACAAAAAAATAAGGCAGTAAAGGGCTAGCAGACATGCTACATTTATATTAAACAATTGGTGGGCAGTAGACATTAAAATTCTTGGCAACAAACTAAAGCTGAAGATTAAGTGTTTTTCACCACAGTTTTTATTTCCTTGAGAGATGCATTCACAACACACAGTTTCCAAGTATATGCTCTGTTGATCACAGAATTCACAAACTCTGCTCTCTTGAAATACGTATTAATAAGTCAAATATTCCGATCTATTTAGAGATATTGGCAACTCCACATTATATTTGATCATCGTGTGTGTCCACTTCGAAAACCAATTGAAAACATGGCTCAACAAAACAATATGTTACAAGAGGATGGTTAAGCTCCCCTATTATTATTATTATTATTCTTGTGCAGAGGCGACCATAAGATCTATTGTGAGAGGAGAGAGCACTCCTCCCACTCCAAATTATAGGACTTTGTTCGATTTTTCACCGCCAGTAAGGCCAACTCTCTACCTCTTTTCATGTGAGAGGCATTAACACCACACAGGTTTCAAAAATTTATTCTGACGATTCATCTACATATTGGGCTGGAGACGATCCCTATGCTGAACAAGTTTTCTTTTAGCCCGGTTTTAAGCCACATTACAATCTCTTCAGTCTAAGTCTGAATATCCTGATGCATGATGTAAATCTATTTATATTGCAATTAATTGGCTTGTGGGGAGTCTCCACCTATCGTCATCTATCTTTTCGCCAATTTATCACATTTCACAGAAACGTTCGCAATCCTGCAATTTTTTTTTTTTTTTTTTAATGAAACCAGCACTCAGGGGATGGCCTCTACTCATGCAGTGCATTGTGCAGGTTTTTTAGGAAAGGTGGAAAGGAGGAAGATGCGAACGGCAAGGAAACGAGTTGCTGCTAGGTGACTTTAAAATGGCCACCGCTATAGACAGTCTACAAGCAATCGTCCCCAAGAAGCCCGCAGCTTCTAACACCACTTATGTTGTGTGTGTTAATTTTATACATAAGTGGCGGGACCTACAGTTTAAAGTCGACTCCGAACGACAGATTTCTTGAGAAACTGAGAAGAAATCGCCGAAAAAATACTTTTTGTATTTTTTTTTATTTTTTGATGTCTGGCCTGGGACTCGAACCCTGGCTTTTACGTCTAATAAGCCAGCACACTACCAATAGACCTACTATCCTGATGCATGATGTAAATCTCTTTATATTGCAATTAAACAACGAAAGTTTAAAGTGTTTTAAAACCAATTGGCTTGTGGAGACTCGCCACCTATCGTCATCAATCATTTCGCCAATTTATCACATTTCTCAGAAACGTTCGCAATCCTGTAATTATACGACAAACTACAGCACTTTTTAAGCCACGATTAATGAAAGCGAAACAACGCAAAAATACAATAAAACCAAGGGTACATTCGTGGCATGTATTAGTTTTATTTTATGGCTACGAATTAAATTTTTTTAATTTAATTTTTTTTTTTCTTTCTGTACCACAATTTTTGCTTGCAACTGTGCTACCACCTTTTCTCCCTTTCTTTCCTTTCTGAATACATGTGAGATTTTATACGTGCTCTCATAAGTTCATTCCTAAGAATAGATGTGTATTTAAACATTTTCTCAAGGGGGTAATTCATCGCATGCCCCTATCCCCCTTCTCCCTCATGTTTTCGCCCCTAGTATTTCTTTGTAGTATTTGTAAATGTTAAATGGTGTCAAAAGTGGCTAAAATGAAAATCTGCTGCAGTTGTTAAAACCCGATAAAAAATGAAAAAACACACACACATACAAAAAGAAACTAAAATTGATGCTCAAAAGAACATGTAGTGCCATGATGATGACTAAAGAAGACCTCAGCAGCAATTGTAGATGCAGCAGCATCACCAGTAGCACCCAAAAAACCTGAAAGAAGCTGTGAAAAGCTAAGCTGAGAAACCGAAAATTTTAACATTGGCAAAATACGGCAAGACAAGACAAGAAAAGAAAAGAGAGTGCAATAGTTTGTTTTCATTGAGCTGCTGTTGTTGCAGTTATTTTGTGTGAACATTTTTCCATTTTCGTCTTCATTTTCTTTTCAATTTTTTTTTTTCGGTTATTTGCTCAGCACAATAAACCAACACTCACACAACACAACAGTTTAAAATGAAACAAATAAAACTGAAGAATACTTTTTCGTTTTCTCACAAATGACTGTGAATGAGAGAATGTCTTCTGTCTGTCTGTCTGCCTGAGTGAACGAATGAATGAATGAATGAGTTTCGAAAAACAACATATTGTTTGAGAATTTTTCTACGACGTTTTCCATTTCTTTTCTGTTTTTTTCGCTTTTCTTGTCTAAGAAAGTTGAAAAAACTCATTTGTTATACGGCATCTATGGCAATAAGAAATGAGAAGAATAGCACCAACAGCAACGGCAACAACAAAAATAACTTGCATCTATAGGGAGGGCTGTGACCCTTAATTACACGCGTAGTTCTTTAAATAATTTGTCATGGTTTTGTTATAAAAAGAAACTCTCTTTAACACAAAGAGTATGAAAAATGTTTAAAAATAAATATTTTTGCCCAAAAGTATGCTTTAAAAATATTGAACTTTTCTTTTAATATTCATCTTAAAAGTATGCTTTAAAAATTTTAATATTTTCTATTTGAATTGGTTTATGTTTTCATACTCTGTTTCATTTTTGCTTTAAAGAAAGCATTCATTTTTATTTTTGTAAGCCTAAAGGTATGCTGCATTCTCTTTAAATTAAATTTGATTTATAATTTTAATTTCATCTTTAGAAAGTAAATCGAAGCGGATTTTTGAATATTAGCCGCCCCCTCCTTTTCTTAGCATAACTTAAGGAGTCTAAAAAATTAATTTTTTTATTTCTTTAAACTTTTAATCTGTTAAAGCCTATTTTTATAGTGTATTTTCTTATGCAAAACATAAAAGAATTTAAAGTATACTTTGCGTCCATAATAAGTCTATAAATTAAGAAAAACAAAAAAACAAGACAGAAACATTTACTCAAAAGGAGTTGGGAATGCAAGTTTATCGTAAAAACTCTTAATAAAATGGCCAATCATGATTAGCAATAAAATTATAGAAGAGCTCGCAAATAACTTTGGATTGCTCATTAAAAATTAAAAGCATACTTTGAGGTTTTAACAAATATTAACTAAACGTAAAATCTACTTTTAGGGTCCTCTCTCTCGCTGTGTGTGTGGCCATTTAACATATTTCTTCTTTGTATTTAAGTTGGATAAGAAAAGTTTTCTCTGATTTCTAAGAACATTAAAAATAAATACGGGGAGGAAGAGAGAGAGAGAGAGAGGTAGAGTAAGGTTAGAGCAACAATTTAGATCGTTAACAATTTACCGCACGTAAACCTTAACTGACTGTATTTGGCATTTAATTTGAGTCTCCACGTTGGTTGATTGTTAAAACTTAAAGTTTCTTATTGTACTGGGCCTATGACAACACACAGTTTGCAAGTAAAGCATATGAGAGGCAGGCTTCCGCACTCTTCTTGTTTTAGAAACAAATTGGCTGCAATAGTTAGAGGTAGAGGAGGAAAAAAGGCGGAAGAACATCTTCAGAAAAGAAATAAAACTTAAATGTAATGGCTGGATGGCAGAAAAGTTTTCGCTTTTCTTTTGTAATATCGACTGAGTATTCGAACAATAAATCGATAATCGTGTAAAGTACTCTCTTCTGATTTCTTTATTTAATAGTTTTCCTCTCTCTCTCTCTCTCTCCCTCTCCCCCTTCTATGCCATTTCCTGTGCTAACTTGCTATGGAGTTTCTTAGATTTCTTGAGAGAGAGAGAGAGAGAATTGGTTTTTCTTTCGCTTACGTTCTACGATTACAGGATTTCATTAAAAGTTTTTCTAAGAAAATAATCGGGCTTCATTTTACTTCTTTTTTCTTTCTTTTTATGAATAAAACAGTTTTAGTTGTAAGACCTTTGTTGTACTGAAGTGTGTGTTGTATTTGTAAGAAGAATAACAACAATAACATCAAAAGTTAAAAACCAAAGTCTGTCCAATCAGAAAAGAAAAAGCACATGAGCAATACGATTAAAGGTTTCCATAAGCGCTTTTGGGAAACCCACTAGGTAGGCTGGGAACCTCAAAAAAATCGAGTCTTCAAAACCACACCGAATTCAAGACAATATTTGTAGTTCTTAGACGAATTCACAAAAACTTTTTGGACACAACTCCTACCTGAGCTGACCTAAAACATGATTAAGGAATGCTTAGGTGAGTGAAATTTTTAGACAATACAGTGGCCGGCTTAAAGACCGAACTTCAATCCGAATTTAGAATTTATGCTCAATATGAAGCGAAGATTAGAACATAAAGAAATGACCACACGAGTAATCTCTCAATGAAATAATTCCGAATTCAGTAGAAAGTTTGCGAAAAACGTACAGAGAGTATTTCAAAATAAATTTTATGATCATATGATCATGCTTTAGAAAAAGGTGCAAAACTGAGTACATACAAATTTCATTACATTACCGTAATTTTTACAGTGAATTTATAAATTTTCTATTTTGAATTTTACATTATTTTGTATTAGAAAAACAAAAAGTTATTTAATGTACCGACCACCTCTGCTCGCCACTGTACCTATATTTGCATGACTAAGTGTATTTTAAATTTTTTCTTAATTTTCAATTATTTTCTTTTTTTTTCATCATTTATTATGGATTTACAATTACAATTTTCAAAATTTCTTGAAAGCCTAATTATTACAGTCTACTTTTAGGCTTAAAAAATTTTCTATTTCTTATTTTTTACTTGTAATTATTTTATCGTATTTATTTTAATTTGTCGGTTTCTATCTATTTGGATCATAAATAAATTAAAATGCAATTATTTGTTTAAAAATTTATTTTCAAAATGTAAAACCGACCTTATCTTGCATAGCTTTTGCTGACTTAATTGTCATTTTTCTTATTAAGAAAGAGAATTTAATGCGTATTTTCTAATTAAGCCTTTAAATAGGCAACACTTTTTCTAATGTGAGTGTGTGTGTGTGTGAGTGTGTGAGTGTGCCAGTATTGTGTGAGTATTTTAATCATTTTCTTTTAGTAGATATTTTCAGTCTTAATTAAGATTTAATAGGATTGTGTCTCTATACGTATGAGTGTGTGTGTGTTATTGCATCATATTATTTAAATAATCATTTCGATAGACATACTAAAAACTCACATACACATGCTCACACACCCACACACACACTTAAATACAAACAATTATTTCATGCTTTTGCTCTTTTTGTATCATAAAATTGTGCATATGTTAAGGCTGTAAAAAAAAAACGAAAATAAGAAAATAATAAACCCGAGAAAGAGATTTTTATGACAGCTTTTTATGGATTCCATAAAGTGGTGGATGGGTAGTTACGGGGCAGGGGGAGTATGTGATTATGGATGAATAGAATAAAAAAAAAAACTTTTTTTCATTCGCCTTTATTTAATAAGTACGTGAGCAGAAGGAGAGTGCTTTGCTTTGTTTTTGATGTTTTGTTTGCTTAACCAAATTAAGATAATCGCACAGCACAGCACATGTACTGAGCATATCTTTTTGATGTC
Source organism: Sarcophaga caerulescens (assembly GCA_927399465.1). Classification (NCBI taxonomy): domain Eukaryota; kingdom Metazoa; phylum Arthropoda; class Insecta; order Diptera; family Sarcophagidae; genus Sarcophaga; species Sarcophaga caerulescens. The sequence goes on along the minus strand of OV656872.1, from coordinate 105,171,104 downwards.
GGCATTTTTCGATAATTTTTCTCTTCTCCTTCTTCATGTTCATTATTTTATATCATTTACTGCTGTTGTTGATTTGTTTTTTGTTTCATTTTTATTTTCTTGTTTGATAAGATACCCATAAACGCCACCATAATGATGGCAAAAATTTGATATGATCTATGCTTTTGATTTCCCTCTCCCCCCACTAAATTCGTTTTCTCCCGAAGCTGAAATCAACAGCATTGCTATAGTGGCAGGCAAAATTGTGCCCGCCGTGGAAAGAAATTTCTGGATTTCTCATTAGAGTCTGTATACGATTTCATTTTTCAATAGTTTCAAGTGAAGACAAATTATTCCACTAAATTTAATCCAAGAATAGATTTTCTTTATCTAGAAGATGGAGAACACTCTCCTTTCTGTAGTGTCTGAGACATCCCTTGGCCATATAAACAAGACTGAGGAGTTTCCAATCTCTACCCAGAATGCAATGTCATGCAATGACTCCGACAACGTCGTTCTTTGGAGTTTGAGAAGACTTTCCGTGTGCCTCTCATCTGTCATGGCCAAATTTGCTGCAGTATTTTGTATGTATACGCAGCCAAACATACAGGAAACTGTGTGTGTGTGTGCCTTATGAATTTCATACATGCTGGTTATCAATGGGATTCCAAATGGAGAGAAGTTTCACCATGTCCCGGTTCCTTTGTAATGTGAAAATTATACCGCTATGACATCTCGTTGAGAGTTTGTGCGTCAGCCGAAGACCGTTCTAGCTCTAATAGCTTCCCTGCGTTTCTAAACACTTTTGTGACGGTCGCCATGTACATATATACGACAGTCACATGGTACATCACAGCTGCTGACGTTGTGAAAATACGGCAGTTACTTATTGGTCCACAGAGGAGTATGGTTCAGTTGTGTTTTCATGAACGGTAACACATTGTAGTCAGTTGTGCCGTTGTGAAAAGTTGCAAAGTGTGATCCTGGTGCGCCGCCGCGAAATGTTTAATAATCGTCGCCGACTGCTGTAAATGAGTTATCCTCAGTTCGAGAAACAATTTCCTCCACAACACTTTATTACAAGTAGAACAATGGAAGGCCTTTTCAAACTGTTCAGTTTCCTAAGCGCCAGGGTACGTTATCAAAACTTGGATGGCAACATTTGCACGCCACTGTTGCTTTGGCAACAAATTGGCACCATCCTGCAAACAAAACATTCCAATAAAATCACAAATGACAAGAATTTTTCCACTCGTTTTTTATGGCCCAAAAAAAAAAACAGCATCAAAAATGTATCCCAGCCCTGGCTGGCACAATATATGAGCCACACGGCCTCTAAAAAAACCATTGGCAAAGAACAAACGCGCAAAGGGGGAGAGGAGGGAAAGAGACACAGAGCAATCGTAATAATCATAATAATGATGTTATAAGTCGAATACAATGGCAGTTTATCATCGAAAGATTTTTCGTTTTCAGTTTTAGGTTTTTTTTTTTCTTTTTTTTCGATGCTTTTGTGTATGTCTTCCTGACAATTTAGATTAAGTTTTATGGGTTCAGTGAAGAAACAGCCTTAGCAGGGGGTAATTTCATTTATCCTCCCACACTCCAGCTACTCTCCTCTCTGGCATCCCTAGATAAATTTCATAGAAAATCAAAGTTAAGGTTTCCCAAGTCATGGCTGGTAGTCTCAATATTATTTATTAAAGCCGATTTCCTTTTTTTCGTTCGTTTTCAATTTCTATGTGTTTAACTCCTCCAAAAAGTATGCCTCATATGTGTACAGTGTGTAAAGTATACTTTAATATTCTTTTAAATTTCTTTTTGTCTTTTATTGTTATTGGTTTTCTATTTGTTTTTCTTTATATTTTTAAATTAGTTTAGTTTTGTTGTAAACACGCACACACACACATACACTCGGTATCTGTATATTATTTCATTGTGTTTCATTATTTATTTGCCTTAAGATAGGCACCATATTTTTCGTTAGACTTTCTATTGCAAATTTATTATTAACTCCTCGTATTTGTGTAAAAAAAAAAAACATATTTTAAAGGCTGTATAACATGAAACATAAAAATTTCATAAACAATGTAAACAAACTCTCATTAAATATAGGCATTTATAGGCACACGGCCTATTTGATTGAAAATTTTCGTTTGTAATTTGGCTAAAAACTTGTAAAACACAAAAAAACAAAAATAAATAAAAAGAAATTTCCAAGCAGTCATCATCATTATATTTCTGGGCAACATTTGTCATAAATTATGGAAACGTTGCTTTAATAGAATTTCTTTTTTCTTATAGAGATGATGGTAGTAACAATAAAAGTAAAACATACATATTTATAGGCGTGCGTTAAATAAGTTAAATAAACAACCAAAATTCGTTAAATATTTCATTAAGAAAATATTGTTGTTGCGCTTAAGGAATTAATCGATCGATAGAAAATATTTATTTTCATTCACTTTTAAATTTCTTTTCTTTTTAATTCCAATAAAAAATTAAAATAAAATCAATAAAAATTTAATTGAAAGATGTGTTGCCTACTTTTGGTAAGCTGCTTTGATTAACTTTAAAATATATGCAACAAAATAGTTCGTACATTTTTTACTCAAGGTTTGTGTCTTTAATAACTTGTAAGAAATTTTGTAGGCATGAAATACCGCGTTTATTTATTCTAATTTATAATTTTAATAATTTCCTTCCTTTACTTTTTTAATCAAGTTTCTTTGAATGATGATAAGATTGTCTTAAGAAATAACGCTTACCGCCAAAAAAAATCTTGGGATATTGTCTTGGATATTGTGGTAAAGAACTTTGCTTACTGAAACTAATAATTATTCAAAAGATGGCTTTTTTAATTAAGGACTTTTATGATAAATATTCCCTGATAAATATTCAATTCAATTAATCTCTAAAAGTTAGCAAATACCATAAATTATGCCATAAAATAACTCATATTGCTAAACGTATTAACTGCCGATTGTAATTAAAGTTAAAGAAAGATTCTCTTTTTTTATTGAATAAAATTTTAAGTAGTTTGGAGGGAAGGCATAAATTATTCTTGAATTATTCACACCTTTTTGCACTAAAAATCATTTGAATAGCAAGCAAGGCAGCTGAGTTGAGCACACTTTTACTCTTTATTTATGCATGTATTGATTTTATAGTTTCTCTCTCTCTCTCTCCCTCTCTTTCTCATTGACACTTAATCGTTTTCCTATACTCTATCCCTCTCTCTTTTTAGCCTTAAATAATATTCAAAATAAAAAAAAAAAAAATAGAGGAAAAAAAATATTGAAATAGAAATGAAAGAAAAATGTTTTCAAATATAAATTTTCATTAACTTTATTGAAATGCCAATAAAATGAAAAGAAATAAGGATAGAGAGAGAGAGAGAGAGAGAGCGAGAAAAAAAAAGAATTAAAAATCCTCAATGGTTTTAATTTAGTTGCCACCATCGTCTATACCAACCGAGGAGGAGGGCGTTAAAGAGGTTCAGATAGCGCATAAATAAAGGAAATAAAGCGTTGCGAGTAATAGAAAAAACAGAGCAAACATAGACATGGTTTTTCTTTTTTCATTCCACTTCTATATATTTCATTGCATTCTGTGTAAATAGAACTAGAAACACCACGCTTTCTGCTACTCTCTCTCTCTCTCTCTCCCTCTCTCGTTCTGTCTGTATATGTGATTGTGTGTGTTGTAATAAATTGTGGTAAACACTTGCACTCAACATTTTTGTTTGGTATATGTATATACATACAGTATTAACCAAAACTAAAGCACCACCTCAGTACATTTAGGATTGAACCGTTGTCCGTTTGGCCTGCCTCTGGATGCCTTATGCCATCTGAATCCTTTAGTTTAAACTTAGATTCGTCAGAAGACAGCACATTCATCCATTTTTGGACACTCCATTTGAGATGGGTCTTTGGCGATATCAAAGGTTTTTTGCTGGTCGTCGACTGAATAATCCGGCCTCAATCGCCCTTCTGGGAATCGTTCTTTCGGTTATTTTTAAATCTAAGCGGTTTCGTATGTGACTAGAAGATGCTGTAGGATCATTTTGGATTGTCCTTATAATTAAGGAGTCTTCATGTCGCAACGTTTCACGTGACCTTCCTCCAGAATGAGTAGGAGATGTGCGACCAGTCTGTAAAAACTTTTAAATTAGCCTAGAAATAATTGATCTGTTGATTGAATATTTTGCACTCAATTGATGCCTTGATAAGCCAGCTCTCCAATCCAATCATTAACTTAAAAATCAACCCACAAAATTTCAAAACCAAAGAAGATTTATTTGAAGCCGCAAAAATAGCCTAGGAAGCAATATCTCCTGAAATAATTAATAATTTAATGTCCCCTATGCCTAAAAGATGTGTGCGTGTGTCATTCATAATAAAGGATTCGCAACGAAATATTGATTTCAATAGTATTTTGTGCACCTTAATTGGGGGGTGATTTAGTTTTGTCCGCTTATATTTGCGACTTAAAATGTTTTTTGAATTCTAACTTTTTTTTTTTTTAAATTCTGAATTCCTTAAGTTTGTGTTTTTCAATAATAAGGATATAAATAAATAAAAAAAAAAATAAAAATTAAATTTTAATAGCTGTTTTCTTAAAAAAATTATCATTTAAAAAAAATGTACTGAGGGGGTGCTTTAGTTTTGGAAAATACTGTACATATGTATGTATATGTTGCATGTGCACATTATTAAGTAAATGAAAGCTATACTGTATGTATGTATGTTTGTTTGAGTAAAACTATGTTTAAGTGTGTGTGTAAATGTGTGAAAAGACATTTTAGTGCAAGGTTACCTATGTATGTATGTATATGCATCGTTTACAGTTAATGCAATTTAAAAATGAAAATTTTAATTTACAAACACACACACTCTCTACATTACTCCCACCCTCGCCATTTAACACGCTCTCATGCCCTCTTGCCCTTACATTCTCACCACACCACTTCATTTTTCATATTATAACGAAACCTTTATGTATACACACATACATATATGCACGTAACACTCAGCCAAACAAGCTCGAAAACAGTAAAACACGACAGAAAGGCAGAGAGAGTAACAGAGAGTAAAAAATAAAAAATAAAATAGAACATAGAATGTAAAAATTCTCATATAAATAGTCGAGGAGGATATTTAATTGGAAATTGCAATTTGTACGAATTAACATTTATAATACGAACACACTCATATACACTCTCACTGTGTGTTGTTTACACTCCCACGCATTCGCATGCAAGTGTGTATGTATGAATGTGTGAGCAAACATATGCAATACAATACACATCACATTAGATTATTGTCATTAGGATCACTACTTCCGTCATCATCATCATCATCATCATCGTCATCATTAAAACAATCACCACAAACACAATTACAATATTTGTAGTTGGGCAGTAAACGAATACACTTGATATGGGAATGCACAGTGGGACCGAAGCTATCAAAAGAAATATAAAAAAACTAGCAGATTGTACCCGGCGTTGCGCGGGTTATGTAGTTTGGATTAGTTTAAAAAATTAAAAAAAATTATTGGGTAATTTTTGCATTAAAAATAACAATAAATAAAAAACCGGTTTATCGATTTCGAAACCGGTTTTGAAACCGGTTTCTTAAAAAATGCAATTTTTCAAATTATTCGGAAACCGGTTTAACAAACAACCCAGTTTTTTGAATACTCTAAGTCCTAAATATAAACGCACTCAATTTGCCCGTTTTTCGCCTCTTTCCCCATTTTTGGATCCCTTTTGGTTCAACGTTTGAAACGGAACACCTCCAATAGCTATTTGGGAAACTTAACCAAGCTAAATCGTAAAAAATTACTTATAAAACAGATAAAATACAGCATTTATGCATAAAGTACTAATTTTTGCCCATTTTTTCTCCCCTTTGACCCATTTTATCTCCCTTTGGGTCAAAATTTTGAAAAGATTTATTGCCTATAACCTGCACCGGCAATGGCTCGATCTATATCCCAAATTTCAAGAAAATCAGTCCAGGCGTTCAGGCGTGATTGGCTAACAAACAAACCAACAAACAAACAAAAAAACAGACTTACAGAAAGATTTATAATATATTGTTACGCATATCGAAACGACCTAATATCGTTTAACATTAACGATAAACAAAAGCTACAAATACATACAAAGACCATGAGGCAATGCGTACACAATACACACGACACAAATACACACTAACACATATGTGCACCGAACCATACATAAAGCAACAATAACATCAGTATGTGTATGAGAGAGATCGATAACCCAAATGCAACATAAGCGAACACAACAAGAAGCAATGTGTACACAATAGACATTAACAAATACATCGAACATCTTCAAAATAAACCAACAACAACAAGCAATGAGAACGAAGTACACAAACAACTATACAGTAGCTATAGAATTCTCGAGAATGCGAAACGCGAACCTTCCACTTCGAGAACCATCATCAGACTGAAGAGGTTCGCATATAAAAGGGCAAGACAAGGCAGGCAACCAGTCAGTTGTAATTGAGTCAGTCTTGAGTGAAGTTGCGTGTTTGAAGATATCGGTTGCGAGTAATAGTTGTGTGTGAATAATAGCAAGCAATTAATGTTGTATCGGTTAAGTGTGAACAGTGGCATATAAGAAAGTGTGGACAATAAAGAGAGTTTAATTAAAATAAGACACATATTTGTTTTTACTTGGTTTGCAATTAACGAACTCATAATTTAAACGTTTTTAAAAAGGTAAAAACGTAACAATATATTAGGATTTAATTTTTGCAATACTCCCCATACTGGCAATATGAATGCTAGCTAGGTTTAGGTTAGAGGACATGTATGTACTTCCCATTAAGGCAAGTACAGTACTCGGAGGTTAAGCTGACCCATTGTACTACGTCCTTAAGGAGAGAAATGAAGAGATGCTAATGGTGTTTTCTTTTCTACCAAAAAATGTGCATTTTATTAACGCAAAATGCAATTTTGCGTTTGTTTCTTAAAAATGTTTCGCCCTCTAAAAGGGTGATATGTTTTATTTTAAATACTTTGCACTTGCCAATGGTGGAGGGCATTGCATTTTATGCCCTGTATAAATCGTGAGTGCTGATAATGCCCTGTAAAGCAGATGACTTTTGTTTATTTATAGGGCTACCAGATGAAATTTAAAAAAAGTCGCCTGGTATTGTTATCCAATTTGAAGTTAATTTTTTCATTGTTTTGTGGAGTAATCTTAAGGAAATATTACATTATTAAAGCTACATGGTCAGCAGTATAAAAAATTGCATTCAATGTTAGAACAGTGTTAAAATATTTTTTTTTTTGTTATAAAAAAAGCGTACAAAAAATGAAGTCGAAAAATTTGCGATCTGGCAACACCTTTGAACAAATTGGCATTTCCTCATTAATTTTCTTAATAAGTGGTAAACACAGGGCATACCCTTTTTTAATATTTGTGTTATGTTCTTCTCAAATAAAAAATGACATTACAACAGGGTTGGTCAAAAATTTTTTTAATGTACCTTGTAAGAGGGTGACATTTTCATTGTAGAAAAGAAAACACCACAAGCATACTATCTTCAAAATGTTCCCATTGGTCTGAATATCGCAAATAACTAAAGATTCTAGTCGAATCACTTGGAAATTGGAAATATGACGGATGTAAAAACGGAGCTGAAAAGAGAAACTTGGACCGTATATGAAAGTACTTGGAACGGATGCTGTGGATGCAGAAACCTACATTGTTAAAAGGACCAGCAAGAAATCTCGATGGGCGATAAGTCTGCATCATCTCAGTAAGATTAGAACTCAATCTTCTTGCCACTAAACACAATACAACAACTCAATATATTTTTTTACCAAAGACTGTTATTTCTAACCAAAAACTGTTGGCAACTCTATCATTCTAGAACATTTTAGAACACAGTAGATTTATTTGGATAAAACTTGTTTAAAGAAGCTGAACCAATGAAAAACGAATTAAAAGAAAACGTTAGGGGTCGCCGTGGTCTAGTAGGTAGTGTGCTGGCTTATTAGACGTAAAAGCCAGGGTTCGAGTCCAAGGCCAGACATCAAAAAATAAAAAAATACAAAAAGTATTTTTCGGCGATTTCTTCTCAGTTTCTCAAAAAATCTGTCGTTCGGAGTCGACTTTAAACTGTAGGTCCCGCTACTTACGTATAAAATTAACACACACAACATAAGTGGTGTGAGAAACTGCGGGCTTCTTGGGGACGATTGCCTGTAGACTGTCTAATGGTGAAGGTATAGCACTGGCCATTTTATAGTCACCTAGCAGCAACTCGTTTCCTTGCCGTTCGCATCTTCCCCCTTTCCACCTTTCCTAAAAAACCTGCACAATGCACTGCATGAGTAGGGGCCAACCCCTGAGTGCTGGTTTCATAAAAAAAAAAAAAAAAAAAACAACAAAAGCTGCGCAGTTACAATTCGAATGTAAAATTTGGCAACGTACAATTACTATTTAAGCCTACCAATTTCCCCAACAAATCATACATACATACACATAATTGGTCATTACAACCCTTTAGTCAGGATTACGACCAAGCATCTCACACCACTGATGTTGTGTGTGTTAATTTTATACATGAGTGGCGGAGCCTACAGTTTAAAGTTGACTCCGAACGACAGATTTTTGAGAAACTGTTCATGGCAACTTTATTTGCTCTCGGAGTTTTTGCCAGAAATCTGCTGAGAGGAAGTCGCCGAAGAAATTTCGTTGTGATGACTGACCTGGGGTTTGAACCGAGGCCTCACGTCTCATAAGCCAACACATTACCTACTAGACCAGATAACTCCCACGGAGTTATGGCAGCGGAAACAGCAGTAGTTAGGCCACACACTTACACCATTGCTTGCAACGATATCCGTGAAGACGGCAAGAAGTAGTTTGGAATGTTGGTTTAGCATGGAAAAAATAGAAAAGGATGGTTGCAGTGTTATACTGAGAATTAAGGGTAACAGAATAAGTAGAAGCCAAAGCTAATAGAGCCCGTGGGGAAAGGTTGTAGGGGCTTATCCCAATGTATGTTTTCCCTAAATGTTCTTAATTTGTAAGTTACTACTACGAAACCAATCTAAGTCTTTGTAGGAAGTGAGTTAAGGACTTAGAAACTTGTATGAACATAAAATTTTAATAAAACCAGTCGGTTAAGTCATTAAAGGTTTTTTTCTTTTTTTAGTGATTAAGGATTATAAATACCTTTTATATGGCCATTGAATTTTTAAGAAATATTTCTTCAATTTTTTAATGGAACACTTACCTGAAAAGAAAAAAAAAGAAAATAAAATTCAATTAAAAATAAAGTTACAAATAAAAATAGTACAACGCACTTATGAAACTAAAACACTATAAAGAATTAGATGGACAATGATTTTTCTGTTTAATGTCCTTACATTTCACATTTCATATTATATTCATAATAAAAAAAATATTTTCGTTTTAAAACTAAAACTTGTGTTAATCAATTTCAAAGACTGCAATTAAAAAAAATGTGATTATTTTTCTATAATTTAAAGCCCACTGTAATTAACATTCATAAGCTAACAGTATTGCTTGTTTTTATTTCACTTACACGACACAACACCCGCCCCCATCCCAAAAAGTTTACTTTCGAAATAATTTGCTTCGTTAACAGAGTGTCGTTTTAAATTTATTTGCAGCAACTGCATCCATAACATCCTCACAGCTGAACTGTATTAACGCAATTACAATTACACTTGCAATTACAAATTACATCTCTCTATCTCACTCTCTTTCTCTCTCTGTATTTGTCACAATATCACTCATTCTCTCCCACTCTCACTAGAGTTTATCTGTTTCGTTCGTGTTGTTTGAATGTTTTTACTTGAAATCGTGAAAATTTCCGGGTAATTAGTTTACAATGTTGCCAAACAAATTTTGTGGTTTTGCTTTTTAACCAAATGTACACGCATACACATACACATACACTTACATACATATAGTGGTAGTGGTAAACACAAATACAAATGAATATTTGAATGTCAACTGGGCAATCATTTCAAATTTTCATTATGACTTGAACGAACTTGGCTGCAGTCAGTAATGCATGCAGAGATGGGAGTGTTAATGGCAGTTGTGTACTGTTCGTTAAGCACTTGATCTGAAGTTGCCCATTCTACTTTAGCATGAGGAATATTCATGTAAATGGTGGCCGTTATAATGGTGTAATGCTGTAACTAAAACTAATAAAAGAAATATTGATTGGGAAACCGTTCACGGCAGCCTTAAATTAGGCAAGAAAAAAATTCCAAGAGAGGCTTTAATTTAAGGCAGTTTCTCATATCCTATCGATCGATATTCGCAGAGGACCATGTGGCTATCTCAGAAAATCTTCTCCATTTTTAAATTCGTTTTTTTTAAACAAGTTTTTTCCACTGAAACACGTATTTGGTTTACGGTGCCATGACGGGATTGTCATCCCATCCGTATAAAGACAAAGTCAGTAATTAAAACCAATTCACTATTCACAACCAATTTTTCGAAGAATATTGTTATGTTTTTACCTTTTAAAAATGTTTAAAATATAAGCTCGTAGATTGCAAATAAAATAAAAATAAATTTGTGTTTAGTTTTAATTAAAATTCTTTATTATTTGCACAATTCTGTGTGCCACTGTTCACAACTTGATGTAAACAACAACAATTGCTTTTCTTTGTTAGACCTCTTTTTATACCCTTTGCGTAAACAATAACAATTACTGGATCTTTGTAACGGAAATTTTCAAACCACTATTACTTTATTCAAATACACCGCGTCTTCACTTAGGACTGACTGAACTTCACTAACAAACTCGCCTGCTTTGCCATGCCTTTTATATGGCAGGGTAAACAGTCTGATGAATGTTCTTGAAGGCGAACGTTCATGATTTCGACATCTCTATAAAAGTAAACATAGTTGTTTACGTTTATTCTTGTAGTGTTTGTTGTTATATTTTTGTTTACTTGTTTACCATTTTTTATGCTGGTGTTTGTTGTTATATTTTTGTAGCTTTTGTTTATAATTTTAATGTTAAGCAATGTAAAAGCAAAACACCAATATCTAGATTTTTCATTTTCGTAACAATATGTTCTTTAGAAACGAAGCTTGGTGGTTACACCAATGTGCGCAACTCGTGTGTATAGAGGACTCGGAGGAAAGGCTGACTGCTATTTCATGTGCGATTTGTTAAACTTTACTTTTGAGACCGTAAAATGGATACTCCTTTAGCTACTCATAAAATTATTGCAAACAGAACGCAGTAGTATAAGCGAAAACATATTCGCAATAAAAAAAACCAGCTTAATTGGCTTTTATAAATGAGGCAATATCAAGAGTATAATTATGCTCTTCTCACCCTAGGCTCTTTGCGCGCTTCTTCTATTTTCTTTGCACCCGAGGTCTTTGAAAACAGTTTCCTTTAACGGAACAAAAAAAATTTTAAACCAAAATTATACCCTACGGTCAGAAAACGAAAAAGCGAGCACAAGTATTTAATGAGACTTAATTGGAGGCTACAACTTAAGTATGATATGCACCATCCATCCTCCACTCCCTCTCACTATACTTTCCACAAGTTTTGCACTCTTTTGACTGCTTTCGGTAATGCCTTGAGAGGAAATTTAACCCTGAACTCTTGCTATATACGCTGTTGTATTTCAGTAGCCATTATTTTTATTATTGCTGGTGTTGTTGTTGCTGTTGTTGGCTGTATAAGTGCTTAAACAATTTAAACAATTACAAACTAATTAAGGTTTAATGTTGTTGTTATTTGTTGTTTGTTATTGTAGAGTTTTCTTATTTCTCTTCGCTGAAAACATAATGAACTTTGCCTCACTTGCTTACTCTCACAATCTCGCAATCGTATTCGCACTCGTATTCTCACACTTTCGCTGCTATCCAGCAGTAATTGTTTACCTTCAAAACCTTCAGTAACATTTCTTTAAATTTTCTATTTTTCCTCTCTAACACTCCCACTCTCTATTGCCTTCATGTCTCTCACGTCTTTGTTTCTCCTTCCCTTCTTAGAGTATCGATTGTGAGATACCTTATAGTATTGGTTACACTGTGGGTGTAAAAATCACGAGAATAAAACTATTTTGAGTGCGTACAACTATTTTGTAAGGCAGGAAGACAATGAGATTTTGAAATCCATTTAAAAAACTTTGACGATAAACAGAGTTTGAAGAAAAGCAGACACAAAAACAAAGAATTGCACCTTAACTCCCTTGAAGTATGCATCGATTATAATGATGACAAATGAAGTTAAAGGAGGTCAGGTTAAAGACTTTTTTACATTATGGGAGAGAAAATATTTGCTGTTGAAGAGAAATAAAGTAAAAAAACACAAATAAATAAATTTAGAACAAACTTTCAGAAGAAAATAAGTATGGTCGCCCTAGAGTTATGCAAAGTTTTTAGAGCGGAAATATTATACAAACATTTGAAGACTTTTCGCAACACTTAAATTATATTTAATTTAATGTAATTAAGCTTAATTAAGTAATTAAGCAGGCCTTACACTGATTGACAGCCTCTGTAATATGAAAATTTTTCTATGCATACTTTTGGGCGTTTAAAAAATAAGCAAATCAAGGAAAACTGTGAAAAACATTAAAGGCTACACGAAAACGAAGTAAATTAAAATGTAAGATATACAAGAAAATGTGTTTAAATAATCGTTGTTAGTAAGCAAAGTTTTAAAACAACAAGACGGATTAAAATAACAAAATTTATTGAGGAAAACGAAATTAAAAATCATTCTATTAAAAAATAAAATCGTACACGACATTAATTCAGTTTTTCTTTGTTGCCTACAATATTTCATACTTGATGGCTAGACTTTAAAAGGCTGCCATACGATATACTATATCGTAGAGTGTGAGAGAATTGCTCTGCCTTTAAAGCCTGATTAGCATTTCACTTTTCCTATGTGCTTCGTCACTCTCAGCATACAAGTCATCGTTCTAATATAGCTGAATACAAATGTTCCCACTTTTCCTTGATTTTAATTGTTATCGCGACTCTGTTGTAGAACTTGAATTATTCTTTTTAAATGCTTTCATTCGCAGCTTCCATTGCTACATTAGGGTGTGTCAGTCTACTAAAACAGTTCTTCTACTAAGCTGGTGCTTCTATGCTTGTCATAATCGCTAAGGGATTCAATTAGATTTTAAAAAAAATTTCCGGGTTATTTGCCAATTTTTGGTAAAAAAAAAAATACTCCAATATAAAACTTGTTTGTTGCCTACTTTTAGGCGTTAGATTCTTGCAAACACTTTTAACTTTTTTCTCTTGCCTTAAAGCAGATATTATCCATTTTCTACTCAAAATTGTACCCTGCTTTTATTGAATTATTAAAACCGATCTTTTTTATGGTTTCTAAAGGTAAATTTTTTTAAATTTCTTATGGGAATATCTTCTTTTTTCCGTGAATAAACAATCTTTTAACCTGCAATCAGTAACGTTTGTGTTCAACGGGTCATTTACCTGTCGTTTATTGACTGTTCTTTATTGGTTTTTGAAAATATTTTTGTAGACTGTGTTGTAAAGACGGCATTAAAAAATTACGTATACTTTAGGGTGTTATTAAAAGTGGCGCATTTTATAGCGAATAAAATCAAATAACATTGTAGGGAAGGGAGGTTATATATTCGAAATTATTGAATTTTAACAACAAACACAGATGGAATTCGTAAAATTGTTTCTGAGTTTTATTAAGGAAAGATAAACGATTAAGTAATGTGGCCGTTAAAATATAAAATGCCACAAAATTAAGCCTAAGCTTACTAGTTGCTTCAAGGCAATACATACATATATCCTAAAGGTAGGCAATTGATTTTTTCAATTATTTATTAAACTGACTTTAATAAAGTTTTTATTTAATTTTGGTGGCAGTTTTTAGATGTAACCTAAATGTAGGCAACAAATTATGATCTAGTAGTCTAGTTGATAGTGTGTTGGCTGTGAAAAGTTTTGACTATGTCCTGAGTTACAATCTTACTCTCAGCAAATCGTTGGATGGACTGATCTGATTAGTCGGGAGAAATGCCAAGCCATTACTAGTAGAGCGGGCCGTATGGAAGTCATAATAAATGTCGCTGATGAGATACGTTCACATGCTTTTTTGGGGCTGCTATTGGCACAAAATGATACACTAAGAAGGTAAGCAAATGGACGAGTGTCTAAGAACCGCTTTTACATTTTGATTTCTCTGATTTTATATAAAAAATTTTTTCAATGGATTCGTGCGCCTAGAACTATTCAACACCTTTTAATAATTCATAAGCTATTGTCATAAAATTTCACTGTTAATTATTTTCACTTGAAAACACAATAAATAAAAAAAAATGCCAACAGAGAATATTCAACAAATGATGCCTACTTTAAGGGGCATATATTAATTAATATTTATTTAAAATACTATTGATTTTTAATTAAACAAAAGAAATTTTTAAATCGTGTTTATGTGTGCGTGTGATGGTGGTGATGGCTATTTTATTTTTAATTAATGTGTAATCAAAAAAAAAAAAGTGTTGTTTCTTGTTTTCTTTTTTACCTTCAATATCGCCTGGTGCTGCATGAGCATACAACGTTGTTTTAAGCCTGGACGTATGCAACAAACCATTTATCAGCAAAACACAATACAGTAAATAACGTATTAATCCCATGTTGAAAACGTAATTTTCGTATTTTTATTTCAAAAGTTTTTTTTTCTTCCTTTTTGAACTGACGGAACTATTTTTTGTTTTCCCCGATATTATACAGCAATTGCTCTTTTCGTTGTAGGCCGGTGGACAGACAGACAATGAACGTAAAAAAATCTGAATTTTATAACGATTTTTTGTTTTTATTTAATTTTTTTATTTTCTTTTATTGTTTATTATGGCTGCTGACAACACAGAGCCCAAGTTGCTGCAGCATATGGTTGCACAAATGAATTTACACACTCAAACGCGGAGTTGCACATACACTGCGCCACTACACAGCTAAATAAATACGTGAATATATGGCCAAAAGAGTATTATACCGCAAGCATGTGAATGTATGTGAATGTGTGAGACAGAGTATGTGAAAATTTGTGGCCTGTTAATATTGTTTGATATTTAAGCCGTTGATAAGTGGTGGCTTAAATCAAATACCAACTCAATACTGCACTCTTAACTCCAAAGGCAATAATAGCAATCGAGCCAGCCACCATGTATGCTTCAAAATTATTGTGTTCAAATAATATGTTTTCTCTCTCTCTCACTATCTCTCTCTCTATTTTCTCTTTTTAAAGTGTAGAGTACAGGGCTTGCCGCGTTATTTATTTTATAAAATATTTTTTTAATTGTTTCATTTACAGTTTGCCCGCTCTGGTGTTATTTGCTTAACAGCAACAATTTTTATCTGTTTTTCACGGTTTTTAGGTTTCAAGTAAATACAAGCGCCAAAAACTATGCTATATTTTTTTTATTTTTTACTTTACCGCTTAACGGTTTTACATTGTATTTATTTAATTTTGATTTTTATTTATTTATTTAAACACAAAAATTCCAATTCCGAAAATTTTTATTAAAACAAAAATAAATACAAATTTTTTTTAAAGCATACACACAGGTGGTTATTTCTTTTTTTTCACAATTTCCTTTTTTTTAATACACAAATCTGTTGTTTATTTGTTTTAATAATTTATTTACTTTGAATTTTTTTGAAAAATTTCTTTTTTTTCTTTCTGATTTTATTAGTAAATTTAATACGATTTGTTTAACTGTATTTGCATTTAAGCCCTTAAAGTATGTTTCATTTTTTTGTTATCAAATCACTCTAGCATTAACAAATTACGCTGCAACAGAATAAAAATAATGCATTTCCATGTAAAACATATTTTTTTATGTATAATCAAGGAAATTGAAAACATATTTTATATACACAGCACAGAGTACAGCACAACAACCATATTAAAAGTGTCAGTTGTAAAGTTTAAAAGTCAGCATATTTAATTCAATTTATTTGCTCTGATAACCGTTGAAAAAAAAAAATCCAACAAAACAAAATTAAATATTTATTTAAAACCATTTGCATACTTATGCAAGAACACAAGGTTAACACATTGTCATAAAAATCGAGAAAATATGGCCCAAAACTATGCAATAAAAAATTTTCCACTGAAATATGAATTACAAAAATTTATGAAAAACATGATGAATTTAAAATCGTATTTAGAAAGGAATTAAAGCATAATTTAAGGCAAAAAATTAAGTGTAATGAATTCACAAACGATTATTTGTTAAAACGTTGTTTATTTGGAATGTATGCATTTGTTTTTAAGGGAGTTTTGACAAAAAAAAAAAAAAAAAAAAAAAAAACGCCTAAAATTAGGCAACGAAAATTGGTTGGTTACTGTAAAAACACCATTAAATGAAATCATTAAATAAAGGGTTTGTTTAATAGGACTTAAACAAAAAAAAAAGACGACTCTTAAGTACCATAGCTAAATCATTTGGAGAGACCTGTTTCTTCTCACCTCCTTAAGAATATAATCGAAGAGGCAAAACAGGCTTATGCGATGTCCAATATACTGCAGGATCTAAAATTCAAATATTGAATGGCAATGTCAAGTCTATTGAAGTCGCCGTAGTCTAGTAGATAGTGTGTGGCTTATTAGACGTGAAGCCGTGGTTCAAACCCCAGCAGCCCAGACATCACGAACAAAACGAAATATGCAACAAAAATATTTCTTCGGCGACTTCTTCTTAGCAGATTTCTGGAAAAACTGTAGGAGTAAATAAAGTTGCCATGAAAAGTTTTCCAAAAGTCCGTTGCTCGAAATCGGGATTAAACTGTAGATCCCGCCACTCTTAGATAAAATTAACACATACAACATGGGGTGGTGTGGAAAGCTATGTTTTAATGACCAATTTAGTAAGTAATTCATAGGACTACTTGAAGAAGGTTTGATGTTTCTGTTTGCCAAAAAGTAAGCAATATTAGTTCATCCTATTAAAGCTTGTATACAGTTTATATAGAGGGATGTTCGATCATAGCAATCGTGTACAAAACACGTGAGTACCTTAATAGTGATTATTGAAATATATTTCAATGAATATCTCCTAAAGTAGGCAAACTTTTAAATACTGATTTAACAGGATATTGGGCCAACTTTTGAAGGACTTCCCCCCCTGCAGAAGGAATCATATACTTTTCTTCCACACTGCCTCTTGATTAATTATTTTTATAATTTAAAATTGTATAGCATACTTTAAGGTGCTTTATAAAATCAAAACATCCTTTAAGAGTTCACTAAAAACTCTAAGAAATCACAGAGATTTTCATTCATAGTGTTTTTATATTAAACAGACTACAACAGACTTCAACGATTCAATAAACTCAGACTACAAGCCCCATGACAATCAATTTATATGAGTACAAACGTACTGACATATCAAAACCACTAACAAAAGTCAATATTTCCTTGACTGCGTAAATATTAAAAAGATTTCCGTTGACAAAAGCCAAAAGGAAGAAAAATAAATTGAAAAAACAAAAAGAAATGTAACCCCTGAAATAGGCAACAGAAAATTGTTTATTAAAAATATACTCTAAAGCAAATCTATTGAACTTGGTGGGGAGGGGGGGTCTTGAGAAAGAAACCATCAATTGTGGTGGCAATATTAGAGGAGCCTTCATTTCGTTTATTGAACTGAAATTTATTTAAAGATGGCAGGCAGACAGACAGTTCACAATACCAAAAGTAATGGGAAAAAAAAAAAGTAAATAATAAAAAAAACAATAACAACAACAACGCCAATAATAATATTGAAAAATAAGAATTTCAAAGATTTAAAAACATTTATACTCTCAAGTGTACATATTTATACTATATGACAAGAAGATTTTCTATCTACATATGTGTGTGGTTCTACTGTCTGCTTCTAATGAGTGTGTGTGTGTGCGTGGAAAGAAAAAATTTTTTTTTGGCAAAATGTTGGAGATAAAGACAAGACACGAAGAAGTTTTTTTCTTTTTAATTCTATTTTAAATAAAAATAAGAGAATAAGGACACGTGAAAATCAAATTACAATCAGAAAACTTCATAGAAAGACCACGAAAGATAGCAATGAAAATAAGAACACAGTAGGAAAACAACAATAAGGTTCTAGAAGTTGCCAAACCAAAAGCAAATGTAATATAAGTAAAAGTAACTGCAACGTTATCAACGAGTTGAGTACAACAGGACACTAGGTAGTAAAACCAGTGTAATAAAATGGACAGCGGTGTGTTGCCAATTAAAGATAGAAAATTTATTTATTTTTTTTTTTCTTTATTACTACTAAGTATTTATTTAAATAGAGAAAAGAACAGAATATTTGCCGAAAAATTCCCGTAAAATCCAACAAAATGTGGATCTGTAATTTACCATCATGACAATGCTTAACCACATTTTGCAGGCTCAGTTAAAAACCTTTCATTTACAAAATAAAGGTTCCTTCCAACCACCATTTTCTGCGATCTTTGCTCAATAAATCAAATCAAAGGAAATCCCCTATGTTTGGTGGTAGCACAAGCACTCGGTTAATGAAATCAAGTCTAAAGACCATAAATGTACGTATCGAACACAAATTATGCGCTTATAACGAGAATATTCATTCTATTAAAATATCTGACAATGCTCGTTAACATGTTACAGGGCTAGTACTAAAACATATGTGGGAAAGATGACCTATATTGTAAAGCAGAACGCAGAACTGAAAGAAATGCACAAGAACAGAAGAGGACTTGTCTTTATTGTTCCAAAGTGGATGTAAACAAGGCTCTTCGGCCCGAAAATATTACCCCAAAAATTAGGATTTTAAACATACAATATCGCCGTGTAAAAGTCCAAAAGTATGTAACTTCACTTTTTCTAATTTTACAGGAGAATCAAAAAACGTTATAAAATAAAAAATACTTCATATGGTACTTCATTTTGAATTATTGATATAAAAACGTTATTTTTGGTCGCAAAAATCTAAAAATTGGTAGACATATGTTAGATAACCTTACGAATCATAATCATAATCAATCAAAAACTCGATTTTGATTTTTTTAATGATATGTATGTACTTTTGGATTTTCGAAGACGATATATAGGCCATTACTGTATGCACTAAATGCAGAGGGTATAGATGACGGCTTACACCATTTGCTTGTAGGACAAACGAAAACTGAAAAATTTACAGATCGATGACAAAAAACAAAGTGCTTCTGTAAAGTATATAAAGTTGAGATATAAACCGCACATTTGGCGGGACCTACAGTTTAAAGTAGACTCCGAACGACAGATTTTTGGGAAACTTTTCATGAAAATTTTATTGCACTCTCAGAGTTTTTGCCAGAAATCTGCTGCGAGGAGGTCACCGAGAGAAATATTTTCTTTCATATTTTCGTTTTGATGTTTGACCTGGGGTTTGAACCCAGGTGACCTTACGTCTAATAAGCCAACATTCTACCTACTAGACTACGGCGACTTCATTGTTGCGTCCCTCATTTTCATTTATTATTATTATTTTTTTTTTTTTTTTTCCAAAAATAGAGAAATTTTACATTATTTCATATTTTCGTTTGAACCATAACCTTACGTCTAATAAGCCAACACACTACCTACTAGACTACGGCGACTTTCAGTTACTATAGCCAACAGAAACTTTGTAAGGGCGGTCAACAAAATTAAAAAAATAACAAAAAGAAAAACCCTCAAATTTTTAAGGCACACAATTCTAGGCAAATAAACTTGAATTTCAAAAGGTTTATTAAAGGATTAATGTCAAATAAATACATTTCGAACAATTTAATTTAGTTTGTTTTTTTTTTAAATTTTAATGTTTAATTTTTTTATTTAAAAAAAATTTTTTTTTTAATTTTTTATTTTTTTTAAATTTTTATTTTTTTTTTAATTTTTTATATTTTATTTATTTACTTTTTATAATTGTTTTATATTACTTTCATTTTTCTAAATATTTTTTTAATTTAATTTTATATTATTCTCCGTTTTAAATTAAATTTAAATTGAAAAATTTTTTGTTTTTTGTTTTTGTTTTCTTTTTCCAAAATTTACTTTCTGTTTTGTTTTCAAAATTTAAATATTTTTCATTGAAGTTTATTTTTAACAAAAACAGCATCTTTTTTTCCCTCTTTTTATTTATTTTTACGTTATGAAAACAATAACAAAGGAAATTAAATTTTTAATAAAAAAAAGTGTACAAATTGAACATACAGTTGTGTGAAAAATAATAGTGCCACCCCCAAGCCTCAATTTCAATACTTAAAAATTTAGACAGATAATAATTTTCGTTAAACTTTTTTGTTGTTTTTTATTAGGTATTATTATAGTATAAAAAAAATAAATTAAATATTTGCTTTCATTGTCCTAAAAAATAAAAAAAAAAATAAATAAAATAAAAAAAAAAATAAATAAAATAAAAAATAAATAATAAAATAAAAAATAAAGACAGTTCTACGAAGTACTGAAGTAATATAAGCAGTTGTGTAAGTCATTATTTTATTAAAAATATTATTTACATTTTATTTTTAATAATTTTAGTAGGTTTGTTTAGATGGCTCTATTTTTTTTTTCACAGAGAAAATAAGGATATATACGGAATTTTTTTTATTTTTTTTTTTTAGGACAATGAATGCAAATATTTAAATTATGTTTTTTTTATACTATAATAATACCTAATAAAAAACAACAAAAAAGTTTAAAGAAAATTATTATCTGTCTAAATTTTTAAGTATTGAAATTGAGGCTTGGGGGTGGCTCTATTATTTTTCACACAACTGTATGTCCTTGAAAATTAGCTTTAAATCCTTTAAAAACGCTTTAAAAACTCCATTAAATTTAAGTAAACGCCTTAAACTATGCCGTGTGCAAACTTTTCTTTCATTATTTAACTTTAAAGGCAACAAAAACAAATTCATTTAAATACAAGTGTGTGTGTGTGTATTGGCTTTATAAGCACTTTGTATGAAAGGACTCTATAGTGCCTTTGTATGTGTGCAAATAGATGTAATAAAGCTCTCTTTAAAAAACTCTTTTTTTATGTGATGTTTTTGTAACACAGGCTATTTCACTTGCTTGTCTGTTTATATGGGAAACACAAACAAAATTGAGTGTTTTTGTTTGTGTTTTCCATGCAAACAGGCAGGCAAGTGAAATAGCCTGTGTTACAAAAACATCACATTAATCTTTTTACCGTCTGCACACACATCTCCATATGTACCATCATCGTGAGTGTTTTTAATATTCATCTATTCAAACTGTTGTTGTACTTTGTGTAGTTTGTTGTTGTTATTGTATTGCTTTTAAATATTATTTAAAATATTGAACATAAGAACGAACGTATGAGTGGTAAAACAGCAGCAACAACAACAACAACAACAGCAATAACACTATGAATAGCAAACGAGAATAGTAAAACAGGAAAGAAACCCGTTAAACCAAAGAGAGCTGTAATTTTGTTTTTGTTTTCACGTTCCTTTGAAGGAATTAAAATACCAAAAAAAAAAGGCGCCTTTTCTTTACTACAAATATGTGCGTAAAAACACGTCACAACATTGTGTACGAAAAACAAAAACAAAAAAGTATTGCAGGAACAAGAAAACGCAAAATTAGTTTGTAGTTAAGAGAGAGAGAGCGGCGTATAAAAGAAGAAGAAAAAAGCATTCCTCTTTAATAAGTAAAATTAACTGTAAAATATAACGGTGTTCAGAATTTTTTCTTTTTACTACAGATGCTGATGAATGCAATTCTATTTTAATGTGGTTTTTGTGGCTTTTTTCTATTGTTTTTGTATATAAAAAATGTTTTTTTTTTTTTAGAAAATAATTTTAATTTTTATTTCATTTTTATTTACTTTGAAAGACTTTTATATTGTAAAACTTTTAGCCTTTATCAGTTATTTGTTTGTTAAAGAATTGTTGTAATTTTTTGTTGTCCTTTCATGCTTCTTTTTCTTTTTCTTTCACCGAAAAAAACGCACAAAAACCTAACGAGAGAGCTACGGCTGGGTATTTTTATTTTCCTTTTTTTTACTATTTTTTTCGGAAAAGAATCTTTTTTTTTTTTTGTAATTTTTCTTTAAAGGTTTTTATTGAAACACTTTCTATATTTTATTTTAAAATTTTTTGTATGTTTAATTCTTTAAAATTTAATTTGCTTATTACGTGTAATTTTTCCACTTTATTTTCGTAAAACACAGATTTTATTTCATTTATATTTTTTGGTATTTTTCTTGTATTTGTTTTTACTCTTTCTTTTTTTCTCTTTTCTTTTCGATTTTCGAAAACAATGAATGCGTTTTAATACAACCGTTTCACTATAAAGTTTCCTATTGACTGAAATCTTTAGTTCAGCATCCCTGCTTAAGTCTGGTCATGTTTTTATTTAAATTTGGAAAAAAAATAAAAGAAAAAAACAACAACAAACACTACATGTTATTTAGAGTCAGCATCTCTCTGTTTTCATCTCTCAAAATTAATCTCAGCAACGCTATTAAAAGACTTAAACAAACAACCCCTGTTATCACTAGAAAAGTACAAGACCATACCAAACCAAAACAAAAAAAAAAACACATTTACTTTAGAGAGAGAGAGAGATTGTGCAAAAGGAGAGAAAATAAAGCTTTTTTGTTATTTCAATAAATAATCTTGCCATCCATACAGAGGATAACAGCAATATTACAATATTTTCTTATTAAAAAAAAAAAAAAAAAAAAAAACCAACAACAATAATTACATTTGCTCCATAAAGCTTTTCTTATCACGGAGAGTATTATTTTAAGCGCACTTGCAGAGAGAGAGAGAGAGAGTGTGTGAGATTGAGAGCAGTAAGTAAATACAGCAGCAGAGAATCAATGTAGTAGAGTGAAAATGTTATCAAATGTATGCTGCTAATAAAGATGAATGAATGAATGAGAAATAACCGCCTCATACAGGATGCTGTTGTTTACATTTTCCATACACCAAGTGACAAAAAATAGGCTTTAGAGGCATAGCTGCCAGATAAGTGAAGGATTAAATCGTCAAATATTGGAGAAAAAATCGTCAAAGACGTTCATGGAAAACGTTAAAAAATGGATGAAATTCTATAAAAAATTCTATAAAAAAAAAATATTTTAAATCAAAACCAAAGTTTTTAAATTTTACCATATGCACTATATTTTATATTTTTTTATATTTTTTTTTAATATTTTTTTTATATATAGTGCATATGGTAAAATTTATAAACTTTGGTTTTGATTTAAAATATTTTTTTTTATGGATATGCCTCTTGCTACTAAGTGCCCACAAAGATCTTAAAGGAAATGGTCTAAGTTTTCTTTTGAGGAAAAATTAAAAAAAACCCAAATGGGGGAAAATGAAAATGGTACATGTGCCAAATATTGAAAAATCTTATTCTTGAGATAAAAATTTTTTTTATATACAGTGCATATGGTAAAATTTATAAACTTTGGTTTTGATTTAAAATATTTTTTTTTTTATAGATATGCCTCTTGCTACTAAGTGCCCACACAGATCTTAAAGGAAATGGCCTAAGTTTTCGTTTGAGGAAAAATAAAAAAACTCCATTTCGAAAAAAAAAATGGGGGAAAATGAAAATGGTACATGTGTCAAATATTGAAAAATCTTATTCTTGAGATAAAAAAAAATTTTTTTGATAGACAGATAAAAAGGAAATTTTATAAGCTTTCTTTTAAGCAACAAAAAAAAAAGGCCCAAATTGAAAAAAAAAAAATTAAAAAAAAAAATGAATTTTAAAAAAAAAGAATTTTAAAAAAAATTAAAAAAATTTTAAAAAATTAAAAAAATTATTTTTGGAAAGATTGAAGAAATAGCTATCTAACATCCTTTGGAAAATTTTTGCTAGGACCAATAGGTGAAAAGTTACACACATTTTAAAAAAACCCTGTATGACCAAAATGTCCAACTTTGACCCCCTCTAACTCCGGCAGTTCTTGACTGATAGAGCTGAAAATTTGTGTCTGGCCAACTATCCAATAGTACTAACCTTGGTGCAAATGTCATCCAAATCGGAAGACATCGATTTTAAAAATTGGGTCACTTGACACGAAATTGCCCATATGTAAGTATAACAAAAAATTTAACAAGTCCTAAATTTAAATTAATCTCTCTACATTAACTGAAGAATGTGATAATACTAATATTTTTTAATAAATTTAGTCAAGACTGGAAATTAAAAGCAACCAACCCTCATTTTCATTTCTGATCTTTTTCAAAAATCGAGGAGTTTTACATTATTTTCAGGAAAAAATTGTTTAAGGTTTCAACAATGTATCCCAGTGTTGTTTAAGCGCATAAGCGCAGTGATAACATTACATAATCTAAATCTACAGGGTGACTGATATGTATTGCAACCAACTTCAGGTTGTTATCATTTGTAAACCGCTCGTCTGACAGCTGACAGATTTATTCCAGTGACAGTTCATTTTATTATTTACAAGCTTACAAAAGCATTTTAATCTATTGCATTCACAAAAAAAGTTATTCGTGATGGAATTCAGGCGTGATAGTGTGATTGCTTTATATTTGGCTGGAAAACCACAGGTGGCTATCGTTAGAGCCCTCCAGCATTTAAATGTGAATAAATCTTTTGTTTCTCGTACCATTGCTCGTTACCGTGATACTGGCAGTGATGCATCGCGTCCAAAAAGTGGACGAAAAAAAAACGGTAACAACACCAGAAATGATCCGAAAAGTGAAGGCCAGATTTGATCGAAATCCACGCCGCAGTGGTAGAAAAATTGCTCGTGAGCTGAATATATCGCAAGAACGGATGCAACACATATTGAAAAATTGAGCTTGAACTAAAGCCATTGAAGTTCCAAAAAGTGCAAGAGCTCACCGATGGACAAAAAAAAAGTTAGACTGGAAAGAGCCAAGGAGTTACTTCGCTTGCACGAAAGTGGCCAGTTACCGAATTTGGTTTTATCCGATGAGAAGCCATTCCAAATTGAGCAGTTTGTGAACAAACAAAATGATCGGGTTTACTTGCAAAAGAGGTCAGCTGAAAATTTACACCTACGATTGGCCACCAGAACTCAAGCGCCGCCGATGGTAATAGTGTGGGCCGCCGTAACGGCCGATGGTCGTTCCCCGCTCGTATTCATCGACCGTGGGGTCAAAATAAATGCCGAATATTATCGGAAAAATGTCTTAAAGACAGTATTGAAGCCCTGGGCAGACAAACATTTCGGCCGCAGACCATGGACATGCCAACAGGACTCAGCACCACCGCACTCAGCACGCGTCAACCAAGAATGGCTTAAAAAGGAGGTTCCTCGCTTCATTTCTACCGCACAATCGCCACCAAAATCTCCGGATCTCAATCCGTTAGACTTTTGCGCCTCGGGCATTTTGGAGAGTAAAGTTCTCACTAAAAAATACCAAAGTGTCGATCATCTCAAGACGGCGCTTCGCCGGGAATGGGCCAAAATACCGCAGAGCCACTTTCGTGCAGCCAGTGATGGCTTTGTCGGCCGTTTGAAGGCCATAATTCGTACCAAAGGTGGCCATTTCGAACAAATCTAAACTGATTCTAAAATTTGATGTTATTTCCAACATTTTTTGTTTTTAAACAATAAAATTAAAAAAAAAAATTAAAAATATAGCGCTTTACTTTGTTGCATTATACATACTCGTATGTATATCAGCCACCCTGTAGGGGTGATGTAAATATTAGGGAGTCAGAAGCTCTTGTGATTCTGAGCATGAAAATTCAATGTGATGTCTTAAGACGTTGCAAGAAATACTTCACTAAATCTAATCTTACTATTTACACCACTTATATCCGAAAGAGAATGGAATACAAGTCTCATGTATAGGCCGGTGACTCAACGTATATTTTGAGACTTCTCGACCGCGTACAGGAGAGGGCGATTTTGCACGATAATGACGGTAGGGTATCGAACTCCATTGATTCATTGGAGCATCGTTCTTTCGCTACTACAACATCCGTATGTGGTTGATTGGCCAGTGGATCGCACACTGCATTACAGACATAATTCGTTATTTAGTCGGACTATTCGTATGTGGCACGCCCTTCGCGTAGAGGTTATAATTTTTGGACTTTTAAGGTGATGAAAAATAAATATAATACAGAAAAATCATCACAGGTGTACGCGAATAATTTAATACTTTAATTCTTGTTATTACTAACCTAAATTTGAAATAGAAACAATTGCAAAGCAAATAAAAAGCTTAAGGAGGCTTTTAATGTCATAAAGTAAAGAAAATGATGTAAATTTTTTATTTCCAAAAATCATCAAAATAAGGGTATAAATCGTCAAATAGTCAATATGATATTTTCGGGGCACAAAATCGTCAAAATGACGATAAATCGTCAAATCTGGCAGCTATGTTTAGAGGTATGAAAAAGTCGAGAAAATAATTAAGCAGAGCTTTTTATTACAAAAGAAAGATTTTAAAGTCCAAGTGTTTAAGTTTAAATATGAAATCTGTTCCGGTAAGTGGTAGAGGAATGGGCCTTGAAGGCTATAAAAAAAGGAAAATAAAATATAAAACTTGTCATAGCTTAACAGGGAACAATGAACAGGAATACACAACTTGTCACAATAAATTTAAGATGTCTCTCTCTCTCTAGATATTCGCACATTAGGCGACATCTAAGAAAAGACAGTGAAACATTGCATAAACGGCAGCATATGGAACTTTAGATCAACATTTGAATAATAAAGAAATAAGCCACGATATTTTTTACACAAGCAGCTTGTGATATGGGGTTCTATCTGTACTTCGTGTGAGATTAAGAGTCACTAATTTTAGTGGCAAATATCCACAAGCAAATGGTGATCTGAAATCAGAAACTATGTATAGGGTCCGCCAAATAACTTTTTTTTTTTGAAAATGCTTTAAACAAAACTACTGAATATTTTCTCAAATTTCTTTTTTTATTTGAAAGTACAATCCTTCCGGTTAATAATGGAAAATAATTTCATTCAAATGGCTGGCCATGCAGTAGCCTACACGATCGGTCCAATTTTTAAGCACATTATCGATTGTGTGCAGCTGTATTTCACCAATGGCTTCACGAATATTGTCCTTTAAAGCGTCAATTGTCTCTGGCTTGTCGGCGTAACACTTATCTTTGACGGCGGCACTCCACAAATAATAGTCCAACGGTGTCAAATCGCAGGTCCGTGGTGGCCAAACGACTTCAGCTCTGCGGCTGATAATGCGATCTTCAAAAACAGGGCGCAAAACATCGAGTGTAGCTTCGGCTGTGTGGCACCTAGCGCCGTCCTGTTGAAACCAAATGTTGCCAATATCTCCTCTTTAATTTTTCTGAACAAAAATTCGTTCAACATGGCCCGATAACTATCGCCATTGACTGTTACGGCCACTCCTTGCTCATTTTCGAAGAAAAATGGCCCAATTGTGCCTCTAGACCAAAATCTGCACCAAACAGTGACTCGTTTTGGGTGCGTCGGCTTTTCAACGTATGTGTGCGGGTTTTCTGTGCCCCAAATGCGACAATTTTGCTTGTTTACATACCCGCCAAGAGCTTCATCTGAAAAGATGATTTTTTTGCCAAAATCGGCATCTTCTGTCGCAATATTTCCCAGCGTTGTTCAAGCGTATACACAACCATATTCGTTCAGCGGAAGGATAAAACTAATTATCTGTCAAATCAGACATGCGCTAAGTGTTACCATTCACGAAATAAGCACTAGTTGAAAAAAAAAACGTTAGATGGCGGACCCGATAGTAGCAGAAGATGAAATTGATCACATGTAAACTAAGGATCCAATGGTATAATAATTCAAAATCTTGTCAACAAAAAAATTTTAATATTCCATGAGAGGGTTACGTGTTACGTCATAAGTTCAATCGCACTGGGTGATAGAAGGATCATTTAAGTTGGCAATTATGACGCTCTGAGCATTATACCACCTTGAAATTAATTGCGTTTTACAGGAAGTCCTTCAAAGGAGAAGTACAACAAAAAGCTGTGCAAAATTCCAGGGTAACGTGACGTAGAGAAAAACACGTTCACAGATTTGAGGGTTTCCATGACCTTTTATGGAGTACTTCTTCGAGCTGATCGATCAAAGATACAGACTTAGCGGACATGTTATGGTGCAAAAAGTAATGTAGCGTTTCCCCCTTGTGATATCACAATTAATATTCAACACTTGGATCAAACATCCATTAGAACAAACCAACACGAGTCCCAAATAAACCTTACCATCAAGGATGTCATAAAGTGGGAGATTAAAAACCTCAGTATTTTCTCGTAATATGAGCGACAGTATCTGCCTCCTTCTCAGATGATAACACGGTACAGACGGTACCTTCGTCACCTAACCAATGCAATCTTGACTTAAAAAATGCTTCTAATTTAATAAAATTCAAAAAAGCCCCTTAAATATAGGCAACATTCAGCCTTCTCAGATGGTAACACGGCAGAGGTTTATTTCTTACCTAACCAATGCAATATTGATTTAAAAATCCTTCTAATTGAATAAAATTCAAAGAAGCGCCTTAAAGGTAGGCAACATGTTTTAAAATGTTTAAATATTTTGTCTAAAATAGACTATAAACCCCAAGTATACGCTATTCTAATAACTTTTATTAAAAATGAACGCAATTAACTCAAAAGACCTTTTAGAATTTATTTGCAATAAACCATACACTTACATACAAAAAAAAACAACTCCAAGTAGCCCAAAAGTATGCAACATATTTATTATTGTTGTTTCTATTTAACAAATCTTAACAAATTTCATGTGAAAAAGCAATTGTTCACTTATAAGCAAAAATTCCTTAGTCTTGTTATTCATATTCTGGTCTACTAAGCCTAAAAGTATGTGAAGATTTTTTATTTTATTTTCTTATTACATATCTTTGTAAAGCAAACAAACAAAATGCTGAAAACCATTTAAGAAAACGCTATGCCAACACTTTAAAAGGGTTCTTCCTTCTTTCTTTTCTCTTTTCTTCGATTTTGTCAGACTGTTTACCCAATACATGTCTGTCATAATTCTTCTTCTTCGTCTTCTTTCATCTTAGCAAAGCAAATTTTATGCTTTTTCTAACCCTCCAATGACATCCATATTCAACAGAAAGTTTTATTTTTAAGTGCTACTTATAGATGGCTTTTGAAAGTCATCATATCCACTAAAAGAAAGACAAAAACAAGAAGAAAATCTGAAACCGAAACCAAACCGCTCTTCTCTCTAATCTGTGCTCCACTATCAGCCAGGCTCTGTATGTACAGAATATGACCCTTTACTGGTTTGAAAAGAAATTCTTGAGAGGAATAAAACCAGGATATGGATAAGAGAGATGTTAGCAGCAGCAGCAGCATTAAATGATTTCAAGTGTTAAAATGTGTGTTCTTTTTGTTGTCGTTTGCATCGCTCTTCAAACATTTTTCGATGTCAAGGAGGATAAACCAGTCAAGGATAACAGTCGCCCTAGTGTATGTGACAGTGACAGTGACTGTGACACAAATCACACCCCAAACTGACACGCTAAACGCAAATTCATGCCTGCTCCACAGCATAGAGTATTAAAGGATAACCGAAGAATAGGACACAGGATAAAGATGAATATGACAACAACTGTTACGACGACTGTAACGATTGTGTAAAAGGATTGAAGGAATTCTAAACGGCTTATGAGACTTTTCTATTGAATGCAGCAGCCAAGAAAATGACAAAAAAGTGTCACAGACAGTCAGTCAGTATGCAAATGTAACAACAAAACTGCAGCAACAAGACCTAATTTTATACTCAACGTAGTTAAACTTCAAAATTGTAGCATATTTTTATTATACCTTAAAAAGTGTGGCATATTTTTAGGCGATTTTTACAAAATATTTCTAAAATGGTAGTTTCTAAACGAAATGTTTTATAAAGACATCTTAAAAAGGTTAAAGTATGGAAATTAAAAATTTATTAGCAACATTAGGGTGAAAAACGTAGTTTAGCCTGGCGATAGCAACCTACTTTTAGGCAAATTTTACAGAAAACCCATCCAATAATACTTTCTATACCAAATAGTTTATGAAATTATCTGCAATATGAAAAATAATAAAATTTTAACAGCAACGGCCTTTAAGCCTAGGTTTAAAGCATAGTTAAGCTTAAAAACGCAGCCTATTTTTAGGTTATTTTTTTTGGAAAAGCCTTTAAACGATAGTTTATAGACAAAAAGTTTTGTTACATCATGTGTAGTCTGGAAAAATATGAAAAATAGAAATTTTACAGCAATAGCTAGGCTAATAGCATAGTTAAGCTTAGGAATTTTAGCCTAGTTTTAGGCGATTCTCAAAAAAAATTTATTATAATGATAGTGTATATAAATAAGTTTTGTTACGTCATCTGTAACATAAAAAATATGAAAATAAATCACTTAACAGCAACAGTTACGCTAGATACTTAGTTAAGCATAAAAACTGTAGCCTATTTTTAGGAGATCCATGAAAAACGTTCTTACAATGATTGATTATATAGGAAATACGTTGTAAAAAATTGTTTAACATGAAAAAATATAAAAAATCAAAATTTGAACAACTACAGCAGTTTCAAGACCTAATTCATCTTTAAAATTGTAGCCTATTTTTAGGCAATATTCAAAAAGGTCCTTCAAATGATGTTTTATATAAAAAATTTCTTGTAAAACATCTTTAAGCATCTTTAAAGCCAAAACTTTAACAGCAAAATCCTCATATTCATCTTGAAAATTGAAGCATACTTTTAGGTGACTTTAACAAAAACGATGATTGCTTGAATTAAAAACGTTCTGTCTAACTTCTCTAATATGAAAAAGCATGAACATTTTAAATTTAATTAAATTTAGCAGCAACACAACTATTTAAAGGACAGATAGACTTTAAAATTGTGGCTTACTTTTAGGGGATTATTACAAATTATTCCTTAAAACGTTAGTTAAACTTTGAAAGATTGTATAAAGGGTTATCATGCAAAGAAAAAAAAGGAAATTAAAATGAAAGTAGGAGAATAAAGAAAAAGAGAGTAAAGGGAAAACAGAAGGAAAGCAATCAGCTGCCTGGCTCCAACCGCAGAGGGGATTAATTTCGACTCCAATTTTTCTTCATCTCCACAAACCCTGCAGAAATCCAGCTGAGATCTATTACTCATACTTGTCAGTAAACTGATTAGCGGCCTCATGCTTGGGTTATCACATTATATGTTCAATACCCGCCAAAAGGAGCTTGATTTTTAATTTATACTTTACAACAGAAAACAAAATTAAAACACGCATAATTTTTGTTTCCTCATAAAAACAAAAAATTGTTTTTTTTTTCATCGTGTTTAAAAATAAAATCTCAAGCCTTTCATTCTGTGACGAGACTTGGCTTATCAATCCAGCGGCTGGATTTTTTTTTTTGTTCATTTCATTAAAATGCGTTGCATTTTCAATAAATTTTTGTTTTTTGTTTTCTGTTGTTCTTGTTTTTTTTCCTTTTTTTTTCTAAATTCAAGTCTGGCCTAAAAAACTTTTTGAAACGTTTTTGAATACAAATCAAACACAATCGTCGTAATTTGTTTTAATCATCACTCAAAAGACTCGCAGAGCACAGCAGCAGTTTGACGTCTCATGAAACACTGACCCATTAAAGAGGGTTTCTTGACACACAAAAAATGTCGCGTAAACTAAACGCGTCAATTGCGCTTTAAAAATTTTAATGAGAACAGTTTCCGTCTTATTTTTTTTTCTTATTTTCTTTAATTTATGCGTTGAATTGAAAAAAAAAAAAAATATGTTTTGTCTAGTGTTAGAAAACTTACAGTAATTTTAAATTAAAAAATCCTTTCTTGGACATTGGAAATGCCTTCAATAACCTGGAAAACCAGGCAAGTAGAAAGAAACCCTGCCAGAACATGACATTTAAGGCATCCAATTTATGTGGAGAGTTAAATGGCTAATGGAGTATGGCTTTATTTTAAAGAGGTGTAAATCAGTTGAAAGCTTCAGTTAGAGTGGTATTTGTATTCACTAAGATCACCACGGAAGTCGCCGTAGTCTAGTAGGTAGTGCGTTGGCTTATTAGACTGAAGGCCCGAGTTCAAACCCCAGGTCAGACATCAAAATAAAAATATGAAAATATTTCTTCGGCAGATTTCTGGCAAAAATTCTGAGAGTAAATAAAATTGCCATGAAAAGCTTCTCAAAAAAATCTGTCGTTCGGAGTTGACTTTAAACTGTAGGTTCCGCCACTTATGTATAAAAATTAACACACACAACATAAGTGGTGTGAGAAGCTAGTTCGTAATCCTGACTGAAGGGTTGTAATGACCAATTATGTAAGATCACCACGGTGGGTGTCCGGTGGTAAGATTTTCTCAAGATCAATGATTAGAAGACCATGCACAACGTCATGTTCGTTACAGTTCAGGCGCCATGTTCGTTACAGTTTAGACGTGTATTGTTGAAACGTGTCTGATCACATTTCGATGTCGATTCATCGTCCAGTTGCTGCAGCGCTCTATATATTGTCTCCCGAATATAAGGAGTCAGTAATAAAAACTCGCCTGGTTTTCAGCCAAAAAGCCTCTCCTAATGCAAGACGTTCTTCGGTTAATCTCTCGCTTCCAAAATGTTGGATATTTGGAGTTATTTGGCTCTATTTCAATACTAGCAGCGTCCAACTCTCCAAGGAACTTGAAAAAACCATGGACAAGAATCTTAAGTCTGCCTCTACATACCAGGCGGCTCTACATACCAGGACCTTATGAGCTCAATGCCTATAAATTCAAGCTGAATTAATAATAATGGCCAGTCAGTGCTTTGAAGGCAGCTTGACTGTCTCCATAGATGTGGTAGTCCATGGCACAATCTGTTGCCAGGCTAGCTGAGCTACATTGATAACCACATAGACCTCAGCCTGGAATACACGGGACTTATACGGGAGCATATAGGACAGCTTCAAGGCATCCCCCAGTGTCAGTCTCTATATTCAAATCATCACTAAAGATCGCGTGATTGCCAAGAAGATTATCTACAGCCTGTATGGAAAAATTCCCGAGAGCAGCTTGTGGAAATCGCTTAATCTGACCATAGAGTCCCCTACCCTAGCAAGACCCCCTTGGAGAAATCATCACCTTTAAATAACGAATGTTGCTGATGAAATCTGTGTAAACAAAAGTAATTTTTTTTTTTTCAATGACCGTCTCGCCTTCAACTAAAAATAATCATTTCACTACACTGCTGTCAG
This sequence comes from Sarcophaga caerulescens, assembly GCA_927399465.1. Taxonomy (NCBI): domain Eukaryota; kingdom Metazoa; phylum Arthropoda; class Insecta; order Diptera; family Sarcophagidae; genus Sarcophaga; species Sarcophaga caerulescens. The sequence continues at coordinate 105,137,850 of OV656872.1, read as the reverse complement.
CATTATTTCCCCCTTTATTAGTTCCGTATCAGCATCTTTCTCTCTCTCTATGTGTATGTGTGTGTATGTGTGGTTAATTATATATTTTTTTTTTAATAACAAATTAATTGTGCTGTTAAATGTTAAATTGTTCCAATGAAATTCAAATTCTAATCATTTTCTACAATCAACAGCTATTTTCCCCTAAGATTAGAAGAAAAAAAAATTTGCTTTTGACAAAAAGCCGCCCTTGCGCCATTTAAAACGCGCGTCTAAAAAAGTGGGGCAATGAAATGTTGTTGTTTCCTAGGCTTCCCTTAATTGCGCATCGCAAAATTTTTTTTTCAGAAACTAAATCAAAACACAAGCTTACAAACGATGCAGTTCTTATCTGTGAATTAAATTAAAAAAAAATTCTTTTTTTTTTTTTTTGGAATTTCTTAAATCAGTGATTGGTACGACAACGACGACTCAACAAATATTTGATTAGACAAATTGAGTTCAAAGTTCAAAGCGGAGATTAAAAAACAACGGCTTAGCACAGCAACTACAATAAGAAAAGCATTTCGTAAGTAAAAAAAAAAGAAAAATATGTTTAACAAAATTTTTGTTGATATTGGCGTGTCATTGACCTCTGAAGAACACAAAATAAATCGAAAAACAGTGACACATAAACGTAAAAAGAATTGTGTGTGTGAAGATTAATTCGAATTTGAAAATCTAAGACACAATCCATAAATTTAGCAGCGCCACATTCGGTGTTAACAGAGCAAAATTTCCTCTTAACAGAACAAAATTTACCCTTAACAGAGCACTGTTAGCTGTTAAACAGTATCCATCTGAACAAGCCCACTTGTTTAGGAGCTAATTTTGGGAAATACTCTAGCTCTATGAGTACCAAATTATACGCAAAGGAAGGTTCCAAGGCCTCTTAATATAATCAGCAACTTAGCCAGATATAAAGTGATATAGTATTAAGAAAATTGGCTTTGAAAATATCAATTTTTTGCCTGAAAATTCTCTAGAAGGTCAGTGGCCATTTTGTATCATATAAGAAATAGTACACCATACCGACTATATGCAAATGGTAGTCCAGAGGGTCCTCTTTCGAACCGTGGTAGTGGGATAGTTAGAATAATTTTGAGAATTGAGCAAATTTCCGTCCTCCATGATTCACAAATAATAATGATCATAATGAGAATAATTTTTTATGTCAATAGTCTGTAATAATTGCAAAGTAGAAGACTAATCTACTATTGCCACTGTTAAACAATTAACAGTGCACTGTTAATAGCAAAGTTTACCCTGTTAGAGGCAAGAAGTGGCGCTACTAAAAGTGTGGGTTTGCGTCTTTGGTTTTTAAATTAAATTAAAGAATTTAAGGGCCATTATTACAACTTGCCGTTAAACTTGGGTTTAGTTAAAGGTACCTTTAGCTAAAGGGAACTGTAAAGTGACCTTTAACTGATTTTCGTTATTACAACTTACAGATAAAATAAAATTAAAATATGGCAGCGTCGGAGCAAAGGCGATAAAACTGCTCAATTAAACAAGTTGTTTTTTTAACGCAGTGGCAACAGCGGACTTCGTTTTTTTGTTGTTTATGCTCATTTTGTTTAAATTTGAAGTTGCCATATCGAAAATAGTATATGATATGGCAAGTTCAAACATAAAGTGACCTTTAAATGTTAAAGGTAGGACGATCTTCCCTTTAGCTTAACGATCACTTCCATCTTATTGGGTACTCATAATAATGAAAAACAATTTATCTGCCCGCTAAAATCCTCCCTTTAGTTAACGGCAAGTTGTAATAATGGCCCTAAAACTTATAATTCAATTTAATTTAATCATAAACATCCATTCAAATGAGAATTATGCGACCCTAGCACTTTAAATTGAAAGTAACGATTCTTCTAGGATAATTTTCGAGAAAAAAAAAACGCTCCATAAGCACCTGCAGATCATCACGCGCAACAAACACTCATTTTTTCCCAATGCAATGGCTTTGGCCGCTACACTTTCTTAGACGCACAGCTCATGTCGAAGTCATTTGAGGGTGTACCAAGTCTATAGGCTTTCCTTCCAACAGGCTAGTGGCTTATGCGAACCACAATATTCTGATTCTTTGCCATGTGATTTAGAGAAAAAAACAAACAAATTTTACTTTTATTTTATCGCTATCAACAGAAAAATGAACGTGGCAGAGCCTAGCTGTCTATATTGCACGTACCCTCATGCTATCGACATAGTTGAGTCTTCGTGTAAAACGTTTGGAAAATATCCAGTTTGAATGAGAAACTCGGAATAACTAAGCCCCGGATCACACATGTCATAGATGGTAAGCTCTGTGGCTCTGTTTAGCTCATCAGCATTGTAATTCCGACAATATCCCCACGACCTGGTGGTCGACAATAGCAAAATCTCCAACATTCGTAAACGAAGACGAACGTCAAGGTGATTTTCATAAGGGACGGGACTTGAATGCGGTTCGGGTATCCTATCACAAGTTAAGGGAGTTTCAGAAAAAAAAAATCCCATATTCCAGAACCCTCAATATTATTCTACAGGCATAAAAAGCCTTACCAAAAACTTTCATATATCAGACCAGTAATCGCTACTTCGAGAATCGAGAAATCCATAGGGAACCATGAATATGGCATATGGGAGTCAGGTTGATCCAGGATTTAACTGCTTTGAGACGCATTGTCACCAACTCAGTCTTCCATTTTAATTAAATGTTAGAAGGCATAGCAACTTATTACTTGGTTGGTATGGTACAAAGTGCACTGGCAATCAGGACAGCCTGATAGACTCTGTCTATCCATTAACAGTGGCACTGATATTTATCCACAGTCCATCAAACACCAGCTTCGATCCTATAGAGCCAATATGTGATGACAGGCCTAAAAATTCAAATCAAAAAGCTCTACTGTTGCCCTTTATAACTATAAAATGACTTCCTATAACTACTCGAACTAGTTTTTAGGGCCAAGGATCAAATTGCCAGTAGGATGGCCTCCTGCAAAGCTCTTAACATCGCCTTCTTCTTCATATCCGTAAGGCGTCAACCATATGTGCGAGTTCTGCCTCGACTTAGTTCCACCTTAAGGCTCTTCCTTAGTTCAATTGTTTTCTCTGTAGCATTGAAACTCCATTCTCTCTTCATGCAGTCTCCGCAATATTTTTTTCAACTCCATCGGAATGATCGGCTGGCAGCACACAAGACAACAAGACAATTTTCTAGTGCCTTGCCGCCACAGACATAAACATTTTTACAAAATAATTTGAGAAAAGATTTTAAATTTTCAAAATGCTTCCCACTCTTAAGAAAAAAAAAAAAAAGTTCAAATTGATAAATTTTTATGGAAAAAATTCCAAAGAAAAACGACGTTTTTTTTTTATCACTTCCATGATAATATTTCATACGCAGTATACCAGAGGCTGATGTAATTTCTTTATCGACAACAAAAAGAAACAGAAAAAGAGAGAAAAAACGAAAATATGAAGGCGAAATTAAATTCTATTGCAACACTGTGATTGCATTAATCATGTGCACGCACAGCAGACGCATATATGGAATGATGCTGCTGCTGCTGCTGCTGCTGCATCACAAGCTGATGCAATTTGATGTTAAGCTCACATCAAACAAAGATATCAGCGACAATAATGCACAGCAGGCAGCAAGTGCGAGAGCAACAGCAGTTAAATCAGATTTAAAAGGCATGTGTGATAGCAAACAAAAAAAAGGTCAACGTCAACGTCACATGATTAGAAACCAATTATTGCAGAGCAAAATAAAAACAAACAAAAAAGGAACAGAAAAAATAGCAGAAGAAAAAAACCAACAAACTCTTGTAAAATGACCACAAATAAACAGAGAACAGCAGTGGGCAAGTGTGTCTGAATGCCAACGAATGTAATGGGCATGTAATGACTGAGCATGCAAGTGCTGGTGCTTGTGCACACACATACAAGCACACTTTCGATAAGCAAGCACGCAAACAAACAAACAAAAAAGCACTGTTTATGCCCCTAAACACAATGAACCAGTTTTCCCATCTTGGTTTAAATGCATTAAACAACTACAACTACAACAGCAACAACGAACATCAGCATTGACTTCATTTTAAGCAGCCGCCTTTAAAACAAAAACTTGAAACAAAAAAACACACACACAATGACACTAAAAATGATGCAACTTTAATAGAAAATTACAGCAAACCATAGGCACTAAAAAAAGAATGTGGCATTTGAATGCAAAAGGGAGGAAAAGGGGGGAAGAGAAATTTCATTTCATTTAAAAAAAAATTTTCATGCAAAAAAAAATTCATTTCGCTTACCATCTTCATCAGCTGAAGTAGTAGAAAAAAAAGGGAAAATTTTAATGAAAACTCCCATTGGAAAAAGGTGTAAAGTAACGGTGTTTACATACCTGAAATGAAACGGAAAAACCAAGAAAAAATTAATTGATTAGGAGAGCAAGAACATGATTTTTTTTTGTTTTTTTTTTCTATTGCGAAATAATTTTCCTTTCATATAGAAAAGTTTTCATTCTTAGAAAATAATTTTTGCTTTAAAAATGCATGAGAACTTCTTCTGCATAAATGTTAGACGTTAAAAAAATTTTTCCGTAGACAAGAATTTTTTTATAGAAAACTAGCTGTACCCTGCGCGCGTTGCTACGCCTCCAACTAAAACAAATTTGAATCATTTTATTGATTTTGTTCATTTAAAAAAAAAAATTGACATAAACTTTAAAAATGTAGAGGTTTTCGATTATGAAAATTTATTGAAGTGCCCTCGGAAATTGGTAATACCAACTTATAAGCCTTCGTCGGCTCATGCGCAACAACTTTGCTAAAGATCATAACATAATCAAATGCACAGTTTACGATTTAATTCATTTTTAGTAATTTTCAGTGGCGCCACCTGTCGGAAATTGGTCATACCAACTTATAAGCCTTCGTCGGCTCATGCGCAATAACTTTGCTAAAGATCATGAAATGATCAAATACACAGTTTACGATTTAATTCATTTTAATGAATATTCAGTGGCGCCACCTGTCGGAAATTGGTCATACCAACCTAGAAACCTTCACCGGCTCATGCCCAACAACTTTGCTAAAGATCATAACATAATCAAATGCACAGTTTACGATTTAATTCATTTTTAGTAATTTTCAGTGGCTCCACCTGTCGAAAATTGGTCATACCAACTTAGAAACCTTCGTTGTCTCATGCGCAACAACTTTGCTAAAGATCATGAAATGATCAAATACACAGTTTACGATTTAATTCATTTTAATGAATATTCAGTGGCGCCACCTGTCGGAAATTGGCCATACAAACCTAGAAACCTTCCCCGCCTCAAGCGCAACAACTTTGCTAAAGATCATAACATGATCAAATGCATAGTTTACGATTCTATAAGGTACATACAAACATACATTCATTTTTATATATATATAGAAGATTTGTTGCTCAAAAAAATTATTCTTATTAATGTGCGTAAAGCCGCCGTGGTCCAGTAGGTAGTGTGTTGGCTTATTAGAAGAAAGGCCCGAGTTCAAATCCCAGGTCAGACATCAAAACGAAAATATGAAAATATTTCTTCGCCGACTTCCTCTCAGCAGATTTCTGGCAAAAATTCTGGGAGTAAATAAAATTGCCATGAAGAGCTTCTCAAAAATCTGTCGCTCGGAGTCGACTTTATACTGTAGGTCCCGCCATTCATGTATAAAATTAACGCACACAACACGAGTGGTGTGAGAAGCTAGGACGTTGTACAATGGGTCACTTCGACCTCCGGGTACTGTACTTGTCGCAGTTGACAAGTACACGTCCTCTAACCTAACCTAACCTAATGTGCGTGAAGAGAAATTTGAATTTAAAAACCAAAGATGCAAAACCACACTTTAAGCAGCGCCACATTTTGCCGCTAACAGCGTAAAATTGCTATTAACAGTGCACTGTTAACTGTTTAACAGTGGCAATAGTGGATTAGTCTTCTACTTTGCAATTATTGCAGACTATTTTCTCAACTCTCAAAATTATTCCGGCTAACCCACTAGGTTAGGTTAGGTTAGAGGACGTGTACTTGTCCGTTAAGACAAGTACAATACCCGGAGGTCGAAATTGACCCATTGTACAACGTCCTTGGAGAGGGAAGGAAATAGAGGGAATAGGATGAAAGGAGGGTATAAGGGTAAGGGGAGGATGGGAAACACACAGAAAGAAACAGACACAAAAACAAGGGTTGAGCGCGCGACTACACTTATGAAGCCCTAGCACCTCTCAACCAGCTCAAACTGCTAATGAATCTGTGGAGAGCCTTGATGTCGGCTCTCGACACAGAACTCAAGCTCTCAAAGAAGGCTCTGCCAAGGGTCCTCAACCTCAATCTACCAAGGGCTGGGCAGTTACAGAGGAGGTGTTCGATAGTCTCTAACTCCTCCTCATCGCAACATACCCTGCAATAGTCCGGCTGGGATCTGTTCCAGATCCCCGTCAGCGACCTAATCTCGCAGTGCCCTGTGATAAAACCGACAACCAACCTTACGCTGGCCTTAACCAAGCCCAGCAGCCAATCTGTTCTCTTACTGTCCACAGCAGGCCATAGACGTCTAGAGACAGAACAACCTGATCCGTTCCTCCAACGCCTCTGCTCTTCCTCCCTGACCCATCCATCGATGAGGCCATAGAGGTGGCAGACTGGGGGTTCAGGACCAACTATTAAATCGCCCCCCGAAAGGGAACCTAACCAAGGGAACCTAACCTACGGTTCGAAAGAGGACCTTCTTCATATAGTCTGTATGGTGGTACTAGTTATTTCTTATATGTTCCAAAATGGCCACTGATCTTCTTCTACAGAATTTTCAAGCAAAAAATTGATATTTTCAAAGCCAATTTTCTCAATACCATATCACTTTACATATGTGTGACTATGTTGCTGATTATATTAAGAGGCCTTGGAACCTTCCTTTGCATATAATTTGGTACTCATACAGCTAGAGTATTTCCCAAAGCTAGCTCCTAATCAAGAAGGATACTGTTAAATAGCTAACAGTGCTCTGTTAACGCCAAATGTGGCGCTGCTAAATTTTATGGATTGCGTTTTGGATTTTCAAATTCGAATTTATCATCACACACATTTCTTATTAGAGATGCTCATCAGACAAAGTAAGTGAATAGACCCACACCCTACTGTAAAGCAGCGTTGTGTAAGAACTGTTGGAACTATGTGGTCAATCCTGGTCTAACGGAATTGATGCTTTTCACCAGACAATACACGGAAAGCGCCTTTAATTTGTCGAGAACCTTAATGGGGCCAACTGCACTTAAAACCACAAGAGACGGACCTAAAACTCTCCAGGAGGAATAAAATAATGGAGAGGGTTGCATAACAATAAGAGAGAGCGGCTAAAACCTCTATATGGCCATGGAAAAGACTTAAGGATTTAGAGACCTGATATCACTTACTGGCTCCATCAGAATGCGGTTGCAGTCTACTACCTTGGATAAGAATTCTTATATTTGGTGTACGGTGGTGTGCCAAAATCAGTCCCCTGCAAGATGTGTGCGAACTTAGTTACGAAAGTTGCACTTAATGTTATGTTAACAGAGACTGTTAAGTTAACATATAGTGGGACCTCGATTTTCCGTGATGGTCGGGACCGGAAACATTCTGTATAATTCCCGGTTAATTGAGTACCAATTTTGGCTAGTTTCTTAATAGATATTTTTATTAATTAATAAATGAATATGTATGTACATATTTATATAAAAACTAAATAATTCAAGGATTTTATATAAAGGGTGATTTTTTAGCTATTATCTTTTTGGCAACACTGGTTTAAACAGCTCACGCACGTTTCGTATTTTGTTTCACTGTCAAACATCTTCAGTTTGGTCGATAATTTAACCATGAATCGTCTTACAAACGAACAACGCTTGCAAATCATTGAATTTGGCATCATTGGACCGTACTTCTTCAGAGATGCTGCGAATCGTAACGTAACTGTGAATGGTGAGCGCTACCGTGAGATGATATCCAACTTTTTTTTTCCCCAAAATGCAAGAGCTTGACTTGCATGACATGCGGCTTCAACAAGACGGTGCCACATGCCACACAGCACGCGTAACAATGGACTTATTGAGAGGCGAGTTCGGTGAACATTTTTTTTCACGTTCGGGACCGGCCAATTTGCCGCCTAGATCGTGCGATTTAACGCCTTTAGACTATTTTTTGTTGGGCTATGTTAAAGCTCATGTCTATACAGACAAGCCCGCTTCAATTGGCGCATTGGAAGACAACATTAAAGCATTTATTCGTGAGATACCGGCCGAAATGTTGGAAAGAGTATGCCAAAATTGGACTAAGCGGATGGACCATTTGAGGCGCAGTCGCGGTCAACATTTGCATGAAATAATCTTCAAACATTAAATTATATGGACCGTACTATCGATTCAAATAAAGATTTTATGCATTTTTCTGAATTTTATGTGTTTTTTTTTTAAAAATTTTCTATAGCTCTTAAAAAATCACCCCTTACATACATCTTTCAAAAATATAAAAAAAAAAAAAAAATTATCAGAAAACAGTACATAGATAAGGATTTCATGTACTAACGAGGGAATTCCCCTTTTTCGCTTGTTTGTCCAAAATAATAGAAAAAAAATGTTTGCTTATAATCACGGATAATAGAGGTAATCACGGTTAAACGATGCAGAAAAATTTAAGTCGATCCAAAATAAAATTAAGTCGATGCAAAAAAATTTTCTTTTTCCATCCCGGCTAATTGATGTTGCCGGATAATCGAATCACGGATAAGCAAGGTCCTACTGTAATTGAAAAATTTCGAAAAGTGAAGAAAGAAAATCTTAAATAATCACGGAAAAATTGCTTTTTAGAAATAATAAATCGGATAAAATTCTATTAAAAAAAATTAAAAAACTGTAGTTTTCGGACCTAGTAAGTTGGATGTCTGTTACAGGTCAAGGAGACCACACATATGTATCTTCAATAACGCATGATAAACAGAGACAATGCCATAAAAATGTCGTTCATAATTCAACTTTTTAACTGTGGATTCCACACATCACATGGTAATGTAAGATGCCTGTAGGACTGTAATCCTTATCAAAGGCTTGTAATGGCCAATAAAGTATGTATGAATGTGTTCTCAGAATGTGGAATTTCAATTTCAAAAATTAAAAAATAAAATCTGAGCTCGGTATACCTGCGAAGCTGATAAGGCTTTGCAGAATGACGTTGAGCAATTCCTGCAGCTCCGTCAAGGTAGGAATGGACCTCTCCGAACCTTTTGATACCGTGCGAGGTTTCAGACAAGGCGATCCCTTATCATGCGACCTCTTCAACTTCGTCATGGAGAGTGTTCTGCGAAAGGCAGGAGTGCATCGCAATGGCACTATATTTCAAAAAAGTGTCCAATTGCTTGCGTACGCTGACGACATCGACATCATAGGACGTACCAAGCGAGATGTTACTGCTGCTTTTAGTGCTATTGAACGGGAGTCTGGCAGTAAACGAGGGCAAAACAAAGTATATGTTATCGACAAGTAGAGACGTGCGGCGTATTGATTCTCAGATTATGGCCGATAACTATACTTTTGAGACAGTCAAGGAATTTATTTATCTTGGCTCCGCCGTTACCACCAAAAATGATGTCAGTCTGGAGATCAAACGCAGGATTACTCTTGCCAACAGGTGCTACTATGGTCTCAATAGGCAATTGAGTAGCAGAGACCTCTCTCGTGCGACAAAACTAATACTCTACAAGACGCTCATCCTACCCGTGCTTCTTTATGGCGCAGAAGCATGGACCCTATTAAGAACTGATGCAGCAGTATTGAGAGTATTCGAGAGAAAAGTCCTACGTAAGATCTTCGGTCCAGTGCGAGTTGACGATGATTTTCGCATCCGAACCAACAATGAGCTGTATGAGCTCCTCAACGACATAGACGTTGTACAGCGTATTAATATCCAGCGGCTGCGCTGGCTCGGCCATGTCGTTCGAATGGAGGAGGATGCTTCGGCGAGACGGGTATTTGATGCGGGGATCTGCGGAAGTCGGCGAAGAGGACGACCTTGTATCCGTTGGAAGGACCAAATCGAGGAAGCCCTGTCCGAAGCAGAGGCGCTTGGAAGGATGTGTTGCGGCAGGCCGAAATCCGTTAATCGGGTTGTTAATGGCCAATTAAGTAAGTAAAAAATAAAATTCTCTTTAAAAAATGAAAATTTTCATGTGCATTTTACAATTTCCTTCATTACCTCATTCATGTGATGTAATCCTTTTAATCCTTATTCTCCTCTTTTTCACGTTTTCTTTTCCACGTATGTAAATAGTTTTTTAACGAAATTTTCTTTCTCTTTTTTAGCGTTCTCCTCTTGCCGTTTTAGCATTTAATCGTAATCGTAATATCCTCTTGTCGCATCCTTTTTTTTTTCCAATTACCATGCAAGTATGTCCTCCTAATAACTGGTGCCTATGGCTGTGTATGTAATACAGCTGGTCCAGCTTAACGGCGAGCGTAGAAAGCAAGCAAAACAATAACGGATGTCACGCGATGATTTGTTTCCGTTTCTTCCTCCAGTTTTTTCTTTCATTTATTTTATTTTTTCTTTCATTTCCTAGAGTTCTGTTGACATTTTCCGTTGAATTTTTTTTCCTTGTTTTGTTGTTATTGTATGTGAGGAACACAGTTAATTTCATTTGGTAAGACATGTTGGGAATATCAAAATATGTCTCTGTTTTGTGTCTTCTTTTCTGTTGCTCGCTCTCTCTCTCTCTCTCTCTTTCTCTTTCTCTTTCTCTTACAAACATAATGACTGCCAGTTAAATGACATAAAGAGGATTAAGGTCAATAATGGATACTCAAAATAAACCAGGTTGTTTTTTAATTATTTCTTAGACAAGGCGAGAGAAAAGGATGAAAAATATTATTTTTCAGAAAATATTTCCAAAGTCTGACCGGTACTCTAAGGCATATATTGAGGCTTTAAGGTTTCAAGGCTTCTAGAAGGGATCCAAAGCCATATCGAGAGTTGAAGGTTAGTTTCTTTGTCATGAGAAAAATGCAAAAACCAGGATATGATGCAAGGGATTTTTTTGATTTTTAAATCAAAGGTCTCTTGGTCAAATATCGACGTCTCTATAACATCCTAAGTCGATAAAGTGTGTTTTGAGTTATGAGTTTTCACGCGCCTTATGACTATATGTGTATTCTAAGTAGATTTTTCCCTATAACTTCGGAACGGATCGGCGCATCTTAACCAAATTTTGTCAGTATTTAAGTTAGAGAACGTAGAATGCAAGAACATTAAAAAGTGTACTTAGAACGTTATAGAATGGAGGCGTCGATATATCTGCCTATTGTGATACCACATGAAGCAATGTCCCAGAGACTAACTGACAAGTCCTGATTAACCGGTCGGTCATGACAATCAAATTGAATTACAGCCTAAAAGTTTAAAATATTTAGTTACGGATACGATATTCATTAACCATAGCCTTGTTAAGATAACGGACATTGGCAAATAAAGCGGACAATACAATTTTCCTCTTCAAGATGTAAGGAAAGTCTCTTCTTTTGCTTATCCGCTACACAATGATTCGAGAGACTAGAATACAGAGTGAGAGATGTCTCCACAGTAGAGTTTAAATAGCTAGTTGCTGTTTTTTATATACAATTTAAGCCATGTGAGTCCGGCAATAAGGAAAGATTCTTTCCCTGCTCTGGGTTAGTCTGCTAGACAGCCTTTGCGTACATATGTGTGGATTGGTATTCGGTAGGTTTATGCCTGCTGTAGCGGCGCTGCACAATTATACGGAATAGCCTTGTGACCCGAAAGCCATATTAAACGACCAAAAACCGCCACTAGTTTCGATCATGTGCTTACAGGTCATTGCGTAATGGGTAGACACGCGGAAAGAATGAGGCTCCCTTTCAACGACTTCTGCCGTGATTGCAGGTCCGCTGAGGAAGAGGAGACTATTGTTCACTTTCTTTGTCAGCGCCCGTCTCTTGCTAGGTGTAGATATAGGTTATTTGGTTCCCCATTCCTTGTCAGCTTAACGGAGATATCATCTATTGACATCAAGGATATAGCTTCATTCTTTCTTTCTTTTCGACCTAACCTAACCTCGATAACAACATCAACCGTAACTATTGAGCTGAGAAGACGTTCTACATACATACATAATTGGTCATTACAACCCTTCAGTCAGGATTATTGACCTAGTTTCTCACACCACTTATGTTGTGTGTGTTAATTTTATACATAAGTAGCGGGACCTACTGTTTAAAGTCGACTCCGAACGACTTATTTTTTGAGAAACTTTTCATGGCAATTTTATTTACTCTCAGAGTTTTTGCCAGAAATCTGCTGAGAGGAAATCGCCGAAGAAATACTTTTTGTATTTTTGTTTTGATGTCTGGCCTGGGGCTCGAACCCTGGCTTTACGTTTAATAAGCCAACACACTACCTACTAGACTACGGCGACTTCAAGAAGAAGACGTTCTAAGCTTCATAAAAATAATACAGGCAATGAGGAAGACCTATATATATCTGATGATTCCAAGACATGCGTTTTAATAAGAAAATGCCGGACATCTCTTACCGAACTGCGGAGGTGGTCTAAGTTCATCCTTATCTACATGATTAGTTACGCGGGTAATGAAGGAACCCTCGTCACTAATAGGACAGCTAATATGGCTCCCATGAGAGCTAAGGACCTAAAAATATTTTCTGGTCTCGTTAGCAATGGCAGTTTAGGATGAGCAGTTTATAATACTTCTTTCTGCATCAGTGCCTGATGATAGGACTGCCAGTCAAGTCTACAGGCAGACTGTTAAGACACTCGCACCAACCGCATATTGCATGAGGAACAAACGCTGTATAATATCCTTAGTTCCATCACCTATAATGAACACATCATTGTCTTTGGCATCCTATGTTATGAATTCTTCTGTTTCAGAGCTCATTTCAGTATTATTGAACACTCAGTGTCTCATCTGGAACGCGGTGAAAGTGCCAAAGACAAGTCTTATAATATGGTAACTACTCAGGGACAATAATCACACATCCTTGGTGTTCCTTACTCACACTTAAAACTAAAGTAGATGGCACGTTATACACAATGGCGTCATTTAGATTATGCCTGTACTATCACACATCAGTTTTGAGATTCTGATCATAAGTAGAACTCACAATTAAAAAAAAAAAAAAACCTAAAAATATGCTTAATTTTAAGCACTTTCCAATCAGCCTAAAAGTATGCAAATGTTTTTTTTTTTTTTTTTTTTTTTTTTTTTTAACTTTCACGAATGTGTTTAACTACTGAAGAGTGTTTTGTTGGAAAGTGTTTACTATTTCGTTTAAACCAATTATTATAACTTTTTACTCAAAATATATGCCCCAGTTATTAAGAATTGTTCTCAAATCAGCCTAAAAGTATGTTTCCTTTACTTTTCTAATTGTTTAAAACTCAGAAGAATTTTTGTTGTTTTTTTGTTTAACCACTTAAGCCAGTTTTAAATTAATGTGGTGGTGGTGTTGTATTGTTTCGTCTTCTTCTACTTCTTCTACTTCTTTTGTAGTTTTTAATTTATGTGGAAAACACATCATTATGCTGTTGTATGGTGTTGTTTTGTGGCACTTAAAATGTTTAATAACTTAATTACAACAATTTGTAGAATATTTCTTTCTTTTTATGTGCCGAACTACTTTCGTACCTCGGTTTAGGTGCCATGTACAGTCAGTAACAAAACAAAAAACAAAAAAAAACTATAATTTTACTGGCAATTATTATTTCAACTGCCCGGTTTTTTTCTTTCTCCAGTTTTTCTTCTTTTTGTGGTGCTACCAGTATTTCCAAGTAGGAAAAAGGAAAACCGCAAAAAATTCTCTTCAGAAAACAAAAAAAAAAAAAAAGCACAAGAAATAAAATGTTGCAGTAAAATTATGTTGTTGTTGCAACAACAAAAGTTTTCACATCAAAATAATTTCATGAAATAAAAATATTTTGTTCATCATCATGATGCCGCCCTCTAACTTAACCTCCTTGCTCTCCATCACTTAGAATGGCAGAAGAACAAAGAACCCTTTTTACAAGCTGCTGTTGGAGTATCCTTTCGAAATGAAGGAGTGCTTGTGGGAGTAACAACTTCAATGTTAATCCTCCTGCCATACATACACTCATTTACACACACACACACACACACACCTATCCATCCATCCATCCAGCAATGATATTTTATTTAATGACGTATAAACTGATGAAGATGAATGTGATGAAGCATTCACTGACATTGTTCTACAGCTTCTCCTGTTACTTGCCTTTCTGTTGCTCATTTTTCTGTTTTCTGTTTGCCTCCCACCTCCTTTTATTTTGCTGTTGCTTGCAACCGTCCAGTAAATTTTGAAGTAAATTTTATAGAAAAAGAAAACAAAATGCAACATTTTTGCTGCTGCTGTTGCTGTTGTTACTATTGCAACTGCTGGTCGTTTTTCACTTTCATATTGTTGCTGCCAACAACAACGTCACAGTAACAATGAACACCCAAACAGACACAACAAGTGCATTTACTTGTAATAACCAGAGATTTAAAAGAATGGCATCTTTAAGACAAAAGCTGGCATAGTATAGAGGTTAAAATGCTTGACCACAAATCCAAGCAGAAATCAAACAACTTTACAGCGTGGTTTTCTCAAATTTTAAAAATTTAGGAAACCAATACGAAAACGAAAATTAGTCTTCCCCTGGCATTAAGCCTTCTTTTGAAGAGTTCAGTCAAAGATGACAGCAACAGAGAAAATTTAAAAATCCCTACCACTTCATGGCAAAAGCAATACACTGACACATTAAGTGAAAGACAGCTTCTTCCTCTTTCACAGCTGCTGTTGAAACCATTTGGGAGATAATCAAGTTTAACGACATACCTTCCAACAATTGGACAGAGACCTGTAATAACCGCAATAGTACGACAGATGGCCAAGTGATTTAACGAGAGAATACATTCTTATCTGCATCAGTCCTACTTCTGCTGCCAACAAAATTAAGCTTTCCTGTAAAACGACCAGAGAATACGTAGTTTAACTGAGCCCATAACATGTTAAAAACTCTGAGCCCCATACGATTCCAGGTCTTTCCAAAAGCACTACAATATCTGCCTGCGTATCCGAGTAAATTAAAAGATATTCAGTGAAAAAGCAACTACACAAGAAACATTGCATCGCTTTCAATATGTCCATGAGCGCCACCTGGAATGCATTACAGTGGCAAAGCAGCCTAAGCAAAAATTTAATCCACAGCTTACTCTGTCCAGCATTTTGAAGCCATCAGAATATACTTCAAAGGGCACTTCCCTCAACCGTAAATGTTCGAATTATGAGAGTAGAAGCTTCGAATGTATCTAGGGCTTTCTAATAGATCAGACCTCTCATTCAAGGGAAGTGGTCAGAGGAAACCCAACAGGGTATAGCCTTAGTTGGATTAGAACAGAGTGCATTGTTAATCAGAACAGCTGACTGCCTCCGTGCTCTGTCTATCAGTCTGCAGTAACATTTGGTACTTGCACACTATAAACCAAATGAGAGTGTTGTAAACCATGACAGGATAGAAGCAGATAGCCATGGCTCTGTAAAGATGTAAAATATTACGTTCTCTTTCTTTACTCTCGATTGTATTATAATTCCAGGAGAGTTTGCAGGCCAAAATAAACCCGATATACTTTACCCTCTTTAGTAAAGAAAAGTTTGGTTTGACGGAATAATTTTTATGAAAAATCCCACTTTTTGCATCCCTTTACATTCGCCAAATAAATGTGTTTCATTGCTTCCTTTCACCATTCTTTTTTCTCTTTTCTGGTGCCAAAAACGGGGGCGACTCATTTAACTTTATCATGTGGTGGTGGCTGTGAAAAATCTTTTCAAATATTGTGGTCACTCGTTTCATAATCTCCATGTAAATTTGGCAAAAAAAAATGACAGAAATCAACAACACAATCATAATAACAAGACTAACCAGTAACGGTACGGTAGTGTGTAACAGAAATAAAAGCAGAAAAAACAAACAATTCTTGAGAAGATTTAAAACTTAACTGCAGTCGAAGGAAGCACCACTCAAACTACTTTTACTCGTGCTGGCTGGCTGGCTGGCTGGACGGTTGTTTATTTATGTGTGTGAAGATAAATTCGAATTTGAAAATCCAAGACGCAATCCATAAATTTTAGCAGCGCCACATTTGGCGTTAACAGAGCACAATTTCCTCTTAACAGAACAAAATTTGCCCTTAACAGAGCACTGTTAGCTATTTAACAGTATCCCTCTAAACAAGCCCACTTGTTTAGGAGCTAATTTTGGGAAATACTCTAGATATAAGAGTACCATACTTCCATGTAAAGGAAGGTTCCAAGGCCTCTTAATATAATCAGCAACATAGTCACATACAGCCATGGACATTAAATTAGCACAAAATTCATATATAGTTTGATTGTGAATTTTTTCTCATTTGTATCCTAATTAGGCCAATTGTTTTGGTCTGGAATGTTGCACGATGACATCTAGCTGTTGTTTAACAAAAAATACTACCGTTATTGTAAAAATTTTTTGTTTTGACTGCTAACTTGTATGAGTAGCTGAATTCGAGCTGGACAGTAAATTAGCACAACGTGCATAGGTACAAGCTTTGTTCAAGTATTTTTATTTTTACGGTATATTCTTTTGCTCGCCAGAGGAGAAGCTCGTTATCGTTGACTTGTGGAATGATGGGAAAAACCTGGCTGAAATTGCCGAAATTTCGAATTGCTCGCGAAAAATGATTTATAACGTGATCATTTCCTTCAAAGCAAACACAATAATGTCGCAGAAAACAAAAAACGAAAGCCACGTGTCAAGGAAACAACCGAAGTCGTGGACCGTGCTATTGTCCGGAAGTCAAAGAAGGAGCCTTTCATGTCGTCACGCGATATTTTGAACGAAATTAATTCTCAGTTTAGGTTAAATTTATCGGACAGGCTCATACGATGACGTCTTAATCACGGAAAGCTCTTTGGACGCTCTTGCCGAAAGAAGCCACTTCTACCAAAAGAAAAATATAGTCAAGCGTTTAACGTTTGCTCGCACCCACAAGGGTACAGATCTCCCATTCTGGAAAAAATATTTAGGAGTGATGAAACAATGCTAAATCGTATGGGACCAGATGGTAGAGTGGTTGTTTAACGGCCAGAATTAAATCAACTTTATACTCAAAGGATCATAACGCATGGTCGAGAAAGCACAATGACGTGGGGAGCATTTTCATGGCACGGTGTAGGTCCTATTGTGAAAATTAATGAAAAAATGGACCGTTATCAGTATTTGGACATTCTAGAGAACAAAATGGAACCATAAGCTTTTAAATACATGCCAGTTTTATTCATATTTTTGCAAGAAAGTGGCTCCAAACACACATCTAAGCTGGCTAAGGATTGCTTTTATAAAGTGCACATTGGCCGGTGCAAAGTTCTGACTTAAACTCGATAGAAAAATTCTGACACGATGTGAAATGTACTATTGCTCAACAAAAGTACAAAAATTTGGACGATTTGTGGATTGGAATACAGGACGCTTGGTACTCGATTTCCAAAAATCTTTTCCAAAGAACTTTGTCCCTTAGATGCCACGTGGTGCTTGAAAATAGAGGCTACTCTACTAAATATTGATCAAATAAACTGAAAACATTAATATTTTTACTATTTATTAAAATATATTATTTTTATTCCAGAAATTTTAATTTGTGCTATTTTAGTGTCCAGCTAAAATCTAGCGTTTGATATGTTGCAGGTCTTAACGAGCAGACGATTGGCAATTTCGCCAAATTTTTTTTTTTTTTTTTTTTTTTTTTTAAGAAGAATATGCATCTGAAGTTTCTATGTGTAAATTTTTTTATGAATAGACCTAAAATACTATAAAAAATCTGATTGTTTTTATAATGAAGTTTTGTGCTAATTTAATGTCCATAACTGTATATGTAAAGTGATATGGTATTGAGAAAATTAGCTTTGAAAATATAAATTTTTTACTTGAAAATTCTCTAGGAAATCAGTGGCCATTTTGGAACATATAAGAAATAGTACAACATACAGCAGAGTATATGCAAATGATAGTCCAGAGGGTCCTCTTTCGAACTGTGATAGTGATAGCTGGAATAATTTTGGGATTTGAGAAAATGAGCCCCTCGCCTCCATTATATGATGATTATATTTTATGTCAATAGTCTGCAATAATTACAAAGTAGAAGACTAATCTACTTATTGCCACTGTTAAACACTTAACAGTGCTCTGTTAACATCAAAGTTTACCCTGTTAGTGGCAAGAAGTGGCGCTGCTAAAAGTGTGGGTTTGCGTCTTTGGTTTTTAAATTCGAATTTATCGTCACACACATAATAGAAGCAAAAAAAAAACCAACTATCCTTGAGAAGATTTAAAACTTAACTGCAGTCGAAGCACCACTCAAACTACTTTTACTTGTGCTAGCTGGCTGACTGGATGGCTGGCTGGGCTCTTGTTTATTTGGTATTGTTACACACACAAAAATAAAAGTTCGGTTCGGAACGATGATATTCCTTAGCAGAATGAAATTTAAAATTCATGAGAATTTGTTTGCATTTTTTTTTTTGTGTCCTAAGTTTTCTTGCCAAATGCTAGACATACATACATATGGACTCTGTATCCTTAACAAGCAACATCATCATCACCACTATCGTCAACGTTACCGTCCTTTGTGTTTAGTAGTGGTATGGTGGTATGAATGTGTTCCTTGTTAGGAAAATGTAAATTTAATTTTCCGTGTGTAGGAGTGTTTGTGTATGGAAGTGTGTGTGTCTACCAGAATAATTCCAGCTAAATTGCAAGTGTGTTTGAGTGTGTGTGTGTGTTGAATGTTTAAGTGGGTCCATAGCCACTCTAACTGATTCACTTACAGACCAGCTGACTGAGTGACTGCCAGTCATAACATGTTGCAACAAACCAAAAAACATGTTTTTCATGTTGTTGTTGTTGCTATTTTGACGTTTATGAATTGTATGCGTTTTTCCTTAACGCTTATGGTATTGGCTTTTAAATGCTGGTCAGTTTATGTTTGTGATTGCCAACAACAACAACAAAAACTGAAAATATTTTTCTCAAAAAACTTGTGTTTTTCTTCTGTTAGACGACTTCGTTATGCCTTGATGACTGATTTTGGTGGTCACGTAGACAGACTTAGATGCAGAGAGAGAGGAAGAGAGATTCCTTCTTCTCCAGTGTGCAAAAATGTTTAATCTTGTATGTGATTATGCGTATGTATGGTATGCCATTGACATGACAGTGATGTGTGTGTGTGTGCAATAGTACTGTACTGCACCTAGGGTTGCCAGCCTGGCTGGACTTGGCTGGATTGTCCAGCCAACACTGATTGTACATTTGTTATACTTTAATAAAAATTATTTACACAAAACCAAAATCAACATTTTCTCAGTATTTTTATATGTCCAGCTTTTTTTGTTTTGTCCAGCTTTTTAAAACCCAATGTCCAGCTTTTTCCGAATCGGAATCTGGCAACCCTAACTGCACTACTACTCTACTCTACTCTTTGCTTCTTTGTATGAAAGCAAGTGAGTGTAAGTAAATGTGTACTGTACTGTAAGTGTTGGGTAAAAATGATTTTGGATGGTTGGTTTCTTATTTATGAAACATATTTTATGTTTATGTTGTTGTTGTTGCTGTTGCTTTTAATGTTTTCTTTTTTCTAAATTCATTTGACCCCACCGTAAAAAATATTTCAAAAGATGTTGAAAATGTAAATCACATACACATGTAAGCAAACTCGATTCTTTTTTGTTATACTCTCGCTCTCTCTCTCTCTCTCTCTCTTTCTTCTTCTTTTTCTCTCCTCAATAAAACAACTGCTGTTGTTGTTTTGCGTTCACGTTTGCTTCCAAATAATTTAGAAGATTAACCGTAGATCGAGCTTTGTATCAAAAATGATACATTTCAATTTTTGAAATTATATAACTTTAATTCAGGAAACGTTAGATGCCTGATATTTTTAGAATTCGTAGGAATTGTTATCGTCATTATTTTAAACCAAATAAAAAAAGAAAATCTCAAACAGGGGTGAAAAAATTCAAAAACTTCATAATTTTAGCTTATGTATCATTTTTGATACATACGACTTTCCCAGCGATTCTTTAGTGTTGTGTTTGAAATTTGTTTAGGTTTTCAAAGATTTTGTGAAGTTTTATCTTAAATAATACATTATTTATGGTATTTGAGAAGAAATTGAAAGTTAAGTGTTGGAGAAAAGTAAAAAGGTTTAATTTTCTGGTTATGATATATTCTTGGTATTGACTGCAGTAGTCGTAGTCAGTAAGTAGCGTGTTAGCTTATTAGATGTCAGACCATGGTTCAAACCTCAGGACAGTTATTTCCAATTTACAACGGAAGGTTGTAATGACCGATTATATATGTATTTATGTAATATTCCTGCTGCTGAAGACTCTAAAGAAGAAGAAAACAGAAGCTCGTCTTATGAACTGACGAAAGTATTGGCAGCAACAAACATGACAATAGGATGTTTATCGCCAAAGATGGTACTACTTGGAACAGAGAACCGCATTCCTTTAGCAGTTAGGGAAGAGAAAATATAACCAATTTTTACGCAGATTGCTAGCAGCTGTTTCCTGAAATATTGCAGAGTCTTTCTTACTGCTCTTGTCATATTTATCTCACGTGACAGACAAACATTAGAAAAAATGTTTCGTCCTATGTTTTATTTCATAGATATTACAGATGATAATATTTCGGTCAACTATGACGTATGTGATTACGGAATCATTTGCTTTGATAATGTGCTACTCGGAAATGATGATAAATTTACACCTATTACGCCTTTTCGAAAAAGTCTTTCAGCTTTTAATAATCTCTATAATTTTGTTGCTGTAGATTAGTAACAAATTGAATTTTATGGTCGTTATAAATTTCGTGGTCCACCGAAATCGAATTGGTAGTTTTAGATTCAAGTACATGCTACATGTGTAGCAAGTACTTACAGCTGTACTTGGGAAACCTGTATCCGGGAAATCAGAAAGGACTCAAAGGGAGAGCATTTTTATTGACAATAGATGTTCTATTGCTACGGGAAACTTTTTTACCTCAAATAACGTTGACAACAAATTTTTCTAACGAAATATAACAATGGTTTGTACCATCAGGTTTCAGCCAGCCCTCAATTGAGAGTGTTACTGATGTGAGTGACAATAAGCTACCCCATCTAAACAATTGAAAATTTATAAATCGCCGCAAAGCAAGGGTGCTAGATGTCAAATTATTAACATTTAGAAAAAATAAGACCAAGCAGACATGAAATGGTTGATTTTTATGCAAAAACTAATGCTGCAATGTACATCATGTCAAAAATTTTGGCGTAAATTTCATAAAAGTGATTATAAAATGTAATAATATAAAATAGTTCTATTAAAATGAATTAAAATAAATCAAAATAATTACATTTTTTAACAAAATCTAACAATAATTGCGAAAATTTTATGTACTACAAGTATGTATCAAAAGTGATACATAAGCTAGAATTATGAAGTTTTTTTAAGGCTCGATCTACGGTTAAATACGAAACTTGTTTTGGTTTTGGATTTTATTCAAAAACTTCTGCTCTCTAATGCACACACACACACACAAACAAGCAAACATTTATATATGCTCATACCCATAAACACTTATTAACACTAACACTACTTACACACATAAATGTGTGTATGCTTAAGAACATCATGTGTGCATGTGTGCCTGTGTGCATGTAAATTGTCTGTTAAATGTTATGTTTTTGTTAGTAATGTTTTGGTTGTGTTTTCTTTACTCCGTATGTGTGTGTGTGTTGCATATTTTTAGGATGCTGTAAAGTTATTTCGCATTTGTTGAAGAAGATTAAAGATGCAGAAAAAGATTAGAAAACAACAAAAAGAAAATGAGAGAATTATTTTAGAAACACACATACACGCACACACATTTAAAATCCATTACAAATTATAATTCTTTCGAATTTTCTGTTTATTTGTGTTGTTGTGCTGTTGTTTTGACACAGAAAAACTTTTATGTTTCGGTTGTTAAGCCAACCAAAAAAAAAATTTTTTTTTTCTTTTTTAAATCATAAAAATTTGTCAGAACTGTAGAGCATGATGAGTAGATTTGAAGTTCAAATTACTTTCTAAAATGCCATAAAAAAATTCAAAAACGTGCTGAAGAAAAAGCTTTAAAGATAAATGAAAATTCCAAACAAAATTTGTTAAAATTTAAAAGCAAAACACATGTTTTTATACAAAAAATAAAAACAAAAAAATAAAACAAAAAATAAAAACAAAAAAATAAAACAAAAAATAAAAACAAATTTTAATAAAAAATTTGCCAAAAACAAGAAACTTTCCTTTCAAAAGGAATTTCTAAGACATGTTGCCTGTGTCAAAGAGGCTGCCGAAAGGACTTATGTATGTTTCTCAGAAACTTTTTTTAGAATTTATAAACTTCGGAAATAGAAATTTCATAGATTTTTCATTAAATTTTAATAAAAAAAAAAAAACAAGAAAAAAATTAATGCGAACAAAATTTTTCAAAAGTAAAGCGTTTGAAATGTTTTGATAAATATTTTAAACCAAAAATGTTTTAAAAATATTTAACGAATTACTATTTAAGTAGGCTGGAGAAGAGTAAACGCCTTTCCTCAAAAATCCAACTCAGTTTCTAGCGCCGCCGTAGAGAACAGAATCCTATTGCCTCAGTTATAAACCAAAATAAAATTGAATCAATTCAGTTCAAAGAAGATTTTAATGCAAGCGAGTTTGCAAGAAATGTTTGGAAATCATTTCACCAGTGACCAATTCATTAATAACAAAAAATATATTAAAACTTCATTTCAATCCAGCTTTTTTGCATTACTAAGCCAAATAATAATTGTTTTTATAGTTTTGTTCTATTATTCATATGCTCGCGGCTCGCCACTTGGGCACAATCATTATTGAAAATGACTAACGCTTAACAAAATAAAAAAATTATCTCAAGTTCAAGGTTCACAACTAGGCAACTAGACATTCATCATCAAACAGTAATCAACTCTTTGAAGAAAGCTGGATGCACAAAGAAACTCGATGTTTGGTTGACACATCCATCAATTAACAGTGAAACACAGTTTTACGGAACCGCATTTTCATTTGTGACTCACTGCTAAAACTTAACAAAGTCTAGGCTTTACTTAAGCAAATAAAGACGGGAGTTGTAAAAAGTAATTCACTTGTGATAAAAAAATATACTGAAAGGATTATGGACGAAGCAAGATCAACAACCTTCACAGATGTTGACATCAAGAAAAACTTAATGATGTACATAGGTCTGCTGGAATTGAAAGGGAATTGTTCGTTATGAGGTTGTCTAATCTGTTCAAGCGAATGATTCTGATCTTTACTGTCAGCAGTCGACAAGTTTGAAACCAGGAATCGATCAACAGAAAAGGTGTTGGTTTTATCATGACAATCTACCAGAACCAAAAAAAGAAAATCATTTTTAACGACAGAATTTGAAAGAGCTTTGCGAGAGGATTTCTAATGCATTCTCCGGACCTCCTGATTATTTCCTTCTGCTTATCTGTTTTTTGAATCTCCGTAATACTCTATTAAATTTGAATATTTTAGTTGCCTTGTGAGCCTTTAAAATGCAACGGGACTAGTTTTATGCTCAGAAATCCCAGAATTTCTATCCCAAAAACAGCAAAATGTTGTCAAACATGCTTGATTCAACAAAAGCTCGTTTCAAATAAAAGAAAAGATTTTCAATCATTTGCAAATTCTCTAATCGAACATTTCCAAACACCAATATTTAGGAAATTTTAACACATTCATCGTCACGATAGTAGAAAAAAAATTTTCACATGGGCCATGGTAACTTTATTAGATAATTTAGCTGAAAATATATCAAGGAAGCTTAATGTTTCACAGAAATTGTTTTTTTTTTTTGCCAAAATTCCCGGAAAAACACTATTTTTTATGTCGCACATATTTGTCTGACATGGTCCTATTTTAAAACTTTTTTTCTCGACAAGCCGTGTCAGTCTTATATGTCTGACGCATCCAAACAAAATACAACAAGATACAACAAGTATTAACCTGTTGTTTTGAACACAGCGTCGTTTGCGTCGGACATCTGTGATTGACGGGGCCTTCTACCAAATCGCCATGTCAGACATACTCGTATATGACTGACATGGCTCATGCAGAACTTCTTAGCGTCAGACACATATGACTGACATGGCGATGAACGTGTTAATATGTTTTTTGTGTTCCCAACTTAAACAAAAGTTTTTACAAAAATATCTTTTAAAAATTGCTTGCAATTACAAATTTCACTGTGTAAATTGTATATAAATTTAATTTTTGTTCTCTTTGTATCTCTGTCTCTCTCTCTTTCCCTCACTCTTAGTCACATATATGTACAAATTAAATCATAATTATTTTCACAAACAAACAAAACCAAGAGAAAGCCGCCTGTAAATGGTGTGAGAGAAAGAAAAAAAAAAACAAAAATTATTCACGAGATACGAGGCCAGCGTTGCCAGAAAATTCTGGTGAAAAATCATCATTTTAAGGAAAAAAATCATATTTTGGGGGAAAAAATCATCACTTTTTAACTTTTATTTGTAAAACATTAAAAAATAAATAACAATTCAAAATAAAAGTGTATTACATTGATTGGTTAACGGGTTTTGTTATCATATACTAACTTTTTTCTTGAGGATATGATATAACCCGATAATCGAACAATTTTAAATTAATTACATGTTTTACCAAAAATATTATATACATACAAAACAAAAAATAAATATGTATGTTATACATAAAAGACAATTCAATTTAATTAACATTAATTTTAAAAAATCCATACATACATACATATTGTCGTCTGGCCTTCAAATTGGCCTATGTAATTTTCAACAACTTTTCAGAAGATCTAAAAAACAACATAATTTTTATATGAAAGTCATACAAAACTACTTAAATATTTTTGCAATAATTTTGGAACCAGCGGAGACGTTGGACAAATTTTTGCTATAGAGATGGACCACAAATAAGACTTAAAAATGGGCAAATAAAATTAATTTCCCAAAAGGCACATAGGCCATTTTGCAGGCCAGCCGACGATATGTAAGTAGTAATTTTATAGGGTACAAAAATGAGATCTAAATAGAAAAGTAGAGTTTTGTAAAACTTTTAGTAGTTTCCTATAATAATTTAATTATAATATTGGGAAGGTTTCATATTTTTTACAATTTCTTCATCAATTTTAAGATTATAACAGGAACACCTTTTAACTAGTAAATAATCCTGTATAAACAAAATACCTTCTAATGTTGCATTTTCAAGCCTGTTCCTGTACTTAGTTTTATTTAAATTAACTTTAGAAAAAATTCGTTCAACGTTTGCAGATGAACTGGGAAGACAAAGTATACTGGACACAATGTTGGAAAAACTAAATCGTTATCAACACGAGTTATTTTAGAAACTCTGGCCCAAAAATCTTCACAATAAATATTTTCTAAGGTTTGAAAATATTGTTTGAAATCTATGTGACGAAGCTCTCTAAATTCATCGTCTAGCTTTTGAGAATCATTTTCATTAATTAAATTTGGTAATCTTTCTATTAGTGGAGACAATGAAGAAACTTTCTTATCAATAATATTATGTGGATCAATAGATGACATTTCTTTTAAGGAAGTATCTTTGAAATTATAACGTTTGGTTAATTGTTTACAAAACTCAATATAAAATGAAACGCAGTAATTAGTGAATTCAGTTAATTTACTATTGGTAAATTTTATTTCAGAAATCTTTTTTTTACAAATACTCCTAAATATACATCTTCGGCGTTTAAAAAAACGTCTTTATTTTCAATATTTTCCTCAATATTGAAATCAGTGTAGCCAATGTATGTGGCTTTACAAAATTGTCTAATATTTTTAAGTATAAACGTTCCATTTCAGAATACATTTTTTGAATTTGGGAGTTTGTACTTTGAAACATTTACACTGTTATAACGTGAAGTATCTATATACAAAAAAATCATATTTTTGGAAAAAAAAAGTCATATTTTTTGGAGAAAAATCATCAAACCATATTTTAGTTAAAAAATCATCAAAAATATGATAAAATCATCATTCTGGCAACGCTGTACGAGGCAAAACGAAAACAAATTGATTGCAGCAAAGCGTAAACACAGAAACGAAACAAATCCTTAAGTAATGATCGTATTTAATAAGAATAAAACGAGAGAGGTATGTACAGAGATGGGGAGAGTGCAGGAGCATAAATTAAATTAAAAACGTAAACAAAACAATACGAGTACACTTCTTTACAGCACTGTGAAGAGAAAGAAGTAAAAGAGAGAAACGAACACAGGGAGAGTGTCAGAGCAAATTTGCACCATATGAGATGAACAATATTTTTGTCATACAAACTGTAATAAATTTTGCACTCACACATCTACACTGTATGTATGTATGTGCATACATATGTATGTACTTACAGAGAAAGAAATAAAACGGGAATTATTTTATATTGTATTCGGCCTATGCATCTATCTCTTCTGACAGTTTGTTATTGTTTATGTTGGGTTTTTAAAACATATTAAAGGCTCTGTACTATACATGTAAGTGTTGATATGTGTGTAAAGGCTTTTATGTACATATGTATGTGTGTGTGTGCCTAAATAAACGTGTTAGAATTTATTGTGTATTTTTATTGTTTTTACTAATACTACGATAGCTGCAAATACTGCTGCCTGTGTCGGCCTGCAACCGCTTATGTTTTGTTTATTATTTGAGAAGGTGCTGTTGTAGAACAAAAACATCTGACACTCTCTTGCTTGTATGTTTTCAGATTTTCTCTTCGTGTGTGTCACAAATATATTGTGACAGATTTGTCACTCACATTTTAAGCTCTTTTTTGAATTTTTATCAAATTGTCTGAATTTCTGTTTCATTTAAAAAAAAATGCGGGTTGTTTGTGGAAGAAGGTGGACTTTAAAAAAAAAAAAGAAAAAAAAAATACGGTGTTTTTTCTTAAACTTACAACATTTCAAAAATTTTCTCAGCCTTTAAAATTATTGAAAAAATAGTACTTAAAAATACTACATTTAACAATATTATAAAAAAAAACTAATAGATTAAGCCTTATTAAATGTATTTAAAAAAATTTTGTTATCTCTGATTGAATTCCAAAAAGGTAGTAAAAATACTACTATTTAAAAAAGCTACGAAAAGCAATATTTCAATTAACATACTATAGTGCTAATGCTATTTAATTTTTAAAATTTATTTAAACTCAAATTCTGTGTAATTTATCTGGAAAAGAAAATACTAGTAAAAATACTACCTTTTACAAAGTTGTTGAAAAATTATTTTTTCAATTAATTAAAGTTTTATTATGAATGATTAAATTACTTTTAAAATTTTTTATCTTAATCCCAAAAAAAGTAGTAAATATACTACTATTTAAAAAACGTACGAAAAGCAATATTTCAATTAACATACTATTTTATTTTTAAAATTTATTTAAACTCAAATTCTGTGTAATTTATCTGGAAAAGAAAATAGTAGTAAAAATATTACCTTTTACAAAGTTGTTGAAAAATTATTTTTTCAATTAATTAAAGTTTTATTATGAATGTTTAAACTAGTTTTTAAAATTCTTATTTTAATCCCAAAAAAAAAGTAGTAAAAATACTACTATTTAAAAAACTTATCGAAATCGCGTACTTGAGTAAAAAGCTACACCTGATATGCCGTATTTAGCTTTAGCTATTTCTTTAAACAGTTTTTATTTAAACAGCTTCTAATAAAAAAAATAGTAGTAGTAAAATACTATCTTTTACATAGATTCAGAAATATTATTATTTCAATTAGTATTAACCATATTAGGTGTATTTATACAAATTTTGTTATCTATGACTAGATTTAAAAAAGGTAGTAAATATACTACTATTTAAAAGAGTTTTATGAAACATAAATTTATGTAACAAAAAACAATTTGTAAGGCTGAATTTTTGTTGCAAATGCTTATTTCAATATTTTCCGGTATTTTTTAATTATAAAAAAGTAGTAGAAAATATACTACCTTTTACAAAATTTTATAAAAGTAAAGTCTTTAAGTAGCTTAAGCCTTTTTTAATGTATTTTTATAAATTTTGTTATATCGATTTGAATACCAAAAAGAGTAGTAAAAATACTACTATTTAAAAAAAAGTCTAAAAAAGCCTAAATTTGAGTAACAATGCAATTCCTATGATATTTAGATTTGAGATTTTATTTAAAACTATATTTAGTTTATATTTTGTGTTAAAAAAATAGTAGTAAAAATACTACCTTTTACAAAAATGTTGGAAAAACAATTTTTCATGTCATTAAAGTCTTGTAATATACGTTTACATCAATTGTACGAAATTCTTTTGTAATTTTTTTCTAAAAAGGAATCAAAAAATTTTTACTATTTTTCTTTATTGTTTTTAAAAAAAACTTATTTTTTTAATGAAATTTTATTAAATTTCTTCATTTAATTTAATTTTTTTTCTGTTGTAAATAACAATTTTTCTTACATTTATTTACAACAAATGCAATAAATTTTATTTTTTTTTTCTTTTTTATCCTGATTTTTTTAATTTTCTTAAAGATTAAACAGAGCTCAACATGACAGTAAAAAAGACTTTTTCTTCAGGCTTAAAAAGAAAATGACAATCAGGGAATATTTTTTTATTATTATTTGTATTCACATTCAGTCATTTATTCAGTCATTCATTCTGCTTTCAGTCGAACAACAGCAACAACAAGAAAGAAATTGAAAAATAATGCTGAATTTCATTGTTGACCTAAAATTTACAATCAAAAGCAAGAGTGAGCAGCAGTAACTAGAGTAAAAGCTGTAGCAGCATTAGTGGCAGGCAGGCAGCAAAGTGTGTCGTCTCTTGCAATGCCATGTTGAACAGCAGCAGCAGCAGCAGCAAATGCAACTGTCCAAACAAATTTTATGGAAATTCTTTTATTATAATAAATTAAACTCAAAATACTAAATGAATAGTAGACCGAAGCACAAACAAAATAAAAACAAAAAAATCTCTCTTTTTGCTTTTAAGACCGTACAACAATAAACACTTAAAAACTTGAAATGCATGTCAGGATGGCAAGAGAAAAATATCAACAAAAAAAAAAAAAAACAAAAAAATTTGGAAAAAATAATTTCCAAAATTAAAAACTTTTTTGCAATTAAAAAACTACAGTTCTGAGAATTACTGAAAGCAAATGCGAATGATATGTTGAATATGAGCTATTTATTTAGGTATGTACATAGGTATTAAAAAAAACTCCCAAAAAGTTATAATGCATTAAAATTCATTAATTCTCAAGACTTTTACAATTTTTCGGAAAAAAAAAAATTGTGCTTTTACGACATTTTTTAAAAAAGTAGTATTTTTACTACTTTTTGAAATTACGCTAGATATAAAAAAATTTATTAAAATACACATCATAACATAGCTACCCACAAAAATTAATTGTTAATAAAGTTTGCAAAAGGTAGTATTTTTACTACTATTTTTGTTAGCACAAAATATACTTCATATTTGAATATAAATTATTTTTAAAAGCTAAATATAAAAAAACAAATACAGTTTGTTACATAAATTCTTAATATTCAAACACTTTTAAAAAAGTAGTATTTTTGCTACTATTTTTTTAATAACAAAATTTAGTGCAATAATTTAAAAATTAATTTTAAAAGCTAAATATAAAATAACAAATACAGTTTGTTACATAAATTCTTAATATTCAAACACTTTTAAAAAAGTAGTATTTTTCCTACTATTTTTTTAATAACAAAATTTAGTGCAATAATTTAAAAATTAATTTTAAAAGCTTAATATAAAATAACAAATACAGTTTGTTACATAAATTCTTAATATTCAAACACTTTTTGAAAAGTAGTATTTTTGCTACTATTTTTTAATAACAAAATTTAGTGCAATTATTTAAAAAAAAATCGTGGATGGTAAATTATGTGTAACAACCATAGAGTGGCATTGAAATATCACTTTATGAGCATTTTCAAAATGTAGTAGTAGTAGTAGTAGTATTTTTACTACCTTTTTCAAATTAAGCCAAAGATTACAAGATTTATGTGTGCCAGTTGGCAACGCAACTGAAATAGAAAGTTATATTATGTACGGCAACTTTTGTCAGTTGCCATTTTGACAGATCGTCAACTGAAAAAATGTAAACAATTAATTCAAATAAAATAAAATACATAAAAATAAGTGAATTAAAAAAAATGTTTAGTTCTATAGATTTATTTTTTCAAAACAGTGAAGAAGCAGTAAATGTGGCATCAGTTAGGCGCCATTTGAGGGATAATTCTAATCCACTGGAATTACCTCCTGTACTGTAAGTTTATTTGTACATTTTTAAGGATAATTATTTTAATAAACAAATTTTCTAGTTTTAAGGCATATTTTCGTCTTCCCAAGGATGCTGTGATCTACTTAGTGGATACTCTCTACAGTGATATACAAATTCAACGGACAACAGCAGTACCTCCGCTTTTAAAAGTATGTGCCGCTTTGAGATTTTTTGCTGAAGGAAGTTTCCAAAAATCTCACGGCAACGATTTCAATTTGGGAATGGCTCAGCCTACGTTGTCTGTGGTATTGAAGGAAGTTGTAGAATTAATAGAAGAAAAAATTTGTTCACTTTGGATAGTTTCTAAAATGACGGAAGATGAAAAAACCAAAAACAAAAACTATTTCTATTCAAAAACAAAGTTTCCTGGGGTCGTAGGCTGTATAGATGGTACACACGTACACATCATAGGACCTAAGGAAGATGTTCGACATTTATACTTAAACAGAAAAGGTTATTTTAGTTTAAATGTGTTACTGGTATGTTATTTAATACCAATTATATACTTCTTTTAATTTTGATAACTTCTTTATAGATGTGTGATTATAAAATGTGTATAAGGTATGTAGACGCCAGGCATCCCGGTTCTACACACGATGCCTTTATATGGAACAATAGCGCATTGAAGCAAATGATTGTAGCAGATTTCGGACAAAACACATGGCTACTATGTTGTATTGCTATATTTCGGTTTATAAAGGCATCAAAGTTTATTTATTTCTTTAGGTGATGCTGGTTTTCCTTTGGAGCAGCAACTTTTGACACCCTACCGTTCTGCAGAACCACATTCGCCAGAAGGGAAATATAATACCATCCATGCAAAGGCCCGGAATATTATTGAGCGAACGAACGGTGTTCTGAAGTCCTTATTTAGATGTCTTTCTGCCGAACGTGGTCTGCACTATAATCCTGATAAAGCTGTTTCAATCGTAAATGCATGCTGTGCATTATATAACATTGGAAAACATTACAAGGCTGATTGGGAAGAGGAACCAACGGAAGTACTTATGGAGGATGCAATAGTGAACATGGATGAAAATGAAAATATTTTAGCAACAAACATACGAAATAGAATTATGCTATCTTTAAATGAATAAACTTATACTATGTTCAGACATGCACTTTTATTAAATCAATATTCGGTTTATTGAGAACAATATTTTTAGCATTCAGACATATAATATACGAAAATTTATTTGACAGCTGGTAAACAAAACAGCTGATTGCTTCAACAACATTGCTTTTAATTTAATCGCGAAAATTAGTGCCAAAAAATTTTTTGGAAAAAATGGAAAACAATTTAACATTTAAAAAGGTATTGCTAATGATTAACCGAAACGCCGAGCTGTTGCGGTTAATAGGAACTACTTTTGACTCCAAAGTGGCTTTTCTCGGAGGGATGAGAAAGAAAAATTTGATATGAAACTCAATATAAAATACAAACATTTCTGCTGACCTTCCATTTTTTGTTTGTCGTTGTTTACATTTGAGTTGTCAAATATTAATAGAAAAATGTAATCTGCTCACTGAACGTACTTATGACAGTGTTGTATTTAAAGTTTTTTATCAATATTATAACAATTTATGAATTTATTGGCCAGTAATTAATTGAAATTTTATATAAAATATTGAGATCAATAATGCCGTTTATTGCGATTTACGCAATAAAGGTGCATGTCTGAACCCAGTATTACATTATTATAATTTAAAAAGCTTTTCTTATTTGTTCATAACAATTCATTCAATATATTTTTTAAAAAACGCTATAACTAAACAAGTTAAAAGTAAAATAACAAATTAATTCAGTCTTCAGTTCATAATTGGTTTATATAAAAATAACAGAAAAAATAATTAAAAAGAAAAAAAATCACATTCTACTAAATTAATAAAATTCAGGTCCATAAATTCTTAAAACTACTACAATTCAATTTTTTATGTACTACTATTAATATTAGGTACACAAATTAGTTATCCAAATTATATTACTGCTTTTCTAAGATCTCCAATTTTTTTTGTTTAATTTTCATTCCTAGTTTTTGCTCCTCTAAGAAAGAATCGTATTTCTTTTTTTTTATTTCTTTAATTTCTTTTAGGACTTCATACTTTTTCTTTTTCATATCACGGATTTCCTTTAAAATTTCATTTTTTTCGTATAGGTTTTTTCAATTTTTTTTTAGAGAACCTAAAATCTCTGTTTGAGTGTTAGTTTGTTTCTCCAGGAGGCTGAATCTTTTATCTTCTAGCCTCATTCTTTTTTTTGGAGGCTTTTGTTTACACTCTTGTGGGCCCTTTTCCTCTATACTTTCCGTAAGGTCGTCAAACGATTGCTGTAGAGAAGCAGTCAGCTTCGGCAGAACATATACTAAAATTGGAACGATACAGAGAAGATTAGCATGGCCCCTGCGCAAGGATGACACGCAAAATCGTGAAGCGTTCCAAATTTTTTTTTTTTTTTTTTTGAAGTCGCCGTGGTCTAGTAGGTAGTGTGTTGGCTTATTAGACGAAAGGCCCGAGTTCGAATCCCAGGTCAGACATCAAAACGAAAATATGAAAAATATTTCTTCGGCGACTTCCTCTCAGCAGATTTCTGGCAAAAAACTCTGAGAATAAAAATTGCTATGAAAAGCTTCTCAAAAAACCTTGTCGTTCGGAGTCGACTTTAAACTGTAGGTCCCGCCACTCATGTATAAAATTAACGCACACAACACGAGTGGTGTGAGAAGCTAGGACGTTGTACAATGGGTCACTTCGACCTCCGGGTACTGTACTTGTCGCAGTTGACAAGTACACGTCCTCTAACCTAACCTAACCTAATGTGCGTGAAGAGAAATTTGAATTTAAAAACCAAAGATGCAAAACCACACTTTAAGCAGCGCCACATTTTGCCGCTAACAGCGTAAAATTGCTATTAACAGTGCACTGTTAACTGTTTAACAGTGGCAATAGTGGATTAGTCTTCTACTTTGCAATTATTGCAGACTATTTTCTCAACTCTCAAAATTATTCCGGCTAACCCACTAGGTTAGGTTAGGTTAGAGGACGTGTACTTGTCCGTTAAGACAAGTACAATACCCGGAGGTCGAAATTGACCCATTGTACAACGTCCTTGGAGAGGGAAGGAAATAGAGGGAATAGGATGAAAGGAGGGTATAAGGGTAAGGGGAGGATGGGAAACACACAGAAAGAAACAGACACAAAAACAAGGGTTGAGCGCGCGACTACACTTATGAAGCCCTAGCACCTCTCAACCAGCTCAAACTGCTAATGAATCTGTGGAGAGCCTTGATGTCGGCTCTCGACACAGAACTCAAGCTCTCAAAGAAGGCTCTGCCAAGGGTCCTCAACCTCAATCTACCAAGGGCTGGGCAGTTACAGAGGAGGTGTTCGATAGTCTCTAACTCCTCCTCATCGCAACATACCCTGCAATAGTCCGGCTGGGATCTGTTCCAGATCCCCGTCAGCGACCTAATCTCGCAGTGCCCTGTGATAAAACCGACAACCAACCTTACGCTGGCCTTAACCAAGCCCAGCAGCCAATCTGTTCTCTTACTGTCCACAGCAGGCCATAGACGTCTAGAGACAGAACAACCTGATCCGTTCCTCCAACGCCTCTGCTCTTCCTCCCTGACCCATCCATCGATGAGGCCATAGAGGTGGCAGACTGGGGGTTCAGGACCAACTATTAAATCGCCCCCCGAAAGGGAACCTAACCAAGGGAACCTAACCTACGGTTCGAAAGAGGACCTTCTTCATATAGTCTGTATGGTGGTACTAGTTATTTCTTATATGTTCCAAAATGGCCACTGATCTTCTTCTACAGAATTTTCAAGCAAAAAATTGATATTTTCAAAGCCAATTTTCTCAATACCATATCACTTTACATATGTGTGACTATGTTGCTGATTATATTAAGAGGCCTTGGAACCTTCCTTTGCATATAATTTGGTACTCATACAGCTAGAGTATTTCCCAAAGCTAGCTCCTAATCAAGAAGGATACTGTTAAATAGCTAACAGTGCTCTGTTAACGCCAAATGTGGCGCTGCTAAATTTTATGGATTGCGTTTTGGATTTTCAAATTCGAATTTATCATCACACACATTTCTTATTAGAGATGCTCATCAGACAAAGTAAGTGAATAGACCCACACCCTACTGTAAAGCAGCGTTGTGTAAGAACTGTTGGAACTATGTGGTCAATCCTGGTCTAACGGAATTGATGCTTTTCACCAGACAATACACGGAAAGCGCCTTTAATTTGTCGAGAACCTTAATGGGGCCAACTGCACTTAAAACCACAAGAGACGGACCTAAAACTCTCCAGGAGGAATAAAATAATGGAGAGGGTTGCATAACAATAAGAGAGAGCGGCTAAAACCTCTATATGGCCATGGAAAAGACTTAAGGATTTAGAGACCTGATATCACTTACTGGCTCCATCAGAATGCGGTTGCAGTCTACTACCTTGGATAAGAATTCTTATATTTGGTGTACGGTGGTGTGCCAAAATCAGTCCCCTGCAAGATGTGTGCGAACTTAGTTACGAAAGTTGCACTTAATGTTATGTTAACAGAGACTGTTAAGTTAACATATAGTGGGACCTCGATTTTCCGTGATGGTCGGGACCGGAAACATTCTGTATAATTCCCGGTTAATTGAGTACCAATTTTGGCTAGTTTCTTAATAGATATTTTTATTAATTAATAAATGAATATGTATGTACATATTTATATAAAAACTAAATAATTCAAGGATTTTATATAAAGGGTGATTTTTTAGCTATTATCTTTTTGGCAACACTGGTTTAAACAGCTCACGCACGTTTCGTATTTTGTTTCACTGTCAAACATCTTCAGTTTGGTCGATAATTTAACCATGAATCGTCTTACAAACGAACAACGCTTGCAAATCATTGAATTTGGCATCATTGGACCGTACTTCTTCAGAGATGCTGCGAATCGTAACGTAACTGTGAATGGTGAGCGCTACCGTGAGATGATATCCAACTTTTTTTTTCCCCAAAATGCAAGAGCTTGACTTGCATGACATGCGGCTTCAACAAGACGGTGCCACATGCCACACAGCACGCGTAACAATGGACTTATTGAGAGGCGAGTTCGGTGAACATTTTTTTTCACGTTCGGGACCGGCCAATTTGCCGCCTAGATCGTGCGATTTAACGCCTTTAGACTATTTTTTGTTGGGCTATGTTAAAGCTCATGTCTATACAGACAAGCCCGCTTCAATTGGCGCATTGGAAGACAACATTAAAGCATTTATTCGTGAGATACCGGCCGAAATGTTGGAAAGAGTATGCCAAAATTGGACTAAGCGGATGGACCATTTGAGGCGCAGTCGCGGTCAACATTTGCATGAAATAATCTTCAAACATTAAATTATATGGACCGTACTATCGATTCAAATAAAGATTTTATGCATTTTTCTGAATTTTATGTGTTTTTTTTTTAAAAATTTTCTATAGCTCTTAAAAAATCACCCCTTACATACATCTTTCAAAAATATAAAAAAAAAAAAAAAATTATCAGAAAACAGTACATAGATAAGGATTTCATGTACTAACGAGGGAATTCCCCTTTTTCGCTTGTTTGTCCAAAATAATAGAAAAAAAATGTTTGCTTATAATCACGGATAATAGAGGTAATCACGGTTAAACGATGCAGAAAAATTTAAGTCGATCCAAAATAAAATTAAGTCGATGCAAAAAAATTTTCTTTTTCCATCCCGGCTAATTGATGTTGCCGGATAATCGAATCACGGATAAGCAAGGTCCTACTGTAATTGAAAAATTTCGAAAAGTGAAGAAAGAAAATCTTAAATAATCACGGAAAAATTGCTTTTTAGAAATAATAAATCGGATAAAATTCTATTAAAAAAAATTAAAAAACTGTAGTTTTCGGACCTAGTAAGTTGGATGTCTGTTACAGGTCAAGGAGACCACACATATGTATCTTCAATAACGCATGATAAACAGAGACAATGCCATAAAAATGTCGTTCATAATTCAACTTTTTAACTGTGGATTCCACACATCACATGGTAATGTAAGATGCCTGTAGGACTGTAATCCTTATCAAAGGCTTGTAATGGCCAATAAAGTATGTATGAATGTGTTCTCAGAATGTGGAATTTCAATTTCAAAAATTAAAAAATAAAATCTGAGCTCGGTATACCTGCGAAGCTGATAAGGCTTTGCAGAATGACGTTGAGCAATTCCTGCAGCTCCGTCAAGGTAGGAATGGACCTCTCCGAACCTTTTGATACCGTGCGAGGTTTCAGACAAGGCGATCCCTTATCATGCGACCTCTTCAACTTCGTCATGGAGAGTGTTCTGCGAAAGGCAGGAGTGCATCGCAATGGCACTATATTTCAAAAAAGTGTCCAATTGCTTGCGTACGCTGACGACATCGACATCATAGGACGTACCAAGCGAGATGTTACTGCTGCTTTTAGTGCTATTGAACGGGAGTCTGGCAGTAAACGAGGGCAAAACAAAGTATATGTTATCGACAAGTAGAGACGTGCGGCGTATTGATTCTCAGATTATGGCCGATAACTATACTTTTGAGACAGTCAAGGAATTTATTTATCTTGGCTCCGCCGTTACCACCAAAAATGATGTCAGTCTGGAGATCAAACGCAGGATTACTCTTGCCAACAGGTGCTACTATGGTCTCAATAGGCAATTGAGTAGCAGAGACCTCTCTCGTGCGACAAAACTAATACTCTACAAGACGCTCATCCTACCCGTGCTTCTTTATGGCGCAGAAGCATGGACCCTATTAAGAACTGATGCAGCAGTATTGAGAGTATTCGAGAGAAAAGTCCTACGTAAGATCTTCGGTCCAGTGCGAGTTGACGATGATTTTCGCATCCGAACCAACAATGAGCTGTATGAGCTCCTCAACGACATAGACGTTGTACAGCGTATTAATATCCAGCGGCTGCGCTGGCTCGGCCATGTCGTTCGAATGGAGGAGGATGCTTCGGCGAGACGGGTATTTGATGCGGGGATCTGCGGAAGTCGGCGAAGAGGACGACCTTGTATCCGTTGGAAGGACCAAATCGAGGAAGCCCTGTCCGAAGCAGAGGCGCTTGGAAGGATGTGTTGCGGCAGGCCGAAATCCGTTAATCGGGTTGTTAATGGCCAATTAAGTAAGTAAAAAATAAAATTCTCTTTAAAAAATGAAAATTTTCATGTGCATTTTACAATTTCCTTCATTACCTCATTCATGTGATGTAATCCTTTTAATCCTTATTCTCCTCTTTTTCACGTTTTCTTTTCCACGTATGTAAATAGTTTTTTAACGAAATTTTCTTTCTCTTTTTTAGCGTTCTCCTCTTGCCGTTTTAGCATTTAATCGTAATCGTAATATCCTCTTGTCGCATCCTTTTTTTTTTCCAATTACCATGCAAGTATGTCCTCCTAATAACTGGTGCCTATGGCTGTGTATGTAATACAGCTGGTCCAGCTTAACGGCGAGCGTAGAAAGCAAGCAAAACAATAACGGATGTCACGCGATGATTTGTTTCCGTTTCTTCCTCCAGTTTTTTCTTTCATTTATTTTATTTTTTCTTTCATTTCCTAGAGTTCTGTTGACATTTTCCGTTGAATTTTTTTTCCTTGTTTTGTTGTTATTGTATGTGAGGAACACAGTTAATTTCATTTGGTAAGACATGTTGGGAATATCAAAATATGTCTCTGTTTTGTGTCTTCTTTTCTGTTGCTCGCTCTCTCTCTCTCTCTCTCTTTCTCTTTCTCTTTCTCTTACAAACATAATGACTGCCAGTTAAATGACATAAAGAGGATTAAGGTCAATAATGGATACTCAAAATAAACCAGGTTGTTTTTTAATTATTTCTTAGACAAGGCGAGAGAAAAGGATGAAAAATATTATTTTTCAGAAAATATTTCCAAAGTCTGACCGGTACTCTAAGGCATATATTGAGGCTTTAAGGTTTCAAGGCTTCTAGAAGGGATCCAAAGCCATATCGAGAGTTGAAGGTTAGTTTCTTTGTCATGAGAAAAATGCAAAAACCAGGATATGATGCAAGGGATTTTTTTGATTTTTAAATCAAAGGTCTCTTGGTCAAATATCGACGTCTCTATAACATCCTAAGTCGATAAAGTGTGTTTTGAGTTATGAGTTTTCACGCGCCTTATGACTATATGTGTATTCTAAGTAGATTTTTCCCTATAACTTCGGAACGGATCGGCGCATCTTAACCAAATTTTGTCAGTATTTAAGTTAGAGAACGTAGAATGCAAGAACATTAAAAAGTGTACTTAGAACGTTATAGAATGGAGGCGTCGATATATCTGCCTATTGTGATACCACATGAAGCAATGTCCCAGAGACTAACTGACAAGTCCTGATTAACCGGTCGGTCATGACAATCAAATTGAATTACAGCCTAAAAGTTTAAAATATTTAGTTACGGATACGATATTCATTAACCATAGCCTTGTTAAGATAACGGACATTGGCAAATAAAGCGGACAATACAATTTTCCTCTTCAAGATGTAAGGAAAGTCTCTTCTTTTGCTTATCCGCTACACAATGATTCGAGAGACTAGAATACAGAGTGAGAGATGTCTCCACAGTAGAGTTTAAATAGCTAGTTGCTGTTTTTTATATACAATTTAAGCCATGTGAGTCCGGCAATAAGGAAAGATTCTTTCCCTGCTCTGGGTTAGTCTGCTAGACAGCCTTTGCGTACATATGTGTGGATTGGTATTCGGTAGGTTTATGCCTGCTGTAGCGGCGCTGCACAATTATACGGAATAGCCTTGTGACCCGAAAGCCATATTAAACGACCAAAAACCGCCACTAGTTTCGATCATGTGCTTACAGGTCATTGCGTAATGGGTAGACACGCGGAAAGAATGAGGCTCCCTTTCAACGACTTCTGCCGTGATTGCAGGTCCGCTGAGGAAGAGGAGACTATTGTTCACTTTCTTTGTCAGCGCCCGTCTCTTGCTAGGTGTAGATATAGGTTATTTGGTTCCCCATTCCTTGTCAGCTTAACGGAGATATCATCTATTGACATCAAGGATATAGCTTCATTCTTTCTTTCTTTTCGACCTAACCTAACCTCGATAACAACATCAACCGTAACTATTGAGCTGAGAAGACGTTCTACATACATACATAATTGGTCATTACAACCCTTCAGTCAGGATTATTGACCTAGTTTCTCACACCACTTATGTTGTGTGTGTTAATTTTATACATAAGTAGCGGGACCTACTGTTTAAAGTCGACTCCGAACGACTTATTTTTTGAGAAACTTTTCATGGCAATTTTATTTACTCTCAGAGTTTTTGCCAGAAATCTGCTGAGAGGAAATCGCCGAAGAAATACTTTTTGTATTTTTGTTTTGATGTCTGGCCTGGGGCTCGAACCCTGGCTTTACGTTTAATAAGCCAACACACTACCTACTAGACTACGGCGACTTCAAGAAGAAGACGTTCTAAGCTTCATAAAAATAATACAGGCAATGAGGAAGACCTATATATATCTGATGATTCCAAGACATGCGTTTTAATAAGAAAATGCCGGACATCTCTTACCGAACTGCGGAGGTGGTCTAAGTTCATCCTTATCTACATGATTAGTTACGCGGGTAATGAAGGAACCCTCGTCACTAATAGGACAGCTAATATGGCTCCCATGAGAGCTAAGGACCTAAAAATATTTTCTGGTCTCGTTAGCAATGGCAGTTTAGGATGAGCAGTTTATAATACTTCTTTCTGCATCAGTGCCTGATGATAGGACTGCCAGTCAAGTCTACAGGCAGACTGTTAAGACACTCGCACCAACCGCATATTGCATGAGGAACAAACGCTGTATAATATCCTTAGTTCCATCACCTATAATGAACACATCATTGTCTTTGGCATCCTATGTTATGAATTCTTCTGTTTCAGAGCTCATTTCAGTATTATTGAACACTCAGTGTCTCATCTGGAACGCGGTGAAAGTGCCAAAGACAAGTCTTATAATATGGTAACTACTCAGGGACAATAATCACACATCCTTGGTGTTCCTTACTCACACTTAAAACTAAAGTAGATGGCACGTTATACACAATGGCGTCATTTAGATTATGCCTGTACTATCACACATCAGTTTTGAGATTCTGATCATAAGTAGAACTCACAATTAAAAAAAAAAAAAAACCTAAAAATATGCTTAATTTTAAGCACTTTCCAATCAGCCTAAAAGTATGCAAATGTTTTTTTTTTTTTTTTTTTTTTTGTTTTTTAACTTTCACGAATGTGTTTAACTACTGAAGAGTGTTTTGTTGGAAAGTGTTTACTATTTCGTTTAAACCAATTATTATAACTTTTTACTCAAAATATATGCCCCAGTTATTAAGAATTGTTCTCAAATCAGCCTAAAAGTATGTTTCCTTTACTTTTCTAATTGTTTAAAACTCAGAAGAATTTTTGTTGTTTTTTTGTTTAACCACTTAAGCCAGTTTTAAATTAATGTGGTGGTGGTGTTGTATTGTTTCGTCTTCTTCTACTTCTTCTACTTCTTTTGTAGTTTTTAATTTATGTGGAAAACACATCATTATGCTGTTGTATGGTGTTGTTTTGTGGCACTTAAAATGTTTAATAACTTAATTACAACAATTTGTAGAATATTTCTTTCTTTTTATGTGCCGAACTACTTTCGTACCTCGGTTTAGGTGCCATGTACAGTCAGTAACAAAACAAAAAACAAAAAAAAACTATAATTTTACTGGCAATTATTATTTCAACTGCCCGGTTTTTTTCTTTCTCCAGTTTTTCTTCTTTTTGTGGTGCTACCAGTATTTCCAAGTAGGAAAAAGGAAAACCGCAAAAAATTCTCTTCAGAAAACAAAAAAAAAAAAAAAGCACAAGAAATAAAATGTTGCAGTAAAATTATGTTGTTGTTGCAACAACAAAAGTTTTCACATCAAAATAATTTCATGAAATAAAAATATTTTGTTCATCATCATGATGCCGCCCTCTAACTTAACCTCCTTGCTCTCCATCACTTAGAATGGCAGAAGAACAAAGAACCCTTTTTACAAGCTGCTGTTGGAGTATCCTTTCGAAATGAAGGAGTGCTTGTGGGAGTAACAACTTCAATGTTAATCCTCCTGCCATACATACACTCATTTACACACACACACACACACACACCTATCCATCCATCCATCCAGCAATGATATTTTATTTAATGACGTATAAACTGATGAAGATGAATGTGATGAAGCATTCACTGACATTGTTCTACAGCTTCTCCTGTTACTTGCCTTTCTGTTGCTCATTTTTCTGTTTTCTGTTTGCCTCCCACCTCCTTTTATTTTGCTGTTGCTTGCAACCGTCCAGTAAATTTTGAAGTAAATTTTATAGAAAAAGAAAACAAAATGCAACATTTTTGCTGCTGCTGTTGCTGTTGTTACTATTGCAACTGCTGGTCGTTTTTCACTTTCATATTGTTGCTGCCAACAACAACGTCACAGTAACAATGAACACCCAAACAGACACAACAAGTGCATTTACTTGTAATAACCAGAGATTTAAAAGAATGGCATCTTTAAGACAAAAGCTGGCATAGTATAGAGGTTAAAATGCTTGACCACAAATCCAAGCAGAAATCAAACAACTTTACAGCGTGGTTTTCTCAAATTTTAAAAATTTAGGAAACCAATACGAAAACGAAAATTAGTCTTCCCCTGGCATTAAGCCTTCTTTTGAAGAGTTCAGTCAAAGATGACAGCAACAGAGAAAATTTAAAAATCCCTACCACTTCATGGCAAAAGCAATACACTGACACATTAAGTGAAAGACAGCTTCTTCCTCTTTCACAGCTGCTGTTGAAACCATTTGGGAGATAATCAAGTTTAACGACATACCTTCCAACAATTGGACAGAGACCTGTAATAACCGCAATAGTACGACAGATGGCCAAGTGATTTAACGAGAGAATACATTCTTATCTGCATCAGTCCTACTTCTGCTGCCAACAAAATTAAGCTTTCCTGTAAAACGACCAGAGAATACGTAGTTTAACTGAGCCCATAACATGTTAAAAACTCTGAGCCCCATACGATTCCAGGTCTTTCCAAAAGCACTACAATATCTGCCTGCGTATCCGAGTAAATTAAAAGATATTCAGTGAAAAAGCAACTACACAAGAAACATTGCATCGCTTTCAATATGTCCATGAGCGCCACCTGGAATGCATTACAGTGGCAAAGCAGCCTAAGCAAAAATTTAATCCACAGCTTACTCTGTCCAGCATTTTGAAGCCATCAGAATATACTTCAAAGGGCACTTCCCTCAACCGTAAATGTTCGAATTATGAGAGTAGAAGCTTCGAATGTATCTAGGGCTTTCTAATAGATCAGACCTCTCATTCAAGGGAAGTGGTCAGAGGAAACCCAACAGGGTATAGCCTTAGTTGGATTAGAACAGAGTGCATTGTTAATCAGAACAGCTGACTGCCTCCGTGCTCTGTCTATCAGTCTGCAGTAACATTTGGTACTTGCACACTATAAACCAAATGAGAGTGTTGTAAACCATGACAGGATAGAAGCAGATAGCCATGGCTCTGTAAAGATGTAAAATATTACGTTCTCTTTCTTTACTCTCGATTGTATTATAATTCCAGGAGAGTTTGCAGGCCAAAATAAACCCGATATACTTTACCCTCTTTAGTAAAGAAAAGTTTGGTTTGACGGAATAATTTTTATGAAAAATCCCACTTTTTGCATCCCTTTACATTCGCCAAATAAATGTGTTTCATTGCTTCCTTTCACCATTCTTTTTTCTCTTTTCTGGTGCCAAAAACGGGGGCGACTCATTTAACTTTATCATGTGGTGGTGGCTGTGAAAAATCTTTTCAAATATTGT
The DNA here is from genome assembly GCA_927399465.1 of Sarcophaga caerulescens. Lineage (NCBI taxonomy): Eukaryota > Metazoa > Arthropoda > Insecta > Diptera > Sarcophagidae > Sarcophaga > Sarcophaga caerulescens. The sequence continues at coordinate 105,094,419 of OV656872.1, read as the reverse complement.
GGTCACTCGTTTCATAATCTCCATGTAAATTTGGCAAAAAAAAATGACAGAAATCAACAACACAATCATAATAACAAGACTAACCAGTAACGGTACGGTAGTGTGTAACAGAAATAAAAGCAGAAAAAACAAACAATTCTTGAGAAGATTTAAAACTTAACTGCAGTCGAAGGAAGCACCACTCAAACTACTTTTACTCGTGCTGGCTGGCTGGCTGGCTGGACGGTTGTTTATTTATGTGTGTGAAGATAAATTCGAATTTGAAAATCCAAGACGCAATCCATAAATTTTAGCAGCGCCACATTTGGCGTTAACAGAGCACAATTTCCTCTTAACAGAACAAAATTTGCCCTTAACAGAGCACTGTTAGCTATTTAACAGTATCCCTCTAAACAAGCCCACTTGTTTAGGAGCTAATTTTGGGAAATACTCTAGATATAAGAGTACCATACTTCCATGTAAAGGAAGGTTCCAAGGCCTCTTAATATAATCAGCAACATAGTCACATACAGCCATGGACATTAAATTAGCACAAAATTCATATATAGTTTGATTGTGAATTTTTTCTCATTTGTATCCTAATTAGGCCAATTGTTTTGGTCTGGAATGTTGCACGATGACATCTAGCTGTTGTTTAACAAAAAATACTACCGTTATTGTAAAAATTTTTTGTTTTGACTGCTAACTTGTATGAGTAGCTGAATTCGAGCTGGACAGTAAATTAGCACAACGTGCATAGGTACAAGCTTTGTTCAAGTATTTTTATTTTTACGGTATATTCTTTTGCTCGCCAGAGGAGAAGCTCGTTATCGTTGACTTGTGGAATGATGGGAAAAACCTGGCTGAAATTGCCGAAATTTCGAATTGCTCGCGAAAAATGATTTATAACGTGATCATTTCCTTCAAAGCAAACACAATAATGTCGCAGAAAACAAAAAACGAAAGCCACGTGTCAAGGAAACAACCGAAGTCGTGGACCGTGCTATTGTCCGGAAGTCAAAGAAGGAGCCTTTCATGTCGTCACGCGATATTTTGAACGAAATTAATTCTCAGTTTAGGTTAAATTTATCGGACAGGCTCATACGATGACGTCTTAATCACGGAAAGCTCTTTGGACGCTCTTGCCGAAAGAAGCCACTTCTACCAAAAGAAAAATATAGTCAAGCGTTTAACGTTTGCTCGCACCCACAAGGGTACAGATCTCCCATTCTGGAAAAAATATTTAGGAGTGATGAAACAATGCTAAATCGTATGGGACCAGATGGTAGAGTGGTTGTTTAACGGCCAGAATTAAATCAACTTTATACTCAAAGGATCATAACGCATGGTCGAGAAAGCACAATGACGTGGGGAGCATTTTCATGGCACGGTGTAGGTCCTATTGTGAAAATTAATGAAAAAATGGACCGTTATCAGTATTTGGACATTCTAGAGAACAAAATGGAACCATAAGCTTTTAAATACATGCCAGTTTTATTCATATTTTTGCAAGAAAGTGGCTCCAAACACACATCTAAGCTGGCTAAGGATTGCTTTTATAAAGTGCACATTGGCCGGTGCAAAGTTCTGACTTAAACTCGATAGAAAAATTCTGACACGATGTGAAATGTACTATTGCTCAACAAAAGTACAAAAATTTGGACGATTTGTGGATTGGAATACAGGACGCTTGGTACTCGATTTCCAAAAATCTTTTCCAAAGAACTTTGTCCCTTAGATGCCACGTGGTGCTTGAAAATAGAGGCTACTCTACTAAATATTGATCAAATAAACTGAAAACATTAATATTTTTACTATTTATTAAAATATATTATTTTTATTCCAGAAATTTTAATTTGTGCTATTTTAGTGTCCAGCTAAAATCTAGCGTTTGATATGTTGCAGGTCTTAACGAGCAGACGATTGGCAATTTCGCCAAATTTTTTTTTTTTTTTTTTTTTTTTTTTAAGAAGAATATGCATCTGAAGTTTCTATGTGTAAATTTTTTTATGAATAGACCTAAAATACTATAAAAAATCTGATTGTTTTTATAATGAAGTTTTGTGCTAATTTAATGTCCATAACTGTATATGTAAAGTGATATGGTATTGAGAAAATTAGCTTTGAAAATATAAATTTTTTACTTGAAAATTCTCTAGGAAATCAGTGGCCATTTTGGAACATATAAGAAATAGTACAACATACAGCAGAGTATATGCAAATGATAGTCCAGAGGGTCCTCTTTCGAACTGTGATAGTGATAGCTGGAATAATTTTGGGATTTGAGAAAATGAGCCCCTCGCCTCCATTATATGATGATTATATTTTATGTCAATAGTCTGCAATAATTACAAAGTAGAAGACTAATCTACTTATTGCCACTGTTAAACACTTAACAGTGCTCTGTTAACATCAAAGTTTACCCTGTTAGTGGCAAGAAGTGGCGCTGCTAAAAGTGTGGGTTTGCGTCTTTGGTTTTTAAATTCGAATTTATCGTCACACACATAATAGAAGCAAAAAAAAAACCAACTATCCTTGAGAAGATTTAAAACTTAACTGCAGTCGAAGCACCACTCAAACTACTTTTACTTGTGCTAGCTGGCTGACTGGATGGCTGGCTGGGCTCTTGTTTATTTGGTATTGTTACACACACAAAAATAAAAGTTCGGTTCGGAACGATGATATTCCTTAGCAGAATGAAATTTAAAATTCATGAGAATTTGTTTGCATTTTTTTTTTTGTGTCCTAAGTTTTCTTGCCAAATGCTAGACATACATACATATGGACTCTGTATCCTTAACAAGCAACATCATCATCACCACTATCGTCAACGTTACCGTCCTTTGTGTTTAGTAGTGGTATGGTGGTATGAATGTGTTCCTTGTTAGGAAAATGTAAATTTAATTTTCCGTGTGTAGGAGTGTTTGTGTATGGAAGTGTGTGTGTCTACCAGAATAATTCCAGCTAAATTGCAAGTGTGTTTGAGTGTGTGTGTGTGTTGAATGTTTAAGTGGGTCCATAGCCACTCTAACTGATTCACTTACAGACCAGCTGACTGAGTGACTGCCAGTCATAACATGTTGCAACAAACCAAAAAACATGTTTTTCATGTTGTTGTTGTTGCTATTTTGACGTTTATGAATTGTATGCGTTTTTCCTTAACGCTTATGGTATTGGCTTTTAAATGCTGGTCAGTTTATGTTTGTGATTGCCAACAACAACAACAAAAACTGAAAATATTTTTCTCAAAAAACTTGTGTTTTTCTTCTGTTAGACGACTTCGTTATGCCTTGATGACTGATTTTGGTGGTCACGTAGACAGACTTAGATGCAGAGAGAGAGGAAGAGAGATTCCTTCTTCTCCAGTGTGCAAAAATGTTTAATCTTGTATGTGATTATGCGTATGTATGGTATGCCATTGACATGACAGTGATGTGTGTGTGTGTGCAATAGTACTGTACTGCACCTAGGGTTGCCAGCCTGGCTGGACTTGGCTGGATTGTCCAGCCAACACTGATTGTACATTTGTTATACTTTAATAAAAATTATTTACACAAAACCAAAATCAACATTTTCTCAGTATTTTTATATGTCCAGCTTTTTTTGTTTTGTCCAGCTTTTTAAAACCCAATGTCCAGCTTTTTCCGAATCGGAATCTGGCAACCCTAACTGCACTACTACTCTACTCTACTCTTTGCTTCTTTGTATGAAAGCAAGTGAGTGTAAGTAAATGTGTACTGTACTGTAAGTGTTGGGTAAAAATGATTTTGGATGGTTGGTTTCTTATTTATGAAACATATTTTATGTTTATGTTGTTGTTGTTGCTGTTGCTTTTAATGTTTTCTTTTTTCTAAATTCATTTGACCCCACCGTAAAAAATATTTCAAAAGATGTTGAAAATGTAAATCACATACACATGTAAGCAAACTCGATTCTTTTTTGTTATACTCTCGCTCTCTCTCTCTCTCTCTCTCTTTCTTCTTCTTTTTCTCTCCTCAATAAAACAACTGCTGTTGTTGTTTTGCGTTCACGTTTGCTTCCAAATAATTTAGAAGATTAACCGTAGATCGAGCTTTGTATCAAAAATGATACATTTCAATTTTTGAAATTATATAACTTTAATTCAGGAAACGTTAGATGCCTGATATTTTTAGAATTCGTAGGAATTGTTATCGTCATTATTTTAAACCAAATAAAAAAAGAAAATCTCAAACAGGGGTGAAAAAATTCAAAAACTTCATAATTTTAGCTTATGTATCATTTTTGATACATACGACTTTCCCAGCGATTCTTTAGTGTTGTGTTTGAAATTTGTTTAGGTTTTCAAAGATTTTGTGAAGTTTTATCTTAAATAATACATTATTTATGGTATTTGAGAAGAAATTGAAAGTTAAGTGTTGGAGAAAAGTAAAAAGGTTTAATTTTCTGGTTATGATATATTCTTGGTATTGACTGCAGTAGTCGTAGTCAGTAAGTAGCGTGTTAGCTTATTAGATGTCAGACCATGGTTCAAACCTCAGGACAGTTATTTCCAATTTACAACGGAAGGTTGTAATGACCGATTATATATGTATTTATGTAATATTCCTGCTGCTGAAGACTCTAAAGAAGAAGAAAACAGAAGCTCGTCTTATGAACTGACGAAAGTATTGGCAGCAACAAACATGACAATAGGATGTTTATCGCCAAAGATGGTACTACTTGGAACAGAGAACCGCATTCCTTTAGCAGTTAGGGAAGAGAAAATATAACCAATTTTTACGCAGATTGCTAGCAGCTGTTTCCTGAAATATTGCAGAGTCTTTCTTACTGCTCTTGTCATATTTATCTCACGTGACAGACAAACATTAGAAAAAATGTTTCGTCCTATGTTTTATTTCATAGATATTACAGATGATAATATTTCGGTCAACTATGACGTATGTGATTACGGAATCATTTGCTTTGATAATGTGCTACTCGGAAATGATGATAAATTTACACCTATTACGCCTTTTCGAAAAAGTCTTTCAGCTTTTAATAATCTCTATAATTTTGTTGCTGTAGATTAGTAACAAATTGAATTTTATGGTCGTTATAAATTTCGTGGTCCACCGAAATCGAATTGGTAGTTTTAGATTCAAGTACATGCTACATGTGTAGCAAGTACTTACAGCTGTACTTGGGAAACCTGTATCCGGGAAATCAGAAAGGACTCAAAGGGAGAGCATTTTTATTGACAATAGATGTTCTATTGCTACGGGAAACTTTTTTACCTCAAATAACGTTGACAACAAATTTTTCTAACGAAATATAACAATGGTTTGTACCATCAGGTTTCAGCCAGCCCTCAATTGAGAGTGTTACTGATGTGAGTGACAATAAGCTACCCCATCTAAACAATTGAAAATTTATAAATCGCCGCAAAGCAAGGGTGCTAGATGTCAAATTATTAACATTTAGAAAAAATAAGACCAAGCAGACATGAAATGGTTGATTTTTATGCAAAAACTAATGCTGCAATGTACATCATGTCAAAAATTTTGGCGTAAATTTCATAAAAGTGATTATAAAATGTAATAATATAAAATAGTTCTATTAAAATGAATTAAAATAAATCAAAATAATTACATTTTTTAACAAAATCTAACAATAATTGCGAAAATTTTATGTACTACAAGTATGTATCAAAAGTGATACATAAGCTAGAATTATGAAGTTTTTTTAAGGCTCGATCTACGGTTAAATACGAAACTTGTTTTGGTTTTGGATTTTATTCAAAAACTTCTGCTCTCTAATGCACACACACACACACAAACAAGCAAACATTTATATATGCTCATACCCATAAACACTTATTAACACTAACACTACTTACACACATAAATGTGTGTATGCTTAAGAACATCATGTGTGCATGTGTGCCTGTGTGCATGTAAATTGTCTGTTAAATGTTATGTTTTTGTTAGTAATGTTTTGGTTGTGTTTTCTTTACTCCGTATGTGTGTGTGTGTTGCATATTTTTAGGATGCTGTAAAGTTATTTCGCATTTGTTGAAGAAGATTAAAGATGCAGAAAAAGATTAGAAAACAACAAAAAGAAAATGAGAGAATTATTTTAGAAACACACATACACGCACACACATTTAAAATCCATTACAAATTATAATTCTTTCGAATTTTCTGTTTATTTGTGTTGTTGTGCTGTTGTTTTGACACAGAAAAACTTTTATGTTTCGGTTGTTAAGCCAACCAAAAAAAAAATTTTTTTTTTCTTTTTTAAATCATAAAAATTTGTCAGAACTGTAGAGCATGATGAGTAGATTTGAAGTTCAAATTACTTTCTAAAATGCCATAAAAAAATTCAAAAACGTGCTGAAGAAAAAGCTTTAAAGATAAATGAAAATTCCAAACAAAATTTGTTAAAATTTAAAAGCAAAACACATGTTTTTATACAAAAAATAAAAACAAAAAAATAAAACAAAAAATAAAAACAAAAAAATAAAACAAAAAATAAAAACAAATTTTAATAAAAAATTTGCCAAAAACAAGAAACTTTCCTTTCAAAAGGAATTTCTAAGACATGTTGCCTGTGTCAAAGAGGCTGCCGAAAGGACTTATGTATGTTTCTCAGAAACTTTTTTTAGAATTTATAAACTTCGGAAATAGAAATTTCATAGATTTTTCATTAAATTTTAATAAAAAAAAAAAAACAAGAAAAAAATTAATGCGAACAAAATTTTTCAAAAGTAAAGCGTTTGAAATGTTTTGATAAATATTTTAAACCAAAAATGTTTTAAAAATATTTAACGAATTACTATTTAAGTAGGCTGGAGAAGAGTAAACGCCTTTCCTCAAAAATCCAACTCAGTTTCTAGCGCCGCCGTAGAGAACAGAATCCTATTGCCTCAGTTATAAACCAAAATAAAATTGAATCAATTCAGTTCAAAGAAGATTTTAATGCAAGCGAGTTTGCAAGAAATGTTTGGAAATCATTTCACCAGTGACCAATTCATTAATAACAAAAAATATATTAAAACTTCATTTCAATCCAGCTTTTTTGCATTACTAAGCCAAATAATAATTGTTTTTATAGTTTTGTTCTATTATTCATATGCTCGCGGCTCGCCACTTGGGCACAATCATTATTGAAAATGACTAACGCTTAACAAAATAAAAAAATTATCTCAAGTTCAAGGTTCACAACTAGGCAACTAGACATTCATCATCAAACAGTAATCAACTCTTTGAAGAAAGCTGGATGCACAAAGAAACTCGATGTTTGGTTGACACATCCATCAATTAACAGTGAAACACAGTTTTACGGAACCGCATTTTCATTTGTGACTCACTGCTAAAACTTAACAAAGTCTAGGCTTTACTTAAGCAAATAAAGACGGGAGTTGTAAAAAGTAATTCACTTGTGATAAAAAAATATACTGAAAGGATTATGGACGAAGCAAGATCAACAACCTTCACAGATGTTGACATCAAGAAAAACTTAATGATGTACATAGGTCTGCTGGAATTGAAAGGGAATTGTTCGTTATGAGGTTGTCTAATCTGTTCAAGCGAATGATTCTGATCTTTACTGTCAGCAGTCGACAAGTTTGAAACCAGGAATCGATCAACAGAAAAGGTGTTGGTTTTATCATGACAATCTACCAGAACCAAAAAAAGAAAATCATTTTTAACGACAGAATTTGAAAGAGCTTTGCGAGAGGATTTCTAATGCATTCTCCGGACCTCCTGATTATTTCCTTCTGCTTATCTGTTTTTTGAATCTCCGTAATACTCTATTAAATTTGAATATTTTAGTTGCCTTGTGAGCCTTTAAAATGCAACGGGACTAGTTTTATGCTCAGAAATCCCAGAATTTCTATCCCAAAAACAGCAAAATGTTGTCAAACATGCTTGATTCAACAAAAGCTCGTTTCAAATAAAAGAAAAGATTTTCAATCATTTGCAAATTCTCTAATCGAACATTTCCAAACACCAATATTTAGGAAATTTTAACACATTCATCGTCACGATAGTAGAAAAAAAATTTTCACATGGGCCATGGTAACTTTATTAGATAATTTAGCTGAAAATATATCAAGGAAGCTTAATGTTTCACAGAAATTGTTTTTTTTTTTTGCCAAAATTCCCGGAAAAACACTATTTTTTATGTCGCACATATTTGTCTGACATGGTCCTATTTTAAAACTTTTTTTCTCGACAAGCCGTGTCAGTCTTATATGTCTGACGCATCCAAACAAAATACAACAAGATACAACAAGTATTAACCTGTTGTTTTGAACACAGCGTCGTTTGCGTCGGACATCTGTGATTGACGGGGCCTTCTACCAAATCGCCATGTCAGACATACTCGTATATGACTGACATGGCTCATGCAGAACTTCTTAGCGTCAGACACATATGACTGACATGGCGATGAACGTGTTAATATGTTTTTTGTGTTCCCAACTTAAACAAAAGTTTTTACAAAAATATCTTTTAAAAATTGCTTGCAATTACAAATTTCACTGTGTAAATTGTATATAAATTTAATTTTTGTTCTCTTTGTATCTCTGTCTCTCTCTCTTTCCCTCACTCTTAGTCACATATATGTACAAATTAAATCATAATTATTTTCACAAACAAACAAAACCAAGAGAAAGCCGCCTGTAAATGGTGTGAGAGAAAGAAAAAAAAAAACAAAAATTATTCACGAGATACGAGGCCAGCGTTGCCAGAAAATTCTGGTGAAAAATCATCATTTTAAGGAAAAAAATCATATTTTGGGGGAAAAAATCATCACTTTTTAACTTTTATTTGTAAAACATTAAAAAATAAATAACAATTCAAAATAAAAGTGTATTACATTGATTGGTTAACGGGTTTTGTTATCATATACTAACTTTTTTCTTGAGGATATGATATAACCCGATAATCGAACAATTTTAAATTAATTACATGTTTTACCAAAAATATTATATACATACAAAACAAAAAATAAATATGTATGTTATACATAAAAGACAATTCAATTTAATTAACATTAATTTTAAAAAATCCATACATACATACATATTGTCGTCTGGCCTTCAAATTGGCCTATGTAATTTTCAACAACTTTTCAGAAGATCTAAAAAACAACATAATTTTTATATGAAAGTCATACAAAACTACTTAAATATTTTTGCAATAATTTTGGAACCAGCGGAGACGTTGGACAAATTTTTGCTATAGAGATGGACCACAAATAAGACTTAAAAATGGGCAAATAAAATTAATTTCCCAAAAGGCACATAGGCCATTTTGCAGGCCAGCCGACGATATGTAAGTAGTAATTTTATAGGGTACAAAAATGAGATCTAAATAGAAAAGTAGAGTTTTGTAAAACTTTTAGTAGTTTCCTATAATAATTTAATTATAATATTGGGAAGGTTTCATATTTTTTACAATTTCTTCATCAATTTTAAGATTATAACAGGAACACCTTTTAACTAGTAAATAATCCTGTATAAACAAAATACCTTCTAATGTTGCATTTTCAAGCCTGTTCCTGTACTTAGTTTTATTTAAATTAACTTTAGAAAAAATTCGTTCAACGTTTGCAGATGAACTGGGAAGACAAAGTATACTGGACACAATGTTGGAAAAACTAAATCGTTATCAACACGAGTTATTTTAGAAACTCTGGCCCAAAAATCTTCACAATAAATATTTTCTAAGGTTTGAAAATATTGTTTGAAATCTATGTGACGAAGCTCTCTAAATTCATCGTCTAGCTTTTGAGAATCATTTTCATTAATTAAATTTGGTAATCTTTCTATTAGTGGAGACAATGAAGAAACTTTCTTATCAATAATATTATGTGGATCAATAGATGACATTTCTTTTAAGGAAGTATCTTTGAAATTATAACGTTTGGTTAATTGTTTACAAAACTCAATATAAAATGAAACGCAGTAATTAGTGAATTCAGTTAATTTACTATTGGTAAATTTTATTTCAGAAATCTTTTTTTTACAAATACTCCTAAATATACATCTTCGGCGTTTAAAAAAACGTCTTTATTTTCAATATTTTCCTCAATATTGAAATCAGTGTAGCCAATGTATGTGGCTTTACAAAATTGTCTAATATTTTTAAGTATAAACGTTCCATTTCAGAATACATTTTTTGAATTTGGGAGTTTGTACTTTGAAACATTTACACTGTTATAACGTGAAGTATCTATATACAAAAAAATCATATTTTTGGAAAAAAAAAGTCATATTTTTTGGAGAAAAATCATCAAACCATATTTTAGTTAAAAAATCATCAAAAATATGATAAAATCATCATTCTGGCAACGCTGTACGAGGCAAAACGAAAACAAATTGATTGCAGCAAAGCGTAAACACAGAAACGAAACAAATCCTTAAGTAATGATCGTATTTAATAAGAATAAAACGAGAGAGGTATGTACAGAGATGGGGAGAGTGCAGGAGCATAAATTAAATTAAAAACGTAAACAAAACAATACGAGTACACTTCTTTACAGCACTGTGAAGAGAAAGAAGTAAAAGAGAGAAACGAACACAGGGAGAGTGTCAGAGCAAATTTGCACCATATGAGATGAACAATATTTTTGTCATACAAACTGTAATAAATTTTGCACTCACACATCTACACTGTATGTATGTATGTGCATACATATGTATGTACTTACAGAGAAAGAAATAAAACGGGAATTATTTTATATTGTATTCGGCCTATGCATCTATCTCTTCTGACAGTTTGTTATTGTTTATGTTGGGTTTTTAAAACATATTAAAGGCTCTGTACTATACATGTAAGTGTTGATATGTGTGTAAAGGCTTTTATGTACATATGTATGTGTGTGTGTGCCTAAATAAACGTGTTAGAATTTATTGTGTATTTTTATTGTTTTTACTAATACTACGATAGCTGCAAATACTGCTGCCTGTGTCGGCCTGCAACCGCTTATGTTTTGTTTATTATTTGAGAAGGTGCTGTTGTAGAACAAAAACATCTGACACTCTCTTGCTTGTATGTTTTCAGATTTTCTCTTCGTGTGTGTCACAAATATATTGTGACAGATTTGTCACTCACATTTTAAGCTCTTTTTTGAATTTTTATCAAATTGTCTGAATTTCTGTTTCATTTAAAAAAAAATGCGGGTTGTTTGTGGAAGAAGGTGGACTTTAAAAAAAAAAAAGAAAAAAAAAATACGGTGTTTTTTCTTAAACTTACAACATTTCAAAAATTTTCTCAGCCTTTAAAATTATTGAAAAAATAGTACTTAAAAATACTACATTTAACAATATTATAAAAAAAAACTAATAGATTAAGCCTTATTAAATGTATTTAAAAAAATTTTGTTATCTCTGATTGAATTCCAAAAAGGTAGTAAAAATACTACTATTTAAAAAAGCTACGAAAAGCAATATTTCAATTAACATACTATAGTGCTAATGCTATTTAATTTTTAAAATTTATTTAAACTCAAATTCTGTGTAATTTATCTGGAAAAGAAAATACTAGTAAAAATACTACCTTTTACAAAGTTGTTGAAAAATTATTTTTTCAATTAATTAAAGTTTTATTATGAATGATTAAATTACTTTTAAAATTTTTTATCTTAATCCCAAAAAAAGTAGTAAATATACTACTATTTAAAAAACGTACGAAAAGCAATATTTCAATTAACATACTATTTTATTTTTAAAATTTATTTAAACTCAAATTCTGTGTAATTTATCTGGAAAAGAAAATAGTAGTAAAAATATTACCTTTTACAAAGTTGTTGAAAAATTATTTTTTCAATTAATTAAAGTTTTATTATGAATGTTTAAACTAGTTTTTAAAATTCTTATTTTAATCCCAAAAAAAAAGTAGTAAAAATACTACTATTTAAAAAACTTATCGAAATCGCGTACTTGAGTAAAAAGCTACACCTGATATGCCGTATTTAGCTTTAGCTATTTCTTTAAACAGTTTTTATTTAAACAGCTTCTAATAAAAAAAATAGTAGTAGTAAAATACTATCTTTTACATAGATTCAGAAATATTATTATTTCAATTAGTATTAACCATATTAGGTGTATTTATACAAATTTTGTTATCTATGACTAGATTTAAAAAAGGTAGTAAATATACTACTATTTAAAAGAGTTTTATGAAACATAAATTTATGTAACAAAAAACAATTTGTAAGGCTGAATTTTTGTTGCAAATGCTTATTTCAATATTTTCCGGTATTTTTTAATTATAAAAAAGTAGTAGAAAATATACTACCTTTTACAAAATTTTATAAAAGTAAAGTCTTTAAGTAGCTTAAGCCTTTTTTAATGTATTTTTATAAATTTTGTTATATCGATTTGAATACCAAAAAGAGTAGTAAAAATACTACTATTTAAAAAAAAGTCTAAAAAAGCCTAAATTTGAGTAACAATGCAATTCCTATGATATTTAGATTTGAGATTTTATTTAAAACTATATTTAGTTTATATTTTGTGTTAAAAAAATAGTAGTAAAAATACTACCTTTTACAAAAATGTTGGAAAAACAATTTTTCATGTCATTAAAGTCTTGTAATATACGTTTACATCAATTGTACGAAATTCTTTTGTAATTTTTTTCTAAAAAGGAATCAAAAAATTTTTACTATTTTTCTTTATTGTTTTTAAAAAAAACTTATTTTTTTAATGAAATTTTATTAAATTTCTTCATTTAATTTAATTTTTTTTCTGTTGTAAATAACAATTTTTCTTACATTTATTTACAACAAATGCAATAAATTTTATTTTTTTTTTCTTTTTTATCCTGATTTTTTTAATTTTCTTAAAGATTAAACAGAGCTCAACATGACAGTAAAAAAGACTTTTTCTTCAGGCTTAAAAAGAAAATGACAATCAGGGAATATTTTTTTATTATTATTTGTATTCACATTCAGTCATTTATTCAGTCATTCATTCTGCTTTCAGTCGAACAACAGCAACAACAAGAAAGAAATTGAAAAATAATGCTGAATTTCATTGTTGACCTAAAATTTACAATCAAAAGCAAGAGTGAGCAGCAGTAACTAGAGTAAAAGCTGTAGCAGCATTAGTGGCAGGCAGGCAGCAAAGTGTGTCGTCTCTTGCAATGCCATGTTGAACAGCAGCAGCAGCAGCAGCAAATGCAACTGTCCAAACAAATTTTATGGAAATTCTTTTATTATAATAAATTAAACTCAAAATACTAAATGAATAGTAGACCGAAGCACAAACAAAATAAAAACAAAAAAATCTCTCTTTTTGCTTTTAAGACCGTACAACAATAAACACTTAAAAACTTGAAATGCATGTCAGGATGGCAAGAGAAAAATATCAACAAAAAAAAAAAAAAACAAAAAAATTTGGAAAAAATAATTTCCAAAATTAAAAACTTTTTTGCAATTAAAAAACTACAGTTCTGAGAATTACTGAAAGCAAATGCGAATGATATGTTGAATATGAGCTATTTATTTAGGTATGTACATAGGTATTAAAAAAAACTCCCAAAAAGTTATAATGCATTAAAATTCATTAATTCTCAAGACTTTTACAATTTTTCGGAAAAAAAAAAATTGTGCTTTTACGACATTTTTTAAAAAAGTAGTATTTTTACTACTTTTTGAAATTACGCTAGATATAAAAAAATTTATTAAAATACACATCATAACATAGCTACCCACAAAAATTAATTGTTAATAAAGTTTGCAAAAGGTAGTATTTTTACTACTATTTTTGTTAGCACAAAATATACTTCATATTTGAATATAAATTATTTTTAAAAGCTAAATATAAAAAAACAAATACAGTTTGTTACATAAATTCTTAATATTCAAACACTTTTAAAAAAGTAGTATTTTTGCTACTATTTTTTTAATAACAAAATTTAGTGCAATAATTTAAAAATTAATTTTAAAAGCTAAATATAAAATAACAAATACAGTTTGTTACATAAATTCTTAATATTCAAACACTTTTAAAAAAGTAGTATTTTTCCTACTATTTTTTTAATAACAAAATTTAGTGCAATAATTTAAAAATTAATTTTAAAAGCTTAATATAAAATAACAAATACAGTTTGTTACATAAATTCTTAATATTCAAACACTTTTTGAAAAGTAGTATTTTTGCTACTATTTTTTAATAACAAAATTTAGTGCAATTATTTAAAAAAAAATCGTGGATGGTAAATTATGTGTAACAACCATAGAGTGGCATTGAAATATCACTTTATGAGCATTTTCAAAATGTAGTAGTAGTAGTAGTAGTATTTTTACTACCTTTTTCAAATTAAGCCAAAGATTACAAGATTTATGTGTGCCAGTTGGCAACGCAACTGAAATAGAAAGTTATATTATGTACGGCAACTTTTGTCAGTTGCCATTTTGACAGATCGTCAACTGAAAAAATGTAAACAATTAATTCAAATAAAATAAAATACATAAAAATAAGTGAATTAAAAAAAATGTTTAGTTCTATAGATTTATTTTTTCAAAACAGTGAAGAAGCAGTAAATGTGGCATCAGTTAGGCGCCATTTGAGGGATAATTCTAATCCACTGGAATTACCTCCTGTACTGTAAGTTTATTTGTACATTTTTAAGGATAATTATTTTAATAAACAAATTTTCTAGTTTTAAGGCATATTTTCGTCTTCCCAAGGATGCTGTGATCTACTTAGTGGATACTCTCTACAGTGATATACAAATTCAACGGACAACAGCAGTACCTCCGCTTTTAAAAGTATGTGCCGCTTTGAGATTTTTTGCTGAAGGAAGTTTCCAAAAATCTCACGGCAACGATTTCAATTTGGGAATGGCTCAGCCTACGTTGTCTGTGGTATTGAAGGAAGTTGTAGAATTAATAGAAGAAAAAATTTGTTCACTTTGGATAGTTTCTAAAATGACGGAAGATGAAAAAACCAAAAACAAAAACTATTTCTATTCAAAAACAAAGTTTCCTGGGGTCGTAGGCTGTATAGATGGTACACACGTACACATCATAGGACCTAAGGAAGATGTTCGACATTTATACTTAAACAGAAAAGGTTATTTTAGTTTAAATGTGTTACTGGTATGTTATTTAATACCAATTATATACTTCTTTTAATTTTGATAACTTCTTTATAGATGTGTGATTATAAAATGTGTATAAGGTATGTAGACGCCAGGCATCCCGGTTCTACACACGATGCCTTTATATGGAACAATAGCGCATTGAAGCAAATGATTGTAGCAGATTTCGGACAAAACACATGGCTACTATGTTGTATTGCTATATTTCGGTTTATAAAGGCATCAAAGTTTATTTATTTCTTTAGGTGATGCTGGTTTTCCTTTGGAGCAGCAACTTTTGACACCCTACCGTTCTGCAGAACCACATTCGCCAGAAGGGAAATATAATACCATCCATGCAAAGGCCCGGAATATTATTGAGCGAACGAACGGTGTTCTGAAGTCCTTATTTAGATGTCTTTCTGCCGAACGTGGTCTGCACTATAATCCTGATAAAGCTGTTTCAATCGTAAATGCATGCTGTGCATTATATAACATTGGAAAACATTACAAGGCTGATTGGGAAGAGGAACCAACGGAAGTACTTATGGAGGATGCAATAGTGAACATGGATGAAAATGAAAATATTTTAGCAACAAACATACGAAATAGAATTATGCTATCTTTAAATGAATAAACTTATACTATGTTCAGACATGCACTTTTATTAAATCAATATTCGGTTTATTGAGAACAATATTTTTAGCATTCAGACATATAATATACGAAAATTTATTTGACAGCTGGTAAACAAAACAGCTGATTGCTTCAACAACATTGCTTTTAATTTAATCGCGAAAATTAGTGCCAAAAAATTTTTTGGAAAAAATGGAAAACAATTTAACATTTAAAAAGGTATTGCTAATGATTAACCGAAACGCCGAGCTGTTGCGGTTAATAGGAACTACTTTTGACTCCAAAGTGGCTTTTCTCGGAGGGATGAGAAAGAAAAATTTGATATGAAACTCAATATAAAATACAAACATTTCTGCTGACCTTCCATTTTTTGTTTGTCGTTGTTTACATTTGAGTTGTCAAATATTAATAGAAAAATGTAATCTGCTCACTGAACGTACTTATGACAGTGTTGTATTTAAAGTTTTTTATCAATATTATAACAATTTATGAATTTATTGGCCAGTAATTAATTGAAATTTTATATAAAATATTGAGATCAATAATGCCGTTTATTGCGATTTACGCAATAAAGGTGCATGTCTGAACCCAGTATTACATTATTATAATTTAAAAAGCTTTTCTTATTTGTTCATAACAATTCATTCAATATATTTTTTAAAAAACGCTATAACTAAACAAGTTAAAAGTAAAATAACAAATTAATTCAGTCTTCAGTTCATAATTGGTTTATATAAAAATAACAGAAAAAATAATTAAAAAGAAAAAAAATCACATTCTACTAAATTAATAAAATTCAGGTCCATAAATTCTTAAAACTACTACAATTCAATTTTTTATGTACTACTATTAATATTAGGTACACAAATTAGTTATCCAAATTATATTACTGCTTTTCTAAGATCTCCAATTTTTTTTGTTTAATTTTCATTCCTAGTTTTTGCTCCTCTAAGAAAGAATCGTATTTCTTTTTTTTTATTTCTTTAATTTCTTTTAGGACTTCATACTTTTTCTTTTTCATATCACGGATTTCCTTTAAAATTTCATTTTTTTCGTATAGGTTTTTTCAATTTTTTTTTAGAGAACCTAAAATCTCTGTTTGAGTGTTAGTTTGTTTCTCCAGGAGGCTGAATCTTTTATCTTCTAGCCTCATTCTTTTTTTTGGAGGCTTTTGTTTACACTCTTGTGGGCCCTTTTCCTCTATACTTTCCGTAAGGTCGTCAAACGATTGCTGTAGAGAAGCAGTCAGCTTCGGCAGAACATATACTAAAATTGGAACGATACAGAGAAGATTAGCATGGCCCCTGCGCAAGGATGACACGCAAAATCGTGAAGCGTTCCAAATTTTTTTTTTTTTTTTTTTTGAAGTCGCCGTGGTCTAGTAGGTAGTGTGTTGGCTTATTAGACGAAAGGCCCGAGTTCGAATCCCAGGTCAGACATCAAAACGAAAATATGAAAAATATTTCTTCGGCGACTTCCTCTCAGCAGATTTCTGGCAAAAAACTCTGAGAATAAAAATTGCTATGAAAAGCTTCTCAAAAAACCTTGTCGTTCGGAGTCGACTTTAAACTGTAGGTCCCGCCACTCATGTATAAAATTAACGCACACAACACGAGTGGTGTGAGAAGCTAGGACGTTGTACAATGGGTCAGTTCGACCTCCGGGTACTGTACTTGTCACAGTTGACAAGTACACGTCCTCTAACCTAACCTAACCTATCAGTCAGCTCTGATACTACTTCCGTCTGGGGTACTCCACAAGTGTTACCCTTAGGGTTTACAGAAATGTCTGTGCGCACAAGGTTCGCTGCTGCCTGTTCTAGTGGAGACAAACTTACTTCTTCCGATGGCCCACCTCCGGTTGTATATAAACTCTGACGATTATTAGCCATTTTTTTCTTTAATTTTGCCTTAAAATGTATCCACACCCTCTGCCATTCTTCAGGCGTTCGTATTGGTGGCCCACAACTATTTAATTTATCAGAAATTTTCATCCATGCCTCGTCAACGGTAGCTTTGGTATCACCAAAACCACGCACACCACGAGCAATCCGTGGATTTAACTCCATTTCATGGACAAGAACATCAAATTGATGTCTTGTGGTAATTTTAACCATTTTGTGATCTATAATAAAAAAATATTATAAAATTTCTAATATATAACAAAAAACTTATTTACTTTTTAAGTTTTCGCGCGTTTTCACTTTAAAAATATATAAGGCAACCAAAAATACGCGGTTGCCTAAATATTTGCTATTTGGCAACTGAAATTGACAGCTGTTAGTTGTCAGTTGCCATCTGTAATATGTTTTCGGCAACTGGCAACTCAACTGAAGTTCGGTTGCCGTACATAATCGACACATTATGTAGATTTACGCCTTATGATGTATCACAACGCAAAAATAAAATTTTTTCCAAAATTTTTTAAAAAGTAGTATTTTTGCAACTACATATTTTTTAATAACAAAATGTAGTGCAATTATTTTAAAAAGATAGTGGAATGGTTTATTACACGTAACAACTATTGTATGTCATTGAAATATCTCTTTCTGAACCTTTTGAAAATAGTAGTATTTTTACTACTTTTTTTAAATTCAAAGAAAATAATGAAAAATTAATGCAAAACAGATAGAAATGCTTTAGTTACTTGAAAACTAATTATTTTATAGAAATTAAGTATATTTTTTACCATTTTTCTCTGAGTTTTATGCAATTTTAAACGGTTTTTTTTTACAAAAAAAAAAACGACATTTTTATAAATTTAAAAAGAATATAATTGGAATGAATTCTCCTTTGTTTCCATTCCACCCCTGAAAATATTTTCTTAAAATTTTTCGTTCAATTAAAAATTTAATTGATTACGTTCGCATAATGACCCCGGGGGTCATATTTAAAATGAATTGCAAAAATTTTATTGCAACAGAAGAAAGAATATTTCTTAGAAATCGAAAAGAAGAAGAGAAACCATAAGGATTCCAAATGAATTTCAAGTAAAATTGTGCCAATAATAATCAAATTTCGTTCGTTTCAGCATCGATTTTCTGCAGCAATTTCTTCTCTGTGTGTAACAATTTTACGCCTGAAGCTTTCCAAAGAAACTCTGAACGCAAATTATTTCTGCTTTTAAGCCAAAACCAAAAAAAAATAAAACAAAAACAAGCAAAAAAGTATAATAAAAAACGATACAAATCGTGTAGCTTATAAGAAAGACAAAAATATTCTATTTTTAAGGAAGTAGTAGCAGAACACATCGAGAGAGATGGGGAGAGTGAAGGAAAAAAACAAAAAACAAAAAAAAAAAAAATTGTTAAAGAAAACGCTCCATTTCTTTAAGAAAAGCATTCCATTTTCAATTTGTTGTCTTTAATTTAAAGATCTTTTCATAGTAAATTGAAAAGAAAAGCTTTTTTTTTTTCATTTCGCAAAAAGTTTTATGATACCCCCACTCTCATCTCTCCCACAGTGGTGGTACACACAGTGTATATGCGATAAAATAAATCACAGCCCCAAAGTATGCAATGCAGTTGTTAACAATGAATGAACGAGTGTTCGAATGAATGAGTGAATGGTTGGTTGGGGTGTGTTCAAACTGTAAACGGTTACATTTTCGAAATGAATGCCATTTGAATTGTTTATTTGATTGCCCCACTAAAAAAAAAAAAAAGAGATAATAAATCTACTTGAAAGCAATAGGGGGGTGGAGGGCGAATGAGTGTAATTTGTAGAACGGAAATTTAATTTTTTATTACATTTTAATTGTTAAATAAAAAGGTCACACACACTGTCACACAGCCATTTAGGAGGGGTTAAATTTTAGTGCAATAACAATAGAATTTTAATTTTTTTTTTAACTTCCCATTATACAAAATAGAGGGTAAAATGGTTCAATAACTTTAAAATACTTTTAAAACATTAGTATTTTTAGGTTATGTTGTGTTATAAAAAAAGTAGTAAAAATACTACTACATATTTATTAAAAAAAAACATATTAAATTATTGAAAATAATAAATTTTAATGCCCACTAATATTTATTTAAAATAAATTTCATGAATTTATCCCTTGTTAAAAAAGGTAGTATTTTTACAATTTTTTTTTTTTTTTTTTCATTACAAAATATGTTCTAGAACTCTTCCATAAGTGTAAGTTTAAAGAAAAACATCTACTACATTCTGTGCTTTAAATATCTTTTGTGGAACATGTTAAAAAAAAAGTAGTATTTCTACTACTTTTTTAAATTGAAATAAATTATTGAAATAAAACTTAATAGAGAAAAATTAAGTACAACAACAAGTTTTTCTGCAAATACTTGTTTTTAACACAGATAAAAATAGTAGTAGTTTTAGTACTTTTTTAAATTTAACTGAAATTACTGAAGCAAAACTTTTGAAACAGAAAACAAAGCATTACCACCAAAGCATTTTGAACTTTAAATACTTTTTTTCGACAAATTAAAAATAGTAGTATTTTTACTACTTTTACAAAACACTTGAAAATTATTGTATTAAAAATGAAAAACAGGAAAAATAAGCATATTTACAAGCTGTAGTACTTACATGCATACATAATTGGTCATTACAACCCTTCAGTCAGGATTATTGACCTAGTTTCTCACACCACTTATGTTGTGTGCGTTAATTTTATACATAAGTGGCGGGACCTACTGTTTAAAGTCGACTCCGAACGACAGATTTTTTGAGAAACTTTTCATGGCAATTTTATTTACTCTCAGAGTTTTTGCCAGAAATCTGCTGAGAGGAAATCGCCGAAGAAATACTTTCTGTATTTTGTTTTGATGTCTGGCCTGGGGTTCGAACCCTGGCTTTACGTCTAATAAGCCAACACACTACCTACTACACTACGGCGACTTCCTAGCTGTAGTACTTCAAAAATATATTTTTCAACATTTTAAAAATAGTAGTATTTCAACTACCTTTTTAATGAAAGAGTTGTATTTTCACAACTTTCTTTTTTTCAAATCTAAAATACCCTACAGATATTTAAAACAACCTTACAAAGGAAATTTAAGCCTAACATTTTAAAATTGTGATAATTTGGATTTAAAAAATAGTAGTATTTCTACTACTATTTAATTTTAAATTATTTAAAACAAAATTTGCATATCTTAGTTTATTTTAAACAAATCTTTATTTAAATATTTCTGTTGATTTGATTTTTATAATAATTACTACACACACATGCATATGCATTCAGAGAGATAAGATTTTAATCTGGAATGTTGCTTAAAAATTTCCCACATCATTAGCATTTTGCAAAACACAAATTTGGATGGCTAAAGAGAATGTAATGGAACGGTTGTATTTAAATAAACATTAGGGACCCCATATTAACATATTCAAAATACCATACTTGTTTTCTATTGTTGTTGCTATTGTTGTATCATCAACACTATATTACCAAGTTGTATGCAACATCTGCTGCAAAGTTTTCTTTAACAAAAAAAAAATTTTTTTCCTATTCTAGTTGCAACACGAAACAAAATACTTTAAAGAGAATGTGTATGTGTCTATCTGTCTATGTATGTATATGTCTGTCTTACGTTTCATATCAACACTTATGCCAGAACATCAAAAACGTTTTAGTTTTTACAATTTCTTCATGTTTTTCTTGATTTTCTATCCTTTTTTCTCATTTTTGCGAAATTATTTTTAATAAAAATAAAAAGCAAAAGAAGAAGAGAACAAAAAAAAAACAAAAAATAACGGAAAAATCTTACAAAATGTTGCACATGTAATAGAAGAAAAGCTTTTTTGTTCAGATGAATAGTTACAATCATAATGCTTAATGACGAGATTATTACACACAACACACACACACTGCATACTTTTAGGAGTTCCATATACATATATGTATATATATACACACACATATAAATACTATTGTATAAAATATACGATTTCGTTTATGACTTGAGAGAAAATTGCTTTATAACCCAATAGGCAACTGAATATAACATTAGCAAGGTTTCAAAAAAAAATGGGAAAAAAGTAGTAGAAATACTACTTCAGTAGTAGAAATACTACTTTAGTAGTAGAAATAAGTAGTAGAAATACTACTTTAGTAGTAGAAAAACTATTTTTTATGAAAATTACACCAAAAAGAAGTGTTTCTACTTACTTATAATTCTCTTCAATTATATAAAAACAAATTGAGCAAAATTTACTTTAATTTCAAAAAGTATTAAAAATACTACTATTTTCAAAATGTATAAAAACTTAATTTTTTTGACGCTGAACATATTTTACTATTATTTCCTTTATAATATTTGTTTTAAAGGCAATTTATATTTTGTAGTTATTGAAAAAAAGTAGTAAATATACATATGTACTACCTTTTCAAAAAAAATTATAAAAAAAATATGCCCATACTAAAATTAACATTAAATTAAGTATTCAAAAACAAATTTAACAAATTTTGTTTAAATTTTAAAAAGTAGTAAAAATACTAAATACTATTTTTAAAATGTTCAAAAACATGCAGCTTTAAGCAATGAACATAGCTTATAGGCACTGCGTATACTTTATAAATTTTTTTTTTACTAGCAATTTGTCTTTTGTGAAGGATGTTTAAAAAGTATTTGTAAAAATACTACCTTTTGAAAATTCTGTGAAACTTAGTTTGCGATACTACAATTTAAGAAACTTTGTTTTTAAAAATGTATTTTAGACAAAGAAAAATACTACGGAAATACGAATTAGCCCCTTTGATGTTTGTGATGATTGGTTTAGAATTTTATTGTAATTTGTAAAAAAAAAGTAGTACTTTTACTATTTATTTCAAAAAGTAAAAAAAAACAAGTTTATTATACTAGAAACCATACTACAGAAATTCAACATCAATGTTTGTTGACATCTTTAGGGTTTGAAAAAATAGTAGTAAAAATACTACTATTTTTATATTCATATGCAGTCCAAAATATGACTGCTAAGGCAACAGAAAGCTAATAATTAAACATAATTGGCTACTTTAAACAATTTAAAGTACTTTTTTTTCAAAATTTTTATCTGTAATTCATTTTGTGGACTACCCTCGTACATTTTAAACCACATAATTGTAATAAAACATTTGGATGCCTTCTTTCTGGAACTTTTTCTTTAAAAAAGATTTTAAAAAATAATAAATTTTGCTTAACAAACATGTGCGGGTGTGTACGTATGAGGTTGGGGGATGTTCCCGGGATATTCCCCAAAGAAAAAAATAATTTTTTCTTTTTCAAGGAATACATTTTTTCCACTTAAAGCTGTTGAAAAGAAATATAAGCGAAGAGAAAAAAAATAGTCACGAATTTTATTTCTGCAATTTTGAGCATAATTTATGCACATGTCATATGCAAAGAAAGAAAAAAAACAAAAATTGAGAATGACTGGAGAAAAAAAGTAGTGGCTGCACAGAAGAAATCCAATTACATTGTTATACAGAGAAAAAGGATTTTTTTTTATTTTTTTTTTTTTAATTTTACAATTGCCACCATCGTCATCAGCATCCTCATCAACACATCATACAGCTACACAACTGAGACAAGAATTCGTAAGAAAGAACGCAAAGAAATCATGATGAAAAGAAAACTTTACAAGCGTTTAAATGGAACAAATTGAGTACCAGTTGTGAAGGAGTGCAGGAGCAGTGAGAGAGACAAGCGAAATGTTGAAATGAAGTTTAAAAAATTGTTTGCATACGCAGCAAATGATTGCATTTAAGCAAGACAAGTCAAGTGAAGTCACAATGTAAACGTTAAAACAATATATTTGTTTATGTGGCTGAAAGACAAAGGCAAAGTACGAAAGAGTGAAAGAAAGAAAATCTTTGGCATGGAAATCAAATGGGAAATCTCATAGAGTTCAAGTCAGACGACATACATATGTACACATAAAAATGAGAGAATGACTGCGGTTGAGAAAATTAAAACCAAATATTTATTTTGAATGGCATACTCTCCTCTCTGTATGAGGGGTGTTGTAAAGTCCTTGAAATAGTTATGCTCATAATAGGGTCAAAGGGTCAAATTTTGTGAGAATAATTATGGATTAAAGTTATTTTTTACAAACGTAACCTGAAAATCATCAGGATAGATGCAATAAAGTAACAAATATAAAATTTAATACTTTTTAAAAAAAAGTAGTATTTTTACTACTATTTTAAAATCAACAAAAATTGGTTTTTTACTTGTAATTAAGATTAAAATAAACTCGAAATAAGTTTTTAAAAATAGTAGTATTTTTACTACTATTTAAAAAATGTAGAAAAAAATTTCCGTACTAGATTTATTTAATAACAGTCTTTCTGCTACTACTACTTCGTCTTTCTACTGTTAGTTTTGCTTAAATTGAACTTAAAATACTTTTTTACAAAAAGTAGTATTTCTACTACTATTTAAAAATAAGTGAAAATAGAAAGAAAATATTATTTTTAACTTTTAATTGTGCCTTAACGTACCCTAGGGTGCCTGCTTTATTTAGAAGGCAGTAGTAACAGAATAGTAGTATTTTACTACCTTTCCTATTTATGGGCATTGTTGTTGTTCTACTATTAAATTTGTTTTTCACAAAAAATGTAAAAAGAATTCCTTGAAACCCGTACAGAACGCCAATTTTTTCGAATTTTGGAAATCAAAAATAAGTTTTTAAAATAGTAGTATTTTTACTACTAAATTTGTGTTTTATTTTTTTAAGGAATGCATGCATACCAGATAGATTTTGGAGCAATAAATTCTTTAATTTAAAATTTTGCTTCAAATATGCCTCAACTAAGCTGCGTCTTGGACATTTTGAAAAAGGTAGTATTACTACTACTATTTTTTTTCTGCTTTCGATATTTAAAAAAATGTGACGGCTTACCTTTTAGAAAGAATACATAGCTATTTCGAGCAATAAATTCTTTAATTTTAAATTTTACTTCAAATATGCACATTGGACATTTTGAAAAAGGTAGTATTTCTACTACTATTTTTTTCTTGCTTTAGATATTTAAAAAAATGTAACGGAATACCTTTTAGAAAGAATACATATCGATGGACATGTTGTTTTTTTACAAAATAAAAATGGTAGTATTTCTACTACTAATTTTTTTCTGCACATAAATACAAAAAACTGGTGGAATGTCTTTACAAGATGTTGGAATGGCTTTGTAAGACTGTAATGATTTTTATAAAAAGTTTCTTACTTAAAAATTCCCCATTTGCAATGAAGAAAACTTTATTAAATTATTGGAAAACCTTTTCATTTTTAATAAAAGATGCTAAAGCATCAACATTTTGTCTCACGAATTCCCATAACTATTCAAAGAAAATTTTCTTCACTTACGGTTGTTCTCTTGTGGGAATGATGAAAAGAAAATGAAATTTTCTTCACTTTGGCAAAAGATGAAAAAAATGAAAGAAAATCTGTTGCTTAAAATAAAATTTTGAAATTTTATAAGAAAAGCTTTATTCATCACTCGCATGCTGCTGTAGTGCTTCATTTTGAAGCATGAAAGGCGAATAATTTTCGGCTACTTTTTTCTACTACTTTTTGATTTTTTTTCTTTTTTTCTTTTAAATGCCTGTCATAAGAAGATATGAAAATGTAGTGAAAGGAATTTAAAAATCAAAAAAAAAAAAAGTAATATAAAATGCCTTCAAAAAATGTTTTGGAATTTTCAACAATTTTTCTGTGATAAAATTTGCTCAAGTCAACGGGCATAAGAAAGAATGCAAGGAAAAAAAACGCAGCAAAAAATTTTATGCAAAAATTATTTGAAAACAGATTTGCATAAGAAATGAAGTGCTTTTTTTAAATTTTTCATATACAGTAAAGCAGAAAAAAAATGCGGTACAAAAAATATTTAAAAAAAATCCCAAATATTTTAACCAACCTTGTTTAATTTTTAAAAATTATTTCTTATCCCTCCGAAGACAAATATTTTAAAGAAGACTTTCCTTGACAGGATAAACTTACCTGTAAATAAAATAAAATAAAATACGAAATTAGTATTTTAGCGAAAAAAGGTAGTAGCATATAAGAATAGGAGTTTTTCAAAAATAGTAGTAAAAAAACAAAAATTAAATATTAAATCATACCAAAATGTTATAAAATTGTATAGGAATATAAAACCAATATCAGATATAAAAAAACAGTAGTAGAAAAACAGTAGTAGAAAAACAATAGTAGAAAAACAGTAGTAGAAAAACAGTAGTAGAAAAACAGTAGTATAAAAATAGTAGTAGAAAAACAGTAGTAGAAAAACAGTAGTAGAAAAACAGTAGTATAAAAATAGTAGTAGAAAAACAGTGGTAGAAAACCAGTAGTATAAAAACAGCAGTAGAAAAACAGTAGTAGAAAAACAATAGTAGAAAAACAGTAGTAGAAAAACAGTAGTAGAAAAACAGTAGTAGAAAACCAGTAGTAGAAAAACAGTAGTAGAAAAAATAGTATCAAAAATAGGATGTGTGTGAAGATAAATTCGAATTTTAAAATCCAAGACGCAATCCATAAATTTTAGCAGAGCCACATTTGCCGCTAACAGAGCACAATTTTCTCTTAACAGAACAAAATTTGCCCTTAACAGAGCACTGTTAGCTGTTTAATAGTATCCTTCTGAACAAGCCCACTTGTTTAGGAGCTAATTGTGGGAAATACTCTAGGTCTATGAGTACTATACTATATGCATAGGAAGGTTCCAAGGCCTCTTAATATTATTAGCAATATAGTCACATATACATATGTAAGGTGATATGGTATTAAGAAGATTGGCTTTGAAAATATCAATATTTTGGTTGAAAGTTCTCTAGAAGATCAGGGCCATTTTGGAACTTATAAGAAATAGTACACCATACAGACTATATGCAAATGGTAGTCCAGAAGGTCCTCTTTCGAACCGTGGTAGTGGGATAGTTGGAATAATTTTGAGGGTTGAGAAAATTTCCGTCCTCCACCGCCACAAACCTCCTATATATTTTAACACTGTTATTCACAAATAATAATGATCATAATGAGAGTTATATTTTATGTCTATAGGCTGAAATAATTGCAAAGTAGAAGAGTAACCTAATATTGCCACGATTAAACAAATAACAGTGATCTGTTAATAGTAAAGTTTACGCTGTTAGACGCAAGAAGTGGCTGTGCTAAAAGTGTGGGTTTGCGTCTTTGTTTTTAAATTCGTTTTTATCTTCGCACAGATAAAAAAATAAGTTTTTTTCTTTTGAAAAAATTGTATTCCTTAAATTGTTAAACAAAAACATTTCTTTAATCTTTTTAATATTCACCCTTATTCTGGTTGTCGTCGTCGTCGTCGCCGTCGTCGTCGTTACCAAAAATGATGTCGAGAAAATCAGAGTCGACACAACACAATATCGACGGCGTATTGACTCACAGAATACCAAATGTGTGTCGACAGTCATCTATAACTATCAATAACGACAAACAGAATACCAATTTTAAACTGTCGACGCAAGACGACGTCGACGACGACAACCAGAATAAGGGTGATTGACTGCATAACACAATACATAGCATATCTTTTAAGCGTGGTTTGTGTCTCTAATCAGTTTGTAGGTCTAAATGGTAACTTCGAGAATAACAATCTGCTACTTATTCTTTTTTATTGTAGGGGTTGCTGTCCAGTCCTTATAATGGCAACGAATGGCGGTGAATTAAACAGTCAGGCGATTTGAATGATTGCAAGGAGTTTTCAAATATGCAGCCGGAGTCACAACTTATAATATTGACTAGACTATGTTGTACATGCGCAGCTAGAACCTTTCTAGTATCGACTACAGTCACGTAAATATTTATTCCATTTGGTTCCTTGAATAAAGAGAAGACTCTTCCAAAGCATCTCTGCATCTTCTTATTATTTTTCTTTTTTTGCTTCGTTTCAGTTAAGCAGGTGATTGGTATTCTCGGCAGGTTCTTGGATGTGATAACAAGTCAACAACAAGTCCTCTGCGTACATTAATAATGTGTGTTCGTGAAAGAGTTTTTGCTCATTGTGTCCAACTAATGGTATAGCACTGGCCATTTTATAGTCACCTAGCAGCAACTCGTTTCCTTGCCGTTCGCATCTTCCCCCTTTCCACCTGTCCCAAAAACCTGTACCATGCACTGCATGAGTAGGGGCCATCCCCTGAGTGCTGGTTTCATAAAAAAAAAAAAAAAAATAAAAAAAAAAAAAAAAAAATAAAAAAAAAAAACATGGAGCTGCCTGGCCTCCTATCACGTATTTTTTGGAAAAGTACTTTTCCAAAGAGTACCTTTTTAAAGTACCAAAAAGCTACTTTTTAGGAAAAATACTTTTTGAAAAATATACGTTTTAACAAGATGTACCTTTTGGAAAAAGTATCTTTTTGTAAAAAGTGCCTTTTTGGAAAAATAATATTTTGGAAAAAGTACCTTTTAGAAAAGGTACCCTTTGGAAAAGTGCTTTTTGGAAAAGTACCTTTTTTGGAAAACGCAATTTTTAGAAATGGTATCCTTTGGAAAAAGTACCTTTTTGGAAGAAGTAATTTTTTTATAAAGTACTTTTTTACTATTTTATCGTTTTTATTTTAAAAAACTTTCTCAAAATGTAAAGTGATTAATCAATAAAATCCTTGTGCCCTTCCTAGTTCTCTTTTCATGCAATTTTTTAATGCCCAAAAGAGTAGGCAACTTGTGGAAATGACTTCAAAATTAATTCCATTCGTTTTCATCTTCTTTTTTCAACAGCGTTTATTGGTCTGGACAGTTAAAGTCTGACAAAACATGAACATCAACAATAACAACATTAATAATACCGATGGAAAAATGAATAAGAAGAAGAAGAACAAGTGGAAAAATTATATTAATTGTGGTGAAAATATGCAACTTCTGATGAAATTCGCGGCTGTTCAAGTGTAAATGCGTAAATGATGGCAATAAAGTGTACCCAGGCGAAAAAAGCGCGTTTTTTCTGTTTCGAAAGAGAGAATTTCATTAACGTACAGCATTAACGTACAGCTTACAAAAGTTTTAAACCAAAGAAAAAGGCATGCAACAATAACTGTCTTCTTGCATCATGATGCGTAGTATGAAATTGGCGAAAACTTGACGTTTAATTATGGCAAGAATTCTTTAAGCAGAGGGCATCAAGAGCAATTGAAATTAAAAATTAATTTTTATTTACGAATTTAAAGAGAAATTATGAATTGCAATCTCTAGAACTGAAAGCTTAGGTCGCTGAGACGTGAGAAGATGGTTCAAAACCAGTCTCACACATCTCGAACAAAAAGAAATTTTTTTTTTTTGGTAAAACCAGCGCTCAGGGGATGGCCCCTACTCATGCAGTGCATTGTGCAGGTTTAGGAAAATAGGTTATAGGAAGGTGGTAGAGAGGGAGTAGTGTTTGTGGACATTTGATTTAAACTTACCAATATCGTTGACAGTCAGGCTGCCCTTAAGGCCATTGCGTCGGTCTGGTGCAAATCACGACTGGTTCGCGAGTGCAAAGAGTGGTTGAGGTCTTTTGGACCGGACCGTATCCGTCTATGCTGGGTTCCGGGTCATAGCGGAATACTGGGCAATGAGGCGGATGCCCTCGCTAGGTTAGGTTCCCTTTCGGGGGGCGATTTAATAGTTGGTCCTGAACCCCCAGTCTGCCACCTCTATGGCCTCATCGATGGATGGGTCAGGGAGGAAGAGCAGAGGCGTTGGAGGAACGGATCAGGTTGTTCTGTCTCTAGACGTCTATGGCCTGCTGTGGACAGTAAGAGAACAGATTGGCTGCTGGGCTTGGTTAAGGCCAGCGTAAGGTTGGTTGTCGGTTTTATCACAGGGCACTGCGAGATTAGGTCGCTGACGGGGATCTGGAACAGATCCCAGCCGGACTATTGCAGGGTATGTTGCGATGAGGAGGAGTTAGAGACTATCGAACACCTCCTCTGTAACTGCCCAGCCCTTGGTAGGTTGATGTTGAGGACCCTTGGCAGAGCCTTCTTTGAGAGCTTGAGTTCTGTGTCGAGAGCCGACATCAAGGCTCTCCACAGATTCATTAGCAGTTTGAGCTGTTTGAGAGGTGCTAGGGCTTCATAAGTGTAGTCGCGCGCTCAACCCTTGTTTGTGTCTGTTTCTTTCTGTGTGATTCCCATCCTCCCCTTACCCTTATGCCCTCCTTTCATCCTATTCCCTCTATTTCCTTCCCTCTCCAAGGACGTTGTACAATGGGTCAATTTCGACCTCCGGGTATTGTACTTGTCTTAACGGACAAGTACACGTCCTCTAACCTAACCTACCAATATCGTAACCAACGGGAAAAACTTCCGCAGGAAGATCATTCCACAAGCGAGCAGTGCGGGCAATAAATGAATTTTCCCTGTAATGCATTGTGCGGTTCACTGGACAATCAACCACAAAAGGATGTGCTCTGCGAGAGGTACGAGTACCACGTAAAAATACGTGATTATCGGGAACCAAGCCCCTTATCTCTCGAGAACACCTCCCATTATAGTACCGATAGAACAATGAAACACACGCCACATTGCGACAAAACGAAATTTGGAAAAAAATATTTCTTACGCCATATTGCCATGAAAAGTTTCCTAGAAATCTGTCGTTCGAAGCAGATTTTCAACTGAAAGTCCCCCTAGACTCATGGATAAAATTACCGCACCAAACATGGGTGGTGCAAGAAACTAAGTCGTAATCCTGAGTGAATCCTGACCAATTAAATAAGATTTGAAATCTATCCTTGAATATTCTGCTAAACGAACCACCATATAAAGCAGCCAGAGATGGTAAAAGGAAGCAGAAAGCAACGGACATCATTAAATCCCAGCAAAGCTACAGCAGTACCATTGACGTGAAGGAGGCTGCTTCCAAAAAGGTAAATATATTCGACTCCTAAATGTGGTGGTAATATCACGGGAAATAAAGGCAAAGCAACTGAATTGAAGGCTCTTAAAGAAAGCATTTTTAAAAGGTCAAGCACGACGTAATAACATGCAGATGGCGTGCATTATGTATACCATGATGGTCAGCCGAATTGTGCGCACTTTGTGACAGAAAGAAATTTTAAACCAGGTAAACGAGGTAAAGTTTTATAAGATACAGAGGTTGGAAAACCCATTCTAAAACGGTGATGTGGACTTTGTGCGATTCAAGTTCATTGCTTACGATAGAGAAGACCTAAGCTTTGATCTGATTGCATCGCTACCTGATAAACCCTGAACGAAACCAGTAAACTTTCTAACAAGACTGACTAATAAGAGTTTAAGGAGCAATTTGAACTGTTCTGGGGTATTCGAATGCGGCAAGGACA
The DNA here is from genome assembly GCA_927399465.1 of Sarcophaga caerulescens. Classification (NCBI taxonomy): domain Eukaryota; kingdom Metazoa; phylum Arthropoda; class Insecta; order Diptera; family Sarcophagidae; genus Sarcophaga; species Sarcophaga caerulescens. The sequence goes on along the minus strand of OV656872.1, from coordinate 105,063,478 downwards.
GACAGTAGGCCAGGAGCAATGGTGTTCGGTAGTAGAGGAGTTCAGCATTCGAAACCTGTGGTGAAACTCGCTTGCAATATAAATCTTTGCTTGCTTATTACAAAACGTAAAGACAACGTAAAGACATTATGTGTGTGGAGATAAATTCGAATTTGAAAATCCAAGACGCAATCCATAAATTTTAGCAACGTCACATTTGGCGTTAACAGAGCAAAATTTCTTCTTAACAGAACAAAATTTGCCCTTAACAGAGCACTGTTAGATATTTAACAGTATCCATCTGAACAAGTCCACTTGTTTAGGAGCTAATTTTGGGATGGTACTCTAGGTCTGTGAATACCACATACTATATGCAAATGAAAATTCCATGGCCTCTTAATATCCCAGGTCAGACATCAAAACGAAAAATATTTCATCGTCAACTTCCTCTCAGCAGATTTCTGGCAAAAACTCTGAGAGTAAATAAAAAATAGGTCCCGCCACTCATGTATAAAATTAACAAACACAACATGAGTAGTGTGAGAAGCTAGGACTGAAGGGTGCGGGCCGGGCTTCTTGGGGACGATTGCTGTAGACTGTCTAATGGTGAAGGTATAGCACTGGCCATTTTATAGTCACCTTGCAGCAACTCGTTTCCTTGCCGTTCGCATCTTGAGATGTCCACAAACACTACTCCCTCTCTTCCACCTTCCTATAACCCATTTTCCTAAAAACCTGCACAAAGCACTGCATGAGTAGGGGCCATCCCCTGAGTGCTGGTTTCACCAAAAAAAAAAAAAATTCCAAGGCCGCTTAATATAATCAGCAACATAATCATGCATACATACATATGTATGTAAAGTGATAAGGTATTGAGAAAATTGTCTTGGAAAATATAAATTTTTTGCTTGAAAATTCTCTAGAAGATCAGTGGCCATTTTGGAACATATAAGAAATAGTACACCATACCGACTATATGCAAATGGTTCCTCTTGCGAACTGTGGTAGTGGGATAGCTGGAATAATTTTTAGAGTTGAGAAAATTTCCGTCATCCATTCCCCACCAACCATTCTTTACATTCCAACCCATTTGTGCACAAATAATAATGATTATAATGAGAATTATATCTTATGTCAATAGTCTGAAATAATTGCAAAGTAAAAGACTAATCTACTTATTGCCACTGTTAAAGAGGTAACAGTGCTCTGTTAATAGCAAAGTTTACCCTGAAGTGGCGCTACTAAAAGTGTGGGTTTGCGTCTTTGGTTATTAAATTCGAATTTATCTTCACACACATAATGTCTTTACGTTGTAATAACCTAGCAAAGATTTATATTGCAAGCGAGTTTCACCACAGATTTTGAATACTGAACTCCTCTGCTACCGAACACTATCACTCCTGTTCTACTGTTTGTCCTTGCCGCATTCGAATACTACAGAACAGGTCAAACTATCCAGGAACTATCTCAAGATATAACCGGCCTTTTAAACGCGGTCCAAAAACTCTCCGACGCTCAAGCCGAATACTTTTGACTCTGTAATGACGAAAATTAACAGATACTTGGTAATTGTGCTGCATTAGTGCATGTCCGGATGAAACAACTGGATATTGAGTACTAGATAGGGCAGTTATTCTTATTAACTGAGTAGCAGGTATGGGGAAGACAGTTTTGTTTAAAAAAAAATTATTTTTTTTTGTTTTTCATACAAATCCTTTGGATTTTAATTCTTTTCTACGATTTTCAGTGTTGTTTTAAAAATTCCATTTCCTTCAGATGGTGTGCCAATGTGCCAGATTTTTGTTCTTTTTTTTTTTTTTTTTGTCATATTATCTGTCCTTTGGGTCAAACTTTTAAAAATTTAAAGTTTTTCTCTTCTTTTTTTTAGTTTCTGTTGTACAAACAAAAACTTATTGGACTGGTCTTGTAGTTTTCATCATCAACCATCAAAGGACAACAGGGATAACAATAATCAGAAAAATGGGGAGAAAAAAATTCGACCAAAAAACTTTCGTTCAACATTTCCTTCTTCTTCTTTTTTTTGTACCCCCCCAAAGAAAGTTTTTCTATTTTATCGTGCATTTTGTGTTTGTAACGACAACAACAACAACAACTGCAACAGAACCAATATTATAAAATTTTAAACTTTTTGACAAAAAAAAAAAAACAAGAGCATTAAGTGGGGGGAAAAAACAGGGAGAAAGAGGGGGGGAGAAAAAATGTAAAGAAATCAACAGCAGAAAAACAAGCCATAATATGACCCTAAACTATCCAAAGTGGTCGAGTTTAAAACAAGACCCGCAGAGTACTTTTGTTTGCAAGTGCAAGAGGACACAAGGAGAGAGAGAACAGAGAAAACGGGAAATAGATAAAGAGAGCAACAGTCAGTCAGAAAACTATAAATAGAAGGAAGAGAAAAAAGACAAGCCAAAGACAGGATCATTGACAGCCACCAAGTAAATTTACCAAAAACTACCAACAACAACAACAAGAAAAAAACAAAAGGGGAGTCAAACAAAATAATGCAGTGACACACATAAAATTGTCAAAAAAATAACGACAGCATGATGTCAAACTACGGGGAAAAGTTATTTCATAATGCAACACAATGAAATAAACGAACGAACAAACAATTTTAGATTTAAAAATCAAAAGGAAAGGTCTTAACAGCCATTGACGGTAATGAGAATTACAATTGGGGAGAGCAGAACAGGATTTAAAGGTGTGATGTCCGTTTTTATTTTGTTGTGTGGAGTTGCTAGGGAACTGCTCTCAAACTACATATTGTTTCGAAAATGGACTTGATCACACATAAAATGATAAACAAAAGCTCCAAGAACAAAACAATGCAGTTGTTCATGTGATCAACGAATGAGTAAACATATAGCAACAAAAACAACAGGCTTATTTACAAGATCGATGAATAAACAAAAATATAGCAACAACGTCCGTGTATAAAAAAAATATAGCGGAAAGACAAACAAACAAAACAACAACAACTCTGCCTGGACGAAAGTAAACAAGATACACGAAAAACAAAAATGGAAACAAGTTTACATTTTTGGATTGTTCCCGAAGGTCGTCATCATCCTTCAAGGGCATTCATCACACTGTTGATCCAGTGATATAAAAGGCAATATAAAGCGAGCAACGATGATTCAGTTAGAATTCAGTCAGCCGTGTATGAAGACACGTTATTCTCGGAGTTCGAGTTAAGTTAGTCGTGTGACGACGTCGCGTTGAATTGAGTGAGAATTCAACCAGTGGTGTGTGAAGTGACGAGATCGAGTTATAATTCAGTCAGACTTGTGTGCGGACAAGTTGCGTGAAGAAAACAGTTGTTAGTGTGGTGTTTACAAAAAAGGTTGTGAGCAAAGAAGAATAACTAACAAGTGTTGTTGTTGCTTATAAAAAAGGTTATAAGCAGAGAAATATCACGAACAAGCACATATTGTGAAAGTTATCATTGTATACGTAGAATAAGTTCGAACAGTGGCACAAAAGTTGTGCAGATAATAAAGAATTTATTCGAAAATAAACACAGATTTATTTTTATTTTATTTGCAATCTACGAACTCATATTTTTAAAGTTTTTAAAAGGTAAAAACGTAACAATATATACAGCATCTGTGTTGACCTGACAAACTTTAAGATATTGTTCGATGTCAAGGGGGATAACTCCCTGCTTAGTGCCTGCTTTTGGCGTGAAAGAGATGATTTGGTCATCAACGACAAGTGGTTTTAACAGGACGACACTGCATATACCACACAACTCATGCTAGATTGCAAAATCTGCACGGGCGACTGTAGGGCATGGTCATCTCGAGTAAAGGTAATGTACACTGGCAACCAAGATCGTGCGACTTGACCCCTTTAGACTTTTTCTCGTAGGTTTTTCGAAAGTCGCTTGGCGTATGCAAATAAGCCACAAGCCATAGCGATTTTCAAAGCTAACATAACTTATGCCATATCTAACAAAATTCAGCCTGATTTGTGCGTCAAAGTCATAGAAAATTGGATAGATCGCATGATCTACATCCAGAGAAGTCTTGGCGAACATTTGGAGGATGTTATATTAAAAACATTATGGCAATAAAAGGTCTTTCAAGCGAATAAAAAATTTCAATGATATCTCACACACACTTTGATTTTATTTGAAGGCAATAAACGCTTAATGAAAGACCCTCAACAAACAGAACAGCAGAACAAGTTGTTTCAATTACATGCGTAACAAACAACTGAAATTCTAATACTATGTTCAGATATGCACTTTTATTGAGTCAATATTCGGTTGAGTACAAAATTTTAAGTATATATGTATTTATATTTAATATACGCAATTCAGCTTACTCAATATTCGTTTGACAGCTGGTAAACAACAACATTATATTTATTTTGGTCACCAAAATTAGTGCCGTTTGTTAGTTTATTAGTGTTTGTTTGCCGTTGTTGACATTTGAGTTGTCAAATATCAATAGAAAGTGTTCGGTTAATTGTAATATGCTCACTAAACACACTTATGACAGTGCTGCATTTGAAGTTATACTCAATCGTCATCATATATATTATTTCTAAAGCACTTTTTTTTGTCGGTTGCAAATATCTCCCATACCACCGCATCAAATTTAATGAATGATATCTCATTTTAAAGCTTATATCTAACACTAATGACGAAAAATAATTAGAAATTAAAAAATTAATATTTTCATTGATAAAAATTATATTTTATATAGAACTGCATGATAATACTGTTGTCATTATGATTATATGTTTTTGTTCAAGTGTGGTAATACAGGGTCGCTTAATAGTAATGCATATTAAGCAATACTTTGCAGTAGTTGTTAGATCAAGTGCGATAAACAGGGTCGCTTAATTGTAATGCTATTCCACATAATATATAAAGTTGTAAAAGCCATTTTGGTAATGTCGTTATTGTCATGGCATTGTTTATTTTATGAAGTGTAGTAATACGGTGTCTTTTCATACCGATAAAACTGTACTCATACCCCGAATCAACCTTACACCTTCTGATCCAACTGTGCCTTTCCGAATGACACGAAAACAATTCCCTGTGAAAGTTGCTTTTGCTATGACGATAAACAAAGCACAAGGTCAAACCCTCAAAAGGTAGGATTGTATTTACCAGAACCGGTCTTTTCACATGGGCAGTTATACGTGGCTTTTTATCGAGTGCGTACGTTTAAAGATATTTTTGTTTGTATTAAGAATTCGTATGGGCAAAAAGTTAACGATGATCATGACATTACCTCTAACATTGTATTCAAAGAAGTATTATAAAAGCATTTAAACATATGTATGTACATATGTATGTAAATATGTATGATATATTATGATTTCTAATATTTTTATACTTTTAATAAAATTTCTATTAATTATTTTCATTTTATGTTACAAAAATGACAACTAACGGTGCGAAATATTCGCACGGGTCATCTAGTATTATATCAATTTGCGTATTTATTGCGCAATTATTAATTGAAACTTTATATGAATTATTGAGCTCAATAATGGCGTTTATTGCGATTTACGCAGTAAAGGTGCATATCTGAACACCGTATAAGGGTTGAACTTAAAAAAAAATGTTAGATAAAATAAATATTTTTTAGTTGGAAATGTTTAGCAACATGTTGCTAATTATGTTGGCCTAATCGCTGCATAGTTGAACTCTAAACAACAAATTTTCTCTATCAAAACAAAACAGAATTTTAAAACTTCATTTAACCGTAGATCGAGCTTTGTATCAAAAATGATACATTTCAATTTTTGAGACTATATAACTTTAATTCAGAAAAAGTTAGACACCTGATATTTTTTGAATTCGTTAATATTGTTATTGTCGTTATTTTAAAACAAATAAAAAAAGAAACTTTTAAACAGGGGTGAAAAAAATCGAAAACTTCATAATTCTGGTGTTGTGTAAGTAATTTTTTTAGGTTTTCAAAGATTTTGTGAAGTTTTATCGTGAATAATACATTATTTATGGTATTTAAGAAGGAATTGAAAGATAAGTGTTGCAGGAAAGTGAAAAGGTTGAATTTTCTGTTCATGATATATGATATTGTTACGAAAGTGGAAATGGTGTTGTTAAAATAATAAACAAAAGCTCCAAAAACAACACAATGGACTTGATCACGCATAAAAACAAAAGCTCCAAAAACAAAACAATGCAGTGGTTCACGTGATCAACGAATGAGTAAGCATATAGCAACAAAAACAACAGGGCTTGTTTATAAGATCGATGAATAAACAAAAAAAAATATAGCAACAACGACTGCGTATAAAAAAAGATATAGCAGAAAGACAAACAAACAAAACAACAACAACTCTGCCTGGACGAAAGTAAATAAGATACACGAACAACAAAAATGGAAACAAGTTGTTTACATTTTTGGATTGTTCCCGAAGGTCGTCATCATCCTTCAAGGGCATTCATCACACTAATGATCCAGCGATATAAAAAGGCAAGACAAAGCGAGCAATGGTTGAGTTTGAATTTAATCGTGTAAGACGACGACGTCACGTCGGTGTGAGTTAAATCTATCGAGCTTTAATTCGGTCAGACTTGTGAGCAGACAAGTTGCGTTTGAGAAAACAGTTGTTAGTGTGGTGCTTACAAAAAAGGTTGTGAGAAAAGAAGAACAACTAACCAGTGTTGTTGTTGCTTATAAAAAAAGGTTATAAGCAGAGAAATATCGCGAACAAGCACATATTGTGGAAATTATCATTGTATGCGTAGAATAAGTTCGAACAGTGGCACGAAAGTTGTGCAGAAAATAAAGAATTGACTTAAAATTAAACACAGATTTATTTTTATTTTATTTGCAATCTACGAGCTCATATTTTTAACGTTTTTAAAAGGTAAAAACGTAACAATATATATATATGATATATATATAGCGTGTTAGCTTATTAGATGTCAGACCAAGGTTCAAACCTCTGGTCAGTTATGTCCCATTTACAAAGTAAGGATGTAATGACCGATTATATATGTACGTATATATGTAATATTCCTGCTGCTGGAGACTCTAAACAAGAAGAAAACAGAAGCTCGTCTTATGAACTGATGAAAGTATTGGGAGCAACAAACGTTACGATCAGATGTTTATCGCCAAATATAGTACTACTTTAGTAATTTGGGAAGAGAAAATAATCACAATTTTCACCCAGATTGCTAGCAGCTGTTTCTTGAAATGTTGTAGAGTCTTTCTTACTGCTCTTTTCATATTTATCTCACGTGATAGACAAACATTATAAAAAAGTGTTTCGTCCTATGTTTTACTTCATTGCTATTACGGAAGGATAATATTTCGGTCAACTACGAACGTATGCGATAACAGAATCATTCGGTTTGATAATGTGCCACTCGGAAATATTGATAAATTTACACCTATTACGCCTTTTCGAAAAATTAGCTAAAAGTCTTTCAGCTTTTAATAATCCCAATAATTTTGTCGCTCTAGATTAGTAACTAATTGAATTTTATGGTCGATATAAATTACGCGGTCCACCGAAACGAAATTGGCAGTTTTACATTCAAATACATGCTACGTGCGTAGCAACTACTTACAGCCGTATTTGTAGAAACCCGCATCCGGGAAAATAGAGAGGAACCCAAGACAGAGCCTTGTTATTGATATAATCGACGTTCTATTGCTACGGGAACCTTTTTTACCTCACATGACGTTGAAAACAAATTTTTCTAACGAAATATAACAATGGTTTGTACCATTAGGTTTCAGCCAGCCCTCAATTGAGAGTGTTACTGATGCGAGTGACAATAAGATGCCCCATATAAACAATTGGAAACTTATAAATCGCCGCAAAGCAAGGATGCTAGATGCCAAATTATTGCCATTTAGATAAAAATAAAACCAATCTGACATGAAGTGTTTGATTTTTACGTAAAAAACAATGCTGCAATGTACATCATGTCAAAAATTTTGGCGTAAATTTCATAAAAGTGATAATAAAATATAATAATATAAAATAGTTTTATTAAAATGAATTAAAATAAATCAAAATATTAAAATTTTTTAACAAAATCTATCAATAATCGTGAAAATACTATGTACTACAAGTATGTATCAAAAGTGATACATAAGCTAGAATTATGAAGTTTTTTTAAGGCTCGATCTACGGTTAAATTGAAAATCTACCAACTACTGGCTCTGAATTAATAATTTTTGAAACTTGGAGCTTTGAGAGCCACACACACTTTTACAAGCTTATAAACAATTGGAACATGTCGCCAAACTACTTGCGGTTTTTCTAAAAACGAAACTTTAAATGACTTTTTGTGTGTTGCGGAAAAAAGAAGACACAGATTCATATACTCATGCACTTTTCATAAAAATTTTTGAAAGATTTCGAATTTTATTTGGCCTGCTACTCTTCAATGTTAAAAAATCTTGTGCTAAAAGCATAATTAGGAGAGCCTTTCTTAATTCCTTTTAATTATACAATAGAACCACCTCTTCTCTCTCACCTTTGTTATCTATCTTTAATTTACGATTTCAATGCATACTCCGTTGTCTATCAAAAGAGAGAGAGAGAAAGAGAGAGGAGATACAGACAGGGATAGAAGAAAACTCAGTTTTTATATCTTCATTTGGGCCTTACTTTTAGGCATAAAATATTTACTCCAAAAACACTTTTGCAATGATAATTTGTAACTTCTCAACATGTTAACACAGTTGAAGGCTGATTGCAATAGTAAATCCTTCTTCCACGTTGCAGAGTAACTTTCATTTTGTGCTCTCACTCTCTCTCTCTCTCTCTCTCTCTCTCTGTGTGAATACATAGCTTGTTGATGTATGAGCGTGAACGTATTTTAATCAAAGTCTGATTATTTGTTCTGTATGTTGAAGTGTAGAAAGTTTTTATTTGCATAAGTTCAGAGAGAAAGTGATGGAGAGAGAGAGAGAGAGAGTAGATTCTCGTAGTGATTAGACAAAACATTGTTGGATGTTTGATGCGTTTGAGCACATGTTGCTCGAAGTGTTTAGGTGTTAATTAAGTACCATTTTTAAAGGGTACTTAAATGGAAAGAGAATATTCTTTAATTATTTCAAAAAACAGAGTTAAAAACTCTTAATATTTTAAAATAAAGAATAAAAATTGCATGATTTTTATAAAAAGTACCTTCTTTAAAAAAAAAAGTACCTTTTTTGTAAAATGTACAATTTCTTACAAAAATTATCTTCTTAATCAAAAGTAGCTCTTTTCATAAAATGTACCTTTTGTTATAAAAACTATCCTTTTTTACAAAAAGTACATTTTTTTACAAAAAGTACCTTTTATACAAAAACCAACATTTCTTATAAAAATTATCTTTCTTATAAAAAGTACTTTTCTTATAAAAAAAAAACCTAACAATGTTACCTAAAAAATTTCAATTTTTATAAAAAAAAAATTACTAAAAAGTTCCTTTTTTATAAAAAGTACCTTTTTTTATAAAAAAGTACCATTTTTATAATAAGTACCTTTATCATAAAAAGTACATTTTTTAGAAAAGATATTGTTACGTTTTTACCTTTTAAAAACGTTTAAAATATGAGCTCGTAGATTCCAAATAAAATAAAAATAAATTTGTGTTTAGTTTTAATTAAAATTCTTTATTATTCACCCAATTCGCTGCGCCACTGTTCACAACTTGATGTAAACAACAACAATTGCTTTTCTTTGTTATTCCTCTGCTAATACCCTTTGCATATACAATAGCAATTACTAGACAATTATTCGACAGATCTATGTAACGGAGATCTTCAAACCACGATTGCTCTCTTCAAACGCACCGCGTCTTCACACAAGACTGACTGAACTTTTACTAACTCAGTTGCCTGCTTTTTTGTCTTGCCTTTTATATCGCAGGGTAAACAGTCTGATGAATCTTCTTGATGGCGAATGTTTATGACTTCGCCTTATCAAAATCTCTATAAATGTAAACATTGTTGTTTACATTCATTATTGTAGTGTTGTTGTTGTATTTTGTTTACTTGTTTACCATTTTTTTATTTTAAGCACTACGATAATTTGTAAACAGGTTTGTTTACTACATTGTGTTGTTTTTGTAGCTTTTGTTTAAAATTTTAATGTTAAGTAAAACACCAGTATCTAGATTTTTTTTTTTTTTTCATTTTTGTAACAGTATCTTTCTCAACAAAGTACCCTTTCTTATGGTACTTTTTCTATAAACATTGGGTAATTCTTACGACAAAGTTGTTTTTTAATAAAATTTCCCCTATAAATTTTATTATCTGTTGTTCTGTTTTCTTTTCTTTACTTTTCGCTTTTAATAAATTTTTAATAAAGAAAACTTTTTAATAGAAACGAAACAGAACATAAAATTTAAAATGGCTAACGAAACAAAGGCAGTTTGTATCAAAAGAATGTTTAAAATTGCAACGAAATACGTGCCACAAATGGTGGTGGTAAGGAGTAACATTCAAAGGAACTACGAAATATAAAACCACTAATACGACTACGATGTACGAAGAGTATATGGATGCACGTTTAAGCATTATGTTGCAATAACAAACTTAAAGCAATTCATATACGACATGTAAGACATGATACTGATACTGAGACTGCAATGACAAAGAATACCTGGACTCATCTGAACTACAACTGTAGCTGTAGGACACACACAGAGAGAGAGAGAGAGAGAGTGGCTCCTTTGTAAACAAGGAAAAATGCACTCAAAGAAATGCAAGAATTTACAAAATTTTACAAAAGTTTTCTACAAATATTTCAAAGATTTTCCAAGTGTTGTTGTTATTCCTTGTTAAAGGCCATAATAATAGATATATGTGTGTGTGTGCAGCAATAAAAAATAGAACATTTTGTGCAACACACGTTTTAAACTCATTAATTAGCATGACAAAACAATGTAACAAATACACTCGTACCTGTATAATACTACTACTACTATTGCTACTAGTAGTAGCAGTAGCATGAGTATATGAAAATATATCCTGTGTTACTATTTCTCTCTCTCACTTTGTGTATGTGCATGTATGCGTGCAATTGCATTAGTTTACGTGGTGTTGTTGGCAATACTTTTAAACAAAGAAATATAAAGTGATCACCTCTTTAAAGGGGAGTCAGTCAGTAAAATAATGTGTTTTTCCCGCCCCTTTTTAAGGTTAATAAACCCTCCTCCTCTTCTTACTAACAACACAAGATTGTTAGCGGGTGGTAACCACGGAAATAAATAAAAACCCTCGTTAAGGATACCACTACTGGCAAATAGAAAACAAAGGATGTTTAGCTAATAGAATCGTAAGTGTGTGTGTGTGTCTGTCTATAAGTATGTGTTTATAATTGTGTTCAAATAATTAGACCAAAGTTGTTTCTGGTGTCAAAAAAAAACGACTGAAAACACTAATGAACGTGGAAACTGAAACTACAAACGTAGTTAATATTTTAATTACTTCAGTTGAATTATGAAAATTTTAAACACAAAAAAATATTTGCAACTAATTCTAATAAAATGTTGCCAGCAACATGTTGCACACATATTAAATATACAAAAAACAAAAGTACATTTCAATAACAGTTTTAAAAGAGTTTTACGTGTGCGAATGGAGGACGTCCCTTACGCAAACGCGATCAAGGCCTGAGAATTCCCTGCAAAGATTAATAGTGTAACGACTGCAGAATCGTTTCAGAACGGAAAATTTTAGATTCTCCTTTACATTACCCGATTACTGAAAGCAGTACAATTTAAGTTAACATAAAGGTTCTAAAGGCTATCGTTGTGCGTATCCAGTATCAGGGTATATCGACTAAAGTTATAGTCATGTTTACAGCCAATAAACCATCCATTAAAGAATCTGTACATCTCGTTTAAAATTGTCTAAGAATGCCGAATTTCTGAATACGAGGACATTGAAAGTAACATCAAAAATGAGATAAGGAACCTCTTATTTATAAACCTGACGGATCTGACCCAATATACGTTAAATGCAAACAGAGTCCATCTTAGAGATCTCATTGAAGTTATAACGAGTACTGGCCCCTTGATGCCCACTAGCCGTAGCTTGGTATACCTTATACAGATGAAGAGGAAGAGGAAATCACAACACATTTTCTGGTACTTGAAAAACTGAGACAAAGGGTTTTTAAAGGAAGATTTCTGTTTTTTTTTCGCATAGAAAGAATTTGTTGCCCCAAAATATGGTATATTTTTCTTTGGCAACATGTTGCAAAGAAAAATATCGTAAATTTTTCCTTGGCAACATGTTGCAAAGAAAAATATCGTAAATTTGTCCTTGGCAACATGTTGCAAAGAATTTTCTTTCAATGTGCTTAACCCTAACACAGTAAAGGAGGGTTAAAATTTTTAAGATTCGTTTTATTTTTTTCTGTTGTTGTCTCATAAGTAGACGAGTTGACAATTAACACATAATTTCTAATAATTTTTATCTCTCTCTCTCTCTCTCTCTCTCTCTCACCCTAAACTCTACTTAAGCAGTTTGCCCAGAGATTTTCTTTTTATTGTTTAATCTTGTGTCTCTCAAGTGTCGTATTAATTTTTAGTGCATCATTTTTGTTTTAAGATTTCTAAGCAATTGTTTCTGTTTTTTTTTTGTTGGTTTTTTTTTATTTTGGGTGTTGCAACCCTAAATGACTTACTTTACTTGCGATAGGATTATGGCAACCAACAGCTACTTGAAGATGTTGTTGCTTAATAACCCACTCGAGAATAAAATATGTACAGAGAGAGGATTTCTATAACACTCTCTAAAACTCAATTTGGACAAAGACATTTAAAGAAACAGCAGCAGCATCTGTTTTAATTTTTCTTATACGAGCGCGGTCTTCTTACATCTTTGGCAGAACATAATCCGGTGCCACACACACATACTTACTATTGTGTAAGTGGGACATAAGGCAAGAAACAAGAAGAAGAAAAAAAACGCACAACATTGTTGCAACCACAACTAATCTGCTTTAGCAACAACAAAAGAAAAGAAACGAAAAGAGAATGCCAGAGTAGTAGAGAGCTAAAGTTTGTAGATCTTAATCTTCCAAACGAATGGCATACACACACAGCAAAAAACAAAAAAAAAGAGAGTGTCATCTTAGCAGCAGTAGAGCTGTAGCAATAACTGCTAGAAATGACCACAGGTTGGTTTATAAAGCAAGCAAAACATGTTGATAAACATCTTGGATGCGGGTGGGAGGTGAGTATGCAACAGTGAGTGAGAGAGAGAGAGGGAGAGAGATTTAGAAAGTGTTTATATTGTCTTGTGTTTATGTGTTGATTATGTTATAAGCACTTGTAGTAGCCAGTGTAAGTTTTCTTCTTCTGTTTCTTCTTCTTGCTGTTGATAAGGATTTTCTTGTGTGTCATTTACAACTGGCAAGTTTGTTGTTTTTTTGTTTTTCAACTACAACAACCACATGAAATAATATTTACAGTTTATTTATATGCTTAGAAGAAATGCATCTGTGGTCCAATTATGTTGCATTATTACTCGTTCATATGTACATCAGGACTTGCCTCGTTTCTCTCTTCTTTTCATAGAAAAATTTTTATTTTTTTTTTTTTTCAGTTTTTTTGGTGTAAAATTGTTAACAATTTATTTATTTGATGAGGATTTATTTTATATTTCCTCTTCCCCCAAACAAAACGTAGAAAAAAAAAAACAATAAGAAATGAGGGTTAAAACTTATTTTAATCTTGTCAAGAGAAAATGTTTTCAAGTAGTTTGAAATATTTCTGGTAATTTGTTGTCACAATAAGGTTTTCAACATGTTGAAGGGGAGAGAGAGAGAGAGAGAGAGGGATATCATAAATAATATTTAATTGAGGCATAAATACTTTACAAAAAAAAGAAAGAAATTTAATAAAAATGACCACAAACATAAAATAAATGTAATGATGACAAAACCTGCTTGATACATTATAGCAACATGTTGCTGTCATATTTTAATACCGTATGATAAAACATTAAATGTAAACGTAATGCTGGGACAGACAAAGTACAATAAGTTCCCAAAATTTTTAATAATCTAGCAGCCTATTGATAACCTTAGCAACATTAATGTTTGGCAACATGTTGCTGACATATTTTAATACCCTATGATAAAACATTGAATGTAAACGTAATGCTGGGACAGACAGAGTACAATAAGTTCCCAAAATTTTTAATAATCTAGCAGCCTATTGATAACCTTAGCAACATTAATGTTTGGCAACATGTTGCTGACATATTTTAATACCCTATGATAAAACATTGAATGTAAACGTAATGCTGGGACAGAAAAAGCGTAATAAGTTCCCAAAATTTTTAATAATCCAGCAGCCTATTGATAACCTTAGCAACATTAGTGTTTAACAACATGTTGCTGACATATTTTAATACCCTACGATAAAACATTGAATGTAAACGTAATGCTGGGATAGAAAAAGCGTAATAAGTTCCCAAAAATTTTAATAATCTAGCAGCCTATTGATAACGTCAGCAACATTAGTGTTTAGCAACATGTTGCTGACATATTTTAATACCCTACGATAAAACATTGAATGTAAACGTAATGCTGGGACAGACAGAGTATAATAAGTTCCCAAAGTTTTTAATAATCTAGCAGCCTATTAATAATCATAGCTTTTTCGAAAACAAAAAAATCAATTTCTTACATACATACATACATAATTGGTCATTACAACCCTTCAATCAGGATTTCGACCTAGCTTCTCACACCACTTAAGTTGTGTGCGTTAATTTTACACATGAGTGGCGGGACCTACAGTTTAAAGTCGACTCCGACTGACAGATTTTTGAGAAGCTCTTCATGGCAATTTTATTTACTCTCAGAGTTTTTGCCAGAAATCTGCTGAGAGGCAGTCGCCGAAGAAATATTTTTTTTTTCATATTTAGTTTTGATGCCTGACCTGGGATACGAACCCGGGCTTTACGTCTAATAAGCCAACACACTACCTACTAGACTACGGCGACTAGTCTAGAATTTGAAAGTATACATAAGTGTTTAGCAACATGTTGCAAAAGTAAATTTGTAAATAATTTAAATAACAAGTTTCAGCAACACGCGAAATATCGAAAGCATAAAAAAACTAAAGACATTATTTATTTATTTATTTATTTATTTATTCATTCAGGCGTAAATACAGTACAACAAGATATCATCTTATTTAATAGTACTGCTAAGGATATAGGCATAACAAAATATAAGAAAATACAAAATAATAACGTTAAAAATAAATTAACATAACAAATATTATTAAAAACAAAATTTATAATTATATTAAAAAAAAATATGATTGATTAATTACGTATGTGCATTATGTTCATTTAAAAATTTAATTATTGCAGTCTTGAAATGCTTAGCATTGCTTAGTAATTGTATGTTGTTTGGGAGTTCATTCCAGAGACGGATTGCATTGATGTAAAAGTGTCTCTCAGATATCTGCCTGCGGTATCTAACGCTATTAATTCTCAAGCCTCTATTAGATCTTGAAAAAACTAATCTATCAAACAAATAATGGGGTTTCTTAATATAGATGATTTTATGTAGGTACACCAGAGTACGGCATTTCAACAAATTTTCAAAAGATGTATTATAGATTCTATATGAGAACTCAGATATCCTACTGTACCTTGTACGACCAAAAATATATCGAGCAATACTGTTATAAGTGACCTTGAGCCTGTTCCTACTTACTGAGTCGCAACTAGAAAACAGTTCACATCCGTACAGCAGAGTGGGGATGAGATATGTTTTCGCGAGCAGCATACGAATATCAAACGGAGTAAAATATTGCGTTAGCCAAAGACTTCGCAACATGGCA
The DNA here is from genome assembly GCA_927399465.1 of Sarcophaga caerulescens. NCBI lineage: Eukaryota > Metazoa > Arthropoda > Insecta > Diptera > Sarcophagidae > Sarcophaga > Sarcophaga caerulescens. The sequence continues at coordinate 105,047,661 of OV656872.1, read as the reverse complement.
ACCGTTTTACCACAAATAGAATTCACATGGTTGGACCAATCTTAACACTATGTATAGTCACAATAGAAGTATTATTAATCTGTAATGGTGTAAGCTGTGCCGTATAGTTTACCTTGCCTATTATTAAAGCTTTTGATTTCCTCGGATTGAGGCAAAGACCATTAATCGACGCCCATTGAAACACATTATGCAGATCACAATTTATTTTCGCTATACAATTTGTAATATCAGATGGCAAGCAACTAATGTACAACTGAACATCATCTGCGTACATTTGTACCTTGCAAAACTTCAACTTAGTTGGCAGATCATTAGAATATATCGAATATAAAAGTGGACCAAGAATCGAGCCCTGTGGTACACCCCTAGGTATTAAAAAATTGTCCGATTTAGTACCATCATGATACACAAATTGACTTCTATCACGTAGATACGACGAGATTAGCTTGACAGCAGTATTCGAAAAATGGCACATGTGTTCCAACTTTTGGCAGAGAATAGTATGATTAACGGTGTCAAAAGCCTTAGAATGATCAAGTAAAACCAAAAATGATGTCATATTGTCATCCGCACTTAATCGCAACTCTTCCGAAACATCAATTAGCGCAGAAATGCAGCTGTGATTAGGTCTGAAACCAGACTGCCTCTCAGAAAGCACGCCATTGTCATATAAGTATCGGGTCATCTGCTTATAAATTAATTTCTCGAAAATTTTCGATAAGTATGACAATATTGCGATTGGTCGGTAAGTTTTATCTTGTTTCGGCACTGGTATTATCTTGGCACTTTTCCACATTGCAGGGTAAGTAGAAGATGTAATTATCGTATTCATTAAATGAGTCATGCACGGTAGAACATATGGCAAAATTAATTTCACAAATTTGGGATCAATTCCATCACTTCCTATGGAGTTAGACTTAACGGCCAAAATGCTCTCAACAACGTCATACTGTGTCACGTTACTAAATTCAAAATTCGGTTGAAACAAGTGGTTAGTAGTGGGGAAGGCATCAGATGCGTTGTAATATTCCAAATCGGCATCAATTCCCGGTATATTCGAAAATTCCAAACTAAGTTGATTTACATCAATCATTTCATTGGATTTAATACCACTATTTACTATTCCTAATGATCGTATATCCCTCCACTTTCTCCTGGCGCTAATATTCGATCGAAATTTATTAGCAAAGAAACTCGATTTTGCAGCCCTAATTTTCAGATTCGTGTCTCTCCTACAGACACTCTAATATCTAATAATCTATTGATTTTTACAAGGGATTGCTCCAGACATTTATTAATTGATGTTTTCATCGAACGCTAGCTATTTCCGTTGACGAAAAACAGAGTAGAATTAATGAAGGCAGGACTCAACGGTACAGTCAGTCGTGGAATAGGTCAGGATTACAAACTAGTTTCTCACACCACTAATGTTGTGTGTTTAAATTTTTATACATGAGTTCCAGGACCTACAGTTTAAAGCCGATTCCGAACGACAGAAACTTTACATTTTACGCTCACAGTTTTTGCCAGAAATCTGCTGAGAGGAAGTCGCCGAAGAAATACTTTTTTGTATTTCGATTAGTTAGAGATGTCTGATCTCGGGGGTTGAACCAAGGCCTTACGTCAAATAAGCCAAAACAATACCTACTAGACTACGGCGACTTCTAGGTACACCTTACGTAAATCGAAAGAGGCGAGTGCTGATTCTGTCATGGATTGAAATCCACAGAGTAGTACAAGATTAGAAGCACTAGCCAAAGCAACTCACATGTACAATAAATGTTATGTTCAGTTCATAATCGATATTCTGCTAAGAATTCTCTGAATTTAGCTATTCAAACAACATAAACGAGTAGGTTTACCATTGCTTTTCCGTTTTTGCATTTCTTTTCGAAATATTTTTATATTGTGTTATATTTTACAAAAAATTTTAAAATAAAGCTGCGTTGAATCCTCTAGTTTTTGTTATTATTGTGATGTAAGCCTTTACCTTGACATACATAAACCGAAAAACTATTCTTACGCCTATGCTGGGGCTCGTAATAAAACGAAACCACAAAAGAAATTTAAAAAAAAATTTCTTTTCCAAATCAACTTGAATTTTCATTTCATCAATTCCACAATATTCTAAACAATATTTTTTCCTTTTCATTGTTTTTTACTTTTGCTTTTTACAACGTTTTGTAATCAGTTTGAAAGGTTCACGCTACTGTTTTGCCTCAACACACGTATTTCGATTCTTTTTTTCTTTTTATTTTTATTTTCTTTTTATTTTCAATCTTCTCTGGGTTTTCTAGAGATTTTCATATCATTCGGTGACTTTTGTGACAGTTTTGGTTTGGTAGAGGGAGTGTAGACAGGATTTTATTGTTGTTTTCGATTGTCAAGGCATAGAAGAGTATTTTTTTAAAGCATGTCTCAGGTAGATGACAACACTTCCTTGCATACACACATGAGATCAGATCTCAGAGAAGCAGGTGTTAAATTTATCATTGGATTGAGAGACATTTGCACTTCAAGATTTAAAGCCTCAAAATACTTGGCAAACAAAAAAGGATTTCGTCAACTGGAATTACAATTTCATTTTCAAGTTTTTCTTCTTTTTTTTTCGAAAACTAAAAAATTTTGGTATAGGAATTGAAAGAAAAAAAAAAATGATGTTTAAAGTTAGGCAACATTAAACAAAACTAATGAAAAAAAAAATGCTTCCAAGCACAGGCAACATTTGTTACTTTAGTAATGTTGCTCGCAATATGTTGCCGAAACAATACACAATTCGAGAAGAATACGAAATAAATATTCCTTTAACGTCATCATAGATAAGAACAGAGTAATAAATTGTTGGAATTTTTTCTTTTATCAACATGTTGCCGATAATTTCTCTAGCAACAAATGTTTATATTAATTTCTCGCAATATTATTTTCTTTTATCAACATGTTGCTGACAATTTTTCAAGCAACAAATGTTGATATTAAAATCACGCAGTATTATATTCGAATAAAATTAAATATTTATATACGCTCAGGCAATAAAAGACGTTTCTTTTGAAAAAATTTTGAAAATTTTGTTGCTGCAACATATTGGCATACTTTCTTAAAGCCTGATATGGCTGTGACAACCACTAAAATGGTTTTTGGCTGTCGTAAACCACTCATTGAAACGGCAAAAAACTACAGTGACAGATCGGTACTACAGGTAACTGCAGATTTTAGGCTTTATGGCCCGCTAGTTTGGGAAGTGTCTGGTAAACCAACAGATTAGGATAAACACACTTAGACCATATACGACTCATTGTGCAACAACAATTGTTCATTTCACTAAACCTGGAACCATCCAGATCTCCTGATCAAGCCACTTAGATTCGAAGAATTTCATTCTTGAAAAAGCAGTGAAAACGTCTGCTTTGTACAAACCAAGGTATCTTCTCTGACATAACATTGGATATGTACCTAATAATCGCCGTAGTCTAGTAGGTAGTGTGTTGGCTTATTAGACGAAAAGCCCGGGTTCATATCCCAAGTCAGGCATCAAAACGAAATATGAAAAAAAAATATTTCTTCGGCGACTGCTTCTCAGCAGATTTCTGGCAAAAACTCTGAGAGTAAATAAAATTGCCATGAAGAGCTTCTCAAAACTGTCGTTCGGAGTCGGCTTTAAACTGTAGGTCACGCCACTCATGTATAAAATTAACGCACACAACATAAGTGGTGTGAGAAGCTAGGTCGAAATCCTGACTGAAGGGTTGTAACGACTAATTATGTATGTATGTATGTACCTAATAGATGGAACTCCTGCAGATTAGCATGTGGCTCTCAGAGGAATGACAAAGCGATATAATTTTTACATTACATGTTTACTGAAATACATTTCCGAGTAACAGCAGGACAGATGAATTGACAGACGTGCTACAACCACAGAACTTTCTGGTGAGTTCTCTACATTAGAAATCTTGTTGAAAACATGTAAACTTATAATTCTGTCAAGGCTGTACTCGTATATAGCTGCTACCAATATAGTGAGGATTGCTCAGCAAATCTTGCCAAATTCTAAAGAAATACGCTCAGTTCCGTCATTACTGTACGATTTATTCTGTATACTCATAGCAGAAGCAATGGCCAATGACTGCTGCACGAAACTGTGTTCTTTATTAGGTACGTGCATGGCTACACGTGGGCTTCTGCTATGCATATGATCTCACTGATCTGTTGGGCTTCTTATGAGTTCCAGAATCAGAGGAAATAAAAAATTTTGATATCACAATGAGCCATACATGGCCTAACTGTATGTCTATCCATCCGTTGTTGAGAGTCAACCCGATGGTTGAAAGCATTACTGGGCATTGCACTATGCTGGACACTCGTGCGAGATGCGTTTGCACCCTCTTAGTGAATGTGTGTAAAGATAAATTCGATTTTCAAAATGCAAGACACAATCCATAAATTCTTGCAGCGCCATATTTGGCGTTAACAGGGCAAAATTTCCTCTTAACAGAACAAAAATTGCCCTTAACAGAGCACTGTTAGCTACTTAACAGTATCCACCTGAACAAGCCCACTTGTTTAGGAGCTAATTTTGGAAAATATTCAAAGTTTATGAGTACCATACTCTATGGAAAGGAAGGTTCTAAGGTCTATTACTATATTCAGCAATTGAGAAAATTGGCTATGAAAATATCAATTTTTTGCCTGAAAATTGTCTAGAAGACCTGTGGCTATTTTGCAACATATAATAAATAGTACAACATACAGACTGTATCAAATGGTAGTCCAGAGGGTCGTCTTTTGAACCGTGGTAGTGGGATAGCTAGAATAATTATGAGAGTTGAGCAAATGTCTATCCTCCAATATTCACAAATAATAATGATCATAATGAGAATAATTTTGTATGTCAATAGTCTGCAATAATTGCAAAGTAGAAGACTAATCTACTTATTGCCACTGTTAAATAATTAACAGTGCTCTGTTAATAGCAAAGTTTACCCTGTTAGAGGCAAGAAGTGGCGCTACTAAAAGTGTGGGTTTGCGTCTTTGGTTTTTAATTCGAATTTATCTCCACACACAGTATTAGTGATTAGCTTATTAGTGATCCGTAGTCTAGAAGATAGTGTACTTGCTTATTAGACAGAAACCCTTGGTTCAAACCTCAGCTTAGACATCTGTTTTGGCAACTTCTTATCTGCAGTCTTCTGGCGAATTCAGAGTAATTGAAATTGTCATGAAAAGTTTCTCAAATGTGTCGTTCAGGAGTTGAATGATGAATGAAATGGGTGGTGGTGTGAGAAGCTAGATTGTAATCCTGACTAAAAGATTGTAATAACCAATGAAGTAAGTGATCCGTCAAGGATGAATGTGAATAGTAGCAAAACTAGGGACAATGATTAATTGTGGCATCACAATAGGCCTTAGAGGGTCTAAGGAGTGCGCACAAAAAAAAAAAATGGGCCTACCTTTAAGCTTATAACTTTTATCATAATTGAAAAAAATGAATACCGTTACATTGTTTTTGTTAGTCATCTGTTTCAAAATCCACGTGCTACATAAATCTCATTGCAATAGCAAAATTAGTTTTTTGAAAATGGGCACCCAACAAGAATTTCGTAAAAAAAATAATTGCAATTTTCAATGAAAAACCGCGCCGCTTACAAAAAACGATTGCTAGGCTCGCAGGTGTTAAGCAAAAAACAGTTTCTAAGGTAAGAATAAAACAATATAAGGAGTCTTTGAGTATTAACAGAAAACGTGGAAGTGGAAGACAAAAAGGATTTGCCGACCAAAACAAAGCAAGTAAAATAATACGTATTTTTCAAAAAACACCCTAACATGTCTGGAAGAAAAGTGGCTCAAAAAGTTGGATGCTCTGAGACCTTTGTCAGAAAAAAATTTTATACACAAAAGAATTCAAATATTATTTACTTTAATTGAAATATAAAACGAAAAAAATCCGCCTCCTAGTTTTATTTCCACAACGAAAAGTGTAAGTCCAGTTTTTTTCGTGCGCACTCCTTAATTATGTTTCTGGCTATCTCTGCAACAAATTTAAAAAACCAAAAAAATTTGGTTTCTCGTTTATTTAAGAATTTACTTAAGAAATCGAAAATGGTATGAAATATTTGAAATAAAATCTGAAATCAAATAAAATTAAAATCTTCTCTCCTTGTTTGTTTAATTATCTTAAAGGAAAAACATTTCAATTTTAAATACAATTATCTCTCATTTTTTATTTTTTTTTTGTAGTTGTTGGTGTTGTTGTTGCAATTTGATATTCATTAAATAAATTTATTATTTATTATTTTATTTTGTTTTATTTTCTTATTGGAAATAAATGAAGTTGTTGTACAAATAAATTTTGTATTTAAGCACGTACTTTACGAGAGAAGAACGAGAGCAGAAAAAACAAAAACTTCTTTTGACTGTTTTCCTTGCTTATTTTCAAAAAAAAAAAAAAAATTAAAATCTTCACTTTCAATGTGTTTTTTTTTTTTTTTTTTGAGAATATTTCGTAGCAAAATTTCCAAATTCACGTTCACTTAATTTTATTTATTTTTTGTATTTTCTTTGTACTTTCTTCACAGAAAAAACAACGAAAAAATTGGGAGGAAAAGAAAACTTCTTTCTTACAACAGCAAAGAAGAGAAAAGAAACGTTATAAATAAATAAAGACGCTTGTTTACCAAATGCTCACCGCCCTCTTTTCTCTAACCCCCCCTCCTAGTCCATAAAGGAAGAAATAAAAGACATGCGAGAAATTAATTTGAAAACTCAATAGAAAAGTTTTAGTTGCTGTTGCCTTTGCCATTGCTGGTTACTGGTGTTGCTGGTTGCTGTTGTTTAGCAAAGTTGATAAGGGTAAGCAAAGCAAATAGTGCCAGCCAGCGTAGCCGAGTTAAGGGAAAAACTGGGTCAGTCACATTGCTTGGAAAGTGAAAATCAAAGAGTGGCGTTGATAGAAAGCAATAATTGGTTTACAGATGTTTAACCAGCAAAAAAAAAACAACGAAAAACAAAAGAAACACAAAACAATTCCTTGTTATATTGACATTAATAGCAGGAAATCAGCTTTTAAGTTAATTAAAGCAACATGTTGCTCGCAGATTATTTTTAAATACTTAAGCTTTAAAACCATTTATTAGCTTAGTTTAATGCAATAAATATATTTGTTATTAATAAAGATAACAAGAAAAAATTGCAAAAAAAATTTAAAGCAACATGTTGCTAAAGAACATAACCTCGAAAAAAATGTAATTAAAGAAATTATAAAACAAAACTGCATTTAATTAATGGCATTTAATGGAAATTTGCTAAAAACAAAACATATGCAAAAGAGTTTTTATTTTAAAATCCTTCAATGAAAAGCACTTTTAGGCTTTGTTTACAACAATAAATATGTTTGAAAACAAGATAATATTAAAGCAACATGTTGGTCAAGATTATTTTTAAATACTTAAGCTTTAAAATCATTTATTGGTTTAGTTCAACACAATAAATACATTTGATAACAAGATAACAAGAAAAAAAATTCCAAATAGGATTTGTAGCAACATGTTGCTAAAGAACATAACCTCGAAGAAATTTTAATTAAAGTAATTATAAAACAAAACTGCATTTAATGGAATACTTTAAGGAAGCAAATTATATGTTAAAAAACATGTTGCCGAAACATGTTTGTTAAGTACAAACCATATGCAAAATAATATTTATTTTAAAATCCTCAATGCAAAGATCTTTTAGGCTTTGTTTACAACAAGAAAACATTTAAGCAACATGTTGCTAAAGATTATTTTTAAATACATTACATACATAATCGGTCATTACAACCCTTTAGCCAGGAATACGACCTACACAGTTTCTCACACCATTTATGTTGTGCATTTTAATCAGGATTACAATTTAGTTCCTCACACCACCCAAGTTGTGTGTTGTTGTGTGTTAATTTTATACATGAATAACAGATTTTTGAGAATCTTGTCACGGCAATTTTATTTTTCTCTCAGAGTTTTTGCCAGAAATCTGCTGAGAGGAAGTCGCCTAAGAAATATTTTTCATATTTCATTTTATTGGAGAACTCTGTCCTGGGGTTTGAACCATCTAATAAGCCAACACACTACCTACTAGACTATGGCAACTAATTTTAAAATTCTTAAGCTTAAAAATCATTTATTGGCTCAATTTTGGCTTAATGAAAATGTTTATTTGATAACAAAAGAGAAAAAAAAACAGAAAATTTAAAGAAATGCAATTGTAGCAACATGTTGCAAAAAAATTTTAAAAGGTCAGCAATTTTCAAAATTCAATCACAAAAAAATATAAAAAAAATTATATATATTGTAATTGTAGCAACATGTTGCTGAACTCGACGTCACAAAAATATTAAAAATAATATTATAAAATATATATAATATGACCAAATATTTGGTCAGCGTCAGGTCAAATATCCTTCATCAGAGCCTATTAAATAGATTAAAACAAGAATTTGTTGTTACACATCAATAAACAATTTCTTTCCTTTACTTTAATGTCGACACACATTAGTTTTGGTTAAAGGTCAAAGGTTAATATTACAATCATTAAATTCGTTAATATTTAGACCCATAAAAATCAGAATTTGTTGTTCTCAGATCATAAACAATTTATTTTTCTAGGTTTGAAAACAAAAATCGTCCATTTTAGATAAAGGTCAAAGGTCAGTATTATGAATATCCTTTCTTAGAGGCTTTTGAACAGATTAAAAACAGGACTTTGTTGTTATACATTAATAAATAATTTACTTCCTTTGCTTTAATGTCTACACGCGATAGTTTTGCAGAAAGGTCAAAGGTTACTATTACTACTGTAATCTTTCATGTTTAATAAGTATTTAAAACAAAAATAAAACAGAATTTGTTTTCCTAAAATGGTAAACAATGTATTTGTGATATCAAAATGCGTAAATTTTCTTTAAAGGTCAAAGGTCAATATTATAATTATCTATGATTCCGATGTTTTTAGACCGATAATAACCATTATTTGTTTCTATGAATTCAAAAGCAATTCATATTTTTCATTTTAATGTCAAAAGACACACTTGTCGTTAAAGGTTAAAGGTCAAAGGTCAATATTACAAATTTTTATTTTCTAGGTGTTTCGACACACTAAAATAAGAATTTGTTTTCAGAAATTAACAACGTACGGGTCTTTTTTAGTTTATTAAAGAAATAGAAAATTGTTTACATAAGGTCAAAGGTCAAATATCAGCTTTATAAGGTATTTTACTAATACGACTTGCTTAAATTAAAAAATTAAATCAAAAAATATAAAATCATAGGCATTTTTATAACCTTTCACTGTAATACGGTCTTGCTTTCTGCATAAGTATGTTTAGCAACCTTTTTCTTGTTTCGCATACCACCCACATGATGATAATTGCATTGGCGTACGTCAGCAAAGTGTTGTTAATACTACAACAACAACAGCTGCTACAACAACAATAACAATTAAAGTGTGGATATTTTTTTTTATATATGTATAACAACAATTCCAAAAACAATAGGAAGAAAATCTATAGTTTTTACTTTTTCTATTTCCCTGGCATTCATTTTGTGCGAATTGTGGGTGTGTGTGTGAGTGTCTGGGCTTTAGAAGAAAAAGTAGGAGAGGATTGTTCATCCTCTCGCATACACTTGTTCGCGCTTGTTGTACCCATTAAGTGGTAACACTCGAGTCGAGTTATACACTTGAAGCTATTGTGCGAAATTATTTGATTTTTTTTTTCCTCTCAACACACTTAAAGGGGCAGGTACAGCTTAAGGTATTTAAAAATGTTTTGCAAAAGAGAAAAAGAATTAAAGAGAAACATATTTCTTAAAAATATGCCTTAGGTCATAGGCCACCGTAAAGGATTTTAAAAAATGTCTTTAAATAATACTGAAGTGTTTTAAAAATTAGAATTTTGCTAATTAGTTGTAAACTAAAGGCCAATGAATGAAGAAATTGAGTTCATTTTAAGGGAAATCAATAACGAGGTTCAAGGTCAAAGGTGAAGTTTTTTAAAATGTTAAATTTTCTTAAAAATTCATTTGCGAACGTTAAATATATTCAGCAAGAACCAAAATTCTGTTTTAATCATGGCTATAGGACTTAGTTTTGAACTTAAGGTCAAAGTTCACATAAATAATAATTTTGAATTCGTCTTACAAATTACATAGAAAAACATTTTAAGTAGTATTTGACAATATTTGTTTGACTAAACCACTAATAATTTCTATATGACCTTTGACATTTAATATTGTTTAATAAAATATTATATAAAACGATTAAATTTTAAAAACTTACAGTTACACATTGAATTAAATACTTCATTGTTAGGCAATAATGTGTTGATATTTACCTGAAAAGAAAACAAGAATATTTTTAAAAATTTAAATTAAAATTTTTGAAATTTAAAAATTTAAAAAAAAACAACAAGTACAGGCCTATTTGAAATTAATTTCTAATTCTTTGTGAAAATATTTCTTTTATTCGGTTGGCCTTTCCCAACCCCTTAAAGAGAATTTGCTGTATATGATGAGAACACAATTACAATTGCAGCAATCAAGGATAAATATTTAATCAAAAATGCTTATATTTACTGAAAATCTATGGCTGAATAGCTAAGAATGTGTGGCTGATTATTGCAACAAATTTTATAAAGAATCCTACAGTTTACAATCCACACAGAAAGTAAGAAAACTTATGTTGAAAGAAATATAAGAAAAGGAAATGAAAGTTTAAGTTTGAAATTATTACAAGGAAATTTAAAGGACTTTGTCCCAAACCATAGAAAAAAAAGTAAGATAAGCAAGGACACATGGCAATAGTTCAATCTTTTGCAGAACTTCAAGTACCTGTAGTACTTGTATAAGAGTTAATCACTGATGTATTAAATAATAATTACAATCTACAGGTATAAAAGAGCTATTGAAAGGTATAATGTAAGAGAGCACCAATTAAAAGTAGACAAACAATAATAAATTAAATTTTAAAAGGATTTTTAAAGTACATATCTACTAAAGGATTTATTATACAACAAACTTTAGTGTAACAGTATTATATTGTATTTTTTATAAAGGTTTTAGGTATAAGAGTTTACGAATGTATATTCAAACTTTTTTGATGGAAAATATTTGCAAAAGTATACGGCTGTTCCTAGTATAAGAGTTTTAAGTACAAGAATATGTGGTATAAGAATGTTTAGTTTAAGAGTGTTTGGTATAAGTGTGTTTAGTATAAGAGTTTTGAATACAAGAATATGTGGTATAAGAGTATTTAGTATAAGAGTGTTTAGTACAAAAGTGTTTTGTATAAGAGTGATTTTTTATAAGAATGTTTAGTATAAGAGTGTTAAGTATTAGTGTTTATTTTAAGAGTGTTTAGTATAAGAGTGTTTACTTTAAGAGCGTTTAGTATAAGAGCGTTTAGTATAAGAGTGTTTAGTACAAAAGTGTTTAGAATTAGTGTTTAGTATAAGAGTGTTTTGTATACATACATACATAATTGGTCATTACAACCCTTCAGTCAGGATTATTGACCTAGTTTCTCACACCACTTATGTTGTGTGTATTAATTTTATACATAAGTAGCGGGACCTACAGTTTAAAGTCGACTCCGAACGACAGATTTTTTGAGAAACTTTTTCATGGCAAGTTTATTTACTCTCAGAGTTTTTGCCAGAAATCTGCTGAGAGGAAATCGTCGAATAAATACTTTTTGTATTTTGTTTTGATGTCTGGCCTGGGGCTCGAACCCTGGCTTTACGTCTAATAAGCCAACACACTACCCACTATACTACGGCGACTTCTTTGTATAAGATTGTTTATTATAAGAATGTTTAGTATAAGAGTGTTTAGTATAAGAGTGTTTAGTATAAGAGTATTTAGTATAAGAGTGTTCAGTATAAGACTATTTAGTATAAGAGTTTTAGGTAAAAGAATTGTCAGTAAAAGAGTCTTTTTTAGAAGAATTTCTGACCGTAATAGCTTTTAATAGAGCAGTTTTTCAGATTCTTATTAAAATTTCTGTATAAAAGTCGTTGTTATTTAAAGACTTTTATTTCAGTATAAGAGTTTTTCAAGTATGTACATAAAAACCTCCCATACATACATATGTATAAGATATTTTCGGTAAAAAGAGTGCTTTTCTTTTCATAAAAAAAATATTTCACAAATATGTGTGTGAAGATAAATTCGAATTTGAAAATCCAAGACGGAATCCATAAATTTTAGCAGCGCCAGATTTGGCGTTAACAGAGAAAAATATCCTCTTAACAGAACAAAATTTGCCCTTAACAGAGCACTGTTAGCTATTTAATAGTATCCATCTCAACAAGCACACTTGTTTAGAAGCTAATTTTGGGAAATACTCTAGGTCTATGAGTACCATACTATATGCTAAGGAAAATTCCAAGGCCTCTTGATATAATCAGCAACATAGTCACATATACAGAGTGATATGGTATTGAGAAAATTGGCTTTAAAAATATCAATTTTTTTCTTGAAAATTCTCTAGAAGATCAGTCGTCATTTGGTAACATACCGACTATATGCAAATGGTAGTCCAGAGGATCCTCATTCGAACCGTGGTAGTGGGGTAGCTGGAATAATTTTGAGAGTTTAAAAAATTAGGCCCCTCCACACATAATAATGATCATAATGAGAATATTTTATGTCAATTGTCTGAAATAATCGCAAAGTAGATGACTAATCAACTATTCCATTCCCACTGTCAAACAGTTAACAGTGATCTGTTAATAACAAAGTTTACCCTGTTCGAGGCTTGAAGTCGCCGTGGTCTAGTAGGTAGTGTGTTGGCTTATTAGGAAGGCCCGAGTTCGAATCCCAGGTCAGACATCAAAACGAAAAATATTTCTTCGACGACTTCCTTTCAGCAGATTTCTGGCAAAAACTCTGAGAGTAAATAAAATTGCCATGAAAAGCTTCTCAATAAAATTTGTCGTTCGGAGTCGACTTTAAACTGTAGGTCCCGCACTCATGTATAAAATGAACACACACAACATGAGTAGTGTGAGAAGCTAGGACTGAAGGGTGCGAGCTTCTTGGGGACGATTGCTGTAGACTGTCTAATGGTGAAGGTATAGCACTGGCCATTTTATAGTCACCTAGCAGCAACTCGTTTCCTTGCCGTTCGCATCTTGAGATGTCCATAAACACTACTCCCTCTCTTCCACCTTCCTATAACCCATTTTCCTAAAAACCTGCAGAATGCACTGCATGAGTAGGGGCCATCCCCTGAGTGCTGATTTCAACAAAAAAAAAAAAAAAAGTGACGCTGCTAAGTGTGGGTTTGCGCTTTTGGTTTTTAAGTACGAATTTATCTTCTTTTGGAATTCCGTAGCAAAAATATTTAACAGAAACTACTACAATAGGTATATATACACTCCAGTATAAGACTTTATCTTTATAAATGTCAATACATATGAACACATGTGGCTACGTACGTCTGTAAAGTCTTCTATTTCGTAGTTTTAATGCTTCACAATAATTTTTATTGTCTTTTGTTAAGAGTGTAAAGCAATTCTGGATTTTAACTGAGTTTTGTACATACCAAAGGATAATCTTTGTGATGGTAGTAGTCAAGTCAGTGTGGTAAAAATTCCTTAAATCTTCATTAACAGTATAATGCATATACACACACATACACATACTTTTGCAGTACATGTTCACTCAGAAAGAAAGAAGGGGAGAGAGAGAGATAGAGAGGGAGGGAGAGATAGAGTTCGGGTTAAAAAAAAAGCTTAACAACTTGTAGTTTAAGTACCGGTACTACCATGAATAAATGATGCCAACCAACCAAGCAACCAAATTTTGAAAAAGAAGGCACAAACAAAGCAGCAACAAAACTTCTCTCCGCAAAATTTGGCTATGGTTTGCAGCAAAAATAGTTTATCTTACAGAAATGGCAGAGACAAAATACACGGCGTTGCAATACCTTACAAGCTATTCCAAGGCTGGCAGGCAATGCCAGCATCTGATTATACAATGCAGGTACATATTGGCGTGCCTTAGATTGCTGTGTCCTGCCTGGCAGCCTTAGTACAAGTAGTTAAGCAAATGGCTTTAGTTGTTGTCGTAATAATACCTTCAAGTGAAACCACTCACTTTGTTTAAATTCTTTACGATGTTTTCATTGCTCTAAGATTCAAGGAATTTACTCTGTGTTCTCCAGTTTCTTTCTTTTTTTTTTTAGTAATTGGAAAGGAATTGTTAATACTTACGGCATACCTACACCTCTGCCACCTCCACCTACAGTCAACCAACAATTGGAAGCAAAAACATGGAAAACTTTTGCAGCCCAAAAATGATTTGAAGAGAACAAAACAACCGAAGGTTTTAATGAAAATGAAATTAAAAGAAAATAAAACTTTTCCCAAAAACTAACACAAAGGAAATGCAGAAAGGACAACGAATTTTTTGGTTTTTCAAGTCATGAAACCACGGGATCATGATGTTTTTGAAAAATGACATTAAAATGTAAAAAAACTAAAAAAAAAAAACCAACACAGGAAAATATTCTTGTCATACCAATGAAATGTGTGTGAATATAAATTCGAATTTAAAAACCAAAGACGCAAACCCACACTTTTAGCAGCGCCACTTCTTGCCTCTAACAGGGTAAACTTTGCTATTAACAGAGCGCTGTTAACTGTATTTGTGTATAAAAGTGTTGAAAAGTAAAGGATGGTCGGTGGGGCTGCAGGACGGAAATTTTCTTAACTCTCAAAATTAATCCAGCTATCCCACTAACACGGTTCGAAAGAGGACCCTCTGGACTACAATTTGCATATAGTCTGCTGTACGGTGTACTATTTCTTATATGTTCCCAAATGACGACTGATCTTCTAGAGAATTTTCAAACAAAAAATTGATATTTTCAAAGCCTATTTTCTCAACACCATATCACTTTACATATGTATATGAGACTATATTGCTGACTATATTATGAGGCCTTGGAATCTTCCTTTGCATATAGTGTGTAGTATGGTACTCATAGACCTAGAGTATTTCACAAAATTAACTCCTAAACAAATGGGCTTGTTCAGAGGGATACTGTTAAATAGCTAACAATGCTCTGTTAAGGGCAAATTTTATTCTGTTAAGAGGAAATTTTTCTCTGTTACGCCAAATGTGGCGCTGCTAAAATTTTTGGATTGTGTCTTGGATTTTCAAATTCGGATTTATCTTCACACACATTACATTATTAGCTACATGTACACATTGGACCTGGGCTACATGTGTGTAAACAATACTTGGGATTTGCATAAAAGCTACTAGAACGGCGTTCGAAAAGTTTCCTGCGATTAAGGTCACGAGGAAATTTTTACCGATTATCGGAAAAATACTAACCTTACCTTCAGGTTTTATGAGTTCAGGATATGTAATACGAACAGGATGATTCCGTATGAGCATCAGGGCTATGGCAAGAGAAAGGGCTTTGAATTAAGCGATTCGATCAATCGGTTAGTTAGAGCACTCCTGAGCCTTTCCTTCGTCTTGATCGATCAGGTGAAAAGACGAAGAATATACTCTTAATGGCGAAACAGAAGAGATTACATAATCTATAGATTCTTATGGTCCAGTTTAAACCTCCTTAAAAAAGAATTGGCTCCTGAAATTGCGGAGGGTATCCATTAGGACAGAAGTAAGGGGTGATTTTTTAACAGCTATAGGAAAATTTTTCCAAAAAAAAACACATAAAATTCAGAAAAATGCATGAAATCTTTATCTGAATCGATAGTACGGTCCATATAATTTAATGTTTGAAGATTATTTCATGAAAATGTTGACCGCGACTGCGCCTCAAATGGTCCATCCGCTTAGTCCAATTTTGGCATACTCTTTCCAACATTTCGGCCGGTATCTCACGAATAAATGCTTCAATGTTGTCTTCCAATGCGTCAATTGAAGCGGGCTTGTCTGTATAGACATGAGCTTTAACATAGCCCCACAAAAAATAGTCTAAAGTCGTTAAATCGCACGATCTAGGCGGTCAATTGACCGGTCCCGAACGTGAAATAAAATGTCCACCGAACTCGCCTCTCAATAAGTCTTGCTGTGTGGCATGTGGCACCGTCTTGTTGAAACCACATGTCATGCAAGTCAAGCTCTTGCATTTTGGGGAAAAAAAAGTTGGATATCATCTCACGGTAGCGCTCACCATTCACAGTTACGTTACGATTCGCAGCATCTTTGAAGAAGTACGGTCCAATGATGCCAAATTCAATGATTTGCAAGCGTTGTTCGTTTCTAAGACGATTCATGGTTAAATTATAGACCAAACTGAAGATGTTTGACAGTGAAACAAAACACGAAACGTGCGTGAGCTGTTTAAACCAGTGTTGCCAAAAAGATAATAGCTAAAAAATCACCCTTTACTAGTATGGCTGGCAGGGTACATTCATTCTTTTTGTATTCTCGTAAGAGAACCATCTGACGAGTGCAGGCGACGAGTCAAGGCTCTTAATAATCTTGGCATGTATTAGCATTCGGTTATTGCCTTGAACTGGAAGAGGGTCATAACTTCTAATTTTCCGTCATGTTTTGTTAATGCAACAACAAGATTTACTTGAGAGTCTGTATGCTTACCTATGGGGAACATTTTAGTTCCGGTTTGGATATTGATTTGCAGTAACACCTTGGGGCCTAAGTAGGAACTTACCCTACAAGGATGCCCCGACACTTAACATTGATTACCTAACCAACTTTCGATGCATAGTTTTTAAAATTGTAAGCTCTCCTAAGAAAGCACATCCGAATAGACTTAGAAAGAGATTTTGAATAGAATTTTAGGCTGCCGTGATATAATTTCGCTCATAATGCCTCCCTAATGGCCGGCTTCATTAGTTAAAGAAAAAAAGAACATTTCTTCTTGTCTTTTGTTGTAAATTGAAAGGATTTGTGTTGCAATTACCACTTATTGTTGCAATGCCATGCGATATTTTCATTAACCGGCCACCTCATCATCATCGTCGTCATCACGTCTATTGTTCTGGTCTCTTGATCCATTTTAAGGTGAACTAAGTAAGAGTGTGTGCACCACACAAAAAAACATTTTTTTTGTTTCTCTAATCGTAACTCCTATTTTGTTTGTTTGTTTGCATGTTTGCATCCTTTTTTGCCTCTTCTTCGTTTTAATATTCATACACAGGCAGGTACCCCGGTATCCGGTAAATAAAAACTAACAATCGTTTGGATTCCACATTCACATGAAGTTTTTCAAGGAAATAAAGGAAAGGAAACAAAAACTGTGTGTGTGTAACTATAAGAAGCAAGAAAATACAACAACAATTCAGCACTTGAAATTTTAGGAAAAAGATTTGTTTTACATTCATTCAGTCGTCTATGGCTCGTTTACACATGAAATAGTCCAGGAAAAGTTGTATGACAGCAATAGCAGAAGCATGTAGGAAATGTTGCATGCAACAACATAACAACAGGAGATTTAACGCAAGAGATAGAAGAAGAGATGGCACAAGGCGACCTTATAGACCCTTTTATTCAAATTTTAATCCTAAAGCAAGTTCTAGAATGATAGGGTTACCAACTGTCATTGTCCAGAACAACGGCTCCTATGTAAGTGTACTATGCTTGCTGTATTACGAGTAGTGGAGATGGTGCAAGGCGACTTTATAGAACCTTTTATACAAATTTTAATCCTAGAGCAAGTTCTAGAATGATAGGCTTACCAACTCTTATTGTCTAGAAACAACAGCGCCTATGTAAATGTACTGTGCTTGCTGTATCACAAATAGTAGAGAGGAATCTCCTACTTATTCTATTTCAAGTTGTCATAACCTAACGTAGATAGTGCGCTGGTTTATTAGACGCGACCCTAGCTCAGACATCTCAAGCAAAATTTGAAAAACATTTCTTCGGCGACTTCCTCTCAACAGTCTTTTAGCAAGAACTCTGAGTGTAAATAAAATTCCCATAAAAATTATCTCAAAAATCTGTCGTTCAAAGTCGACTATAAACTGTAGGTCCCTGGTCACTTCTGGATAAAATTAACGCACATATCATGGGTGGTGTGAGAAGCTAAATTACAATCCTGAGTATGGGGTTGTAATCATAGAATTAAGTGAGTAAGTAAGTGAGAGGACGATTGCCAGATTTGTTGCTGCAAAAATCTTTCATGTTGGGATAGAAACTCCGGAACTAAACCACAAGGACGTTATGTTCAAAATAAAGGCGTTGCTAACAGAACGATATATACCCAGTGAAAGATCAACAAGAGAGACATTTTGTAGGAACTCTTCTAAAAGCCCCGATAACAAAATGGGCATATGATTAAAGACTTGTCTTTCGAAATCATTTTGAAGACGATATGCTAAAAAATAAACTACGTTTCATGAAATAAATTCCTGCCAATTATGTTGACGCAATCGTTAGCTGACAATATTCCATCCACAGTGTAGGGTTGCAAAATAGTCATCAGCTTGGTATGAAAATGATGCAGGTATTTTTGGAATTTGTATGAAACAAGAAAAGTATTACTTACTAAAGAAATACAAAAAAATAAAAATTATGGCACAGTGGACAATAAGATATAAAACGTGCAACAACTTTTTGTGTCCCAAAAAAATAGTCCATAATGCTGTCAACCTCTTGTCCATCAAACAATTTAAATTATCGTGCAAATTATTTTGTAAAATATATTTCCAAATTGTCTATTTAAGGTTAAAGGTCAAAGGTCAAATACAGAATTTTGTTAGTTAGTACAGTTTTACTTGATAAGATCGTCTAAAGAGAGTGTCATGCCCATTAAAGGAATGGCAAATTGCCTAGTTAAAGCCACAGGTCAAGGGTCAAATGTCAAAAACAGAAAACATCAAATAGAGTATCAATAAATACAGTTTTTGTAAATGAAATTTCGAAAATACATCTCCAAGTCCATGTATAGAACGCAAATTGTCCAGTTAAAGCTAAAGGTCAAAGGTTACAGTTCACAATTTATGTGTTTGTAATACAAACTTAAGTTGAGATAAGACTAAACTGTTAAATAACTTGAGAAAATACTAAAAAAGATTCCTTAATACAGGAGCTTCAGTGAGAAATTAAACTTTCAATTGGACATTGTTTTAGGCCCACTGTGTCTCTATACTTCAAGCATTCGTGAAAAACTGCATAGAAGCTGGCATAAAAGAACAAAATGTTTTTAATTTTTCTTTCTTTCTTTCTTTCTCTTGCCATTCGGTGTGTGTGTGTAGTTGCTTTTATACCTCCATTAAATTTAAATTATATCTTCAGGTTACTGTGTCACTCTGAGCGACAACAAAACTAAATGAATGAATAAATGAACGATGGATGGTGAATGAAATTAAAAAAAAACACAAAAAATAGAAATATTCTTAAGAATTTTGTTCTGCTTTCAAAACTATTCTTTTCTTTTTGTCAAAGCTGTTGTTGTTTGGCTGGTTAGTTGGTTGACTCCACTACTCATTCATCCCACCATTCATCCCATCATTCATCCATTCCCTTACTTCGTCATCCATTCCATTCATTTGTTCATTCATTTTTTTTTGTGTTTTTCATTCTTAAGCAATCATTCAATTGTACATTAAATTGTTGCATAGTAAAGAGGGTGCAACAACAACAACAAACCAAAAAAAAATGGCAAAAATATACATCAGTTTCGGTAGTTGGCTTTATACGTACGCTTCTCTTCTTCTTCGTTTTTTTTTTTCGCCTGTTTTAACCCGGTAATATAGTTTTTGAAAAATGTTTTACCAGGATGTTTTTGTTCTTTCTTCATCCTATATTCCAGAGAATGAAACAAAATCATGAAATGGAATGAAAAAAGTGTTTTGTATAGCATACTTTCGGGCTTGATATATAAACTTAAAGCAGCTGACAAATGACCAGATGAATTGGGGGACAGACACATCAACTTAACAGACAAACAAGTAAACTCCACAGTAGATAAGTAACACTCAGTTTAAATAAAATAGGGCAACAAATTTTGCAATCAAATATTTAGTTAAGCCTTAGAGTATGCTAAAGAATAAAGAATACAAATATCAAAATACCTTAAAGTATGCCAAATTTTTTTTTTAATATTAAGAAATTTAGCTTTAAAGTAAACTATCATAAAAATAGTAAACGGGACATGAGTTCTAATAGCAAGATACTTAAAAGTATGCTACAATATTTAAAAAAAAACAATTGAGTACCGGCAAGAGACAAAAAAAGCTCATGGTCATAGAAATCATACCTAATTCGAGTACAGCGTTATGATGCGCTTGAAAGTATGCTACAAAAATGACTAGTGGAGGCGCATTACACTCTCAAAATTACTCAAAAAATCAAGAAAAACTTCAATAGCAACGTCAAAGAGAAGTATTGAAATTATAATGACGTACAGGCTCAAGGCCAAGGAAAAGAAAGCATTTCACTTTCAAAAAAAACGCAATATAAACTCATCAAATATAAGGAGAACGTTAGGCATGGAGAGAAATAAATGGAAAATCCTTTGGAAAAATCCTCCTACAGTATGGCAAACGGGAAATGGATTAAGTAAGCGGGTCACACATTACACTACCCGAAAGTATGCTACAAAAATTTTAAAATATTAAAGCCTGTGAATATACTTCAACTTTTTTTTTAATTATAAAAATTGATTATTTCTTGAAAATTCCTGAGATTTTATAGAATTTTCGGTGAGTATTAGCTCAACTCCAATTCCTCAACTTTGTTTCAAATTTTTTTTTTTTTTTTTTACAAACTCATGCCACATGAGTTAGTGTTCCCTCCTTAACTTGTTATTTCCCCCATTTTTTTCTTGGTTGAGTTTCTATTCTATTAAGAGTTAAATTTATAAATGGCTTTACAATGTATAAAATTGTTAAAGAACAAAAAAAAGGAAAAACTCTTCAAAATTGATTTAGAAGACAAAGATATAAAGCAGCAGCAGCAGCATAAAAAGCGACTGGAAAAAAATTGTTAAAAAATTTATTACATGATATGAGGGGGGGCCATGGTATAGTTTCGTTTTTTTTTAAAGCTTTTTCAGAATGATAGAAAAAAATATCCAACCAGAGTTAGAAAAACTGATAAAAACAAGAGAAAAAAAATCACACAGAGAGTTATTGAAATGAATTGAAATTGTAGGGGAATAAAGTGTGCAAGAAAAAAGGGTTAAAAAAACACGGAGAGAAAAACTAAATGAAATATTACAGGTGATTTAGTGGCTACAATTGGAAATAAAAACTTAAAAAAAAAAAAGAAAAAAGGGAGACAACCAGAGCCAAAACAAGAACAGAGAGAGAGAGGTTTGTAAGACAAAACTTCAACAATTTCTTTGTTTTCTCCTTAAGGTATGCTTTCATATTTGTTTAAAGTCAATGTCTGCCTTACAACAGACCAGTGTAAAGAGGGGAAATACTGGAAAAACAAGTGCAAAAGTCTAAAAAAACATGGACAATTTTGATATTGAAAGATTTAATGTAGAAAACAGTAATTTTTAGTTAGATCCTTAAAATATGCTTTAATTTTTTTTTTTTTTGTAAATTCATCTCTAAACCAAGCTAGACAAGTTTAAAGGAAAGAAGTAAAGGAAAAACAAGTGAAACATCCAAATAACACGGAAATTTTTCATTTTCTCCTTAAAGTATGCTTTAATTTTTTTTTTTTTTTTTTTATCCTCCATAACTATAATTAAGTATCGTATTAATACTACTACTTACTCCTCCCCCCATTTAGAAGGTTCTCTATGAATTTATTTCCTTTCATATTGCTGTGTTTGTAGTTGTGGCATTTTCTTAAGCCTTGTGCCTTGGTTATCCTTCGTTTTTAACAGCACTCTGGCGATTTATTTATTTTTAACGTTTTCACTACAAATCTCACTTAAACAATTATTTTCTATTTTCGATGTCAGGTGAGCTACACAAAAACGTTGCAGTAGTTTTAGTTTAAATCTCTTTGCAATGCACTATTAAGACATTTTTCTCCAAACTGCCATATTTCTGACAGTAAAGCTTGGTTGCTTATAGCCAGGATGCCATTTATATTGTTATCGCTATCCTTCGCAAAAGTGTTGCTCCATCTCTTCGGCAATAATTGATTCAGTATTTTTGTAACACAGTAAATAATTCATCTTTCTATAGTCCTCCTCTTTAAAGACGTTTATCTTTGACAGAAATCAAGCCCTTGTTTTTAGAAAAGTTTTAGTGACCAAAAAAGAAGTTTTCTAGGCCACCCGGTCTAACATGTTTAACCCTAAAATACTGTGAAATATCAATTCGCATACAGCTCATCTTCTTTACTACTAAAATGGCTTGAAGGTTAAACAATTTGTTTTTCTCTTTTTCTTTTTATTTTATATGACCAGCATACGTGTGTTAATTTTTCCTTTTTCCCGCCCTCTCCAGCAATGCAAGAAAATTCCAATAAATTCTCGCAATTAAATATTTCCTACAACATGTAAAACTAGAGCATAAAAAGAAGAAATTGAAAGAAAAAAGCTGAAGTAAATTTACCAGAGAAAATAAAAATCTTTCGCTTTCTCTCTCTCCGGTAATATTAAATGCTAAAGATTTAAAAGCATTTTATTATTACAACATATTCATGTGGTTATTATGGGGTGCAGTTGTTGTTGTTATTGTTTTGCTAACACTTAATGAAATATTTAAGAAAAACTAACCGAAAGTATAGATAAATAGTATAACCAGCACCAATAGTTAATGGTTTACACGTGATTATGGTTAACATTTATAAGACCAACAAACATTACTTGTATGTACATATATGCCATGGAAGGAAGAAGAACTTCTTATGGACCATGGCTGGCTAAGAAGGCTAAGGAAGAAATAAATGCGTAAAAAAGCAAAAAAAAAAACCAACTATTTGAGGCTGGTAAAAGAGGGAGTGTATCTATAGCCTATACAAAAGGTTGAATTTTTTATTTCTGTTCAAATGGAATTTCAAAAGAAATGTTTTCCTCTTTTGTAAAAGTCCAAAAAAAGTGCTTAAGAAACACACAAAAACCGTATTTCGCATACTAGGAAATAGAGAGATAAATAACACGATAGAATAACACGACAAAGCTTAGATTTAAAAGGGCCCTGTTTTTTCGAAAGGCTTTTGTAGATATTTTCTCTTTTCAATGTAGAACTAATGCCGATTTCTTTTCTGGCATAAATGTTGCCTTTACTCTGCCTTTTTGCCCTTTTCCTATTCTTTTCTGAAAAAAATGCAATTTTGTAAATTAGTAACGTGCTCTTTTCTAAAAATTTTGCCATAAAACCCAGAAAATATGCTGCATGTTTGACTCTCAATTTAATCAAAGGGTTGTAAGGGCAGCACTTTTAAAACAGCTGTTTTTGTTATTGTTTTGAAAAAATAACAAAAATTATTTGTTTTAAAAGTGGTGAAATGGAAGCAAAAAATATTATTTTGGAAAATTTGTTGGAATCCTCTTCATCGTCAGATATGGAGGGCATGTATCCATTATTATTAAAACGAAACTCTTGTCGCGACTTTAAAATTTTGTTGAAAATGTTATTTATCAGTATTGCACCAGGTTCTAGTAACAAATTTATAAACAAACAACAGCTAACTATAGGTGTTGATAATTTTATTTTTGTAAAAGCAGAATGAGCTTTAAAATCACTAAAAAAAAAAATTTTATTTTATTTTAGCGATATGAAATGTACTAGTCGAGGACTACAAAGAAACATATGCATATGTATTATTATCCCAACAAAAAAGGTTTGAGATGAGTTAACTTAAAAATTAACATTTTTTTAAAATTGTAATAAGAAGATTATTTATAAATACTTTTAAATGGAATTCGGAATTTGGAATTATCTTTTGTAATAAAAATATTTCCCAAAAAATTCCAAAAATTATATTTTTGATTTGATTTTTAGTTTTTATATAGAAATTCGAAAAAATTTACTAAATAATTAATAACATATTGTGCCAACTAAAGCGATTTGAAAACATTGGCCCTAAAGTTGAATTTTTCATAAAAATAAAAGTTTTAACTTGTATGACCCCGAAGCCCTCGGTAAAAATATTATTATTTTTTTAATTTAAAACATTTTACGTAATGTTAGCTTTCCGAAAATAAAAAATAATTTAATTGGAAATTATTTGGATAATTAAAAAAAAATATTTTTTCATTTTCTATACAATGATTAGTTTTAAAATCGTTAATTAAGTAAAAAAAACGCTAAATTGGTATAAAACTACAAAAATAATTGCATAACGGGCAATGATTTTTGTTCTTTTGTAATCGTTTAAAATGCAACACATTATGAGGGTTCGTGCAACCTTCAATAAGTGCTACACAATATGTAGGCAACATTTTTTACCAGAAAAGAAATCACCATAAGTGTTTTAAGTTCGCTTTTGAACAAAATATTCATGTATAAAACACCGTGTTTATGCCAGTTATACTTATTCTCACTCCTTGTTAATTTATTTTTTTATGATTTCCAAAGGCCCTTATGTTTCACTCTGTCTCTCTGTACCGATTTTACTGTTTTCTACTTCTTTTCATATAGTATGTGGGTATGCGTGTGTGTGTGTGTGAGTATGAGTGTGTGTGTAAATTTAAATGCTCCCAAAATGAAAATGATCATCGTTTATAGCACAAACACTTACACAACTAACCACCATATAGGCATTAAAACACGTGTTATAACTAAGTAAACAATATAAATAAGGAGAGAGAGTACTCACCCTCTCCCTCTCTCTCTCTCTCTCTCTCTCTCTCTTTCTCTAACAACAAAGAAAAGAAAGAAGGAGATGGGGTGAGAAAAATCCCCCCCACATTTGTAACCAATTTGCTTAGGAAGGGAAAAAAAACAACAACAACAACAACAAACAAAAATAAAGAAAATTTGTTTGCCTACACACTATAATACAATTCAATGCTATTGCCCACATCGTATAAATTCCGATTACTGAAGCATCAATAGCCGACCACAAACACAAACATGGGGTATTGCAC
Source organism: Sarcophaga caerulescens (assembly GCA_927399465.1). Lineage (NCBI taxonomy): Eukaryota > Metazoa > Arthropoda > Insecta > Diptera > Sarcophagidae > Sarcophaga > Sarcophaga caerulescens. Next base: position 105,022,680 of record OV656872.1, on the reverse strand, counting down.
ACAGTACACAATAATTTTTGGGAGTTAACCTTTAACCATAACCACAGGCAGAGGAGAGTAAAATTTCATACTTCTTTTCTTTTATCTTTAACAATAACAAAAGAAATAGCAAAAACAACAACAATAAGCGTATAACTATTCTTAAAAGAAAAACAAAACTGTAACCGCATAACTATTGCTCGAAAAACAAAATAAGAAAAAAACGAAACGATATTCCTTTCACACAAACACCCTGCCTTTAAAAACACCGTAAACTCCTCTCAAGTGTTTACCCACATCCATACCTTAACCTTATGCTTTCCCTTTTCCTTACTTTTGCTCTGTAAAAAAAACAAGAGACCTTCTAATGCAAATAAAAAAAAAACTCTCCAATCTTAATAACACAACACAATAACAGTTTTGCAACTCCGCAGTTTTTTTTGTTTTGTTGTTATTGTTGTTCTCGTTTTGTTTTGTTTTTTTTTTTTGTTTTTGTAATCATAATGGAAAACATTTCTGTGGCCTTTTGTTTACAAATATCACATGCAACTGCCGAAAATTTAGGCTCTCATTTCGGGTATATCAGTCAGTGAGTGTATGTGGGAGTACAATTGTGTAGTAGCCTACCATACTACGCAATACACCACACATAATAAACAACAAGAACAACAACAATCACAGAATAATAGGACTAAATAAAGTAGGAATTTGGTTTAAAAAATTGTTTTTAAAATGTAAACAAACCACACTGAGAGAAAAGTAAGTAAGTAACAAAAACAGGGTGTTTAAGATAAGTTGAAATCTAAAAGAACAACATTTTTAAGCGGACAGAAATTGAAGAGAAATTCAAATCTTAAAACAGTGATTTAAACAAAGGAATTTAAAGTGTTACTTCCATTACTGCCCAACAATTTTTCTCAGTGTCTGATAATACTATAATAACGACTAAAAAATGTTTGAAAATATTTTCTTTTTAGAATTTTTTTTTTCTTTTTTCCCCCCATTTTTTGATACATTTTATCAGTTTGTGGAAAATTCTCTGTGGCATAGAAAAATTCCGAGAAAAAAAATGATTTCTCTGCACAAAACATACCAAAAAAAAAAAAAGGAAGTGAAAAAAAGGAAGAAACAATTTCTAAAAATAAATATTTTAACACGCTTTATTTTTATATGTTTGTGGTCAACTTTGAATGGAAAGGAAAAATTCTATGTTTATTTGCATAAAAAATTAGCATTGAAAAGTTATTAATTTCGACCACAAAAAAAAAATGGAATGGAAATGGAAAAATTTGAAAAATTGTTTAAATCCCCAAAGGGAAATTAGTATATAAATCAAACATACCGCAGAGTAATGAAACTAAATAAAAAATTAAAAGTAACTAAATTCAGGACTTTAGAAATTATAAATTATAAGTTTAAAATTAAATTATAAAAATTTGTATTAACAACACTCACCTCTAAATCTACATTCCGGTATCATTTCATCACTATGATCCGAACAATCGGAATCACCGTCGCATAAAAAACGCACCGGTATACAGTTGCCATTGCCGCATTGAAATTGTTTTTCACTGCATTTGGTTGTTAAATTTCCTAAAAATATTAAAAAAAAAAAACATGAAAACAACAATTAAATTTTTGTCTCTTACAAAAAAGAACAAAAAAAAAATTTAAGAATTATTAAGTTTTCGAACAAATTTGGCGAATATGCAATGCATGTACTCATAATCAAAACCTAGTTAGGGTCGCACCACAACTAGACAGAAGTAAACTGTCCAATGATTTAAGCCAGCTGTGTGTGTGAAGATAAATTCAAATTTAAAAACCAAAGACGCAAACCCACACTTTTATTAGCGCCACTTCTTGGCTCTAACTAAACTTTGCTTTCAACAGAGCACTGTTAACTGTTTAACAGTGTCTTCTACTTTACAATTATTGCAGACTGTTGACATAAAATATAATTCTCATTATGATCATTACTATTTGTGCATCAAAGGGTTGAAATGTAAAGGATGGTTGGTGGCGATGGGGGACATAATTATTCCAGCTATCCCGCTACCACAGTTCGAAAGAGGACCCTCTGGACTACCATTTGCATATAGGCGGTATGGTGTACTATTTCTTATATGTTCCAAAATGGCCACTGATCTTCTAGAGAATTTTCAATCAAAAAATTTATATTTTCAAAACCAAATTTCACAATACCATATCACTTTATATGTTACTATATTGCTTATTGTATTAAGAGGCACCTAAATAAGTGACCTTGTTCAGATGAATACTGTTAAACAGTTAACAGAGCTCTTTTAAGGGCAAATTTCTCTCTGTTAAGAGAAAATTTTGCACTGTTAACGCTAAATGTGGCTCTGCTAAAATTTATGGATTGCGTCTTGGATTTTCAAATTCGAATGCAAGTCTAAAGGTATAAACACATAGACGACAGCCAACAGTTCAACAGAAAATTCTGACAACTGTTTTGTCTGCTGTATGCCGACTGCTTAAATTTTTTGAAAGCAGAACAGAAAAAAACGTTTGTCAATAATTTTCAAATTTAAATGTAAATATATTTCTCAGTGTTGACACTATCAGGTTTTTTGTACGCAAAAATAAACTCACTTATGAAAAAACCGCACACACAAATATTTATCACACACAAAATTGAATCTATAATTCTATTTTATTTATTATGAATACATGGATTCCTTTTAATTTCTTAATTTTAAAATTGTTCTTTCTCTTCAATAATATAAGTATTTTTAGCTGTTTTTTTTATTATGATTTTATGTTGTATTGGCATCACTAATTTGCTTTTAGCTGCTCACAAAAATAGAAAATAGTTTAATTTGGACAGGAGCTGCTTAGGTTGTTGTCTTGGCTTTTTCTGTTCTGCCTTCAATATAATCGTTTTCATATAAACGTGTGTATTCTAAACTTGGCAGCTTTCTGTTGTCTGTTGTCTGTCGTCTATGTGTTTATACCTTAAAGCATACTATAACGAGAGAAAACGGCAGAGTGACGAGTCTAAGTTTGCTATTGTCGTCTTTGCTCTTCAAAGTGTTCATTGACCGAACAATGACGAAAGTTTCATCAAAAGTAAGGCAAGGGATCGTACGATCCAGATTATGTTGAATTGATATTCATTTCAAACCGAAAGAATGGAAAACTGAAGCGGCACAATATAGTCTCAAGATGGCCAAAAGATTTAACACGCGAAATATCAGCGAATTCTCAGCGGAGAGGGCTAGACAAGCACTAAACTGACCATCCTTACTTGGATAGCTATCATGAAATGCAGTTCGATGTGATAGCCTCATGACAAGTTGCCTAAGACGAAGAAAAAAGGTTTTCTTGCTATCATTACTATCAGAAATACTCAAGTCTGGTCACAAACCGCACAGACCCCAATAGTAATAGACATTTTTACACTATTCAAGAACAAAAAGTTCGCAATTTATGGTCTAGGACACCCATGACAAACGTTTTGCCAACAGTCGGAAATAGCGACAGTGAAGATAGAGTGTCTGAAGGCACTTCCAGGTGGTACAAGGAAATGAAGCCCTATTGTTTAAGCCCAATCTTGGGACAAATGAACAGTCCTCCAAAGCAGAAACTCGCTGGGCTTTAATATTGATAGTGTTGGGACCTTAAAAATACTAAAGTTCACTGGGTGAGCAGACCGCTTTTACAAAAAAAAAAAAAAAAACAGATTTTTTTCCAAATTCCTATCGCTCTTTATATGTACATCAGATCGGTTAATTTTAGCACTGCTTTAGTATCTTTGCTTTTTTTTTCTTTTCTTTCGTTTATAATTAGAAATTCCACTTGCTTTATCACTTCTTTCACCAGTTTTCAAAAGTTATTGAAATTTGAAAAAAAAAAAAAAAAAAAAGTTTTGAAACCAGCTCAGCAGCATTAAATTCTAAGAAAGTTTTCCTTTCGACATGTATTGGCTAGGTTTCTCTCCATTTTCGTTTCTTTTGCTGCTGTTGCTGCTCTTGTAATATTATTTTTCAATTTTCTTCTCCTATCTCCTCTTTTTTTCATTTCATTTCTGAAGTATTTGTCAAGATTTTCCAAAGATTTTCATTTCCATTTCTTGCCATCAATATGACATCATATGTCAAATTGTTTTTTCTATCATGCCTCCGTTCCCATCCTCCTTCATTTCCTTCCCACTCTCATTTTCTTTTTAGAAAATAGGAAAATTCCTCAACAAAAATATTTCCAAAAGAAAAGCAAAAAAAAAATCAAATCAATGCGAAGGAAAAGATGACATAAAAATAATCCTTAAAACAAATACAACAAGACAATGGGAGAAGAGATGAGAAAAAAGGACCGAAAAATCAAAAACAATCAAAAGGATTTCCAGTTGATAAGCTAACTTAAGACTTGAAATCTCAAAGACATCACACATCACAAGCACTGGCACTGGCACACACCGCTCCATATACACACGCTGACAGAAATGCGTTTCCTGCTCTTAGCACTCTTGTCTCTCACGCTTTTAAGTTTTCCTTTTTGTTTTTGGAAATTTAAAACGTGACTGCAGCCAAAAGCAAGAAACATGGAAAAGTTTTCTTCGAGTTACAGTTTTGAAAAGAAAAATCTCAAGTTTGCAACTCAACGGATGGGCACAAGTCGAGAAAATCCAACATAAGCAGAAACCCAATTATGTCATAGCAAAACTGACCGAAGAATTGAAACCACAGAGAAGTCGAAGAACCAGAAAGCCCAATCCATAGTTTGAGGTCGTGGTCGAAACCGGTGGGGCATAATCTCCAATGAACCAATTTATGTTCGGGCCTAATAACTCTTAAGATCTAACAGGATCCAAGAGCCCCACGGGATCATAGAGTTCCACAAAATCAAAGAGCAAAAGAATGGTCGTCAAGTGTTAATGAAAAACATATGTGTCTACGCGCTTCGACCAGAGATTGTAACAAATAGGTTTCCTTAGTAATGTATGCGAAGATAAATTCGAATTTTAAAATCCAATTTTAGCATGGCCACATTTGCCATTAACAGAGCAAAAATTGCCATTAACAGAGCACTGTTAGCTGTTTAACAGTATCCATTTGATAGTCATATATAAATATAAATTTTTTGCTTGAAAATTCTCTAAAAGATCAGTGGCCATTTCGGACCATATAAAAAATAGTATACCATACCGACTATATGCAAATGGGTCCTCTTTCGAACCGTTGTAGTGGGATAGCTGGAATAATTCTGAGAATTCAAAACTTCTGTTCACAAATACAGTTAACAGTGCTCTGTTAATAGCAAAGTGTACCCTGTTAGAGGCAAGAAGTGGCGCTGCTAAGTGTGGGTTTGCATCTTTGGTTTTTAAATTCGAATTTATCGTCACACATACAGTGGCTCCCAGCTTATTTCAACCAGCACCTTTAAAAAGAAATTTAATAAGAGTTTATAGAATATGTTTAAAAATTAAACAAAAAAGTTTTATTCCGTCTTAAATTTATGAGCAATTTGTGATCAAAACGTCCGCCAACACCAGATTTCGAACAAGAATGACCTTATAGCAGCTCTGAAAAAGGAATGGGCAAAAATAACTCTCCAAACCACTAGGAAGTGGAATCAATGCAAAAAAGGCTGAAAGCTGTAATTAAGCAAATAGGAGGTCATACTAAATTTTTAAATTAAAACTATTAGTTAATTAATTATTTAATTGTTTGTTTATAGTAAGTGGTTGAAATAAGCTGTGACGAATTGGGTTCCTATGTTTTTGGTTTTTAGTTTGTAAGTTTACATTTGAGACTGAATAAAACTTTTTTTTTCTTAATTTTTAAACATATTTTATAAACTCTTATTCAAATTTTTTTAATATCTTGGTTCGTTACGAAATTATACGAACTTAATTTTTTTTAAAGGTGCTGGTTGAAATAAGCTGGGAGCCACTGTATGTATGTATACCTTAGTAACCAAGATCTCCGTCTAATATATAATTTTTTTACCATATATCATTTTTTTATATCATTTATTTATTTATTTATTATAATTTACATAGCACAACAAGATATGAATCTTATAAGTGACAGTGCTATGTTTGGAATCATTAAGATTTAAAAATTAATAGTGAAACAAAACATATTAAATAAAAAATACAAAATTAATATAATTAATATCATGTTAAAATATAAAATATAAAGAAAAAAAATATAATAGCCCAATTCACAATCTCGTGTATTTTTGCAATTGTATTTATGCAATTGTATATATTTCCTATTAATTGTGAACAAATTTTACTGGTTACATTTGCAACACTAATTGTAAAACACAAATACACAGCTGATTGTCAAAAATAAAAAATAAATATTTGATTTTAATTTTATGATATTTGTTAACAATTTATAAAAATGTCTAATAGAAGTGTGAAGGAACAAATATTGGGCTCTTTAATAGACGAGGCTACCGAAGAGATTATGTTCCTCTTCGGACCATTTTTTGTTGGGTTTATCCCTTTTTATTCTTTTTTTTATATTTTGGATCTCCATTCGTCAACAAAATTTATTATTTTTAATAAATAAATTGTCAGCTGTGAGTGTTGCAAAATGTTGAGTAAATATAAACTATGGTTTTGAGTATTGTTTATTTTATAAACTGTAGCAAGAGTATTTCTGTATATTTTGTTATTGTAGTGTAAAAATATACTAAACCATTTTGCAAATGCAATGATGCAAGACCATTTACACTAGATCGTGAATTGGGCTAATATAAAGAAAAACTAATAATATTGTAGAAGTAAATAAAAAAGTTGAAGAAATATTAAAAAAAACGTTACTACATATTCATAAAAATCAATCTAAAAAAATAGGAATAAAAATATAACCGATATAAACCTATAAAACAAATCACAAATCATAAAAAAAATTTTACTTATAAAAATAAATTAAATAACTCCTTTTTGAACGCATTTGCATTGCCAAGATTCTGGATGTAGTAGGGTAGGTAGGGAATTCCAAAGACTAGTGGTGTGTATAAAAAACTGTCTCTGAGACAAGAGAGTCCTAAATCGCTGCTGAATAATGTTCCTACCCCGGTAGGATCTAGCAAATTTAATTCGACAAAATAAATATTCCGGCCGTTCCGTGTAAATTATCTTATGAAGTAAAATAAGGCATTTAATTTTCAAGAGATTATCAAATTTCACATTAAGAATCCGGCAAGCCAAATGAGAAATGTGATCACGACTCCCTTTACGAAAGACATATCTAGCTATGTTATTAAATACCAAGTTAAGTCTACGGTTATCATCACAATTACAGTTAGCGAAGATTTCATACCCATACAAAAGTACCGGAATTAAGTACTTTCTAGCAAGTTGCATACGAATGACAAAAGGAGTCGAATCAATAACAGTCCACAAGTTCCTAAGCATACTATAAATTCTACCAACAACGACACCTATATGATTAGCTACCGAATAGGAAAATAAAAGTGATGCCACAAATTGATCTCGACTTAGAAAACTACACTTCAAAGTCTCATTGAGTCGCTACAGAACGCCTGTTATCTGAATTCACAATAAATTTGAGTGAACTGCTTCAGTTGCCTTTTTCTTTCAAATCGATGAAGAAAATTTAAAAACAAAACTTGTTGGGAATCTTTGCTGAAGCTTCCCGATTTTTATTGTTGCATTCCGTGATATTCCGTTTGTTGTTGTTGTAATTGTGACAGCAACATTCTCCTCCTCCACATGTTGCTTGCGTTCAGTTTAAATTCATTCTTTAGAAAAAAAAAATTAGATTGGGCTTCTCTGGCTTTGAACATCTTGTCCTCGTCTTGTCTCTCTAGCCCTATCTGCTCTTGCCCTTCGCCGAATATTTTTTAATTTTTTTCCTGTCGTTGTTGTTGTTCCCATCATTTTCTCATTGTTGGCCTCTTCCAAAAACGTGTTAATTTTTGATTTCTTTTCCAAAGATCACATTGTCCCTCCTATTCCTCTCTCCTTTTCCTTTACTCTCTACAATCGCTGTGTTGCATATATTTGTTGTGTGTGTGGGAGTGAATATTCTGCATGTGATCCAATTACGTTGAATGGTGTGTATGTGTGTTTGTGTATGTAAGTGGCTTCTAGTCACGTTGCGTAGTTGAAAGTGTCAATTTAAACCGGCGTCAAACCGGAAATGATGGAACGGACGGAAGAAAAACTTGTAAAAAAGAATTCCTTCATTTCTCCTAAAAGAATTAAAAAATAGTGGCAGCACACACACACACGCTCTCTCTCCACATACATACACAGCACACAGTGAAAAGAGGAAGAAGTTCTGGACAAGAATACCAATTTGAAATGAAAAAAAAAAGGAAAATTTTTCAAATCCTTCATCATTTCATGTGAAAAAAAAAACGAAAGATTATTTGAAATTGACCCTTAGCTTTGAGGTTGGTGGCCGGGGAGGTTAGAGTGTGTAACGTTATGTTCTATGAGTTGTTGTTGTAAAAGTTATGACATCCTATGACAGCAAAAACAATATGTCATCAAGTCAAAGCCGCCTTACACCACACCACACACTGTTAAACTGCCCAAATCAAGGGCAAGTCATTGTCAAATTCGTTTCATTAAGTCAGCGGTGAAGTGACAAAAAAGCAATAATTTTGACGCCATAAAACCTAAATAAAGATGTGTGGGGGAAAAAACGAAAACAAGCAGTTCAACTGCCTTCTTTTCTTCCACAGCAAAGTCGAGTGGTGTACGCCCAATACCATTAAAAAAATGTGCGACTAATTGGAGATTCATATTGGAATAGATTGTGGAAGACATTTTGAATGATCACTTAGAAGAAAGCATTACGTAAGGTATGTGCCGCGGCGCAAAGAACAAGGATATTCCGTGAAGTAAAAGACTCTCGGAATACTAAGGAATTGCATAACTTTCTGGAGCTGAGCATATACTTCGGATGCCTTCTGCCCAGCCAGTTGACTAATTTGTCTAAAAAATCATGACCGTAGCAATGGAGTGAGTCACAAGCAAAGACATTTCAATCACTGAGAAATCACAATTCGCTGGACGCGAAAGGATGTGAAATAGACTGAGAAAGAAAATGAATTGCTGCTACTTGATGCTTCGTAAGATCCTAGCATTACAATGCAGTTATGGAATCCATTAATGCAGAACGGTGCATAATAATAAAGACCAAGGCTAGGTCTCCTTGAACTCCAAAGGAGCTCGCTTGGTGTGTTTATTGGAGTCATTACTGGACATTATGAGAACTCCAGGAAGGTGCTTTGGTAATGGACAAATAACTTCTGCAGGGTGTTGTAAAGATGAGGAGGAGAATAAAACTGTTCCTTATCTACCGGGCACATACATACATAATTGGTCATTACAACCCTTCAGTCAGGATTACGACCTAGCTTCTCACACCACTCGTGTTGTGTGCCTTAATTTAATACATGAGTGGCGGGACCTACAGTTTAAAGTCGACTCCGAACGACAGATTTTTGAGAAGCTTTTCATGGCAATTTTATATACTCTCAGAGTTTTTGCCAGAAATCTGCTGAGAGGAAGTCGCTGAAGAAATATTTTCATATTTTCGTTTTGATGTCTGACCTGGGATTCGAACTCGGGCCTTCAGTCTAATAAGCCAACACACTACCTACTAGACTACGGCGACTTCATAACCGGACACATACCTAGCGCTATGTCTGAGCAGAAAAAGGCATCTTGGTGGTAGTCTTAAGTACGGTTGAGAGATTAAACGAAATATTAAATTCTATGGGCCTTATGTAGCCAATACAAACCCTTTGGGATACAGCCACCTCTCTAACTATCCTCCTACCTAAGATCCTTACACTGTTAAGAGTGCATAAAACACTGTCACACATGCGTGCATAGTGTACAGTTTCCAAAGCAAAAATCCATGGACTGGGCTACGGAATATTGCTTTCACAATTGCTGTGTTCTACGGACTCTTGCCTTCAATAACTATTTTTTGTGTTTTAGACCTGCAATGAGGATATTATCCCAGAAAGAATTCCATTTTAAAGGTTAGTAACGTTCCAGAAACGTTAAATAATATGTATAGAACTAGCAGGAGACTGTTTAATTGTTGAAAAATAACAAGCATTTCATTGGCATGTGTGTGCAGATCAGAGATCAGCAACGAGTATTCAAAACGATGAGTAGATTCGAGTCATACTTATAATTTCAGCTACTTATACGCATTCATACTTATTTTAATATCATACTCATACTACTCATATTCAAAGTTAGAAATACTCATCGTACTCATACTTAACAATACGCACGATGTTGTTGATTTCGACTCTCCATGATTCAACATATACACGAAGCACAAAATAAGTATGATTCGAGTACGAACACCACAATACTCGCTAGAAGGTTGTGTGTGTGCTTTGCTTGCTGTCTTTGTCTTTTATTTTCTCTTCTTTTGTAAATGCAACAATAACTACTACTGTAAATTTTGATGAATGATTCAAGTGACTCGAATCATTCGTAAGTATTATAAGTATTTTTCTAAATTTATGAATCTGAATGAGTAGGCGTATGAATGAAAAGCAATGAATCGAATGTTGTGAGTTTGATGTCAACGTTGTACTCATACTCATTGCAACCTATAATTATAAATCAATGTTGTAGCGAGTACGAATGAATCAGAGTAGTTGAATTTTAATACTCTTGACTCACTCATACTCAAAATTTCATAAGTACCTATGAGTGGCGAAAATGCGATTCATTGCTGATCTCTGGTGCAGATAAATTCGAATTTGAAAATTCAAGACGCAATCCATAAATTTTAGTAGCGCCACATTTGGCGTTAGCAGATTAAAATTTCCTCTTAACGGAACAGAATTTTGCCCTTAACAGAGCACTGTTAGCTGTTTAACAGTATCCCTCTGAACAAGCCCTTCCCATTTAGGAGCTAAATTTGGGAAATTCTCTATGAGAACCATACTATATGCAATGGAAGGTTCCAATGCCTCTTAATATAATCAGCAACATTCAACATTTTTGTTCACAAATACAATTAACAGTGCTCTGTTAATAGCAAAAAAAGTGGCGCTGCTAAAAGTGTGGGTTTGCATCTTTGGTTTTTAAATTCGAATTTATCTTCAGACACATTTAATTGGCACACCCTCGTAAAACGTACAATAAGACTTCTTTTTGGTTTACAGTGCACTCGCGGTAACGTGAACTAATTAAAACCAAGGGAGTTCATGTTAGCGAAATTGTTCACGTTAGCGATTGTGAAATTTCATGAAAAAATATTAAATTTTACAATATAAATCTGTGTTTTACACGCTTGAACATGAAATTCTTTTATTATTATTTACATTATTAAAATATAAAACTAAAATTTTAATTACAAAACAAAACGAGATCACGAGAAAATATCTACTGATTTTTTTCAACTTTTATTGATATTGCATATTGTTGACTTAGCGACATTATACTTTTTTTTTGCTAAACTAGTCACACTTGTTCCTTTTTGCCAACTATGTATCTAAAATGTCTGCCTTTTCTTTTAACTCCAAACATTTAGATTTTTTTGCATTCATGCCGACTGACTCATTTCACATAAGAAACTAACTTCAAATTTCTTTGCCATACAAACAAAATAATTTAGGGGATATACACTCATTATTTATATAAGGGGATTCCCAAAATTTTAAAATTCAAATTTAATGTACAGTATTCCCTCGATTTACGACGTCTCGATTTACGTTGTTTCGATTAACGTCGTCAAAAATTTTGTTCATTTCAACTTCGATTTGCATTGTCATTCGTTCCTTGTTAAAAACATACTACTTTGTAGTATGAGCAATATGAAATTCGATTTACGTCGCCTTTTTCCGGAACATTCTACGACGTAAATCGAGGGAATACTGTATGTATTTCAATGTTGTCTACATGCTTAGGAAATATATACAGTGAAAAAAATTGTTCACGTTATAGAGCTTTCTGTGTTTGTTCACGTTACAGAGTAGTCAACGTAAAAAAAATCTTGTTCACGTTAGGCGGTGTTCACGTTAGACGGTGTTCACGTTACCGCGAGTGCACTGTATTTTCATTCTAGAAAATCCCAGGAATTGTTTTGAAATTCAAATTTTTTTCTCTTCATAAAAAAACGTCATATTTTGCATTTTATCTACCCCTTGCCCTTGTTTGTATGTAAATGTTTCTTCTTCTATTTGTAATGACGCTACAATTCTCTTATTAATTTTGTGTTTAATTAAATTTCTATTCTTTATTGATAAATTTTATTTTTTTTTTTTAATTGTTATTGTTTTTGTTATTGTTTTCCTCACTGTTCTATTAGGTTTTTAATCAATTCAAGTCATGCCTTAATAAGTGAGAGTCAATGAATGATTTTTAATTGTCGATTTAACGTTCATTAAGTACGTTAAATCATTTGGAATAAATTACAAAGTTTTCCATTTTTTTTAATGATTTTAAATGAAACTAATATTGCCATAAAATTAAAAAAAGAATAAAACGAAAAACTATTTAAACCCTGGCCTGCACAATACGAGTCGTAATAACACCAGCTAAGGGGTAAGGCGTACAATGTACAATGGGTCAGTTCGACCTCCGGGTACTGTACTTGTCACAGTTGACAAGTACACGTCCTCTAACCTAAGGGGTAAGGCGTTAAGGGATCAAATGGAATTCATTATTGAAATTAATAGAATTTCGTAATAAAATTTTATTGTGTATTCACAGTTAATGTGAAACACGTTTGTAAAATTATAAATAAAAATAAAAAAAAAAATTCTTTAGAAGGTTTAAGGGACTGCCTCCCAACTGCTGTATATACCTGTTACCTAATATTGTATACATCATACTGCTAGTCTACCAGAAAAATAGTTCTTCTCTAGCTAAACTAAAAGAACTCGTCAAGGGTATCGTTACAGAAAAGACCACAAGATTGTTAAGCCTGGTCTGAAGGAGCAGAGCGTGATGTTGAGAGTCCTTACCAGGCATTTTCTAATAAACAGGCGGCCATCACAGCACTTGATAAAAACGCAATGTACTCCAAGATGGTGTAAAGTTATCGCAGATAACTCAATAAGGAACAGTAGAATGTCCATATCATATGGATACCAAGACTCATTACCATTCTAGGTAAGTGTAGACCGGATGACACAACCATCGAACTCTCCAATAAATTCACTACTTTGAGCATCCCTTGGAAGACCAGCGAGCTTATAATTAACAATACAGTCATTGGTTCCATCAACGCCAGATGGGTGGCTTCAAATACGAGCAGAACGGCACAGGAAATTCGGTCAGTGGCAGGGAAGTATGCTTAAACAACAAAGGAGGCATTGTCTTATGGGCACTCATGCAAGGCGCATTGACACACGATTTCTGCAGAAACCTATAGAGACGAGGAAGAGGAGGAGACTGTTCTATTTAACACTATGACGGCAGTTTGGTGTCCACTAAATGGACGATCTAAATGAATTGTCAGACATGGACATTGACAGTCTGAGTCGTTTTATCAAAAGCTCTGAATGGTTCCGAATAAGAAACAAATTGTAAACTGTGTTGTCACAATAGGCCCCATGTAGTCAAAGTGTGTCGATCAAACTCTGTTTTTAATAGACAGCAGCCACCTACCTCTGCCTACCTTACCAGGCAACTCAAGTTTTGTAAAACATATGTGCCGACTAGCACGGAGTACGGGTCATGTAAAGAGGATATAGTCAGAATGGAACACCCAGTATTTTACAAATCTTACTGCACCGTTCCTGATCCATTTAAAGTAATGGTTTAAAACAAAATAACAAAACGAGGTTGATATCCCTCATTGGTAAGAGCACAATAGGACAATCCTAAATTTTCCACGGAAAAAAAATTGCTTTCCGTTAATTTTCCATGGAAACGATAAATAAAATTTCATTCCTGCTGACATATGAAATAATATTGCAAAAATAGAATATTTCAAGAGGAAAAATTGAACATTTAATATGATTTTTAATTGAAAGAAATTATCCCTTGACCTAATTAAACCGTATTACGTATACAGTTACTCACCTCAATAAAATATTTAAATGTTTTTGGAATAATAATAATTAGCAAAACAATGCAATACAATGGAAAACAATACATATTGCATGAAATAAAATTTAATGTGCTTTTTTTGAATGCCTACTTTTAGGGAAATTCAATAATTTCATGTGAAAAAACCCAACAATTTCACAGGAGGTGAGTATAATAAACAGACATCGGCACAAAGAGAACATGATAAAAATGTGAGTGTATTTGTGAGAGGCATGTGTACTATAACCCAGAGGAAAATTGTTAGTAATTATTGTTTCAAGCAGTGTTCAAACAAATATTGTTTACAAACTATTGTGCTTTTTGATGCCATTTATTACTCTTCGAAATAATAGACATATTTCACTTAAAAATTCATAGAAAAACCTGTGAATTTTTCCCATTGTAAAGGATGGAAATATTTCATCAGGCAGAAAATATCATTATGTAAAGATTTACATACATAATAATGTATGGAAATTTTGTGGTGACCACATTTTAATTAAATTTTTCTTTGGGTGTTTAATTGATATACAAAAAAATTGCAAAAAGAAGCAACGAGAACCTTCTTCACTGAAAGCTGACAAGCAACTGAATGCATTTTTGCGGTAATTTTAACGAACATTATTGATGTTCGTGTCCTATGTGTGTGAAAAGCCGAAGATATTCGGCCCCCGAGGGACATTGGTGCCGACGTCTGATAATAAAAGATTTTTTTTAAATTAAAATAGTAAAATTAAAATATTTGAAATATTTAAGCAGAAGGAAAAGAAATGAATTTGTATTCTTTTATTTATTTGGTTTTTTATTTCTTCTATAATTTTTTTTTTAATTTTTTTTAAATTTTTTAAAAAAAATTTTATTTTAATTTTCTTTTTAATAATATTTTCATCAACTTTGCAAACAAATGGAAGGCCATTAATAAAAGAAGAAATTGATTTTCTATTCATTTAATTATTTTGCTTTTTTATTACTTTTTTAATTTTTTTATTATTTTTTTAAATTTTTTTTAAATTTTTTTTATTTATTTTTTAATTTTTTTTTAATTTTTTTTTAAATTTTTTTTTTAATTTTTTTTTTAATTTTTTTTAATTTTTTTTATTTTTTTTTAATTTTTTTTTTTTTAATTTTTTTCTTTGAACTTTTTTTATATTTTTTAATTTTTTTATATTTTTTAATTTTTTTATATTTTTTAATTTTTTTATATTTTTTAATTTTTTTATATTTTTTAATTTTTTTATATTTTTTAATTTTTTTATATTTTTTAATTTTTTTATATTTTTTAATTTTTTTATATTTTTTAATTTTTTTATATTTTTTAATTATTTTTTTATTAACCCAGCAAACAAATGGAAGGCCATTAACTTTTAGTCCCTTTTTATTTACCTGCCATTAAATTGTGAATATTTGTGATTTGAAATAATAGAAGTCCCTGAAAGATTTATTGAAATATTTTCGCAACAGATTTCAATTAAAAAAATAAAGAAGAAAAAAATTAAATTAAATAGGCAACCCTTCAAAGCTATAAAATAATTATCATTGTGTGTGCGTGTATGCACGGCGTTGTCTCTATAGAATCAATTCATCAATTGATTTAAACTGAAATCAACTAAAATTAAGTGAAAATGAATGAATCTCTCTATGAATTTCGATAAAAATAAAATAAATAATTTTTCTAATGCGCCTCTGTGCCTTGCCTTTAAATAATAATCAAATCAACAAATTCTATAACGCGCAACTAACAATTACAATATATGCACGCATATACATTCATACATTTACACAGAGGCGCATGCAAACACACTCATACATATAAACACACGCATATATTTAGTTTAAATTAAAATTTACATTCTAAATGAGACATAAATTTCAATTAAAATTTTCTACGCACACTTATGTACATATGTATGTATGTATGTATATGATGTCCGTTCAACATAAATTCATTTAATAATGTAAGCAGGCATGCATGCATGCGTGTGTGTGTGTATGTGTGTGTAAGAGAATTTGATTTGATATACCCCAGCTAGCATTTGGAAGATTGTTTTTAAAAAAATCACCTTGCTGAGTCTTTATAGAGTACTTTTGGTGATCAAAAACTTATTAGTCAGTTACACGATTAAAAAAAGGACTGAAAAATGATTCGTGTCAATGAGTAAAATTAGTTCGATTTAAAATACAATAACAAATTGTATAGCAATCGGAAATTAATTATCCAGACGTTTAAAATGTGACTATTATTTCCGTTATTTATTATTATATTCTACTTATACTGAAGATTGAAAAACGATTAATCAAAAACAGATCATGTAGGTGTTTGAAAAGTGATTGTAATTACGCATTTTATGATCATATTTTGCGCAGATACATGCTTAAACACTGCTTTTATGATATGGCTATGATATAAAGTACAATTTTGTTTGGAATAGAAAATTTTTCTTTCTTTTTTAACGAAAAAAAAATATATTTGTTTTAAATAAACTTTGATGTCTGATGTACATACATCACGAATATAAACATATACATATTCTTTATTCGTTACTTCGAACGCGATTTTTGAAATCGCGGCAGTGTAAACGTAGGACTCAGAAAATCGACTAAAAACACTTGAAGAGAGTAAAATACATTTTGAAATACGACTAATAAATGACTCAAATTATAATCATAAATGACGCAAAAAGGTGTCCAAATTAGTACAAACATGACTGATAAATGACAATAAAAGGACTCCTAAAACATACTGATAAATTACTCATAATAGACTCATATGCGATTAAACGATGACTGAAAGACCGACTCGAAAAAGAATCATAAACGAAGGTAAATAAGATTAATAAATGATCAGAAAGCGATTCGAAAATGATCATAAAACTACTAGAAAAAGGATCGAAAATTACTCTAAATTTATATAGAAAATGACTCATAAATGACTTTTTAAGAAGAGTCGCTCGTAGTCACTTTTTTCTCCCGACAAAAGAGTCTTTTATGATCAGAAAATGAGCGCATATTCTAGCTTTTTAATCGCGCAGAAGAATCAAAAAAGACTCGAATTTGATTAAAAATTTCCAAAAATGCTGGCTGGGACATATGCCAACAAAAACCTAAAAAATAAAAAACAGAGAAAATTTATTTTGAAAATCATGCGTTTTCAATTCAATTCAATGGCATGGTTAACGTAAATAACAGCTTATAAGGCATTATTAACAAATTTTCAAAAAGAAAACTACGAGAGAATATTTCTTTCATTTAAAGTTATGTATGGGAGTATGTAAGTGTGTGATATTTTCGTAGTTATTGCTTTGAACAAGTACTTATATTGAGTAAATGCACTTATATTGAGTAAATCGCAATAAACGGCATTATTGATCTCAATATTTCATATAAAATGTCAATGAATTATTGCTCAATAAATTCATAAATTGTTATAATATTGATTAAAACTTGAAATACAGCACTGTTATAAGTACGTTCAGTGAGCATATAACAATTTTCCGAACACTTTCTATTGATATTTGACAACTCAAATATCAACAACGACAAACAAAAAAAAAAAAAAAAAAAAAAAAAACAACGAACAAAACAAAAACAATGTTGTTGAAACAACCAGCTGTTTTGTTTACCAGCTGTCAAATGAATATTGAATAAGCAGCTGAACTGCATATATTGTTATGTCTAAACACTTAAAATATTGTAATCAATTAACCGAATATTGACTCAATAAAAGTGCATGTCTGAACATAGTATAAAGCATTTGATATGTGCTCTTCGTATTCTGCCATTACACTGATTGTTGTTTATGTTTGCAAAAAAAAAAAATAAGACGAGTTTTGTCTAAAGGAAGAAATGTGCCCGTTGTTGTTGCTGCTGCTGTTATTTACATATTCTAAGTTGTTGTTGTATTCTTAAGACATCACAAAACACAAGATTTATTATATTTTAAATAAAAAAAAATAAAAAAAAACAATGTCTTGTTGTTATTATTTCTACACTCACTCTCTCTTGCTCTCTCTCTCTCTCTCTCTCTTTCTCACTTCTTCCAAGTGGGCATTAGTTTATGCTTGATAACATACTACTAACTACTCATCTGTGTATGTGTGTGTATATGTTTAAGTATGTAAAATTAAAATAAAACCCATAAATCCTTCATTGCAAAGTAAAAAATACAGAAAGAAAAAGAAAAATTCCTTAACAAATTGTCTTAATACAATACAATCGAAGAAAAGACAACATGAGAGAGCGAAAGAAAGAAACTAAACACTCCGTCAACAGTGTTGCCAACTTAGTGCTTTTCGCACTATTTATGGTGCTTTATGAAACGTCATAAGCGTAAATATTTTCTTATAGTGCCTTTTTACGGAAAGGCACTATTATGGTGCTTTTCAAATTTTTGTTGATTTTTAATAGCTTTTATATTGAAACTACAAAGAAAAATGTTCCAATTTTTTTAATTGTAAAATTTACAACGTGAAAAATTTTCAAACTCCTCAATGGTGATGCGGTGAATCCCATCAAGATTCCACAAGTATCTAATACTAGATGGCTATCAATTGAAAAGGCGGTTAAATGTATTTTGAATATGTGGCTGGAACTTAAAACACATTTTAATATTCTTAAGGACAATGGGTATGTTTCACTTTTACTTAAGGATATGTACAATAATAATTACAATTTTGTATATCTCACGTATTTAAGTTCCATTTTGGGAGAGGTTCAAAGGGTCAATTTAGCATTTGAAGCAAAAAATGCAGACCACGTTAAGTTGTATAATGATTTGTATAGATTGCTACAAAATCTGACTAACAAATTGATAATAAATTGTGAAAATGTTTATTATATAGAAGGTGATATAGATAGTAATTATAATGAATTTTGCTACCTTGGTTAGAGTTTTGAAAAGGCCTGCAATGAATACCAAATAACAGAAACCGAAAAAAATATTCACCCTTATTCTGGTTGTCGTCGTCGTCGTCGCCGTCGTCGTCGTTACCAAAAATGATGTCGATAAAATCAGAGTCGACACAACACAATATGGACGGCGAATTGATTCACAGAATATCAAATGTGTGTCCGACAGTCATCTATAACTGTCAATAACGATAAACAGAATACCAATTTTAAACTGTCGACGCAAGACGACGTCGACGACGACAACCAGAATAAGGGTGATTATTAAACAAAAATGCGTTCTTTTCACTAAACACCTTATTTATGAAATTAGAGCTAGACTTCCTAGCAATTTACAAAATTTTACAAAAAGTTTCCTAATTCAGTGTCGAAAATTTATTAAATAATATATGGCAGTCGAGGTTTATAAAAATTAATCAGATTTACTTGACAGCCATATTGCATCCGCTATTTTGAATTTTTTAAATCTGTATGAAGATCTGTAATCAGCGACCTCAAAAACCCCTGAGTAACAATTTTCAAGTAAATCTGATTAGTTTTTAAGGACCTCCGTAATGTGTTTCTTTTTCTATTGCATCCCTTGACATAAACCCACCCCCTACTTTAAGGGTGCATGCAAACAATTTGGCTTAGGGCTCATTTTAAAGAGCAAAGATCAATTGTCAATTTCTGATAATAGCGAAGGTTCTAGCACGTCAGTGTTCAGCTCTATAATTCTACAAAAATGGCCAAAAATGCTATTTTTAGGGGTTTCAGCCCCCTTTTTCTCGAAAACCTGACGTGATGGAAAGTTTTTGAATACAGATTCGTGTTCAGCGCGCAAAATGACTTCGGGAACACCTGGAACCATCTTGGTTGCAAAAAAAAATTCCCATTTGCAGGGCTGTGTTATGCAATACCTCCCGAGGTCTGAAAAAATATTTCTTCAAACAAAACTTATGTATGTACATCAAGTCGAAGTATTATTTAAAAACAGTATTTGTGCGCGTTTTGATATACAATCGTTGGCAACACTGTTCGTCAAGTGGTATAACTTAACAAAAGAAAAACAATAACAACGTAAAAGCGTATCTAAAAAAACAAGAGACTGATATGTAAAGCAAGCTCCTCTTGTTGAAAACAATTCAAGTGTAACTATGTAATATTTTTTTTTTTTTTGTGAAAAAAGTCTTGGCACAGTGTCCATTTCTTTGTTTTTGTTTTTCTAATCAAAACAAATTGAATTTTGTTGTAAAATAAAAATATTTACAAAAACAAAAAATACAACAACAATAGTAACAACAAATAATATAAACAAATAATAAATAAGAAAAAAAACCCAAAAAAGGGACACCGGAAACCTTTAACACTACAAAACAAGAAATAGGAGAAACGTACACACATACTTAAAGAGCTCTCATCACTTCCCCTTAAAACTGTTATACGATATACAAAAACAAAAAGGCATTTAGAGACAAAAAATCATAAGCTTAAGAGTAGGGTTGAATTGGATTGAATTAAGTCATGCACAGTGTGCAAATTATAGTACAAACATTAAGGTCTGATTAGCCAATCGTTAACGTAACGTAAACAATGCAAATGCTTCCCGAAATGACATTACAATTCGGTTATCTTTCTCATTGCATTACTTATGCTAGAAATGAAAGTAAGGTTCCATTACGTTACGTGTACGTACGGCTAATTTTATCTTTAGTTGCTTTGTGCCGCCAGTTCCCTGTGTGGTAGAGTTAGCTGTTTAATATCTTTCATCTGAAATATAATGTTTTTAGTGAAACATTTTCTATTCTACGCGTATTGATCGATAATTCAACTGCCGCCACTTTTTAAGCATTACAGTGTGATTAAGATCGTCATAATCATCCTACTGTGCAAGGAATTGAGAAGATTATAAAGAAATTTAACGGGACTGGAAGCATTATAAATCTAATGCTACAGAAGAAATCGCTTCTGTTTCAAAAACTATAACAGATAATCTGGATTTATCATTTCCATGGCATTTTCAGAGCCATTGGGCTTATCTAACTGTGTATTTTGGGTTTGGAGTTACATCGCCCGTTCACATAAAGCGTAACTAATGGAATAATTAAAGCGGATTGACCACTCCCAGCGCCTTACATATGGATGTGTTTTAGCACACAGGCAGGCTTTTAGTATAAAGTTTTTGAAGTGTGTGAAGATATATTCGAATTTTAAAACCAAAGACGCAAACCCACACTTATAGCAGCCCCACTTCCTGCCTCTAACAGGGTAAACTTTGCTATTAACAGAGAACTGTTAACTGTTTAACAGTGGCAATAAGTAGATTAGTCTTCTACATTGCAATTATTGCAGACTATTGACATAAAATATAATTCTCATTATGATCATTATTATTTGTGATTAATGCAGGAGGTTAATTTTCTTAAATCCCAAAATTATTCCAGCTATCCCACTACCTCGGTTCGAAAGAGGATCCTCTGAACTACCATTTGCATATAGTCTGCTGTATGGTTTACTATTTGTTTCCAAATACCCACTGATCTTTTAAAGAATTTCCAAGCACAAAATTGATATTTTCAAAGCCAATTTTCTCAATACCAAATCACTTCATATGTGTCTATATTGCTGATTATATTAAGAGGCCTTGTAACCTTCCTCTGCATATAGTGTGGTTCTCATAGAGTATTTCCCAAAAATAGCTCCTAAACAAGTAGGATTGTTCAGATGGATACTGTTGAATAGATAACAGTGCTCTGTTAAGGGCAAATTTTGTTCTGTTAAGAGGAAATTTAGCTTTGTTAACCCCAAATGTGGCGCTGCTAATATTTATGGATTGTGTCTTGGATTTTCAAATTTAAATTTATCTTCACACACATAGTTTTCGAACAAATTTTTCTACACTCCATGGTTGCTTACGTCAACAAGCAAAATTGTTGCATGTGGGTAGGGACTCGAAGAACCCAGATGTGATTGTGGAGAAGCCTATGCATTCAGAAAAAGACGAAAGGCCCGAGTTCAAATCTCAGGTCAGACATCAAAATGAAAATATGAAAATATTTCTTCGGCGACTTCCTCTCAGCAGATTTCTGGCAAAAAAAACTCTGAGAGTAAAAATTGCCATGAAAAGCTTCTCAAAAATCTGTCGTTCGGAGTCGACTTTAAACTGTAGGTCCCGCCACTCATGTATAAAATTAACGCACACAACACGAGTGGTGTGAGAAGCTAGGACGTTGTACAATGGGTCAATTCCACCTTCGGGTACTGTACTTGTCACAGTTGACAAGTACACGTCCTCTAACCTAACCTAACCTAACTATGCATTCAGAAAAAATGACTTCAGGTATTTTATCGTAATTTTTTGAAAATCACCGTGAAAGACCAGTTACCAGAAAAAAAGAGCATGCTACGGTCTCATAAAACCCACATTTTTTTGGTTGTTCAATCAAAGCCTACGAACTCGATTTTATGTGGCTCCAACAAGACGATAAAAAAATCGGGAGGAAGAAAAACAAAGAAAACAATTCCCAGAATTTTTTTTATTAAATTTGCCAATGAAATTTTGAAAAACAAACACAAACTTCTAATACAAGAGGACTCTCTCTGGCTACTTATTAAAGTGTAAAAGAAAAAATTCGCGTAAATGTATGCGAGAGTGTGTAAGTGTAAGTAAAGCATTAAGAGAACATTGATACACATTTACTATGGAGTGAATGCAAATGTACGCAGAAAAGTGTGTTGCACTATTAAAAGAGAGAGAGAGAGAGAGAGAAGTTGAAATATTAAATGAAATCCTGTAAGTATGCACGCACATATACATATGCATTAATAATTACAATTAAGTATGTATGTATGTATGGATAAATGTGCATAGATTTGATTCTTAGATTAAAAGAGAATATTTAATGGTTTTCTTGTTGTTATTGTGGTCATTCTTGTTGTTGTTTATTATTTAAATACACATTTGATAGAAACACTTACTCACACATACTTTTACACTTAAAGGGTTTATTGCTTATGAGGGAAATTGATTTTTAAATGATTTTAATTCGAGAAACTTTCAAAACTTTACCGTTAAACAAAAAATTAAATTCTATTTTTCATATTTAATGGTGCATTATAAACGTGTGGGCGTTAAAACAAAATATAAAAAAACGGAAAAATATTTTAAATTTTTATTCAATTTCTCATAACAAAATACCATCCGCAGCGAAGCAGTTTATCTCCAAAAAAAAAAAAAATTTTGGCCATGAAAACCACAATTAAACGCGAGTTAAGCGAGCCAGTAAAACAGTTTCGTTACAAAAAATGTAAAAAAAAAAATAATCAGGACTCTGAATGTTGGCCACCAGCTTACATGATTTATTTTCAATTAAATTGTGTGTATTTTTTTTTTTTTTTTTTTGTTAAAATTCACAGAAAAAATTGTGAATTTTTGTAAAGTTAAAAAATTAAACGCACATTATAATGACCAAATGTGTGCGGTCACTTTTGGGAAACTGAGGTTGAGGTTGGCCGAGCAGTCAGCCAGCGAACGTTCTTCTACCAACCAGTAGAAGAACTGGCAACCCAAAGTCAGTAGCAACGTATTTTTTTTTTTTTTTGTTTTATTATTATTTTAAAAAATTTTTGTGTAAAAAATGTAAACAAAATGCATTAAGTAATGCAAGCAAAATTTTGAATTAAAAAGAAATGAATTTTTCTTTTTAATATTTCAATAGCATTTGCATGGAATTTTATCGCCACTAGTTCTTAGGTCAATAATGAGAAACTAGAAATTCGTCTCTGTTCGTTCTAAAAACTGATTCATTGTGTTTTCTATGAAAATAAGAACGACAAATTCGAACTTTTCTTTATTTTATATTTTTTCCAGTCAAATCAAATGACATTTATTTGTTCGCTTGGTGTGGCAAGAGTATCATCTCTCTTTCTCTCTCTCTTAATATAACGAAAAATTGTTATATTTTCCTATACGTTCTGAATGCCCAAACATCCTTTGCTTTAGGTCCCCAAATGCCGGATAATTACAAAAAAAAGATATTCTGTGGCATCGTCTTCATCTTCGTTAGCTTACAGTTTATGCGTTAAGTATGTATACGCAGGGTTCAATAGCCCCTATGACTGCTAGAAGGTCCTTCAGTGTGTCAGTTTTATTATTACCATCTGTGTCTACTTGTTCAGGAATCCATATGAGAGAGTAAACGCCGAATATCTCGCTTTATTCTCCAGAGTTACCAGGCATTTTTTGACAATCTAAGGTTTGTTAGGCTTGACAATGAAGTCGCAGTAGTCTGGTAGTCTAGTGTGTTGGCTTAATAGACATGAGGCCACGGTTCAAACCCCAAGTATTTCTTCGACGACTTCCTGTCAGCAGATTTCAGGCAAAAGTTCTGAGAGTAAATAAAAATTGCCATGAAGTTTTAAAAAAATCTGTCGTTCGGAGTTGCTTTTAAACTGTAGGTCCCCGTCAGCCGGGTATAAAATTAACACACACACAACATAAGTGGTGTAAAAAGCTAGGTCGTAATCCTCACTGATGGCTTGTAATGGCCAATTATGTACATATGTACGTGTAGGTGTAATGTACATACCCTCAGGGATATCTGCATTCGAATGTGTGTGAAGATAAATTAGAATTTGAAAATCCAAGACGCAATCCATAAATTTTAGCAGCGCCACTTTTCCCTTAACAGAACAAAATTTGCCCTTAACAGAGCACTGTCAGCTATTTAGCAGTATCGATTAAAACAAGCCTCCTTGTGTAGGAGCTAATTTTGGTAAATACTCTAGGTCTATGAGTATGGTATATTATATGCAAAGGAAGGTTCCAAGGCCTCTTAATATAATCAGCAACATAGTCACACCTAAAGTGACATGATATTGAGAAAACTGGCTTTGAAAATATCAATTTATTGCTGGAAAAAATCTCTAGAAAAATAAAATATAAGAAAATGTAAGAAAGAAATAGTACACCATACCGACTATATGCAAATGGAGGATCCACTTTCGAACTGTGGTAGTGGTACAGCTGGAATAATTTTGAGATTCGAGAAAATTTGCCCACTCCAACCATCCTTTGAAGTCGCCGTGGTCTAGTAGGTAGTGTGTTGACTTATTAGACGAGTTCAAATCCCAGGTCAGACATCAAAACGAAAATATGAAAATATTTCTTCGGCGACTTCCTCTCAGCAGATTTCTGGCAAAAACTCTTGAGAGTAAAAATTGCCATGAAAAGCTTCTCAAAAATCTGTCGTTCGGAGACGACTTTAAACTGTAGGTCCCGCCACTTATGTATAAAATTAACGCACACAACACGAGTGGTGTGAGAAGCTAGGACGTTGTACAATGGATCAATTCGACCTCCGGGTACTGTACTTGTCACAGTTGACAAGTACACGTCCTCTAACCTAACCTAACCTAACCATCCTTTACATTTTAACACTTTTGTTCACAAATAATAATGATCATAATGAGAATTATATTTTATGTCAATAGTCTGCAATAATTGCCTAGTAGAAGACTAATCTACTATTGCCACTGTTAAACAGTTAACAGTGCTCTGTTAATAGCAAAGTTTACCTTGTTAAAGGCAAGAAGTGGCGCTGCTAAAAGTGTGGGTTTGCGTCTTTGGTTTTTAAATTGGAATTCATCTGCACACACATTGCACACGATATCCGTACTCTCTAATACCGGATTTTTAGAAGGAGGTAAGGCTGTAAAGCAGTTGTCGTTACTCCTATTAAGAATTTTAAAGAAAATATTAAATTTTACCTTGTAAATCAGTTAGAAAATATTGTGAAATTGTTACAATTTTAATGGGTTATCAGGGCATAATTAATTGACTCATTGTCAGTTAGATTTGAATCGTAGCAAAGCAAAATGTATGAATCAATTTCTATTTACAATTCAGCACAAACATGTTGATTGTTTATGAAAAACAATTCAATTTAAATTCAATTGTTGTAAACAACAATTAATTAAAAACAACAACAACAACAACAACTATTAATCAAAAACAAAAACAATTAAACCATCAATGGTAATAGAAATCATTTGAATGGACAGACACATATCCTGTGTTACAAATATTCTTTGAATTCAAAATTAAATTGATGATCGTTTGATCATTTTACTTGATAAAACAAACATAATGCCTGAGTGGGTTAAATTTCATTAAAAACCTGTAGAGCAAGAGAAAATCAAATTCATGGCCATTGAAAAAAAATATAAAAAAAAAGAAGAAATTCTTTCCAAAAATAAAAATTGAAAAAAAAAGAAAAGAAAATATTGCCACTGCATTCGAATCAAAAAAATAAAATATTTAAAACGCCATAAAATTAAAAAAAATTATATGCGTTCTAATAACGTTCCTACATACATAAATATGTATATGTTCCATAAATAACTAAATTTATTAAAGAACAGACAGACATACAGACAGACAATCGTACAGAAATCCATGTTCATTCAGAATTTATTTGGAAATTAAAAGTAGGAATATTGATGGCATTTTTCTAATTTTTCATTATGACGAAAATGCTGTTGCTGCTGCTGTTACTGTGCTTGATGGCTGATGTTTGGTATTCAAAAAAAAATTGTCAACAAATCAAATATTCTCTGTAAATTGTTTCGTTTTAAATTGGCTAAAAGCCAACCGGTTTTTTTTTATTTTAAACCAAAAATAACACAATAATAGCCTAACAATTTAAGGGGCAAAATTATTGAAAACATTTAAAACAAATTTTTCTTTTTATTTATTTTTTTAATATTTTCCATGACATTTTGCCTGTCATTCGTGGTAGAAAAAGCATTTAAAAGTAGGTGAAGCATTTCATATCAGAAAACAAAAATTGTGGGCTTTAATGAAGCACTTGTTGGCTTTGTAAATGCAACCGTTACCAAAAAAAACTAAGATTAGATAAGAGATAACAGATGAATATGAAGATAAATTCCAATTTTTAAACCTAAGACGCAAACCCACACTTTTAGCAGCGCCACTTATTGCCTCTAACAGGGTAAACTTTGCTATTAACAGAGCACTGTTAACTGTTTAACTAAGCAATTATTGCAGACTATAAAAGTGTTGAAATGTAAAGAATGGTTGGTGGGGGATGGAGGACGGAAATACAAAATCCCAACTCTCCAAATTATTTCCGCTATCCCACTACTACGGTTCGAAAGAGGAATCACTGGACTACCATTTGCATATAGTCTGCTGTATGGTGTACTATTTCTTATATGTTCCAAAATGGCCACTGATCTTCTAGAGAATTTTCAAGCAAAAAAAATTGATATTTTCAAAGTCAATTTTCTCAATACCATATCTCACTTTATATGTGACTATGTTGCTGATTATATTAAGAGGCCCTGGAACCTTACTTTGCATATAGTATGTGGTACTCATAGACCTAGAGTACCATCCCAAAATTAGCTCCTAAACAAGTGTGCTTGTTGAGATGGATACTGCTAAATAGTTAAAAGTGCTCTGTTAATGGCAAATTTTGTTCTGTTAAGAGGAAATTGTGCTCTGTTAACGTCAAATGTGGCGCTGCTAAAATTTATGGATTGCGTCTTGGATTTTCAAATGCGAATTTATCTGCACACACATACAGTGAGCGTCAAAAGAAAGTGTACACTATGGATAAAGTTCTTACAATCTCAATTCAAGTTTTCCACTTAAGGAGAGTGCCCGAAAAAAATTTACAATATTTCCAAATTTTTTCTAATTCTTTTCTTCTTGTTTCAATTTTAAAAACTGGCAATAAAATAATTTGGAAAAAAATTAACGGTAATTTATTAATGTATATTTTTTTTTTTGAATTGTACACTTTCTTTTGACGCTCACAGTATGTAGATAAGAGACATTATTTGATTAGGATTTTATGAGGGATACTTTCAGTGTCGCAGTAAACCGTGCTTTATAGAGTAAGTAATGAAATGTAATATTTATTTAATATTTAAAGCATATCTTAAGGGTTACTCAACAATTTCTTATCTGTTGCCTATATTTCCAGCATCATTTAACGAAGTTTTGTTTGATTTTTAAAAAAAATTACTTTCTTTCTTCAATAAATGTTGTTTTTATTGAAAACAACTCTTTTAATTCAAAACATTCCATTATAAGAACAAAAATTTTCCCCTTCTATTATTTAAATATCATGTTAAAAGAGAAAGAAAACCAAAAAGGGGCGTAACCTCTGACTTAACTAATATTTTATGATGAAAGTATTGCGAAAATCAATTATAAAATAAAAAAAAAAAAAAAGTTGTTTTCAATAAATTGTTAATTTCATGTATTCAAATTAAAATAACAATTGTGTTGTAACAAATAAGATAAAAAAAACAAAATAACAACAACAATAGCATCAGCAAGTCAACCTTCACCTCAAAAATAATTAAAAAAAAAAAAATTGTTTTCATTTACAAGCCGGTTTCTACAAAGCGAGAGATTTATTTATTTGGCCAGGCAGACGATATGATTTCACTGCATTGCATTGGTGACACAACAACCAGTTGCTGTTGTTACTTACAGACAAGCCCCTCCAAATAAGCAGTTTGGCGTTGTTTGTTTGGTGAGTCAACGAATTTTTTAAGTGTTTGGGAGGCACCGCGAAAAACAATGTTACCCCACCCGTTCAAAAACATAAATATTGCTGCAGCTTCTGATAGTTTTAAAAATACGGAATAACCGCGTAATTAAGAAATGTGGCCGTCGACCCCATCTCTCTGACATCTCAAAAAAAAAAATATTTCTTTCGACGACTTTGTTTCACCAGTCTTCTAGCAAACTCTTGAGAATAAAATAAAATTTCCATGAAAACAGTGCTCAAAAATCCGTCGTTCTAAGTCGATGTTAAACTGTAGATCCTGCTACTCACGGATAAAATCAACGAACACACATGATATGGGTGGTGTAATCCTGACTAAAGGTTCGACCAATTATAAAGGAAGTTTAAACGTGAATTATTTAGTTTTATTCACGATCAGAAACTAATTAATGGGTTATCCGTTATTCGGTTTCCAAATAAAGTTGAACTTGAAAACTTTTTTTATTTCCCCTTTTAATACTTGTATCGACCGACCTTGCAAGAACAATACAATGAATTGGTTATAGCAGTCGATCTTTAGTTTTCGACCATACCTTTTGCACATTTCGGCCTTTGTCTTGGCCATAGCTTAAACATTTCGTAATTGGTGCAATACACCAGCTGACGTTTTGTAAATACGGCAGTTACCTATTGGCCAAGAGAGGCTAATGCTGCATGTGTGTGAAGATAAATTCGAATTTGAAAATCCAAGATACTCTAGCAAAGGAAGGTTCCAAAGCCTCTTAATATAATCAGTAACATAGTCACATATAAAGTGATATGGTATTGAGAAAATATGCTTTCAAAAAATCAATTTTTTGCTTGAAAATTCTCTAGAAGATCAGTGATCATTTTGGAACATATAAGAAATAGTACACCATACAGCAGACTATATGCAAATGGTAGTCCAGAGGGTCCTCTTTCGAACTGTGGTAGTGGGATAGCTGGAATAATTTTGAGAGTTGAGAAAATTTCCGTCCTGCAACCCCACCAACCATCCTTCACATTTCAACACTTTTATTCACAAATAATCGGGCATGTTCTGAAAAACGCAAATCGCCTAAATTTTGCGCTTTCGTTTTGAAAATGCCAAGTGGATGTTCTGGCGAACGCAAAACGCTAAAAAAAAATTTTTTGCGATTCGAAATCGCCAAATAGGTGTTCTGGCAAACGCTAAACGCTAAAAATTTGCGATTTCAAATCACAAGAGTATGATGAAATATGTTCAAGCAGAACTTTAAAATTAGAATTTTTAAATCTGGAGAGAATGAAAATGAACATACGAGACGATGAGCATTGATCTTTTAAGATTTTTTTCATTATATAAAAATTTTGACCATTTTTTGTCGCTTTTTTTCTATTCTGTATTTGTTAAATTTTGTTAGTTATATGAAACAATATTGAATTTTTTAAGTTTTATGTTAAGTTGTCGTCTATCGATCCAATTAGCCCTGGAATTTTAAACTTTTGATAGGAATGCATTTTTGATGCTTTCGTTTCTTCATCTGTCATGTTCAAATTGATCCAAAGAAGGCATAGTCTTTCTCCAAGAACATTAAGTACATCCCATAACATTTTACACAAAGTAGAACGCCCCATACTGAGATTTATGTCATGGGCAATTACGCCTTACAAGGAACCGACCGCCAGATCTCTTAAAGCGCTCAGCAAACGTATCGTGTCTGGAATAGTACTTTTATATACATATGTATATGCGCAGCAGTTTCTTCATAAACCATGCTAAATGTAGTTTTATTAAAGAATGATAAACTAAAGATTACGCCATCGCTCACACTAAATTAAAAGTTTCTGCGCATGTTAAATCAATGACGTCACGCAGCTATTGTTTCTATTGGCTAATGATAATGTAAGTTATATTGCAGGGCTGCCAACTACTTTCACGTAGTGCACACATTTTTCAGAGAAATGTTAATTTTCAAACATAAAAAAGACTTGGTAACCTTTAAAATAGCGCAACTACGTCATCTAACGGGAAAACATGCGCACGCAAGGCGTAATCTTTAGTTTATCATTCTTGGTTTTATTCACGTCTTTTTAATTTTTATTTTCTGGATTGCAGCTTTTTTAAACAAATTAGGCTTAATAAAAAACCTAAAGGCATTTTTTATTTTTATTTTTTAGTTTTGATGTTTTGATTTTTATTTGTAACAAACATATGCTTTATTTTTTCATAAACGACTTTGAAAAATCGAAAATCGCAAGTAAAACGAGCGAGTTTAAGAACACACTGAAATAAATTTGGCGTTTTTAAAATCACTTGCGATTTCAAATCGTGCTGGCAATCGCACGACAACATGCCTGAATAATAATGATCATAATGAGAATTATATTTCATGTCAATAGTCTGCAATAATTGCAAAGTAGAAGATTAATCTACTTATTGCCAGTGCTCTGTTAATATTAAAGTTTACCCTGTTAGAAGCAAGAAGTGGCGCTACTGAAATTGTGGGTTTGTGTCTTTGCTTTTTAAATTTCTATTTATCTTCACACACATTAATTCCGCATATACACGATAGATTGCATTGTTCATTTGCGTTTTCGCAAACGATGACAACGATGATGTATGATCGTGCTGTCGTGAAAAGTTGTAAAGTATGGTACAGGTGTGCCGTCGCGAGTGGGTTAAGGGAGGAAGGTTAGTTAGGGAAGTAATACAATGAAATGCTTTCTGATCTATTTATCTGATAAGCAGTTTTTCCACATTGTACTGTAGTATTATCATTTAATACTTAAAGTTTTAATAAAATAGAGGTTTTGTTGTTGTGATTACTTATAACGAGGAGCCAACATTCTAAACCACTTTTCATATTTTTGTAGGGCTTCTTTAGCGTGCCACATGAACGATTTTGCCCAAAAGAAAAATATTCAATTTGTTTTTAATTCTTTTTTTTTTTTTTTTGTTTTTATTACCTGTTGCTGTTGTTGTGTATGAACTTATTTATTTATTTATTATTAATAATTAATTTACAAAAATGCCAGCGTATCGCATTACACATCGTTATTTAATTTTTTTTTTTTGTTTTTTTATTTGTTTAACAAGGAAATTCAATATCATGAATAAAAACACAAACAAACAATTTTTTTTTTTTTTTGGTTTTACAAATTGAACCAATAAATGTTTAAATAATTGAAGGGGGGATTGCTCCCCTCGATTGGTAATATTTCTTTTTAATTAAAATATGATTTCCCCCAATTATGTTATTTTTTTCGAGCCTCCATTTTGGAAGGCATCGCCATGTGTAATGGTATATGGAATTTATTGAAAAACAATTCAATCAACTGGATTGCCGCCATGTCATTACAAAACAAGCTGAAAAAGACACGAAAAAGTCCATCATTTATCAACGAGAAATTGATATAAAAAAGGTGAAGGAGGAGAAGAGGAGTGCGCAAGAATAAATTAATAATTTAAAGGAATTTCTACAATTTAAATTGGATTTCAAAGTCTATTTGCTATCATCAATTAGTGATGGAAAGTATTCGTCATGTGATCACGGTAATACAGTATCTAAAGTTTTATGATTATGAAAACGAAATCTAAACTCGTTGGTTACATAAACAAGCAAAATTGTGGCATGTGGAGGCTCAAAGAATCCAGAAACTATTGCGGAAAAACCATCGCAACCGGAAAAAGTGACTAAAGTTACGCAATGACCCTAGAAAACCTATTACCCTTAATTGGGAGCCCTGTGCCCGTACGATAACTAACTTTTTAACATTCAATTCGATAACACAAACCTCAAAAAACACAATCGATTTTAGCTTAATTGCATGAGAAGTTTCCGGAAAGATTAATTTTACATTATCTGTCTTACTTAATTGGTCATTACAAATCTTTAGTTAGGTTAACAACCTAGCTTTTTACACCACCCATATTGTGTAGTCGCCGTAGTCTAGTAGGTAGTGTGTTGGCATATTAGACGTAAACCCCGGGTTCGTATCCCAAGTCAGGCATCAAAACGAAATATGAAAAAAAAAAATATTTCTTTGGCGATTTCCTCTCAGCAGATTTTTGGCAAAAACTTTGAGAGTAAATAAAACCAGCCATGAAAAGTTTCTCAAAAATCTGTCGTTCAGGGTCGACGTTAAACTGTAGGTTCCGCCACTCACGTATAAAATTAACGCACGTTATCCTGACTGAAGGGTTGTAATGGCCAATTATGTATGTATATTGTGTGCGATAATTTACACAAGCCTGGCGCGAACTACAGTTTAATGTCGACTCAGAACGATAAATTTTTGAGAAACTTTTCATTTCAATTTCAAATACTCGCACAGTTTTTCGTCACAAGACTGATGAGAGTAAGTCGCCTAAAAAAAAATTTTTTTTTTAATTTCATTTTGTTTGAGCTGTCTGAACTGGAATTTAAACCACACGTTCTCGTCTAGTAAGCCAACACATTACCTGCTCGACTACGGCTACTTACTACTTACACTGTATCTCCCCAAAACATAGTTTTTTAATATCAAATAAGTGTCCAGACATAATTAGACTTTAATTTGGATATTTTTTTTCGCCAGAAGACTGCTGAGAGGAAGTCGCCTAAAAAATATTATTTTTTCATTTTGCTTGTGTTGTCTGAACTGGAATTTAAACCACACATTACCTGCTAGACTACGGCTACTTACTACTTACACTATGTCTGCCCAAAACATAGTTTTTTAATACTAAATAAGTGTCCAGACATAATTAGACTTTAATTTGGATTTTTTCTTTCGTTTTTTTTTTTTTTTTTTTTTTAGATAAAACAAATTTTTAATTGAAATTTTAATGCCAAATGACTGATTGCAATCACTTGATATGAATGTACACATGTAATCCATAAATTACTTAAAATCGTAAACGAAAAAAAAAAAAACAAAATAAAAATAAAAAAAAAAATAAAAAAAATAAAAAAAATAATAAAAAAAATAAAAAAAAAATAAAAAAAAATAAAAAAGAAATTCAAACTTAAAACAATTATTTAAAACCGTCTACTTGAAAGTGTGCACTCCCTGTGCTGCATCTTTCTATAGGTATATATGTAGAGTAGACAATAGTTTTAAAGTGCTCCATTGTTGTTCCATTAACAACTACGACCACAAAAGATTTTTTTTATTTTATTTTTTTACTATGTATTGTTGTATTTAAACAACAACAACATAGTTTTTTGTAATAAACTTGTTTCCATATTTCGTCTTGAGCAATAATGTGTTTCAAATATCTTCGTATTTTTTGTTATTGTAGTGTTTCTTTGTTGTTTTTGTTACAAATATTATTTACAATTACAAAATCGGTGATGAATTTTTTTGGAAATAAAATATGGTATCTAATAACTGTAATGCGGCTGTTACTGAGCACAATGACAGCGGCAAGTGTTAAGCGTAAGGAATTATTGATTAAGTTTAGTTACAAATTACCACTGCTAATATGAATTGCACCGGGCAACACTACAGCTTGTTTGAAGTGTGACAGTTCACTGTCGCTTAACGTATTCAATGTGTTTGTAACCCATAACCTTTTCTTTCAAATAAAATTCATATATGTATGTGAAGATAAATTCTAATTTAAAAACCAAAGACATAAATCCACAATTTTAGCAGCGCCACTTTTGCCTCTAACAGGGTAAACTTTGCTATTAACAGAGCACTGTTAACTATATTTGTGAACAAAAGTGTTGAAAAGTAAAGTATGGTTGGTAGGGGTGCAGGATGGGAATTTTCTCAAACCCTAAAATTATTCCAGCTACCACGGTTCGAAAGAGGAATACCATTTGCATATAGTCGGTATGATGTACTATTTCTTATATGTTCCAAAATAGCCGACCACTGAGCTTCTAGAGAATTTTCAAGGAAAAAAAATTGATATTTTCAAAGCTAATTTACTCAATACCATATCTCACTTTATATGTGACTACGTTGCGGATTATAAGGGGTGATTTTTTAAGAGCTATAGGAAAAATGTTCAAAAAAAAAAACACATAAAATTCAGAAAAATGCATGAAATCTTTATCTGAATCGATAGTACGGTCCATATAATTTAATGTTTGAAGATTATTTCATGCAAATGTTGAACGCGACTACGCCTCAAATGGTCCATCCGCTTAGTCCAATTTGGCATACTCTTTCCAACATTTCGGCCGGTATCTTACGAATAAATGCTTCAATGTTGTCTTCCAATGCGTCAATTGAAGCGGGCTTGTCTGTATAGACATGAGCTTTAACATAGCCCCACAAAAAATAGTCTAAAGGCGTTAAATCGCACGATCTAGGCGGCCAATTGACCGGCCCCGAACGTGAAATAAAATGTTCACCGAACTCGCCTCTCAATAAGTCCATTGTTACGCGTGCTGTGTGGCATGTGGCACCGTCTTGTTGAAACCACATGTCATGCAAGTCAAGCTCCTGCATTTTGGGCAAAAAAAAGTTAGATATCATCTCACGGTAGCGCTCACCATTCACAGTTACTTTACGATTCGCAGCATCTTTGGAGAAGTACGGTCCAATGATGCCAAATTCAATGATTTGCAAGCGTTGTTCGTTTGTAAGACGATTCATGGTTAAATTATAGACCAAACTGAAGATGTTTGACAGTGAAACAAAACACGAAACGTGCGTGAGCTGTTTAAACCAGTGTTGCCAAAAAGATAATTGCTAAAAAATCACCCTTTATTAAGAGGTCTTAGAACTTTCCTTCGCATATAGTATGCTACTCATAGACCTACATAGATTAGATTTCCCAAAATTAGCTCCTAAACAAAAAAGTGGGCTTATTCAGGTGGATACTGTTAAATAGCTAACAGCGCTCTGTTACGGGCAAATTTTGTTCTGTTAAGAGGAAATTTTATTCTGTTAACGCCAAATGTGGCGCTGCTAAAATTTATGGATTGAGTCTTGGATTTTCAAATTCGAATTTATCTTCACACACATAGAAAATTCTATTTTTTTTAATAATCATTCCCGTGGTATATCGCTAAACGCTGCCCATTATTAAACTCTTTAAAGATAACGTATCTGAAAGGTAATGTTAATTTCCTTTGATTTTTAAAATGCTTTAACTTTTTAACAATTTGATATTAAAATTTATGGCACCATTATATTGCCAGTAGCTATGGATAACCATTAAGTATTTAAGGCTAGGCCATAACAATAAAGCAAAACAAACAAAAAAAATCTTTGTTTTAAACCATTTTTTATGGATTGTGTCTGCAAAGCGCTTATCGTTTTGGGTGAAATTTTTAAGGGAAATTGCAAAACTAATGATATAAACACAATAGAAACAACATTTGCAGCACAGCAATCTCTCAAAAATACAGAATACATACATAATTGGTCATTACAACGCTTCAGTCAGCATTACGACCTAGCTTCTCGCACCACTTATGTTGTGTGCGTTAATTTTATATATGAGTGGCGGGACCTACTGTTTAAAGTCGACTCCGAACGACAGTTTTTTGAGAAGCTTTTCATGGCAATTTTATTTACTCAGAGTTTTTGCCAGAAATCTGCTGAGAGAGGAAGTCGCCGAAGAAATATTTTCTTTTTTTTTATATTTCGTTTTGATGCCTGATCTGGGATTTGAACTCGGGCCTTCAGTCTAATAAGCCAACACACTACCTACTAGACTACGGCGACTTCATCAAAAATACAGAATACATGGGTGAATATGGAAATGATTATTTTAAAAGAAACACGACAAGTATTGAGGATGTTGTTGCTTCGCATTTAGGCTAATTTCTATTTTATTTTTTTCGCAGCAATATGAGAATTAATGCTAACAGTGAGAGGATTAAGTGCTGTCAACACAATAACATGCATGGAGTAGAGGGTTTTAAAGGCGCTATACATCAGAGATCAGCAATGAGTATTAAAAAAGATGAGAAGTATCGAATCATACTGTTACGTTTTTACCTTTTAAAAACGTTAAAAAATATGAGTTCGCAGATTGCAAATAAAATAAAAATAAATCTGTGTTTATTTTTGAATAAATTCTTTATTATCTGCACAACTTTTGTGCCACTGTTCGAACTTATTCCACGTATACAATGATAACTTTCACAATATGTGCTTGTTCGTGATATTTCTCTGCTTATAACCTTTTTTATAAGCAACAACACTTGTTAGTTATTGTTCTTTGCTCACAACCTTTTTTTTTTGTAAGCACCACACTAACAACTGTTTTCTTCACGCAACTTGTCTGCACACAAGTCTGACTGAATTATAACTCGATCTCGTATTTTCACACACCACTGGTTGAATTCTCACTCAATTCAACGCGACGTCGTCACACGACTAACTTCACTCGAACTCCGAGAATCACGTGTCTTCATACACGACTGACTGAATTCTAACTGAATCATCGTTGCTCGCTTTATCTTGCCTTTTATATCACTGGATCAACAGTGTGATGAATGCCCTTGACGACCTTCGGGAACAATCCAAAAATGTAAACAACTTGTTTCCATTTTTGTTGTTCGTGTATCTTGTTTACTTTCGTCCAGGCAGAGTTGTTGTTGTTTT
Source organism: Sarcophaga caerulescens (assembly GCA_927399465.1). Lineage (NCBI taxonomy): Eukaryota > Metazoa > Arthropoda > Insecta > Diptera > Sarcophagidae > Sarcophaga > Sarcophaga caerulescens. Next base: position 104,985,687 of record OV656872.1, on the reverse strand, counting down.
GTTTGTTTGTCTTTCCGCTATATTTTTTTATACACGGACGTTGTTGCTATATTTTTGTTTATTCGTCGATCTTGTAAACAAGCCTGTTGTTTTTGTTGGTATATGTTTACTCATTCGTTGATCACGTGAACAACTGCATTGTTTTGTTTTTGGAGCTTTTGTTTATCATTTTATGTGTGATCAAGTCCATTGTGTTGTTTTTGGAGCTTTTGCTTATTATTTTAACAACACTATTTCCATTTTCGTAACAATACTCTTAATTTCTGATACTTACATATATGCATTCATACTTAGTTATATTGGAGTTAGGTTAGGTCGGAGTGGTAGCTCTGATATCACAAAGCTCACTTGAGCACGCATAGCCGCCCGTTGTGATGCCACGAGTGAACGCAGTCCCTGTACTAACCAAGTTCCACCAAAATCAGGGAAAAGGAAGAAGTTGGTCAGCGAAAGGGCTGCACAACAAAAGCACGTCTACCCCGCACTGGAAAACCAGCCAGAAAGTTGATGTCAATAGATGATAGCTCCGTAAGTTGACAAGGAATGGGGAGCCAAATAACCTATATCTACACCTAGCAAGAGACGGGCACTGACAAAGAAAGTGAACAATAGTCTCCTCTTCCTCAGCGGACCTGCATCCACGCAGAAGTCGTTGAAAGGAAGCCTCATTCTTTCCGCGTGTCTACCCATGACGCAATGACCTGTAAGCACGGCTACTGTAGTCGAGATGACATCACGACCGAGACCAAGTAATCGGTTGGTACGCCTTCTATCCATCTTGGGCCAGGTGAGTCTAGCGGTGGAGCAGGACTCCTCATTGACCCAGGATAGGTTGGCGTCCCGAAAGAACTTCCGCGCAATGGTCAGCTTGACCGAGGCAAGTGACATGCCCAAAATTCAACAGAAGAGGATTCCGGAAGGAGCGCATGAGCTCTGGCGAGCTCGTCGGCCCTACAGTTTCCCGGAATTTGTCCCTGTGCCCAGGGACCCACACCAGAAAGACACTGGTGAAGCGCCCCGGGAGAAGGTCGAGACAGCGGCGACATTCCCTAACGATCCTAGAGTTATTCACGAAACCCGATGGAGATCTTATCGCGGCCTGACTATGAGAAAAGACGGAGACGCGAGTGAAAGGAGCATCGTTGACGAGGATTCATCGGACGAGGTTCCTATGGAGTACATAGTTAAATTTCAAAATTGTTGACTCACTTGTTTTACTTACACCTTACGCAGAGCTTGCCTCAAATGGCAATTGCAAATTGCAAAATTGCTGTGCCGCAAATGTTGCGGTTTTTGTGTTTATAGCATAAGATTAACAACAATGGGTATTTTTAAATAAAAAAAAAAATTTTGAAACGTTTAATCTTTAAAAAATGTTGGATTGTTCTGTTAAGAATAGAGACTTTATGGCTGCAAATAAATGAATATTTCTTTTAGGAATTCCCCTCATTTTTCTAAATTTATCGGCGATAAGAAGTTATTTCATTTTTTTTTTTTGTTGTCTGGTGTTTATTTATTGCGATTTGTAATTGCAGCAATTAATCAAAATTATTTTAATCAGTGACACGTCAATTAATTTTTATCGTTTTTAATTTATGACGTGTAAGTTTTGTAACACAATGAAATAATAAATTTTTCTCTTTTAAAATTTTTATTTAAAATGTTAATGACACTTGTTGAGCATAAAAGTTATTTAAAATATCTTTTAATTAAACAAACAACAACAATTAAACAAATAATATTAAAATCTAAAAAAAAGTCTCCCTTGAATATTCATTAAAACAGTGGCATCTAATTGAGGTGGCCAGGCCATAAAAAGCTTTAAAAGACTTTGTTTAGGCAACAAAAAAATATTTCAGAAATTTCGAAATCGTTTATCTTGCTAAATTAATAAGACAAACTAATAAATTTAATACGACAATAAATAAATAAATAAATAATAACGTAGTTAATAATGAAATGCGTTTTAAAATTCAAAACAAGTTATTAATGCCTTCGGCTAAGTATTAAAGCAATGATGAGGAACTGTTAAACACAACGAAAGCGTTAAGCGACTGGCGTTTAATTCTAAATAGACAAATAGAAGTCGCCGTAGTCTAGTAGGTAGTGTGATGGCTTATTAGACGTAAAGCCAGGGTTCGAGCCCCAGGCCAGACATCAAAACAAAATACAAAAAGTATTTCTTCGGCGATTTCCTCTCAGCAGATTTCTGGCAAAAACTCTGAGAATAAATAAAATTGCCATAAAAAGCTTCTCAAAAAATCTGTCGTTCGGAGTCGACTTTAAACTGTAGGTCCCGCCACTTATGTATAAAATTAACACACACAACATAAGTGGTGTGAGAAACTAGGTCAATAATCCTGACTGAAGGGTTGTAATGACCAATTATGTATGTAAATATGTAGAAAAGGAATATACCACAAACAGATAGGAGGGTCAATAAAACGACGTTTATGAATGTCCCGCTTCTTAGCTGATACAGTAGCTCTGCTCCTATAAACAGGAATCTCTCACCTGACGCCAGTGACAACCATTGATAGCGCATACTACCACGTGATTTACCACGGCTAAGCTTGATTAATGCTATGGAAATTATGCACCATCAAATTCATTGGAAAAAGTGTCCGTAATTGCTGTTGACGAAGGTTCCAAACACCAATGTTGGGGTGTTAACGTTCAAAACATTTGATAAACTTTCCGAATCGGAAATGAAAGTAGAATGTAAAATAAAAAGGCCCACGACAACATGCGTTCAATTTTGCAGAATCAAATTCAATAGAGAAAGAGTGTGTATTGAGTCTATTCTAGAGGCCTAGCTGATGTCTCGACATCCAAAAGAGTTGAAAAAATAACCGCAAATCCAATTAGAGACTGAAAGTGCGAGGTGTTGTAAAAGCAGTTGGCATTTCCCACGGCTCAGTGATTTAATTTTGAATGTTTGCTGGGATATGCAATAGTTTTCTGCATATTTTCTGTTTTCTAAACGCAATGTGGATGAGTTTTTGCCACGTTTCGTAAATATACAACATTACGAATTAATATTCCTTCAGATTACGGAGACAACCGATTTGACAAATTACGAATAAAATATGGATACACCAGAGGGCAAATTGCAACCAAAACAGTGAACTTCTTGCAACAAATCGGCGGCCAATAAGGGTTTGGTTATCCAATCCATTAATATATTCTTTCTTCTATTGATCCCAAGTAGATGTCTTCGGATACGGGAAAAATATCGCAGTAAATCTGACTAAGTCTGTGTAAATGACACGTAATACGTCTGATCTAACTCTTATGGAGCACGTTAAGAGTAGTTTTCGAATTCTTTACTGGATATTTAATGCTGAGTACTAATAAGTCTTAACAATAAGGACGTTGTCTACTCCAAAAGCTGTAGAGCTGACGGAGAAGAGGACAACATTGTTTTACACCCCGTCAAAGGTGAACATTGCGAATCTAAATGGCTGCATCAAAAGCTTCAGATATTTTCAGTGAAGGGAGAAATGAAAGACTGTAATATCAAAATGGATCACATGTGGCCCAATCAAATACATTTTCACACAGGATGCTGTTTCTAGACAACGACAGCCAGCAACTCTATCATTCTAGAACTTGCTGCTGCAAGCAAAATACTTGCTTTGCTTTTGTTAAAAACTTGAAGGAATTAAACTGAAGCAAAGCAATGACAAAAACCGAAGCCCAATAATGTGTGTGAAGATAAATTCGAATTTGAAAATGCAAGAAGCAATCCATAAATTTTAGCAGCGCTACATTTGGCATTAACAGAGCAAAATTTTCTCTTAACAGAACAAAATTTGCCCTTAACAGAGCACTGTTAGCTATTTAAAATATCCCTTTGAACAAACCCACTTGTTTGGGAGCTAATTTTAGGAAATACTCTAGGTCTATGAGTATGGTATACTATATGTAAAGGAAGGTTTCAAGGGCTAGGGTGATTTAAAGGGTGATTCAAGGTTAAAGGGTGATTTTTTAGCTATTATCTTTTTGGCAACACTGGTTTAAACAGCTCACGCACGTTTCGTGTTTTGTTTCACTGTCAAACATCTTCAGTTTGGTCTATAATTTAACCATGAATCGTCTTACAAACGAACAACGCTTGCAAATCATTGAATTTGGCATTATTGGACCGTACTTCTTCAAAGATGCTGCGAATCGTAACGTAACTGTGAATGGTGAGCGCTACCGTGAGATGATAGCCAACTTTTTTTTGCCCAAAATGCAAGAGCTTGACTTGCATGACATGTGGTTTCAACAAGACGGTGCCACATGCCACACAGTACGCGTAATGGACTTATTGAGAGGCGAGTTCGGTGAACATTTTATTTCACGTTCGGGACCGGTCAATTGGCCGCCTAGATCGTGCGATTTGACGCCTTTAGACTATTTTTTATGGGGCTATGTTAAAGCTCATGTCTATACTTCAATTGATACATTGGAAGACAACATTGAAGCATTTATTCGTGAGATACCGGCCGAAATGTTGGAAAGAGTATGCCAAAATTGGACTAAGCGGATGGACCATTTGAGGCGCAGTCACGGTCAACATTTGCATGAAATAATCTTTAAACATTAAATTATATGGACCGTACTATCACACTATTCAAATAAAGATTTCATGCATTTTTCTGAATTTTGTGTTTTTTTTTTTTTAATTTTCCTATAGCTCTTAAAAAATCACCCCTTATAATCAGCAATATAGTCACATACATGTAAAGTGATATGGTATTGAGAAAATTGGCTTTGAAAATATCAATTTTGTGCTTGAAAATTCTCTAGAAGGTCAGTGGCCATTTCGGAACATATAAGAAACAATACAACATACAAACTATATGTAAATGGTAGTCCAGAGGGTCCTCTTTCGAACCGGTGGAATAATTTTGAGAGTCCTCCAACCATCCTTTACATTTTAACACTTTTGTTCACAAATAATTATGACCATAATGAGAATTATTATCTGCAATAATTGCAAAGTAGTAGACTAATCTACTTATTGCCACTGTTAAACAGTTAACAGTGCGCTGTTAATAGCAAAGTTTACCCTGTTAGAGGCAAGATGTGGTGCTGCTAAAATTGTGGGTTTGTGTCTTTGGTTTTTAAATTCGAATTTATCTTCACACACATATCCCAATAACAAACAAATCTTTCGCGACAGCCAGCAGTATGATCATTAAGGCCGTGTCAGATAAAACTTTGTTGCTTTGCGTGACGTTTATAACTTTGACAGAAAAGCGTAAAGCAAAAGGTGTATGCCACAACAAAAACTTTGACAACACTCGCGTTGTTTGTTTATCTTTTAAAAGTGGTTGGCGCGTAAGTTTTGCTTTTAATATTTTGTGTTTAAATAAGGACTAAAAATGGATTTGGAGGATTTATTGGACATACTTATAATTGTACAGCTAAAAAAAAAACTAAAAAACATAAAATTTAAGCACAAATATTAAAAAAATAAAATTTGCGCGCAAATTTGCCAAAAATATTTACAGAATAATCAACAGCTGATTGTCAAAGTGCGCAAAAAGATGAGAGATGCCCAACTTTTCGCTTTGCGTTGCGTTAAAAGCTGTTTATGTGACAAGTGCCATATAAACATGTACATTTATCTTATATAACGCAACGCGAAGCAAAAGTTCTATGTGACACGGCCTTTACAGGCACTAAAGGAATAACATGTGGGAGTGTTAACCTGTGATATGAATACATCAACAATTACAAAATCCATGTACAGTATGGAACATAATTTAGAATTGCATTAGTATTCACGTCTATTGCCACCGTGTGTGTGTGTGTGTATTGATTTCACTAACATAGCGGATATGGGTCATTCACATTCATTCATTTAGAAAGAGAACACAAAAGAGTCTCTCAAATATTGCTTCATTGAGAACGTGTGTGTGTGTGCATGTTTCGTGCTGTAAAGATAAATTTAAACATTGAAAAAAGACGACAAAAAAAATTTAACAGAAAAAAAAACATTCTTTGCCAAACATTAATTAACGTTTGAAAAAAAAAAAAAAAAAGAAAACAATTTTTTTTAACAAAATAAAAAACAAAAAACAAAATAAAAGAAGAAGAAGAAAACAACACAATTTAAAAAGTGGCGTGATGTTTTGTATTTCGCTCACAGAAAAAAAATAAAAAAATGTTTAATAGATTCGAAAATAAAAATTAAAATAAATTATTATTGTGGGTATATTTTTTTAAATTCATTTTTCGAATTTCATAGAAATGAGTAATGATGGCTTGGCGTAACGTAACGTAATTAAACGATTTGAAAAAAAAACGATTAAAAAACTAATAATGATGACTCAAGAAATTAGATACAAACAGACAATAACAACAACAACAATACAATACAGCAAACAACGAAAAAAAAATGTTTAACAAATGGCGTGATAGAGAATTGCATTGCAAAAAAAAAAAAAGAAAATAAAAACTAATAAATATTGATTAGCAACGATATGGACGGTTTAAAAGCTTAAATATAGCTAAACTACCTACTGGGTCAGTTTAGAATGAAAGTATTCACCTGTCAACAATAACAAATTCCTAAAAAGTGTTAAAAATTTACTTTTTGAAAAGTGAAATTTCTTAACTCACATGTTTGAAAATATTATATGATTTCGTTTTATTTCTCAACAGATTTTAATCTTCGAAAATGTTAAACTTGCTGGAAAATCTAAAATAATTGTTTTATTATAATCAATTTGTTTGAGAAAACTCATTTCCGCTATTTTTGGCGTATGTTCGAAAATTCGAACTTAAGTTCGAAAATTTTTTAAACTTACTTAAAACATCTATAGAGTTTTCTTAACATGTTCCTGTAAAAATTTCTACAAAATTGTATTTATTCCTTGAGTTTTCCATGTTCGAAAATGCGACATTTGTAAGAAAATTGGACAACTAGGTTCTACAGGCGTATAATTAAAAGGAAAATATAAATTTATTATTGCATATTGATAAATTTAATTGGAAAAGTACATTTTTACTACGTTTGGCTTGTGTTCGAAATTAAGTCCGAAAAATTTTGTTATACCCCAAAATCATCTACAAAACATTCTTGAAACGCTCAACTAATTGTTTCTTTTAAATTTCTTCTATTTGCAGAGTTTTTATATCCAAAAATATTAAATATGCCACCAATTTCCGTTAATTTCCGTTTGTTTTTGAGGCGCACGCATACCCTAAAGCAATTGCAGACTTTTTTAATCACAATCACGACACTGTCATTAGACACAGAAATTCTTATCAAAACTTGATTTTTATTAATTGTAAATAGAGCACAGAGATAACAAAATACATTTTAATTCTGATTACGTTACGTCGGGGAGGTGTGGTGTGTGACCAGCTGAAAAAAAATAAACTTATCAAACGCATTCTGTGTTCGAAATGTGGGTAAAAAATTTGTCGATAAGAAAATGTTTTAACGGCAATGAATGACAATGACATTCAATTTTTGTTTTTTTTATTAGTTTTATTACAAAAAAAAGACAACAACAACAATAGTTTCAATGTTAAATGAGTGCATATGCGGAAGGAGGCATTGCAGAAAGTGGTAGAGTAATAAAGCTATTGTGTAGGAGGTCAGCGAATTGTTTGAGTGTAATTGAAGAGAAATTCATTTAAAAAGTTTGGAAATAATTCGTTATTGAATTTTAATTTAAAAATTTAATTTTTTTTTATCAGTAATTCACCATTTTCAAACATTAAAAACTTTTTAATGAGAGAGATTTCAATGAAAGGTTAGTTTATACATGTTAAGTAAATTTTATTGATGATTTTGGTACGTTTAAAAATTTTTCGAACTTAATTTCGAATTTTCGAACATTAGCCAAAACATGTTTTAGTAATTTCCCAGGACTAAATGTCTTCATGTAAGCCATAATAAATCATAAATTTCTAAAAATCTATTTTTTTTATAAAATTTTCTTCAAATTATTCATGTTCGAATATTAAAAATCTCGCCAAATAGTAAAAATTTTATTATTTATCAATATATTTAATATACTGAAATAAACTAAGTAAAGTAATTCAATTTGTCATGTTTGAACAATTTTCGAACTTAAGTTCGAAAATTCGAACATAGCTCAAAATCTGTAAAAATGGATTTTTCTAATTGATTTTAACTTTTAAAAATACATACTAGTAATTTTACTTGAGAATAACTCATTATTTTAAACAATTTAAATTATTTTTAAACAATTTTCTTCAAATTCTTCATTTTCGAACATTAAAATCTTGCAAAATAGTAAATATTTTGAAGAATTTTGTAGTCTACAGTGTCTAGCATAAATAAAAGTTTGCTTTGCCAGGTTTAAAAATTTTTCGAACATAAGTTCGAATTTTCGAACATAAGGCCAAATCTGTAAAAATGGATTTTTCTAAATAATTTAAAGTATTTCCAAATCATAAACAAACATTTCTTTTAACAAATTCTTATCTAAATACAGATTTTAATATTCGAAATTGGAATTTCATCAAAAAAAAATCAAAAATTGAAATTCCAAATATTTTGATAATTTTTTTTAAGCATGGCCCCTAACGAAGTAAACACTAGGAACGTGTATAATAAATATGTTTTTATGATATTATTATCGAAAATTTATGTGTTTATGGCCCCTAATATTATAAGACCCACCACAAATCAAAGATAATCTTTGTTTCTGTTAAAACCATAACCATAACACATCAGGCCATATTTTGATTATTTTTAATACTCAAAAACACGTCATAAAATAGTGTCTTATTGGATTTCAAGGAAATCCAAAAGAAAAACAAATTGCTATTGACGTTATGTCTAGCCTATCAGAGGCGGTAGCAGTAGTAGGGGTATTAAGACCACAAAATATTGGCTTAAATTTTATTACAAGTCATTTTACGTAATCAGTTGAAGGCAAAAAAAAATAAAATAAAACAAACCTGAGATCTTAAATTACAATTACCAGAGAGACAGACAACACAGTGTGACAAGTTTATGTTTGAAAAACAAATTGCAGAGATGGCAGTGTAATACTCACAATATTGTCAGCAATTGATAATATTTCTTGTTTGTTTTGTGATTCTCTTAATCCATTAAACTTTTGGAAAAACTTACCTCATGTGTGTTGGTAATTGAAAAAGGAAAATAAATTTTTCAAATTCTCTGATAACATACCTGAAAAGACAAGAGAAGAGAAACAATTTTTAATTAATTTCTGTCTCGTAAACAAAATACAAATAAATTCACATAGAAATCTCTGCTTATAAAATACAAACAAATTATTTCCTTTACTCTCTATACTCTCTCCCTCTCCTGCTCTCTCTTAGAAACAAATTATTTTGTTAAATATCTTGGATATGAAAAAAAAAATAAATTCGAAAACAAAACTTTATTCGCAGCATAAAAATTAAAAAAAAAAAACCAAAAAATTGTGGCAAAAAAGTTTTTCCATTTTCAACATTTTCTTTTGCATACGCAGGCAATAATGGAATTTTGAAAAATACAAAAAAAAAAAAATCAAATAAATCATAACTTATTGGCCATAAATAACATACAAAATTCTTTCTGTTGGTGTTTGCTTAGGAATTGATAGCATCGTAGGGTATTTTCTTCAGGATATTTCTTTTTCCAGTATTTAAAACTTAGTTTTGCGAAAACAGTTAAGCACAAAACAAAAGTTTCCCCAAAAAAAATGAATTCCTATATTTCGAACATTGAAATTGAGTCCAAAAAATGTATAAATTTATTCCAGATAACTTAAATTCAGTAGAAAAATCAATTTCCAGTAGTTTTGCCTAATGTTCGAAAATTCGAACTCAAGTTCGAAAATTTTTTATACATGGCATAACGAATTTTTAACATTATGCACAAAGAAATTTGTTAAAAACTTTATTATTTAGCGAGATTTTAATGTTCGAAATTTTCGAATGTTAATGTTCGAATTTTAAAGAAAAATATTTTATATACGAAATTTTATAGATTTTTTAAGCTTAATTCTGGCTTAAAACTACCGTGAAATTATTAACTTATATTTTAAACATATAAAATCTAATAGAAAAGAACATTTTTAAAGATTCTGAGTTAAGTTCGAAAGTTCGAACTTAATTTCGAAAATTTTTTGAACAAGCAAATTAACTCCAGAATATTTATTAAAGCAATTAAATTAAACTTCTTGATATTCCTTATATTTTACGGATTTATCATGTTCGAAAATCTAAAACTTTAAAGAAGATATGAAAATTTATAAGAAAAATGTGAGATTTTAGTTGTAGAAACATTAATTCTATGAATAAAGCTTATTTTGAATACATTTTGCTTATGTTCGAAAATTCGAACTTAAGTTCGAAAAAATTTTTGTAGTGCTCAAAACAATCTCCATATCTTTCTTAAGCTAATTCCATGAAATTTTCATATTCGATTATGAAAATTTATAAATATTGTAAGCTTTTGTTATGGTAAGGCACATATTTTTTGTCACTGACTGTAAATGTTTAAAAAGGAAACAATTTTTGTAGGCAAAAATTTGATTTCTGTAGCAAATCTGTTACATTATTGTATGTTATTGAGTATGTAAGGTATGTATGTGTGTGTGGTTACGTAGGATAAAAGTAATAAATTTTAAGCAAATAAATTGGAAAATTGGCAAAAAGAAAAATTTTTAAATAAATTTTCTTCGGCAAGAAAAAAATCCTTTCAGGAGAGAGTAAAAACTGAAAATATTCAATTAAATTTTTAACACATTGTTGTGGGGCCAGTCAATAAACTTATCTTAGAGGCAAATTAAATGAAAAAAAAAACAAAATTTTAGTTTTTCTGATAAATTTTGCTAAAAAAAAAAAAAAACTTTTAAAATATTAACAAAATTTAAGTCAAAAAGTATATTTTTTCTTTCCCCAGCCATCACATCAAGTAATTCATGCCATTTACTGTGTGACCACAACATTATTTGCAGATATTTCACAGGTTTTATTCATTTTTTTTCCGCCACCATAAGGTTTGGCTGTTTTATGTTCAAAGAAAATTACAAGCCACCATTGCCTCTGTTTAACACACCAAAAAAAAAAAAACTGCGGACCTATGGAACAGCACCATAAATTTTAAAGCCTCTGAAGTACATGACACCGCCACAGAATAATAATTTTCAGCCAGAAAATGTGATAAAATTAAGGCCTTCGGAACAGAAATTGTAACGAAAAGAAAAAACCACACAAACCAAGCGGTGACAGTAATATTTCTACACTTAAAGAAATTCAAAAGAGATTTCAAATAATTTTCCTGACCAGGAATACATTGGCTGATGGTCACATAAAAGGAGAAAATAGAAACACACTTTGAATGCAAATATCTCCTGGATTAAAGCGAATATTTCTGATAACGATCATCCTTTTTTAGGGATAGCCTAGTTAAACGTTAAGCATCCTTAAACCGAGGTTTCCAACACATTTCCTGTATTAAAAAAATTAAATTTTTTGAAACAAACATCCATTTGTGGACGCTATTGACGGAACACAAAAATTGAAAATTTGTGACCAACATTGATATGCGAAAGCAAGCAACTGTAATCGCATTAAGCCCTTTAGGTGGGGTTGTCCTTTTGATTTTCAATAAAAATCTGTTCTACAGCCTTACAAACACCCCATGATTACACGGTAAAGCTAACCCTCTATACACATTAAAAACTCGCCCTTTGTTATGCCACATAATGTGTTCATTGTTTTGCTTTTTCTATACAAAAATCAAAAAGAGAGCAAAACAACCATCATTTTATGAGAATAAATGATTAAACAGAATGCGACTGCAACGCCAGAAGGAAAAACCCAACAACAGTAACACTTTGTTCGTACAAAAAAAAATGGTTTTCTTTGCTAAACGAAGCAAACTTTACAAAAGAATATTAAGTTCGATACACTTAGGCTTTCCATTTTAGCCATGAAACACGAAATTTACAGACCTTACACCACCTGCACTCTTTACAAAACTCAAAATAGAGTCTGAACTCACATCGGAAACTTCAGATAAATCGTCATTTCCGCTCAGCTTTCATCAGCGAGAGCAGGAGTTGTTGCCACACTCTTCTTTTTCATTCTTATCACCATATTTGCAGTAGTAGTCGTAATACTGTGCGCCCAAACGCTATGCATGTCCCTTTTTTTTTTTTTTTTTTTTTTTTTTTTTTTTTTTTTTTTTTTTCTCCGGGCCATCTAAATCTGGGGCAGCATGTTAGAATATGCCCCGCATCTTCTTCTTCATTTACACAGCTTGGGCATATAGGGGAAGTATCATGTCCAAATCTGTGCAGGTACTTCCTAAAACATCCATGACCAGTTAGAAACTGGGTCACGTAGTAATTCAGCTCGCAATGCTTGTTCTCCATCCAAAGGGTTATAGAAGGGACAAGGTGAAATGTCCATCTTCCCTTTAAACTGCTCTCCCATCGTGACTGCCATTTGTGCATGGAAGTCCTTCTTTCCTCCGCTTTTATATCCGCTGTCCGTCCTGGATACTCGAGACGGCGAAAGTATATCCGCCTCATCTCATCCGCCAATATGTCTATTGGTATTGCCTTTGCCAATACCAATACCGCTTCATCAGATACTGTCCTGAAGCCACTTATCCGTATAATCGCGCTTAGACGATACACCGAGGACAGTATTCTCCTTGTCGTCCCCACGGAGAGTGCCTCCGACCATATGGGGCAAGCATACAGCATTATCGACGTTACTACCGCTGAAATTATCCTCCTCTTGAATAGACCTGGTCCTCCAGTATTTGGCATCATCCTCGCCAGTGCTCCCTGCATTACAGATGCCTTTTCGCCGATGTACTTTACGTGCTCCTTGAAATTCAACCTGTCGTCGATAATCACTCCCAGGTATTTTATCGCCCTCTTTGATTCGATCTCTGTGCCTCCAACGGTGACTTTGATCTTCTCCACTATCTTCCGGCCGCTTATCAAGACGGCTTCCGATGCATGTCCCCCTATGAGAATACGTCCGGCATGATACAAGCAAGATTGTATTCCCCTGTTCATTCTCGTCAAAAAACTGATGCGAGTACTGTAAATAAAGGGTCATAATTTCCTGGCTGACCGGCAGTTATGCTCACCTACTTAGCTATAATTTGCATTCTGTAAAGTATCACGCCAAAGAAGCAAAACGCGGTTACACCGCATATCCTGCAAATTTGTTGAAACCCGTAAAGTGGTGCGACACCTGGCAAAATCAGCTGCTTATACACTCTCTTAAATATTCCAGTTCACCAAGATTGACGACTAAACTGTTCAGCCGTCTCATTAAGAGCCAAGCGACAGTCGCAGCAGCAGTACCTGTCCTCAGCAGCGAGAATATCAAGGCTTTAAATGTAGAACCTTTTTAAGAGCATGAGATGCTATCTGACATCTTCACATACTATAGGGTGTTTTTTATAGAGGTATAGAACTTTAAGTGGCAATAAAACAACGATGGATTATTCGTTTGATATGAATGTTATTTACATAGCCCCACAGAAAGTAGTCTAGCGGTGTTAAATCACAAGATCTTGGAGGCCAATTCACAGGTCCAAAACGTGAAATTAGGCGGTCACCAAACATGTCTTTCAATAAATCTATTGTGGCACGAGCTGTGTGACATGTTGCGCCGTCTTGTTGAAACCACATCTCCTGGACATCATGGGTATTCAATTCGGGAATGAAAAAGTTAGTAATCATGGCTCTATACCGATCACCATTGACTGTAACGTTCTGGAAACCATCGTTTTTGAAAAAGTACGGACCAATGATTCCACCAGCCCATAAAACCCACCAAACAGTCAGTTTTTCTGGATGTAACGGTGTTTCCACATACACTTGAGGATTACCTTCACTCCAAATGCGGCAGTTTTGTTTGTTGACGTAGCCATTCAACCAGAAGTGCACTTCATCGCTAAACAAAATTCGCTTATGAAAATCAGGAACAACGGTAATCTCGTTTTGGGCCCATTCGACGAATCTACGCCTTACTTGATAATCGTTTGGCTTCAATTCTTGCACGAGTTGGATTTTGTAAGCACACAAACCAAGATCCTTCCGCAAAATCTTCCATAAAGTGGATGGACACAGATCCAATTCCTGTGCTCGATAGCGGATGGACTCATTCGGGTCTTCCTCAATGCTACGCTCTACAGCAGCAATAGCTTCTTCTGTACGCACCGTACGGCGTCTCTGAGAATGCGAGTTATCAATAAGAGTATACGTGGTGCGAAAACGTTCCATGTTTAATCGAATTAACTGCTCTGATGGACGATTTTGTCGACGAAAAAAACGGACGTAGTGCGCGATACGTTTACCGCACAGAACCATTATTTTCGAAATAAAATTGCACTATTTGCAAGCGTTGTTCAGGCGTGAGTCTATTCATTATGAATTGCCAAACCAAACTGAGAACAAATCACTTGACAGCTGTTAAATCGGTCGCCATCTTGAAAAGTAATGCCAACTTAAAGTTCTATACCTTTATAAAAAACACCCTTTATATTCAAGTTTCCAAAACCTACATCGTCTTACGTTTTGGATCAACGTCCGAGGTCAATTAACACTCTTCTCTATGCCGAAGATATCCATCGCTCCTCCACATCCTTTTCGTCCTCTCTAGGAAGTAGTATTTTATAAGAGCGATTCATAAAAGGCAACTGCAGTGGCAAGATTTACCTTTCACATCGGGGCTATTCGCTCCTCTTGTTTTACCAGTAGCTGCAATTACTGTAATACATTGGGAATTACTATACTTCACAGCGTGTACTTTTTCTCTAGTCTATTTGGCCTGGTAATCAAGGCCCTTTTATAGAACATTATCTATAATGGGAACACTTTTTCCCTTATAAGTGCTCAGTTGTGAGTGTCAGAAAGAAAAATGCTAACAGAATAAAACAAAATCTGGGGACCATTCCGTCCTTTGTTCTATTATTGCTTTTAAAGAAGAACCAATTGGTGTTCTTCAAAAAAAAAAACTTTAGCATGAGTCGCTCAATCATATTTGGTTTTCATGTTTTCTCTGGCAATTTTAAAGTCGAAACCTACAAAGCTATGTAGTTTGTTAAGGTCATCCTGCTCTTCTTAGTACTTAAGCCCGATATCATTTGCTTCTCTAGCTTTCACGTCAAATTCTAAATCCGTAGCCAATTATAACTTACTGCCAAAGGCAATCTTTACAAGAGCTCTTTATGTTGAGTCCCTTTTTGTGACAATTATTTAGGAAGAAAAAAGCGTTACGCTCCTATTCTGTTTTAATATGAACAGGAGAATAAAAAAATACCCTTACAACAAACACACACACACACAATACATTCTCTTTCTCTCTTTGTCTGTGTACTTTCCCTTACAAATACATACAAACATTTCCATAAAAAACATAAACAGTTTGAAAAGAAATAAAAATTTATTGAACGTTTAAATAAATACACACTCAAGGTTAAATAGATGAATAATGACAGTGAATAAAGAGAGAGAGAAAGAGAGAGTGGAGAGAAATAATATACAAACAAAAGAGTTATGGTTACTAACTGTTTATGAATTATGACTTAATGATGGAAACAATAAAAAAAAAGAGAAAAAACAACAACAACAAGAAATATAAATCATATGGCTGGCTTGGCTGTCTTGCTTACTAAGGGGAAGAATATATAAAAAAAAAAAAACCAAAATAAACACTTAAAAATAACGTTACTTATGGTTATTTTTACGCTCTTTTTGTATAATAAATCACTACATGCCTCTCTCACTCCCACTACTCAACACTAAAACTTACCACAAACAACATCAACAAACACAAACAAAATTAAAATGTAAACAGAGAATGTGAGAGTGTAAGCGTTTGAGAGTGCCTCACACATAATTTTTTTAATGGTAGGGTGTTTAGTAAACACAGTTACAATTACCGTTTTTTTTTTTTTTTTTTGTGATTGTAGCCTTAAATACAGTGTGTGGTTTGTGAAATGAATACTTCAAGAAGGAAGTTTTGTTAGTTTAACAAAACAGAAGGAAAATCTTCAATATTTTTAATATTAATACCAAAAATTGTTTTAATAAAATACATTTAATACAATAAATTGTTTTTCTGCTTATTTGATCATAAAAAAAGGTAGCAAAGGATGGCTTAAGGCATTTAAAATATCAAAAAAAAAGAAAAAAGTTTTCAAAAAAAATTTTTTTTATAATAAAACAATCTTCCCAGGCTTTCGCACTCACTTATTAAACATTCCAAAACAAAAACAAAAAGAAAACAATTTTGATAATTGACCCCACTTTGTAAGAAGAAACACAAAAACCGTCTGATTAGTAATTGTGTTCCTTGGCAGTTAGACGTAAAAAATTTTATTTTTTTTTTTGCTTGTCTCTATTACAATTACAGTTATTAAGAGAGTTCAGCCAGCAGCAGCATCAGTTGGAAACATGAAAAATTTATTTTTTAATTGTTCGCCAAGTCAAAATGTCAATTGAATTCTGTTTTTTTTTTTTTTTTATTCTATAGCTGAAGCAGTTTTTCTTGATTTATTCAATCTGGCAGTTTTTATTTTCATCTCTCTCTGTCTCTCTCTTTCGCTCTCTTTCTTGCAACATAATTTATGTGAATTAATTTTCATTTTTGTTGCCTTATACAACGCAAATATTTAATTTAAAGGCTTTACTAGCCTGTATGGCAATTGAATAATAAAAATTTTTGGAGAAAATGACTCAAAAAGAATTCAAATAAGGGCAGGGTCAGTTTAAACATTCGCCGAAACGAAAGAAATAAAAAATTGCTGGAGAAATTTTTTAAATTCATTTGTATGACTCGCCATAACCATTAATGCCTATTGACTGCAAGGATCTCATGCAATCTGTGCCTATATGGGAGAGTAATTGAAATAATTACAATTGTTGTTCTAAACTTGAAAAACCCAGGCAAATACTTAATGAATGCAGCCTATTTTTCAACTGCTATTAAAAACTTAATGAAATTTATTTTTTAAAATTCGAATACCATTTGGAAAATTCATTTTAAGTACTTTTGGCTTATGTTCGAAAATTCGAACTTAAGTTCGAAAAAGTTTTAAACATGGCAAAAATATATTTTAACTCATTATTTAAGATATAACACAAAAATTTTTCCGAAACAACTATTATTTCATAAGTTCTTGATGTTCGAAAATGGTAAATATGCAAGAAAATTAAAAGAAATTGTTTTTTAAAAATAAATTTAGTTAGAGAAATTGATTTTTAATAGTTTTTGCTTATGTTCGAAAATTCGAACTTAAGTTCGAAAATTTTTTATTGAACTATATTAACGTTTGAGGTGTTTTTAAGCTTATATAATTCATATTTCTTTGAAATTCTTTATGTTTCACAAGTTTTTCAAGTTCGAAAAATAATATTAGTGCACCTCACAGCTTTTTTATTCACTCTCTTTTCTAGAAAAACCATTATTTTTGCCATTGAAATAGGTTTTAAATTTATTTTTAATAGCTCATTAAGTTTAAGAGCAAATTTCTTTTGGTTTTTTGGTTTATTTAAATTCGTTTTAAGACAAGCATCATAAACTGTCATGAATTGTTAATTCCTAATAGCGTAGCTATTAAAATACAACCTGGTGAGGTTTAATATTAATAATATGACAGAAGGACAATGAAATGAAATTTTGAAGGAAAATAAGAAATTTTTATTGAAATCTTCCAAAAAAAAAAAAAATATGCAGTTGGTCACACTATTCTGTGCAATTAATTCCATGACTGCAATGCATTGGGTGTGCTTTTGAATTTTAAACTCTCTCGTCCGTCCAATGCCTTTAATAAAGCCTACAACCAACAACAACAACACCAACAATATCATGCAAATGACAACATTGTGTTAAATTTACGCTTAAGTTGGTGAAATAAATGGAATTTACGGTTTTCGTCACAGGAATTTCAAGTATTTGTATAATAAACTCTCGTACTGTATTTGTTTACCAGCATCATCATCGCTACCTACCATCGTCACCAACACCACCGCACTACCAGCACAATAACCTCTACACTACATCAGAGCTCTCCACTTTACAACAACAACAACAACACATAATTGTTGTCATCATTAGGTCTAGGAGGTGAATTGGATGAAATGAATTGCGTGCCTTTGTAATTACAATTCAAGTTCATTTGTAATGTTCCACATGCCATAGAAAAAAATCACTCACTCATACACTCTTTCATCCTCTCTATATCACTTTCTCTCTCTTTCTTTTCTTATACTCATTGTACAACAGTTTGTTCACGCGTGTATGTATGTATGTGTGGTGTTTGTGTTTTTAATTTTATGCATGATTATTGTGACTATTGTTGTTGTATTTTACATGCAAGACTGATTAATTTGTTGTGTGGCCAAGGCATGATGCTCAGTAGGCCATAGGAGTATGTACATACATATGTATGCATGTGTGAGTGCAAGTACTTATACTTGCTGCTCTGTTTACATTTATAAACACACATCGGCTGGCAGTGTTTACGAACATATTTGGAGTGTTTTGTAAATGACCTTAAGCACGCATATACATATGTATGTATGCATCCCCCATTACAATTGCTGTATCATTTAGTCGTCGTTTAGCTAGCGACGAATGCGCAAGTGTGGCAGGGATTTGTTTATATATTTTTTTTAAGTGTACATTAAGCCTTCGTTTACATTCTTAAGAAAATATTTGAATTTGTCCTGCCATTTGGTTCTTAATAGGCCTGCCATAAAAAATTAACAATTCATAGCAGGTTTATGAGGCTTGTCTTCAAAAGAAAAGAAATTTAAAACAAATTAAAATAAAATAAATAAAAAACAATGGCTGTTAAAATATATGTTTTTCCATAAAAATAGAAAACAAACAATCTTAGCAAATAATTTTAGAGGTTTTTGAAAATTAATTTTCCCTGAAATTAAGACATAATTCAAACGATTAAAAATGAAAATCGAAAGGAACGTAACCTTTTCACGAGAAACCTTCAATTTCATCATCCCACCATTCCATTGAGTTACTATTTTAACGGTTTTTACATAATAAAAACTAAACAACCACAACCATTTAAAAAAAGAAGAAGTCATTAAAAGCCGTTTGTGCTGGTCATTGACAAGAATGTTGAAGAAATTTATGGTTTTAACACGTGCTGCAAATAAAGTGTCAACAACCATGACAGCTGACTCGACCCACACCCATATCAGTGTCATAAAAAAAAAGAAAGGAAAGAACGATTTGAAAAAGGCCTCTTTGAGTGTGTTAAGTATTCCCCTTTTAAAAGGTTCAAATGTGTGAATGTGTTAATAAAAGACAACAAGAAAGAAAGAAAAAAAAAACGAAAACAACACATAAAGAGAGACACTTTAAAACACTCTCCTTTAATAATGCAAAAGGCAAAACATTAACACTTATACATACACACACACACACACACACACTGAAACGTTAAAACACAAACGTTTAATGATTAAACGGTTACTTTGCAGAAAACAACCGCAACCATATCATTTACAAATCCGTTACATTTGTTATGGCTGACAAAAGCAAAGCAAATATGTATGGTACACAGAGTTCTTCACAAGCGAATTTCTTTTTCAATACATTGTCACATTTTTTACGTAAACTTGATAAAAAAAAAAAAAAAAAAATATATAAAAATCTTCAATTAAACTATTTAAACTTTATAAAGTCCTTATTTTCGTACAAAATTGAAATATTTTTGGTCATTACTACAGATCGTGTAAAGCTGGTAACATTTTAAGAAAGACATTCCAACTCAAAAGGCTTAAAACGTCAAAAATATAAGGCGACAGTTTAAAATGCTGTTCATATACTTGATAATTTAAAGACAAACTCGCAAACACCTTATCTCAACAAACATTCACACACAGAAACCTAATCACATGAGAATTCTAGTCTTAAACGGTTCCTTAGCAAAACTCAAAACATTATTTACAGCCGCTACATTCGTTATGGATGACAAAAACAAAAATATTCACAAAACAGAAAGTGTCACTGTTCACCAATACCAATACATTACAGTTAAAAAAAAGAGTGTTGGGAAAGGTTTACACTCTCGCACAAAGAAAATGTAAAAACAATTATTATATGCAGTAGTAGTAGTCCATCAATAACGGCAAACTATAAAAACAAATACACGGACATCGTACGATTAAGTTTCTAGGGGGTGATTTAGGTTAACGGTAGAAAAGCAATAAGTATAGTCATTACACACACACATACACTCTCTTTCTCTGCCTCAACCATATTAACCAGAGGTCGCCACAAAGAGAACACGATTAAATTGTGACTGCAGTGGTGAGAAGCATGTGTACAATCCAGAGGAAAATTGTTAGTAATATTTTCAAGTGTACTTATTAACGTAATAATATGTACAGACGTGTTCGAAATAATAAGAATATCCAAAGCGAAACAAAAGACAGTTTTAAAAAATTATTTGAGAAAGATTTGAAAATATGGCTTTCTGTTATTTTTATTGTAGGCATCTTTAGCTTTTTAAAAATATTCAAAAGTTATGTTCTAACTCATTTAATTTGTTTGTAGTGGCAATAATGCTGAACTAAGTCGAAAATCCGCTGTTCGAAAAAATAAGAACAAATCATATTGGTCCCACTTACATTTCTCACATGAGAGAAAAAGTCCAAAGTTTTGTTGCAAATATAATCGTTGAGTAGTCGTTGATCATTTTTTGTGCAGAATATTGACTTATTTTGGTGAAAAATTCTTTTAAAATGGGCAGAAGCAAGCATTGCTCTATCGACCAGCGTAAGATAATAAAAAAATTGCTCAGCGAAGGGAAAACTTTTGATTTCTTAAGAGAACAGCTTGGAATTTCCAACGGAATGATAACAAATGCTAAGAACTGGTCACCGAACATCGAAAGTCGCGTAGGCGCAGGAAAACTAGCAAAATGCAGGATAATGCTATCACACGGATCGTTAAAAAGCACCCCTCTATAACGTCTTTACAGATAAGAAACGAGTTAGACCTCCCAATTGCTACATCGACGATAAGAAAACGTTTGATTGAAGTAAATTTGAAAGCACGAAGCCCTAGAAAAGTAGCATTGTTGAAAAAAATACATCTCAAGAACAGACTTCTGTTTGCCAAAAAGTATATCGATGAACCTGACAGTGTTTGGCGTAATATCTTATGGACCGATGAAACAAAAGTAGTCCAATTCAGCCACGGCAAAGAGAAACTGTACGTTAGACGCCCTCCTAATCAACAATTCAACGAAAAGTACTCTTTCAAACTATAAAACATGGCGGTCTCAGGCTCATGCTATGGGGTGTGTTTTGGGTGGAACGGCGTTGGACCTCTAGTTCAAATCGTTGGGAAGATGGATGCCACCTATTACGTTCAAAATATTTTAGAAGCCGTAATGTTGCCTTACGCTGAAGAGGAAATGCCTTTGCGTTGGGTCTTTCAGCAAGACAACGACCCGAAGCATACCTCAAAGAAAGCAAAGCGTTGGTTCCAGGACAATAATAGCCATGTTATGGATTGGCCGGCACAATCGCCGGACCTAAATCCAATTGAACATCTTTGGATTGATGTAAAGAAAGGTGTTAGAGATGCAAGGCCCAAAAATATGGAGGAACTTTGGCTTGCAGCGAAGAATACATGGGAAAATATTCCACTCCGCAGATGCCAGACTTTGATAGCTTCTATGAGGTCCAGATGTGCCGAAGTAATCGCTAATCGTGGAGGGGCTACTTCATATTAATTACTTATAAACAAATAATACTAATCTGTAAATTTAATAAACATTAAAACTGAAATTATTACCAATTTTCCAATTTGTTCTTATTTTTTCGAACAGCGGATTTTCGACTTAGTTCAACATTATTGCCAGTACAAACAAATTAAATGAGTTAGAACATAACTTTTGAATATTTTTAAAAAGCTAAAGATGCCTACAATAAAAATAACAGAAAGCCATATTTTCAAATCTTTCTCAAATAATTTTTTAAAACTATCTTTTGTTTCGCTTTGGATGTTCTTATTATTTCGAACACATCTGTACATGTTGTGGAAAGTATAAAAAAAATGTACAGCGATAAATCCCAAAAGACAGCATATTTAACT
Organism: Sarcophaga caerulescens; assembly: GCA_927399465.1. Classification (NCBI taxonomy): domain Eukaryota; kingdom Metazoa; phylum Arthropoda; class Insecta; order Diptera; family Sarcophagidae; genus Sarcophaga; species Sarcophaga caerulescens. The sequence goes on along the minus strand of OV656872.1, from coordinate 104,963,586 downwards.
AGACAAATATTCTTCCAAAAATCGAGATTAATTCTCATTGAATATTAGTGAATCCTACTGTAATATTTCTTTGCGTGTATAATTGAAGTCTGAAAAAAAGCGACATAAACCTTCTTCTTTAGAAGTTGACAAGCAACTGAATGCATTTTTATTCTCATTTTTACGAACTTTGTTGATGTTCGTGTCCTATGTGTGTAAAAAACCAAAGATGTTCGGCCACCGGGGGCTATTGGTGCCGACATCTGATATAAACAGTTATAATTTAGTAAGCATTGAAATTCATGAAGATCAAGAGTCTAAGAGCAATGATGATGTCCGTTTGAATGGCATAATTGGCAAGAGGGAGAGAAATCATCACAGAAATTCTTCTGATGATGGGTGTACTTTTACTATTTGTTGGACTCCCTAAAAATACGACATACATACGTAATATACTTATAAAGGGTGATTTTTTAGCTATTATCTTTTTGGCAACACTGGTTTAAACAGCTCACGCACGTTTCGTGTTTTGTTTCACTGTCAAACATCTTCAGTTTGGTCTATAATTTAACCATGAATCGTCTTACAAACGAACAACGCTTGCAAATCATTGAATTTGGCATCATTGGACCGTACTTCTTCAAAGATGCTGCGAATCGTAACGTAACTGTGAATGGTGAATGCTACCGTGAGATGATATCCAACTTTTTTTTGCCCAAAATGCAAGAGTTTGACTTGCATGACATGTGGTTTCAACAAGACGGTGCAACATGCCACACAGCACGCGTAACAATGGACTTATTGAGAGGCGAGTTCGGTGAACATTTTATTTCACGTTCGGGACCGGTCAATTGGCCGCCTAGATCGTGCCATTTAACGCCTTTAGATTATTTTTTGTGCGGCTATGTTAAAGCTCATGTCTATACAGACAAGCCCGCATCAACTGATGCATTGGAAGACAAAATTGAAGCATTTATTTGTGAGATACCGGCCGAAATGTTGGAAAGAGTATGCCAAAATTGGACTAAGCGGATGGACCATTTGAGGCGCAGTCGCGGTCAACATTTGCATGAAATAATCTTCAAACATTAAATTATATGGACCGTACTATCGATTCAAATAAAGATTTCATGCATTTTCCTGAAATTTATGTTTCTTTTTTAAAAAAATTTCCTATAGCTCTTAAAAAATCACCCCTTACATAATATCATTTAAATGACCATCTCCACAGCTTTGGCGGTAACATTAGATCCTTCTAAGATTGTTTTCACGGATTTTTCAAGAGATATTCCTCACTTAATTGATCATCACAGGACTTTAGTCAGGATTACAACCTTGTTTCTCACACCACCCATGTTGTGTGAGTTAATTTTATCCACGAATGGCGGAATGTACAGTTTAACGTCGACAGAGAACAAAAAAATTTTAGAAACTTTTCAAACTCTCCGAGTTTTGAAAGGAAGGCTGCTGACAGAAAGTTGCTGTAAGAAATATTTGTTCATATTTCGTTTAAACAATAAGCCAACATACTAACTACTAGACTAGAGAATAATCAACTATTCCTGGAAACCTCTCATGGAAAAAAATCAAAACATATTGTGTAGGGTGGCTCATATACCATCTAGTTAATAAGTTTTAATAACATGCCAGAAAAAGTCGATTAAAGTTGGGCTTTAGAACTTTTTATTGACAACCACGGATCTTCTTTGCAACATTTTAAAAGATATAGACATCAGGGACATAGGAAACAACTGGAAAAGAGTATTTAAGAAAAAGATAAATTTCCCATTTTCTCTTTTTATGCAGGCAATTACATAACTTGCAAAGAGAGAAAAAAACTTTCATAAATTGTCGCCAATTGACATAAAAAATAATTGACGCCTATTTGTTGGTTATTGTTGTTGTTATTATTTGTTTTCACAGTTTTTTTTTTTTTCGCAACATTCTTTTTATAAAACACGCCTTTTACGTGTTACCCCTTACTTGGCAAAAAAAAAAAATATATTAAGGATGTGAGTAAAAGAGAGGTATTGGGCAGTAAGAGAGGCTGTTATTATAAAAAGATTTCAAATATAATTTATGGTAACCAAAGATCTCTTTTTCCGGCTGGTTTCTATTAACCGGGGGGGTCCCATAGTAAGAAAAACCTAAAAAAAGAACACAATTTAAGTGTCAGAAGGTTAGTTTGATGTGGTTTGGTCACGTTTTTGGAATTTTTATCGATTTATTATCCTTTTTTAGTTTTATTTTCTTAACAACAGATTTATTTTCTAGATTTGTTTGCAACTCAATTTATTTTTTTGTTTTTTGTTTTTTTTTTATAAATCCTGGTGATGATAATTTTTTTAGGGTTTATTAAGCAATTTGTTTATGCCACACAACGGCAACGGAAATTACGTTTCTGATTTATTTTTTATATTTGAAGCAACATTTTTTGTTCCTCTTTATTTTTTTTTCCTTGAAATTCTTTTTTGATTTTCAATAATGACCTTTTGACCGGCCCTTTGATAACTGACCTTAAGGGGTTAATGACATGCTTTGTTATGTTAAATTTGTGGATCACCCAGTAGTATTGTCAACACGTTTTTCAATTTGTTTTCTTCGGTTTAAACTAACTAAAGAAAAAGAAAGTGTTGAAACAAATTCAAACACATTCACTCAGAAGCTCTCTGTAATAATGCTTCATAAATAACGGTAAATTTTAAAAATCAAACATTTACTCTTCATTATATGTGTGCGCACACCAGAGAGATAACAAGTTATCGGTGCCGTAAAAAAATAACACTTTATCTCTCTCATTCATGCACAAACACTGAAATATAAATGTTGTTTAAATTACACAATTTCAAATTTTAACTATCAATTGCACTCTTCTCTCTCCTCTACCACCCCTAAACATTCGTCCTTCATTTCCTGATCAATAATTTTTGATAAATAATTTACACTCGATTTTCGTTGCTTAAAGCATAGAGAAGCAAATTAATTCCCTCACACAAATATTACGCATTAAATACTAACACCCACCAATACACACCTACAAACACATACACATTTATATGGCCTTTAAAAACAAACGTTAAGGGACTACAAGTCAAACAAATAAAACTTGTTCCATTACACTACCACACACGCACGCACACACTCACACCATCGCCTTGTGTACGGCCGTGTTAATCACCTCTGTTATGGACAATAATTTAAGCATAAATAACATCCACTCTCGCTCTCTGTCTCTCATTTTCTTGTTCTCTCGCTCGCCATCTCTCATATATCAATTTATTTGAAATAGTGAAAACAGGCGGCCTCTAAGGAAAAGATGAAAAAAGTGGTTCTCAATAAACTCTACACAAATTTATTGTTCTCTCTATCTCTCTCTCACTCTCTTTACTAATCCAAATAAGTAACTCACACAGTTAAATACCCATAAGATTACAGTTACACACATTTAAATGGAAAACAAAACAATTGAAGAAGAAAACAGATTGCATTAGAGATTGTAAGAAAAAATTAACATATCTCATGCGATAAAAAAATATAAGAACTCTATATAAATCTTTAAAATCTAATGCAGGCGAGGAAAAAAAACAAAATAAATACAGAGACTTGTCTGGCTAACAAAAATCTCAACAGTAGAGAAATTTAATTATTAAATTTACATACATATATTCTATGCCATAAAAAAACTAGTTATAATAAGTAAGGGGCATGCGATAAAAAAATTATTGGCTCATAAAAATATTATTTTTAGAAAAATGGTTAAATGATATTAAAAATGTATCTCATGCGAAAAAAAAGGCCACAAACTAAACTTGTGATAAAAATTATTATACAATATAAATACGTATTAAATACATATTAAAAAAATGTCCCATGTGATAAAAAAAAAAATACAGCAATTTAGTATGGAATTTTAAAATGTAAAGCATGTGGTTAAGAAATGAAAAATAACAATAAAAGGTTTACCTAAGAAAATCTACACAAATACAAATATATATAGCATGTAGTACAAAATATTAATGAAACATTAGATAAATTCAATTTGCAACCAGAGAAACCTTTATTTCATAGTATGGAAAAATATAAGTAAATAAAAAATATTATGGGATTTAGTTTCTGTACGTCAAAAGTGTATGTAGCATGCGATAAAAAAATTAATCAAAAATTGTTGCACGTTATAAAATAATTTGCCATTAAAATTACTTGAAAAAAATCTATAGCATGTGATAAAAAAGATGTTAAAAAAGATGATTAATTTTTGTAAACAAATGCAATTTAAATCCAAATTCAATTTTGCATATAAAAATTATTGCATGCTATTAAAACATACAGAGGTTTAAGTTACTTGTAAAAATATGTAGCATGCAAAAAATATTATATACATTTTTCTAAACAAAATGTAAAGATTATTGCATGATATAAAAAAGAGAAAATAATGTATGTTACATGTAAAAAACCTATAGCTTGCGACAAAAACCAAGAAAAATTTTTGTTTTCAAATATTTCCCCAACAAATTTAATTTCTACACGAATGAAATACAGCGTGCTATAAAAAGTTTAAGGAATTTACGTTACTTGGGAATAATATATAACACACGATAGCCAAGATTTTTTTAATATTTCCTAAACATAGGTATGTAATATGCATCCAAAACAAAATAATTGCATGCTATAGAAAAATTTAGCGATTCAAATTATGTGTGAAATACCTATAGAATGCGATAAAAGAATGCGATAAATGCTTCTAAACAAACAAACAAACGGAATTTGCATCAAAAAAAAATTATTTCATGTTATAAAAAAGTTTCAAATTGCAGTTTTTTTTTTTACCAAAAAATGCATTAAAAAATTTATTATTTAACGATTTCAAAAGTAAATCCCTTGTGTGTAGATGTCTCACATGGTAAGACGATTTATTATTTGAGTAGGTGTAGGCACTCAAAACAAACGTTCGTAATGAAATATTTTCAGATCAAATTTATGGCCTCAGATTACCAAAGAGGTGGGCTTGCTTTACAGCAGGGAGAAGAAAAAAAGGAACGAATGAAATGAAAACCGTGCTTTAAATATTTATTGCAATACGTTTTCATTTTAGTTTTTCCACCAGATTTCCTTTGCCCCTTTCTCGTTTTTCTTTTCTTTGCTACACCTCCTCCTTAAGACAACATGTGCTGTTATAAGTTATTGTCGGTCTCTGGCGAGGTGATGGCTTTTTTCTATGTGGCATGCAACATCGTGTGTTTGATATTTAAATGGCTTAAAGAGATATCTAACCGCTTTAGTTAGTATTGTTGGCTGTTGGGTTGTGGTTATTATTGTTGTTAAAACGTGCTACAATTCTTGTTTTACTTTAAGCATTTGATAATGGCCATGAACTAGAAAATATAATGCCAACCAAAGGAACATGTATGGGTGGCCATTTTGGCATTGGAGTTGCCTTATTCTTTGCAATAAGCGACCATAAATAACACCTGGGGCCAATAATAAATTTTCGTTACAGCTAAACGCCTATTGTTTTAAGCTCAACGCTTTACTTTATTTTGCATTGCTTTTAGGTTCAAGTCACAATATTTAGGAGAGATTTGAAAAGGTTAAATTTTTGTCAATGTCAATTTTTTGTTTGTGTAGGTAAAATAAATCCTATCATGCGCTTAACAAATTTCTAATCTACTTCAAATGTAATGCAAGTTAAATACAATATAAGGGGTGATTTTTTAAGAGCTATAGGAAAATTTTTCAAAAAAAAAACACATAAAATTCAGAAAAATGCATGAAATCTTTATTTGAATCGATAGTACGGTCCATATAATTTAATGTTTGAAGATTATTTCATGCAAATGTTGACCGCGACTGCTCCTCAAATGGTCCATCCGCTTAGTCCAATTTTGGCATACTCTTTCCAACATTTCGGCCGGTATCTCACGAATAAATGCTTCAATGTTGTCTTCCAATGCGTCAATTGAAGCGGGCTTGTCTGTATAGACATAAGCTTTAACATAGCCCCACAAAAAATAGTCTAAAGGCGTTAAATCGTACAATCTAGGCGGCCAATTGGCCGGTCCCGAACGTGAAATAAAATGTTCACCGAACTCGCCTCTCAATAAGTCCATTGTTACGCGTGCTGTGTGGCATGTGGCACCGTCTTGTTGAAACCCCATGTCATGCAAGTCAAGCTCTTGCATTTTGGGCAAAAAAATGTTTAGTCACAATAGCCCGAATAGCCTCTTCAGTGGGTCGATTAAACTGACCATAAAATGGAAGAAGCGCGCGATTAACTTTCTTAACAGAGCACGCATTTTGATAATAAAATTCAATGATTTGCAAGCGTTGTTCGTTTGTAAGACGATTCATGGTTAAATTATAGACCAAACTGAAGATGTTTGACAGTGAAACAAAACACGAAACGTGCGTGAGCTGTTTAAACCAGTGTTGCCAAAAAGATAATAGCTTAAAAATCACCCTTTATTAGTAAAAAAAAACTATAAAATTACATAAATTTATCGCATGCTATTAAAAATGACAAAAAATACTTGATACGACTAGAGATCTTGTAAGCCTTCAGTGTTATCTCCTTACTAAAAAAAATTACTTATTTAAAAAAAAATATATCGCATGCAATAAATATGTCAATAAGACGTAATATCAGCTTGCAAAAGTATTTATTGCATGCAATAAAAATTAAAATAATGCATGGTCACGCGATAAAAATTTATTGATGGCATTATATGTGGCATATAACATCGTTCAAATCTCCGCTATGGCTTCCCTAAATGCAGAGCATTCGAAATGTCAAATTTTCCATTGATCAGACTGAATCTAACCAATGAGATGGGTTATGTTGGCTGTGACTTGTTTCTTATTCGCGTACATCTGAGATTTAAAAAGGCCCAACAAAAAAGTCGAACAATGGCCAGTTTACATCACCTCAAATGAGGTGATCGCTCGTGCAGAATAAATATGAGTTGTGGAGCACAAAGCGTCATCCTTTTAAGACCAAATGAAACCACAATAAATTTTAAGTGGAAAGCAACGACGCCAAAATTAATACAAAATGTGAATACGAATCCCTTTCGTGTTGAATTCAAATGATTTCTTAAGAGAATTCCATCAATTAAAGGTCAGTGTCTGTTATTTTCTACAACTGTATTGCAGAATGTATTGTCATATGTTGCAACAACAATGTTGCAGCAACAATGTTGCTGACTTTATATTCTATACACATGTTTCGTAGAATGTTTTTTTTTTTTTTTTTTCGTTTTCAAACGAAAGCAACAGCGACAACAAAAGAAAGACAGAAAATATAGTGAAGGCCTAAAATACTAAATGAAAATGCAATAAATGAGGTGAAAGGGAAAAAAGCAAGAGAAAAAAAATGTTTCTTTCTTGCACACCAGTCAAGTTGTATGAACTTGAAGTCTGAATTGAAAATAAAATTCTGGTTTAAATATGCAGTATATGGCCAAATTAAGCTGACTCGTTGCTGACTGCTGCAATAACTCAACAAACAACAACACTATCACACTACAGCATCATAGTAATTATAATCAACTTCATCATCATCATCATCATTACCATAAAAAATGTTTTATTCATGCCGCTGAGAGACTTGAAAGACGACCAGTAAATACAAACATACATACATACATACATACATAGCTGAGTGTATGGATTGAGACGATAACACAGTCAAAAAGTTAAAATTTGCTTTTCAAATAACTTAATGCCGCCATAGACGACTGTCTCTAAGGTCGTAAAGCATATGAAATATTTTGCAAAGTCTGCATTTTTGTATTTGTATGACGTGTACTGTTTGTTGTTGTTTTTGTTGTTGCTGTTATTATTGATCATAAAAATTCGGCAACCGGTTTGCCACAGACGATCAATTTTCTAAACTGCCAGACGTAGAAATAATTATTTTTGTTTCTTTTTTTGTTTTTTTTTTTCTTTTAGAGTTTTTTGCTATAAATTCTCAATGGAATGTTTTTCATTCAAATTTAAAATAAAAATTTTCGATTACTTTTTCTCTTTTCCTTTTAATTTTCATACTCGTCGTAGTCACAGTACACTTTACAACACTAAACAATACGCACAGTGGTTTCCCTTATATGGACAAGCGGTCAAAAATCAATATCTCCAAAAACAAAAAAGCTAGGGTCTTCAAAATTGGTCAGCCCATAGCATGACCTAAGAGCTTAAAGCATACAATTTTAACAACTGTAGCCAAAGTAGCCATTTGATCTCTGAAGGGTTAATTTGCTTATAGATTTGTTTTAAGAATTTTTGAAATAAAGTATGAAATTTCGTTTGTTTTAAAATATTTTTGTAAATTTTGCTTAGATAACTGGTTTTCTTAGCCGTCAAGATACATTTATAGCTTGGGAAAAAATTATTCGATATTTTTTTATTCACAAAATCTTTTATAGTTAAGTACTGCTGCTTAGTAAGTCTTGTTTCAACGAAAAGAGCCAAAACTTCGTAAATTTCCACATTGTATGTCGTGGGATAATTGTGTTTTTGTAAAACTTCGGTTAAAGAATTATCACCTTGCGTAATTTTAAATCTTTTACGCCTCTTTGTTCTTTCTGAAGACTTGAAAAATTCCTTAGCAAGACGACCACGCTTTTGACTAGGTGCAGGTAGTTCTTTTTCAAGGGATTTTGCTTCTAGCTGAACAGTTTCAAGACATTCAAACCATTTTTATGCTCCTTCAGAATAATTAATTTGCTCTCGATAATTTTTAGTCCAAAGTTTACCAATCCGCTTACAAAACTCTGCTTTCAAAACTTTTGTTAAATTGCTCTGGTTGAATTTTATTTTTTCAGCCTTCAATTTTTCCTTCATAATTTGAAATATTTTTTTTTTCTTTCGAATAATAATTACCAGCTGTGGAACTCCAAATATCAAGCACATACATATGTACATTCTAGAAAATTGGCACTGACAGAATAAACCTTCTATTTTAATTTCCATATTGATATTTTCCAAACGTATAACACTATCGCGAAATCAATTCATTAAATTGCAATATAAAGTTTAAAACAACAATTTCTTAAATAAATGTTTTGTCTTTATTCATAACTGTCAAAAATCTTTTCTCTTTACTCATGTTCTTACTAAGGATGTTCTTCTTAGGATGACTATGCAAATCACATCCATATGCGAAAATATGCAAAAACCCGCGGCCACAATATTATTTAGTTTAAAGAGGGATAAAAAATCTACAATTTGATGTATAATAAGTTGTGGGCAGATGAGGGCCAAATAACTAATGGTGTTTTCTTTTCTACAAAGAAAATGTCACCCTCTTACAAGGTACATTAAAAAAATTACTGACCAACCCTGTTGTAATGTAATTTTTTATTTGAGAAGAACAAAACACAAATTTTAAAAAAGGGTATGCCCTGTGTTTACCACTTATTAAGAAAATGAATGAGGAAATGCCAATTTGTTCAAATGATGACGAAGATGAATCTAATAACTGATTTATTTAAAATGTATAAAATTAACACACACAACATAAGTGGTGTGAGAAACTAGGTCAATAATCCTGACTGAAGGTTTGTAATGACCAATTATGTATGTATGTATATCCATATTTAAAAATTTAACTTAAAAATATGTTGTATTTTTTTGATTTGTTTTCAATAAAATATGTAAATATGAAAAAGGTGTTGCCAGATCGCTAATTTTTCGACTTAATTTTTTGAGCACTTTTTTATAACCAAAAAAAATTTTAACACTGTTCTAACACTGAATACAATTTTTTCTATATTACTGACCATGTAGCTTTAATAATGTAATGTTTCTTTAATGTTACTCCACAAAACAATGAAAAAATTAACTTTAAAATTGGATAACAATACCAGGCGACTTTTTTAAATTTCATCTGGTAGCCCAAAAAAATAAATAAACAAAAGTCATCTGCTTTACAGGGCCATTATCAGCACTCTCGATTTATACAGGGCATAAAATGCAATGCCCTCCACCATTGGCAAGTGCAAATTATTTAGAATAAAACATACCACCCTTTTAGAGGGCGAAACATTTTTAAGAAACAAACACAAAATTGCATTTTTTTTAAAATAAAATGCACATTTTTTGGTAGAAAAGAAAACACCATAAAAGTCTACGTGAAAAATTAGTTTTTTAAGAAACGTGGGTTTTGAAAAGGTCAAAAAAGTATTATTCTAAAAAAATTTGTTAAATTCATAAAATTTAGAGTGTTGTCAATAAATTTAGTGCAATAAAGATTAGAAAAAAAAACTAACTTTTTTTGATTTTTGGCCTATGGGGGAAACCAGTGTGATATGGCGGCATTCGTTACATCAACCACTACTGCTTACAACAACAACTTTTTTCAAGTGCTTCTTCGTGTAGCGGCATAAAAAATATTGAATTAAATTGACGACAGCAACAGCAACAGCAACAACAACAACAAAACATTGTTCATTTCCAAAACAATTCTTATCAAACACTAATCTTCTGCTCAAAATAAAAAAAAATAAAAAAAAAACAGAGCTAGAAAAATGGAGAGAGTAGGGTGGTGTAGTGTGGACATTTTCATTTCAAAAAGAATTCTTAAAGAGAATTTTCTTCTTCAGAAGAAATTTCTCAAAAACACAACAAATATTTTCATATGCGCGAGTGTGTGTTTGAATGTGTGTACTACGTGTTATATGAGTATGCATAATTTGTTGCTATAATTCATGCATTCGTTTGCCTTCTTGCCAGTGTTACACGAAAAGAGAATTTTTAATGAGTTCTACTTCCTACCAGGAGTATCAGAATTCGATACACTCTTCGTGAGCACTGTAATGGCTTGTGTTGTATCTTTTACAAACGGAATTATTTATTAAGATTTCATTTGAAAGTCTTTACGTCTATGAAAGAGAGAAGGAGAGAGAGAGAAAGAGACAATTTTACATTAAGAAATCACCATGAAATTGAGATGACAATCTCACTTTAAATCAGGAATGCCCAAAGCTAAAACTGTAGTAGTATTGGTGAGCGAGAGAGAACTGCACTGAAAAAAAAGTTGTGTAAACTGAAATAAAATGTACGGAAAAAATCCAAAGCACTTTTAAAGCTATATGGTTGATACATTTTTCAAAATTTAAGTGAAAAAAGTGAGATCTCTCTCTCGTAGAACTTCATTTACGTGTTTACAAAATTTTGTTCAATCAGTGACTATGGAAAAAGACTAGAAAAACAAACAAAAAAGTACAGTTTTTTAACCCCAATTGATCAGTGCGCCGAATAACACTACTGCGTGACAATGGAAGATTTTTCGATAAGCTTAAAATTAAGTTTTTGAAAACATTTATTTAAAACTTTTTTAATGAACTAACCATCAGAAAATGGTCTACCATGACTAACAATATCCAAGCTTATTAAGCTTGATAACTCCATTTTTAACATTTTATTTTCTGAGGTTTTTTCATTGTTTTCTTCTTCAATTAACCACTCTTTCAATTTTTCCAAATAAATCATTTTTTCCCCATCATTAAAATCATCCATATCACTATGATAAGAACAATAGTGCCTTCTAAACGTATATTCTCTACATTCCTTCAATATTTTATAACATAAAATGCATTGAGCATTACCAAACGCATTTTTTTATCATAAAATATGTTTCGTAAGTCATAGTAAATTTTTTTCAGTGCTTTAAGCAAAAAATATTACAAAAAAATCGTACACCCGCTACGCATGTGCATTCGTCACTGTCTGAGTGACGACTAACCAAAGAGAATAAGAATATGTGTGTTTTTAGTTTGCGCAAAAGCATTATGATAGATTGATGATAGATTTTTCGCATACATCTGTGAGACTTAGAGAACCCCTCCCCCCCCCACTATATAAATAGTCTAACGTAGTTGAACCCCACGATCTTGGTTTACAGAGAGGTCAGGTCAGCCCCTGAACTCACTCGTACAGAATAACCAATGTAACGTGAGCTTTGTGGCTCGTAGCACCGTCCTATTAAAATTACATGTTGTTTGTGTCCAGATCATAAAATAGGTCTACGCTGTCTACGGTTGTTTACCTTCAGTTGCTGCGTCAGTGTTGTATTTTGTACGGGTGCAAGAGGCAAAATTTGCCAGATTGTGGTGTGACAGAGGTCAACTGCCTCGGATTCTCCTGTACACTCTTACGGCCAGTGGCCATGATTGTTTACAGATTAAACAATCGTTTACGTTGAACCAGTGGACTCGAATCTATTCACCGGAATGTGAATAGTTCTTTATGAAGGAGGACGATTATGGCGTTTGTAAAATGGGAGAAGCGGAGTGGTTGGAAGGATGCCTGAACAGAACGCAAAATAATTTGGCAAAACAGATTGAATAAATAACAAGTAATTTGACAGATCCGCAGCTTCAACAAGATGACAGTTATCATGCATGTTTGTAATTTCGAGAGAAAAAAAAAAAAAAAAAAAAAAAAAAAAAAAACTGACAAAGTCAAGACCAAAATAAAGTTCCCGTTGTAACACCGAATTTACGTTTTCCTCTCAAACAATTATAACTCTTGGCTGGCATCTCTCAGCCAATTCGATAGTTTTGTGTAGGCAGTGGTTCAGTCAACAAACTTTGATTGCCCGAGAATCTGCCGTTCTTAGTTTAACAAGTGCAGAGCAAAGACAGAGAAGAAGCTATTTTGTGTTCATCTTTCTGTTTTCCCCCATCAATAAAGTTTCTGCAGAAGTCATTGTAAGTTATTCCCTAGCCTCCGGACATGTGTACATAGAGATTTCACATAAAATTTTGTCAGTCTTAATCCATATTGAGCCAAATCTGTGTGGTGTTTCCTAAGTAAGTAAGAACAAAACCTATGTCTGCCCTCCTCGGATGATCGGATGATCTGCCCAGAAGGGGCACGACCATCGAGCTCTCTGACGAATTCTCTACATTGGGGATCCCTTTAAGTACCTGTGGGCTTATAATTGACAATGCAATCGTGGACCTTGTCAACAGTAGGTGGGCAGCTTCGGATAAAGGCAGAGCGGCGCAGAAAATCCGGCCAAGGCTGGATAGGAGGCGCACGGCGACTCTGCTTAAGCTCCAAAGAAGCAGGCTCAGCGCTGTTATCGGGGTTATTACGGGGCATTGTATTATAGGAACACATGCGAGGAGTATTGGTCTTGGACACCTCGCGAATGATTTCTGCAGAAGCTGTGGAGATGAGGAAGAGGATGAAACTATTCTTCAACTACTGTGCACATGCTCGGCACTTGGTCAGAGGAGAAAGAGACACCTGGGTGCCTACTACATGGAAGACCTAGATGAACTGTCATGCATGGATATTGGCAGTCTGAGTCGCTTCATCGGAAGCTCCAAGTGGTTCCTGGAATAGTGGAGTGGATGAAACTGTGGTGTCACAATGGGCCCTGTATGCGGCCTAAGTGTGTCCGCTCATGACTCCATCGGGTGGACAGCCACTTCTACCTACCTACCTACCTACCCTCCTCCCTATGGATGTGTTGCATAGAATCAAAAGGATCACCAGTAGCCAGCCAGTCTCTATCAGTTTAAGGTCATGCAAACATTTCTTTTTCCTGTGTGTGTACAATTCATACACAATATGCAGCAATGGCTGCTTCCATTGTTACAACAATTAGCAGCACGCGATTATTTAAAAAGACTTTTGCTTTCGTTGGCAACTTGTTTGGCAAATTGTTTCTTTTTTTTTTTTTAACCAATTACTGGTAATAGCAGCAGCAGCAGCAGCAGCAGTAACAAGAACAGCAACAAGAACAATAGAGCAAAGCTTTGTTACAATGAAACAGAGTTGGTTTACAAACCAGTTGAGGCACTCAACTCATCATTCATTCAGGCCAGCCAGTCAGCCAGCCAGCCAATCATTCAAGCATTTAACCAGCTGGTGTGGCAGTAACAACGTTTTGCCTCTTAAAGTAACACACAACACAGCATCCACACAAACTAACTGGCTATTGTTCTTTGGTAGACAACAGTAATGACAATAGCACAGAAAAGTCATTGTTGCCGGCAAGCAAAGCTTGGAGCTAGGCGAGGGGAAGGAGTGTCGTAACAATTGTGTAACACTTTATAGGGTATTGTGACTCGCTTTCATTAACATGATGATGAAGATACTGATGCTGTTGATGGTGGTACTGGTATTGATGTCAGTCAAGTTTCAATTTCACTTTTTTTTTTTTTTTTTTTTTGAAGCATTCCAAGTCTTCTTTCCGTCTGTTGTGTGTGTTGTTGTGTCATTTTCGTTGTGGTAGCTGTAGTTGTTGTTATTTCTTTATGGAAATTTGTTGCTGGCAATTTGATATTCTCGAAATATTTTAAGAAAAACTCTTCCTTCCATTTTAACAATCTGATCCATGGCTGCCACCATCAAGCCAACCAGGTATATACAGTTGTGTTCAAAATAATAGGAGTATTCTTCATTTAAAAGCAAAGTTTAAAATTCAGAAAAATATAAAAGAAAATATCAAATTTTATTGACTTAAAATTTATTTCTAAATCATTTTCTAATATTTTTAACACTTAATTATTTAGTTAAAACTAGGAAAACAAAAAATATTTCATGTAAATAAAGCTTACTCTCAAAATTAATTGTTCAAAATAATAGGAGTGTTAGCACACAACCAAATAATTTTTAAACAAAAGGCACAAAAGTTTGATATTCATCCTTATTCTGGTTGTCGTCGTCGACGTCGTCTTGCGTCGACAGTTTAAAATTGGTATTCTGTTTGTCGTTATTGACAGTTATAGATGACTGTCGACACACATTTGGTATTCTGTGAGTCAATACGCCGTCGATATTGTGTTGTGTCGGCTCTGATTTTATCGACATCATTTTTGGTAACGACGACGACGACGACGGCGACGACGACGACGACGACAACCAGAATAAGGGTGACTATCTTAAAATAGTAACTCTATTTTAGTATTTGGTTGAATAATCTTTGTTTTTAATGACTTCAGCACATCTACAAGGCATTGAGTCAATAAGATCTTGGCATCTGTTTAAAGGAATTTGATGTCACGCATCCGTGCACTGTGATCCATAGTTCTTCTGCATTTGAAGGTTGTGTTTCTCTGCAGCATACTTTTTAACATCTCCCCATAGATGTTCTATGGGATTAAGGTCAGGAGACTGAGCTGGCCACGCTATAACCTTTACCCCATTAACCCGAAACCATTTTCATTTGCCAATTTACTGGTGTGTTTCGTGTCCTTATCTTATTGGAATATCCATTTTAGAGGTGTGTACAAAGTGCCGACATAGACGTTCCTATCCATTATGTCTCTAATTGGATGTATTGGGCCTACATAGGGTTGCCAGCCTGGCTGGACTTGGCTGGATTGTCCAGCTTTTTTGATGCTTGTCCAGTTTCAAGCTAAAATTTAATTTGTCCAGCTAAATAGACATTTTTTTAGTACACTGCAATAACTTGGGCAATAATTTTCATGTTATCTGATTGTACATTTGTTATACAACTAAGTTATGATTTCCCTCTTCTATCATCACTGACAACATGTCTCAACACTTGAACAGCTGATGACATAATAAACAACCAGTCAGTTGTAATTGAGTCAGTCTTGTGTGAAGTTGCGTGTGAACTAATCAGTTGCGGTTTGAAGATATCCGTTGTGAGCAGTATAGCGAATAGTTGTGTGTGAATAATAGTGAACAAGCAATAAATTGTAGTAATTGTATTGTTGTATCGGTTAAGTGTGAACAGTGGCACATAAGAAAGTGTGGTCAATAAAGAGAGTTTAATTAAAATAAGACACATATTTGTTTTTACTTGGTTTGCAATCAACGAACTCATATTTAAACCGTTTTTAAAAAGGTAAAAACGTAACAATATTATTGCGAGCGATAGTCAATTTCTTTACGTACAGCTTTTATTTTTTTATACATGAAAATAATAAAAATAATTTTCAAAATGAAATGGATATTGATGAAGAAGCTGGTCCATCAAAAAGAACACTCACAACTTTCTGTGATAGATGGAAAGAGTTTGCAAAATATGCTAATTGGATAAGAAAAAAAGATACACGGCAGAGTGTAAATTATGCCAAACAGACATTATAATCAAATATGAAGGCAGCCGCTCACTTGATAAACATATAAAAACATAATAAAATGGAGATGTCGAAGATGTCGAGAAGTTGTCTCAAACTATTTCGAATTTTGTAGTCCCAACAGAGACAAAAATTTTATTTTTTTATGTCCAGCTTTTTTTGTTTTGTCCAACTTTTTAAAACTCAATGTCCAGCTTTTTGCGAATCGGAATCTGGCAACCCAAGGCCTACACCATTATATGAAAAGCTTCCCCATATCATTAGTTTTGCACCACCATGTTTAACTGTCTTTTGTGTATACTGAGCTTTATATTTGGTGTTGGACGGACGTCTAACATACTGTCTAGACCCAGTGCCACCAAATAAAACAATTTTGCTTTCGTCGATCCACAGTATGTTTCTCCATTTTTCTTTTAGATATTTGATATGCTCTTGGGCAAACTTTAAGCGTGCTGCTACCTGTTTTTTTTTTTTTTTGTCAGCAATGGTACCTTTTGTGGACTTCTTGCGAATAAATTGTTGTCCATCAGACGCCTACGAATAGTAGGGCCACTTACGACAAAATTCAGATCCTTTTGAATTTTTTTTTTGAAGACGCCGAAGGATTTAGTTTGCTGTATCGCACAATTCGGCGGTCATCGACAGTTGATGTTTTGCCCTTGTGCCCACGCGTTTCGGGCTTGTTTTTATATTTTAATGCATTTGGTATCATTTGATCCATTCCTTAATTTGATGATTTCCTTAATTTTTTTGTAAGTTTTGCCTTTTTTTTCGAAGATTTTTAATTAGTTCTCTCTTTTCTTCAGTAGAGTGCTTTCGTCGTCCCACTATTACAAAAATTTTATGTGAATCACTGTAGAAAAAGTTTTAATTACATTTTTCCGTACTTACTGTTCACTTTTTTTTTTTTTTTTAATTACAGTCGAACTTCTCTATAGTGAACTTCTATACAATGAAGCTCTCCCTATTATGATTTGATTTCAAACACACAACTTTTTCCGTTCCAATTTCATTGTTTTTGATCTCCTTATAATGAATTTCCATACAATGAAGTTTTCTATACAATGAAGCAATTTTGCAAGTGTAATATTTGACTCACATGCGTTTTTGTCTCCATATAATGAATTTTTCAAACAATTTTCTGTTACGCATACTAACAATTCTGTGTACCGAGAAAGATGCCACATATAATGAGGGGATTCCCAAAAGAGGAAAATTAGAACAAAAAAAAAAGAAGAAAGCCACATCAATAACAATTTTGACATCAGTTGCCGATGTTCAGTGATCGGAAATGACGCAGCGAAGTAGCATTTCTCTTGAAAAAAAAATTATTAATTATTAATAAAGTTGAAAAAGGATTAAAAAAAAAAGATGTGGCTAGGCAGTTTGGAATTCTTCCCAGCACATTATCAAATATTTAAAAAAACAAGGCTGTGATTCTAAAAAATGTAGAAGACGAGCAATTGAGTACTAAACGCAAAAGGCTTCGAACCTGCCTTTTTGAGGATATTGATGAAGCAATGCTCAAATGGGTAACTGACGCACGTGGTAAGAATCTTCCTATATCTGGGCCATTAATCTCTTAATGTATTAGAAGGTTTTGTTGAGGAAGAGAAATGGAAGAGTGTAATCCAAACTAAAATACCTGATTATTTTAAATAAAAAGTGGGGGAAAAATATAATTTTTATATAATGGTTTTGTTATTTGGTATTTCAAGGTTTTGATGTGGAAGAAAAATGGAAAAGTGTAACCCAAACTAATATGCCTAATTATTTTAAATAAAAAGTGGGGGAAAAATATAATTTCTGTATAATGAAGTTTCTATATAATGAAGTGATTTTCTGGTCCCGTCAAGATTCATTATAGGGAAGTTCGACTGTATATGCTGTTATATTTTTATTTTTAAAAGAGCACTCACACTCCTATTTTTTTGATCAACCGAAGTCAAGGGCAAACACAGAAATGAATCAATTTCATCGCAAATATTAAAGTTATTACTAGATTCTTTTTTGTATTTTATTTCTTACATATCGTTGCAACTACCATTAAAATATATCATGTTTTGCAAATTGGTACAATAAAAATTTTTGACTTTGAAAATATTACATGGTAGCACTACTATTATTTTGAACACAGCTGTATGTATGTATGTATGTATGTGATCCTAAAAAAAAAAAAAAAAAAAAAAAAAAAAGACATCGTGGTGTAGTTTACAAATTATGTATGTAACTCGGGCTGCCTTAATAGCTTCACCCTGCTTTTGCCTTATCCCCCTAACTTTGTTTCAAGTTTTTAGCGGAAATTATTATGTACAGTAGCTGGCAGTCGTGGTAAATCATGGCATACAAAACACCACTTAACTTGTACACTAGAGATGAGCGATATTTTCAAAACTGTGATTTAATCACGGTGATTGATAATTCACTGGTAACTACAGTGATTGAAATTGCCAAATAACAGGTACTAATAATGTCATTCTTTCAAAATTGTTACAAACTCAAATTTATTTCATTTTGTTTTGTTTACTAAAATATTTAGAGGGAGAAAAAAAATGAATTATAAGTTTTGCAAAGCAAATGTGTTAGAAGCAACAGATATACAGACTGAAAACTGGCGGATAAAGTTAAAAAATTAAATGTAAACAAACATTGATTTTGTGTTAAAAAAAGGGAAAATTTGGGATATTGTTTTAATTTCTTCAATGAAAAGTTAAAAGATTCTTAAATATTTAATTATTAATCGAAATGTATGTGGTCTTTGGTCGCAATTAATATAGTTTATTGTGCAAAAGATAAGTAAGAAGCTAAATATATCAAGATCAAATAACACATATTGCTCATAAAATTTTTTTCTTGTAGAACTTTGTGTATATTACCAGTATTTATTAATTTCTTGAATGAAAACATTAAAATTCTGCAATTTTTTTTATTATTAATCGAACTCTTAACAATTTCTCTTCACAATGAAATAAGTTCCGTGTGTAAAAGATAAGTAAAAAGAAAAATATAACGAAATATATACTCATAACTTTTTGTTTCAGGAGTTTGTGAATATACACTGAAAAAAATATCGTAGGTATTATCAACTAAAAAATTTAGTAAACCTTCAACGAAAAATATATTCAAATCTATAGATTTTTTATTGAAGTCTACACAAGTTTTCTTCAAGTCTACATACATTTCGTTAAAAACAAAGATTTTACTTTAAATTAACTAAATAAGTTTTATATTTAAAATTCATTTAAGTAGAATCTGTTGACTTGAAAAAAATTTTGTTGAAAATAATAAATGTTTTGTTAATTTAACTAAAATTTTGTAAAATTAACTAAACTTTAGTTATTTTTTTGTCATATTGAATAATTATTTTTTGTTAATTTAAATATGATTAGTAGAATTGAAGAAAATTCGTTAAATTTACTATGGGGATGTAAAATTGAAGAAGTTTCGTCAATTTAACTCCTTTATTGTAGTAAAATTGAAGAAAGAAATTTTTCAATATGAATAATTTACTAAATTTGTATATTTTTACTAAAAAAAGACGTAGATATGAACAGACATTTTTGTTAGCTGATATATAACAAAATTTCTTCAATTCTACACCCCTTTTTACAGTATTTACGGAAATTTTTGGTTCAGTGTACACCTCTCAATTGGTTAAATACTAAGTTAGTGACAATCGATGAAATGTGTCACCAAATACATTAGTTCCGTATTATGTTTCCCCAATACAACAGTTCATTTCCTTTCAAAACTATTCTATTATTCTACAAAAATATTATCAGATTCTAACAAAATAGAAAATAAAAACCCACCCTAAAATTTAACAAACATAAATAAACAAAAAAGAAAGAATCAGACAGGGACAGAAATACTTGTTGGTAATATTTGCTGTCCCTTTCACAAAATTTTAGTAAACGTCAAACTTTCGTTTCCCTTCACCAGTGTTGCCACGAAAAAAAAAAAAAAAATATTGTAACCAACATTTGTGAAAAAAATCACCAAATAAGACAAAAAATATAACCAAAACTAAATTCGCAGTTTTTTTATTTTATTTTTTTTTTTCAAATATAAATTATAATTAATACAACAGAGTAAGAAAAGAAACAAAAAATAACAAAATAAAATTTTAGTCTTACTAATTAATACATTTCTACAAACAAAACAAAAGCTCTTTTTATAAGAAAAATAAATAACCAAACCCGGAGAAATCTACACATCTACACATTGAACAAAAAAATAACCAATTTTGGTTAAAATTAACCAAAAGCGGCAACACTGATTTTGTTTAGTAGTCTTTTCGTAGTATGTATCTAGTTGTCTCTTTCATACGACTTAAAATACGTTATTGTCATTATTGTATTATTGGAATACTGTGATCACAATCACTGTTTTAAAGAACAGTGATTAATAAATCACGTTCACTGAGAACAACGTTCTTCAAAAATCACTGGATCGCTCATCTCTATTGTACACCACTAGGGACAGACGGTCTCGCTTTTGCAGATTTGAATGCTTGGCTTTGCTTTATAAAGTTCCTGTTTATTTTTTTCTTTTCTGGGATTTCCAAATCAATAAGATCAACTATACAGTGTGGCAAGTTTCCATATTCAATGAGAAATTTTGACTGTCAACATTTTCAAGGTCATTTTGAAGAACTTTAATTGTAAGACAGCATTTTAAGATTCCCCAGCAGATGAATAGACATTAGAATTTGAGTATGAACTGTTGTATCCTCGAAGCAAAAATATTTGGAATTTACATATGTCACCTACAGTCAGCGTTGCCATTTGCCAAGTTTTCCCTTTTTTTCAAAGTTTTTTGAGATGCGATTTAATGTTTTCATTAAATTTGTTTTCTAACAAAACAAGTTTTTTCGACAAAATTAAATTTAAATTTTTTTTTTTCAATAAATTCAGCATTAAAACAGGAAATATTTCCATTTTTGAATAAAATATTGTTACGTTTTTACCTTTTAAAAACGTTAAAAATATGAGCTCGTAGATTGCAAATAAAATAAAAATAAATCTGTGTTTAATTTTAAGTCAATTCTTTATTTTCTGCACCACTTTCGTGCCACTGTGCGAACTTATTCTACGCATACAATGATAATTTCCACAATATGTGCTTGTTCGCGATATTTCTCTGCTTATAACCTTTTTTATAAGCAACAACAACACTTGTTAGTTATTCTTCTTTGCTCACAACCTTCTTTTGTAAGCACAACACTAACAACTGTTTTCTTCACGCAACTTGTCTGCACACAAGTCTGACTGGATTATTACTCGATCTCGTATCTTCACACCACTGGTTGAATTTCTCACTCAATTCAACGCGACGTCGTCACACGACTAACTTAACTCGTACTCCGAGAATAACGTGTCTTCATACACGACTGACTGAATTCTAACTGAATCATCGTTGCTCGCTTTATCTTGCCTTTTATATCACTCGATCAACAGTGTGATGAATGCCCTTGAAGGATGATGACGACCTTCGGGAACAATCCAAAAATGTAAACAACTTATTTCCATTTTTGTTGTTAGTGTATCTTATTTACTTTCGTCCAGGCAGAGTTATTGTTGTTTTGTTTGTTTGTCTTTCTGCTATATTTGTTTATTCATCGAACTTGTAAACAAGCACTGTTGTTTTTGTTGCTATATGCTTACTCATTCGTTGATCACGTGAACAACTGCATTGTTTTGTTTTTGGAGCTTTTGTTTTTATGCGTGATCAACTCCATTGTGTTGTTTTTGGAGCTTTTGCTTATTATTTTAACAACACCATTTCCATTTTCGTAACACTGCCGCCCACTTAAGCCTGTTCGTCCCGAATAGGCTCATTATCTCCTCTCCCGTAAATAACCTTGGCGGTTGGTCTAGCTGTGGAATCATGCATCGCAGATGGATACGCCAGTAGATACCTCGGAGTGTGTTCACCGCAATCCTTTTGCTGCTCGCTCATCATTTTCTTCTTTTTTTTTTTTTCTCTTCCGCAAGTATTCCTACAGGTTTCGACCAAACTGTTCTACCATTCCGTATGACTCACACATTCCCTTGGATACGGCTGGCTCGAACTTCTGCCTCGGAGTGTAGCTCTATTGGCACCTGGTAGCAGCATTCCCAGTGGCTCACAAAAACCTTTTCTATTGTGTTCGCATCTTGATTGGGTATGGCATACACTTCCGGCCATTAGCTGAAGTAATCCGTCTCGACGAGAACATCTCGGTTTCTGGCAATACAAAGGACCTGCTGTAGTTATTCGCTCCAAAAGTGCGCCCGACTTATATTGTGCAGCTGACCTCGACTTCGCTTTACTGGGCCTTGTGGGGATCTCGCTTCTCGGAAACCAGCACTTGCCCCGCTGATGATGATGATGGCTGGTCTCCCGCCCGTTTGATGGTGAGTCGGATCTTGACCTTCCTCGTGGCGCGTTCCAGTTTCTTCGGGACGTGTCCGCTCCTTTCACAGTTGAGACGCCTCAGCTTGACCTTTCGTCCGGCTTCTGCCGCAGCTTGCCTTAACAACTTTTTAATTTTTCTGAACAGGCGTCCTTTTTCCTCCGCGATTTCCACTCCCCGCACTTTTCTCGCTTGTGCTGTAGAAATCGTGCCAACGGTCTCATGGGCTAATAGGAAGGCCACGGTCTCTTCAAAGATGGTCTCTCGTGCAGTCCACCCCGCCAATCCGACATCATCGGCGCGTATACCGTTTACACACGCCACGGTCTTACCAGTGTCTACCAGTAGGCGGTTTCCTTCCTGGTATGTGGGCTGCACTAATTTGTCGTCCTTCACTACAAGGGCTTGCAGTGACTCACCACCCTTTTGCGCACGGTACCCCAACTCCATAGGGTACAGTTCTCTTTCGTGCTCGTCGCCAAATTCACGCTGTAACGCCACCATTAAATCACTATAGTTGTTTCTGCGTCTGGCTGGCATGTTTTCTAGAGTCTCAGCGGCGGCACCTTTTAACACCAAGTTGAGTTCCAAGGCCTTCTCTTCATCGTCCCATCCATTTCCGTCAGCTACTGCTGATTCGGCTCGTACTCCTTCCGGTCGCTGGCTCTTCTCCTCCATCATGACGAGTTTACCCTCCACGGACTCTTCCAAGTTACTTACTTCCGTGTCAACGGCCTCTTCTAAACTTGACACCTCTTCGGCGACACTTGTTACTCTTTCGCCGAACGACTCAATTATTTCATCTAGCGTTTCTGTATACGCATCTAGTTTGTTCTCAAGTTTTGAAAATAGCTTTTGATTTTCTACTTGCATTTGCTGTTGGATGGCTTCCATTCTTTGTTCACTATCTTTCCGAGACTCTGCCAGAAGTTTTTGATTTACTACTTGCATTTTCTCCATCATAGCGGCTAGCAACGAATTCATGTCAAGACCGCTGGGGGTTGCAGGAGCCTGTAACTCACGTTCCTCTTCGTCTTCGAAGTCGTAAGTGTCTACATCAATGCCCTGATGCTGCAGCTCTTCCCTTAACCGCCTTTGGAGTTCATTCTTCGTGCCCGCTGTTGGTAACGCTAATTTAGCCAATTCTTGTTTGAGCCTTTCCACTCTTAGTTCTGAGAGCTTCATCTTGATTTATTTTTATTTTTAAATTTTGCAATCCCACTTCTGACACCAATTGTTACGTTTTTACCTTTTAAAAACGTTAAAAATATGAGCTCGTAGATTGCAAATAAAATAAAAATAAATCTGTGTTTAATTTTAAGTCAATTCTTTATTTTCTGCACCACTTTCGTGCCACTGTGCGAACTTATTCTACGCATACAATGATAATTTCCACAATATGTGCTTGTTCGCGATATTTCTCTGCTTATAACCTTTTTTATAAGCAACAACAACACTTGTTAGTTATTCTTCTTTGCTCACAACCTTCTTTTGTAAGCACAACACTAACAACTGTTTTCTTCACGCAACTTGTCTGCACACAAGTCTGACTGGATTATTACTCGATCTCGTATCTTCACACCACTGGTTGAATTTCTCACTCAATTCAACGCGACGTCGTCACACGACTAACTTAACTCGTACTCCGAGAATAACGTGTCTTCATACACGACTGACTGAATTCTAACTGAATCATCGTTGCTCGCTTTATCTTGCCTTTTATATCACTCGATCAGCAGTGTGATGAATGCCCTTGAAGGATGATGACGACCTTCGGGAACAATCCAAAAATGTAAACAACTTATTTCCATTTTTGTTGTTAGTGTATCTTATTTACTTTCGTCCAGGCAGAGTTATTGTTGTTTTGTTTGTTTGTCTTTCTGCTATATTTGTTTATTCATCGAACTTGTAAACAAGCACTGTTGTTTTTGTTGCTATATGCTTACTCATTCGTTGATCACGTGAACAACTGCATTGTTTTGTTTTTGGAGCTTTTGTTTTTATGCGTGATCAACTCCATTGTGTTGTTTTTGGAGCTTTTGCTTATTATTTTAACAACACCATTTCCATTTTCGTAACAATATTGTGTATTTTATTAGCCCCGGGCAAAAGAAGCAAGGAAACACAAACAGAGGGCATCGGGTCTCGGAGTTTCCTTTAAAAATGTTGGGACTTTTGTAGAAAACAAGTTTTTTTTTGTAAAAAAAAAAAGTTTTTTTTTTCCAGAAATAAAGTTTTTTAAAATAAAAAAAATGGCAACGCTGCCTACAGTCCTCCTGCCTTGACAAATTCCACGATAATGTACGGTTTCAGTATGGATAACTCTCTCTGTCTAGTAATTGAAGCGCATTCAGATGCTTCCTTTTGATTTATTCTCCTCAATATAGGATCTACATATTGGACTGAGGGACGATCCCTATTTTTTGCCCTCGTTTACTAACATAGTAATTTCCGTTTCTGCTTTTAAACCCTGGTGTTTACTTCTAAGCATTTCTTAAATATTTTTTTTTTTTGTTCTCGGCATCTCTTAAAATTTGAAGCATAATTTCTCATTCGTAAACTGTAGACCCTGTAGTACAGGGTGATTATTATTAAATAATTGCCAATTCATGTTGTATATACAACATAAAATAGTTTTTCGATCTTTCCCTCTCTCTCTTTCTCATTTTCTGTCTTTCTTTCCGTGTGTGTTTCATGTTTTTGCTGGTTTGTCGTTGTTGTTGTAGTTGTTATTGTTGTTGTAGTTGTTATTGTTGTTGTTGTTGAATTTAGAAAATAAACACGAAAAAGTAGAAGACACAACAGAAAGGTTTTATTGTTTTTGTTTTCAAGTGTTTCGTTGGTGGTTTTTGTTTTGAATTGCTTTGACACACAAAAGCTATTTAAAGTTACGTTTCTTTTGCTTCTTTTTTGTCTTTTTCTTCTTTAATTACTTGTAAGAGAACTTTAACTCACACACACTCTCTGTCACACACACACATACACTCACCTATACCTCCTAAAGTGGCCACAGAGATCAAATGGCATCTTTTTTAATTGCCTTAGAGAGAGAGAGAGAGAGAGAAAACCTTTTAAAGATACTGTGTGTGTGTGTGTGTGTGTGAAATTAAAAACATTTTCAACAGAAATTTCTTGATAGAAAATCCTCAGGAGCACAGGCACTTTTATTTTATTGCGTAAATCACAATAAACGCTATTATTGAGCTCAATATTTCATATAGAGTTTCAATTAGTTATTGCGCAATAAATACGCAAATTGTTATAATATTAAGCACCGATGGCTCCAAATTAGAAGGAGCCGTTAGTATTGGTATCTATTCGAAATCAATCGGAATAGCCA
This sequence comes from Sarcophaga caerulescens, assembly GCA_927399465.1. Lineage (NCBI taxonomy): Eukaryota > Metazoa > Arthropoda > Insecta > Diptera > Sarcophagidae > Sarcophaga > Sarcophaga caerulescens. The sequence goes on along the minus strand of OV656872.1, from coordinate 104,937,809 downwards.
AGTCTATGAGGCTACCAGATCACTGCAGCGTCTTTCAGGCGGAAGTGTTGGCAATTCAAGCTGCGGTGAAAATTATTGTGGACAAAAATGTTCGCAAGCGAAGGATCACTATACTTTCCGATAGCCAGGCGGCCATCAGGGCACTGGATTCTAATGTGATAAACTCCAAGACAGTGTACGACTGTCGCAGATGTCTCAATGAGATGGCGAACCGATGTGATGTTTGTATCACATGGGTACCGGGACATAGAGACATTTCCGGCAACTGCAGAGCGGATGATCTGGCTAGAAGGGGCACGACCATCGAGCTCTCTGAAGAATTCGAAAACTAATTAAACATGTTCCATGACATCGAGTTTCAATGAATTCATTTCCACAAGATCAAGCTCTAAGACACTTGGACATCCAAGTCCAGGCCATCCGTGCCCATGTTATCGAGTTCTATGTCCTCTATTTCCATAATATTTCGTTCTAATGCATTCATTTCCAGTTCAGCGATATTCATTTCCATCGAATTTAGTTCCTCATAAACAAGTTCATATGAAGTCAGTCGTAGTCCCGTAGGTACGACAAACGACAGCTCAAACATCTCAAAGAAAACGAAATACGACAAAAAATATTTCTTTAAGCGATTTCCTCTCAGTAGTCTTCTGGTATAAACAACTCTGAGAGTAGAATAAAATTGTGGGTCCTGCCACTCATGGATAAAATTAACACACACACCCACTCAACATGGATGGTGTTGAGAAACTAGATTGTGTGAATTTGCACGTTCCACGGGTGTGAATTTGCACGTTCCACGGGTGTGAATTTGCACGTTCCACGGGTGTGAATTTGCACGTTCCATGGGTGTGAATTTGCACGTTCCATGGGTGTGAATTTGCACGTTCCATGGGTGTGAATTCGCACGTTCCATGGGTGTGAATTTGCACGTTCCACGGGTGTGAATTTGCACGTTCCACGGGTGTGAATTTGCACGTTCCACGGGTGTGAATTTGCACGTTCCACGGGTGTGAATTTGCACGTTCCATGGGTGTGAATTTGCACGTTCCACGGGTGTGAATTTGCACGTTCCATGGGTGTGAATTCGCACGTTCCATGGGTGTGAATTTGCACGTTCCACGGGTGTGAATTTGCACGTTCCACGGGTGTGAATTTGCACGTTCCACGGGTGTGAATTTGCACGTTCCACGGGTGTGAATTTGCACGTTCCACGGGTGTGAATTTGCACGTTCCACGGGTGTGAATTTGCACGTTCCACGGGTGTGAATTTGCACGTTCCATGGGTGTGAATTTGCACGTTCCATGGGTGTGAATTCGCACGTTCCACGGGTGTGAATTTGCACGTTCCATGGGTGTGAATTTGCACGTTCCATGGGTGTGAATTCGCACGTTCCACGGGTGTGAATTCGCACGTTCCACGGGTGTGAATTCGCACGTTCCACGGGTGTGAATTTGCACGTTCCACGGGTGTGAATTTGCACGTTCCACGGGTGTGAATTTGCACGTTCCACGGGTGTGAATTTGCACGTTCCATGGGTGTGAATTTGCACGTTCCATGGGTGTGAATTCGCACGTTCCACGGGTGTGAATTCGCACGTTCCACGGGTGTGAATTTGCACGTTCCACGGGTGTGAATTTGCACGTTCCACGGGTGTGAATTTGCACGTTCCACGGGTGTGAATTTGCACGTTCCATGGGTGTGAATTTGCACGTTCCATGGGTGTGAATTTGCACGTTCCATGGGTGTGAATTCGCACGTTCCACGGGTGTGAATTCGCACGTTCCACGGGTGTGAATTTGCACGTTCCACGGGTGTGAATTTGCACGTTCCACGGGTGTGAATTTGCACGTTCCACGGGTGTGAATTTGCACGTTCCACGGGTGTGAATTTGCACGTTCCACGGGTGTGAATTTGCACGTTCCACGGGTGTGAATTCGCACGTTCCACGGGTGTGAATTTGCACGTTCCACGGGTGTGAATTTGCACGTTCCACGGGTGTGAATTTGCACGTTCCACGGGTGTGAATTTGCACGTTCCACGGGTGTGAATTTGCACGTTCCACGGGTGTGAATTTGCACGTTCCATGGGTGTGAATTTGCACGTTCCACGGGTGTGAATTTGCACGTTCCACGGGTGTGAATTTGCACGTTCCATGGGTGTGAATTTGCACGTTCCACGGGTGTGAATTTGCACGTTCCACGGGTGTGAATTTGCACGTTCCACGGGTGTGAATTTGCACGTTCCACGGGTGTGAATTTGCACGTTCCACGGGTGTGAATTTGCACGTTCCACGGGTGTGAATTTGCACGTTCCACGGGTGTGAATTTGCACGTTCCACGAGTGTGAATTCGCACGTTCCACGGGTGTGAATTTGCACGTTCCACGGGTGTGAATTTGCACGTTCCACGGGTGTGAATTTGCACGTTCCACGGGTGTGAATTTGCACGTTCCACGGGTGTGAATTTGCACGTTCCATGGGTGTGAATTTGCACGTTCCACGGGTGTGAATTTGCACGTTCCATGGGTGTGAATTCGCACGTTCCACGGGTGTGAATTCGCACGTTCCACGGGTGTGAATTCGCACGTTCCACGGGTGTGAATTCGCACGTTCCACGGGTGTGAATTTGCACGTTCCACGGGTGTGAATTTGCACGTTCCACGGGTGTGAATTTGCACGTTCCACTGGGTGTGAATTTGCACGTTCCACGGGTGTGAATTTGCACGTTCCACGGGTGTGAATTTGCACGTTCCACTGGGTGTGAATTCGCACGTTCCATGGGTGTGAATTTGCACGTTCCACGGGTGTGAATTTGCACGTTCACGGGTGTGAATTTGCACGTTCCACGGGTGTGAATTTGCACGTTCACGGGTGTGAATTCGCACGTTCCACGGGTGTGAATTTGCACGTTCACGGGTGTGAATTTGCACGTTCCACGGGTGTGAATTTGCACGTTCCACGGGTGTGAATTTGCACGTTCGAGGGTGTGAATTTGCACGTTCCATGGGTGTGAATTTGCACGTTCCACGGGTGTGAATTTGCACGTTCCACGGGTGTGAATTTGCACGTTCCACGGGTGTGAATTTGCACGTTCCACGGGTGTGAATTTGCACGTCCGATTGCACGTTCAGGGTGTGAATTTGCACGTTCCACGGGTGTGAATTCGCACGTTCCACGGGTGTGAATTCGCACGTTCCACGGGTGTGAATTGCACGTTCCACGGGTGTGAATTTGCACGTTCCACGGGTGTGAATTTGCACGTTCCAAGGGTGTGAATTTGCACGTTCCACGGGTGTGAATTTGCACGTTCCACGGGTGTGAATTTGCACGTTCCACGGGTGTGAATTTGCACGTTCCACGGGTGTGAATTTGCACGTTCCACGGGTGTGAATTTGCACGTTCCACGGGTGTGAATTTGCACGTTCCACTGGGTGTGAATTTGCACGTTCCATTGGGTGTGAATTTGCACGTTCCACGGGTGTGAATTTGCACGTTCCACGGGTGTGAATTTGCACGTTCCACGGGTGTGAATTTGCACGTTCCACGGGTGTGAATTTGCACGTTCCACGGGTGTGAATTTGCACGTTCCACGGGTGTGAATTTGCACGTTCCACGGGTGTGAATTTGCACGTTCCACGGGTGTGAATTGCACGTTCCATCGGGTGTGAATTTGCACGTTCCACTGGGTGTGAGATTTGCACGTTCCACGGGTGTGAATTTGCACGTTCCATCGGGTGTGAATTCGCACGTTCCACGGGTGTGAATTGCACGTTCCACGGGTGTGAATTCGCACGTTCCACGGGTGTGAATTTGCACGTTCCACGGGTGTGAATTTGCACGTTCCACGGGTGTGAATTTGCACGTTCCACGGGTGTGAATTTGCACGTTCCAAGGGTGTGAATTTGCACGTTCCACGGGTGTGAATTTGCACGTTCCACGGGTGTGAATTTGCACGTTCCACGGGTGTGAATTTGCACGTTCCACGGGTGTGAATTCGCACGTTCCACGGGTGTGAATTTGCACGTTCACGGGTGTGAATTTGCACGTTCCACGGGTGTGAATTTGCACGTTCCATCGGGTGTGAATTTGCACGTTCCATGGGTGTGAATTTGCACGTTCACGGGTGTGAATTTGCACGTTCCACGGGTGTGAATTTGCACGTTCCACGGGTGTGAATTTGCACGTTCCATGGGTGTGAATTTGCACGTTCCACGGGTGTGAATTTGCACGTTCCACGGGTGTGAATTTGCACGTTCCACGGGTGTGAATTTGCACGTTCCACGGGTGTGAATTTGCACGTTCCATGGGTGTGAATTTGCACGTTCCACGGGTGTGAATTTGCACGTTCCACGGGTGTGAATTTGCACGTTCCACGGGTGTGAATTTGCACGTTCCATGGGTGTGAATTTGCACGTTCCACGGGTGTGAATTTGCACGTTCCACGGGTGTGAATTTGCACGTTCCACGGGTGTGAATTTGCACGTTCCACGGGTGTGAATTTGCACGTTCCACGGGTGTGAATTTGCACGTTCCACGGGTGTGAATTTGCACGTTCCACGGGTGTGAATTTGCACGTTCCACGAGTGTGAATTCGCACGTTCCACGGGTGTGAATTTGCACGTTCCACGGGTGTGAATTTGCACGTTCCACGGGTGTGAATTTGCACGTTCCACGGGTGTGAATTTGCACGTTCCATGGGTGTGAATTTGCACGTTCCACGGGTGTGAATTTGCACGTTCCATGGGTGTGAATTCGCACGTTCCACGGGTGTGAATTCGCACGTTCCACGGGTGTGAATTCGCACGTTCACAGGTGTGAATTTGCACGTTCCACGGGTGTGAATTTGCACGTTCACGGGTGTGAATTTGCACGTTCCACGGGTGTGAATTTGCACGTTCCACGGGTGTGAATTTGCACGTTCCACGGGTGTGAATTTGCACGTTCCACGGGTGTGAATTTGCACGTTCCACGGGTGTGAATTCGCACGTTCCACGGGTGTGAATTGCACGTTCACGGGTGTGAATTGCACGTTCACGGGTGTGAATTTGCACGTTCCACGGGTGTGAATTTGCACGTTCCACGGGTGTGAATTCGCACGTTCCACGGGTGTGAATTTGCACGTTCCACGGGTGTGAATTTGCACGTTCCACGGGTGTGAATTTGCACGTTCCACGGGTGTGAATTTGCACGTTCCACGGGTGTGAATTTGCACGTTCCACGGGTGTGAATTAGCACGTTCCACGGGTGTGAATTGCACGTTCCACGGGTGTGAATTTGCACGTTCCACGGGTGAATTTGCACGTTCCACGGGTGTGAATTTGCACGTTCCATGGGTGTGAATTTGCACGTTCCACGGGTGTGAATTTGCACGTTCCACGGGTGTGAATTTCGCACGTTCCACGGGTGTGAATTTGCACGTTCCACGGGTGTGAATTCGCACGTTCCACGGGTGTGAATTGCCGTCACGGTGTGAATTTGCACGTTCCACGGGTGTGAATTGCACGTTCCACGGGTGTGAATTTGCACGTTCCACGGGTGTGAATTCGCACGTTCCACGGTGTGAATTGCACGTTCCACGGGTGTGAATTTGCACGTTCCACGGGTGTGAATTCTGCACGTTCCACGGGTGTGAATTCTGCACGTTCCACGGGTGTGAATTTGCACGTTCCACGGGTGTGAATTTGCACGTTCCACGGGTGTGAATTTGCACGTTCCACGGGTGTGAATTTGCACGTTCCACTGGGTGTGAATTTGCACGTTCCACTGGGTGTGAATTGCACGTTCCATGGGTGTGAATTCGCACGTTCCACGGGTGTGAATTCGCACGTTCCACGGGTGTGAATTTGCACGTTCCACGGGTGTGAATTTGCACGTTCCACGGGTGTGAATTTGCACGTTCCACGGGTGTGAATTTGCACGTTCCACGGGTGTGAATTTGCACGTTCCACGGGTGTGAATTTGCACGTTCCACGGGTGTGAATTTGCACGTTCCACGGGTGTGAATTTGCACGTTCCACGGGTGTGAATTCGCACGTTCCACGGGTGTGAATTGCACGTTCCACGGGTGTGAATTTGCACGTTCCACGGGTGTGAATTTGCACGTTCCACGGGTGTGAATTTGCACGTTCCACGGGTGTGAATTTGCACGTTCCACGGGTGTGAATTTGCACGTTCCACGGGTGTGAATTTGCACGTTCCACGGTGTGAATTTGCACGTTCCACGGGTGTGAATTTGCACGTTCCACGGGTGTGAATTTGCACGTTCCACGGGTGTGATTTGCACGTTCACGGTGTGAATTTGCACGTTCCACGGGTGTGAATTTGCACGTTCCACGGGTGTGAATTCGCACGTTCCACGGGTGTGAATTTGCACGTTCCACTGGGTGTGAATTTGCACGTTCCACGGGTGTGAATTTGCACGTTCCACGGGTGTGAATTGCACGTTCCACGGGTGTGAATTGCACGTTCCACGGGTGTGAATTTGCACGTTCCACTGGGTGTGAATTTGCACGTTCCACGGGTGTGAATTTGCACGTTCCACGGGTGTGAATTTGCACGTTCCACGGGTGTGAATTTGCACGTTCCACGGGTGTGAATTTGCACGTTCCACGGGTGTGAATTGCACGTTCCACGGGTGTGAATTTGCACGTTCCACGGGTGTGAATTTGCACGTTCCACGGGTGTGAATTCGCACGTTCCACGGGTGTGAATTTGCACGTTCCACGGGTGTGAATTTGCACGTTCCACTGGGTGTGAATTTGCACGTTCCACGGGTGTGAATTTGCACGTTCCACGGTTTACGTGTGAATTTGCACGTTCCACGGGTGTGAATTTGCACGTTCCACGGGTGTGAATTTGCACGTTCCACGGGTGTGAATTTGCACGTTCCACGGTGTGAATTTGCACGTTCCACGGGTGTGAATTTGCACGTTCCACGGGTGTGAATTTGCACGTTCCACGGGTGTGAATTTGCACGTTCCACGGGTGTGAATTTGCACGTTCCACGGGTGTGAATTTGCACGTTCCACGGGTGTGAATTTGCACGTTCCACGGGTGTGAATTTGCACGTTCCACGGGTGTGAATTTGCACGTTCCACGGGTGTGAATTTGCACGTTCCACGGGTGTGAATTTGCACGTTCCACGGGTGTGAATTTGCACGTTCCACGGGTGTGAATTTGCACGTTCCACGGGTGTGAATTTGCACGTTCCACGGGTGTGAATTGCACGTCCCCCGGGTGTGAATTGCACGTTCCACGGGTGTGAATTTGCACGTTCCACGGGTGTGAATTTGCACGTTCCACGGGTGTGAATTTGCACGTTCCACGGGTGTGAATTTGCACGTTCCACGGGTGTGAATTTGCACGTTCCACGGGTGTGAATTTGCACGTTCCACGGGTGTGAATTTGCACGTTCCACGGGTGTGAATTTGCACGTTCCACGGGTGTGAATTTGCACGTTCCACGGGTGTGAATTTGCACGTTCCACGGGTGTGAATTCGCACGTTCACGGGTG